>OZ026620.1:89430112-90162612 GCA_964020975.1 Hermodice carunculata | reverse complement strand
ATTAAATAGGACTCTGGTTTTGGACGTTGTCTATACATCCTATAAATTTGGCAAGTCTAATCAAATAATTGTTCAAGACATGGGACTTAATATCTTAAAACACATTTTGGCTCATAATTTCCATCAAATAATAGGTGGTGCCACAAGTATCACTAGCGACTTAGATTTTGACCTCCCCCACAATCGCACCAAATTTGGTGAAGATCTGGAAAAAATTAAAGATGCTAGAGTGTTCACAAAATTTTCATATTTTGAGCCATATATTGCATAATATTACAGATGGCCCCACCAATATGGAAAAGAACTTAGAATTTAATACCCCCTATAAGTCCTGAAAGTTATATTGGGCTAACTTGAAAACTGTGGACAGTATTGCAGTCACAAGATTTTCACATTTTGACCTGTATATTACATAATACTCTAGGTGACACCACCAACATTGATGTCAACAAAGATTTTTATACATATACTTAATAACTCCTAAACATTATATGGGCTTATCTCAAGAATTATGGGGTGCAGAGCATTAACAAAATGACCCCAATACTCAAACTTGCCTTGACCTTCAACTCAGATTAAATAATTGGTAAGGTTCAAAATATGAACCCCACCTCCAGCTTTCCATATAATGTCTGTTTGTTCAAATTGGGTAATAACTTTTCGAGTTATTGATGAAAAACAATAAATTTGGACAAGTGCCAAACTTCACAATTACTGGGTCACAGCTACTCAAAAAGTAGGTCACCAAGTACGGTTTTATATATTATGTAATAAAGCGCAATTTTGATTTGGAGGCTCAATACTCTTTGCCATTGATGTCCAAGCTACATCCTGCCATTACAAAATCACCTTTTCAACTTTACAGGCATGGTGACCTCACAGAAATAGGTCAAGGTCACTGATATTATATCAAATCCTACCTTTGGCCATGGTCTATATATCATATAAATTTGGCAAGTCTATTTTCCAATTACTTTTCCAAATATGGAATTTTACATCTTGAAACACATTTTGGCTCAATTTCCATCAAATTATAGGTGTCGCCACAAGTATATTTAGCAGCTTAGACTTTTACCTCCCCCACAGTCCCACCAAATTTGGTGAAGATCCACCAAAAATTAAAGATGCTAGCGCTCACAAGATTTTAACATTTTGACCCCTGTATTACATAATGTAGGTGGCATCACCAATATCGAAAGGGGCCCTAGATTTTCATACACCCTACAAGTCCTGAAAACTACATTGAGCTAACTTGAAAACTGTGGACAATATTGCGCTAACGAGCAAAAGTTTACAGACGGATGGACGGACGAACAGACATGAAATGTAGGTCAAGGACAGTAATAAAATACCTGTTGCCCACCTTCACCATGTAGGTCTTGTGATACAAGGATGCCACGAAGGTCCAACCAATGTTACGTTGCAGGTTTTCTTAACATAGGTCAAAGAAATGCACAAAATATTAGGTACCCCAGGAGAGTGCCAGTGCATTACTATGTTAACGTAATTTGAGATATTTGCATTTAAAATAGATCAAAAGTCTTATGATCAAGTGACCTTTTCTTTCAGTTCAAATCTTTTATTCATGCTAAAGACACAGTCACAATGTACAACATATAGAATCTGTATGGATACATACATTAAAAAAGTTTCGAGACTAAAATTATATATTATTAAAAAAAAATATGAAACACAAAAATTTTATCACATCTGTCAAGGAGCCATTTCTTCATTCCATCTCTTATCATGCAGAGCTCCTTAAACTGCTTGGCTAATAATCCACGATACATTTGCAACAAGGAAAACTGTACCCTATCCCCCGGCCCCCGTGATTAACTGACAGGAGGTTGGTAAACCTTGTACGCATCCCTCATTCCCCAGTTGCAATGACAACACAGGACAAAGTAAATTCGAATAAGTCTCTTTGGTTTTATTTGCATCACTTCCTACAGTCCACTGTTCAGTTCACAATGTCAGGCAGGTAATACCAGCAATGAACAAACATCTTAACGAAGGTCATTACTAGCATACTATTTTGAGTATTGAATATCAATTTCATGTGGGACTTAGCTCACTTTGTACAACAGATGTGCACAATATAGCCACGCAAGTACCGAGCAAGCTGCAGCTCTGTCTCTTTTATATATAAGCTCATTTTTGTGAGGAAAGTAGTTGTGTAAAATTTTACCATTCACTTGTTTATCAGTCCCTCGTCCCATTACCAATTTTCTCCATTCACAGAAGTTACATCAATCCACCATCAGCATGAGACAGCCTGGAATGGTACAATACCATTGTCACTCCCACGATGCATTTGCCTGTTCACATGCAGATTGCTGAACTAAATAAATCTGGGCCCTACCATCCAATCAGAGAAAACCACGGAGCCTGACAAAAGGAAGTCTCATAACATTACAAAAACAGGCCATATCTGCATGTGCTTGTGCAAGGCACTACCAAGGAATGTCAACGGTGGTACGCGATACACGTTCATCAGCATACTAGTTACCGAGCAAAAACAGAAATACTCTCTCACAAGCGGGGTCTACCAGTTGTGATGGGAACCTACATCTACGTTAACCCTTGAAGTACTCATTTGGAGGCTGAGTCGACTGCTCGCATCAGCACACTTTGCAGACAGTCAAGTTGTGTCCAAAGTGCAAAATGCTGATCAAAAACTTTTAACTCTCTCTGGAACTGGACCAGTTAGACAAGGAATTCCCGACATGAATGGCAGGCCTGGACTTCAGGCAATCAATGTGGAGTCACTACAATTCCGTCAAAAAGCAGGACTATTGTTACGACTGGTAGAAGGTTCATTCCCTGGGATCTTTAGTCCCAGCACTATAACAAATTTTGAGTAATATTTGAACTCTCAACAACGAAATAAAGCCTTGGCAGCAATTTTTTGGGCTGCCCATCACAGGGCACTATGCCATCATAGAACATTCTGCCATCATAGGGCACTCTGTCATCACAGAGCATTCTGCCATCATAGGGCACTCTGTCATCATAGGATATTCTGCCATCATAGAGCATTCTGCAATCACAGGAGACTCTGCCACCATAAAGCATTCTGCCATCATAGGGCACTGCCATCATAGAGCATTCTGCCATTATATGGCACTCTGCCATCATAGGACACTCTGCCATCATAGGGCACTCTGCCATCATAAAGCATTCTGCCATCAGTGTCGCATGATTTTCCTTGGCATAGCATGTCCATGTTTAGGTATGGATAATGACCACAGCAGTACAAGGGCGTTGATCACCATGTTTGCATGCCGTGCCATCACGCATGAAAGACAACCCCTGTGTTGAAACCAGCTACCCTGGTACAACATCACAAGATGATCCCTTTGTGATGAGACCAGATACCATGGTACAACGTCATCACACGTGATGACCCCTTTGTGATGAGACCAGATACCATGGTACTACATCTTCACAAGATGACCTCTTTGTGGTGAGACCAGCCACCATGGTACACCATCATCACAAGAGATGACCCCTTCATGACGAGACCAAACACCATGGTACGACATCATCACAAGAGATGACCATTTTTTGTGTTGGGACCAGTTAACATGGTATTTTATCACCACATCAAGAGATAAATATGTCGTATTAAGACCAACTACCATGCTACCTTATCACAAGAGATAACCTTTTTGTGTTGAGACCAGCTACCATGGCATCATATCATCATGAGATGACTAACTTACATGAAGACAGGACACCATGGTGCCTTACCACCATGAGATAGCAGCTACTACTTGAACACATTTTGGTGGCTTTACCATCATGATCACGATTGGTTTAGTACACATCATGAAAGACCTCTTCTTATGCTTTAATTGGGAGGGAAAGAGTCATGTGTAATGACAGGTTCTCTCTTTACCCGATTGTTAATTTGTACCTGTAACACATACAAAATATTCAAGTCTATCTATATCCTATAGCACACTGCCAGTTGCCATTATGTGACAATCTTGTTACTATTATGCTGTGGCCATTATGTAAGTTTAATTACTATATGCTCCGGTATACAGCCAGTTGCCACTATGTAACAATCTAATTACTATATGTTTGGCACAAAGTCAGTTGCCATCAGGTAACAATCTAATTACTGTATAGGTGTGGCAAACTGCCAGTTTCCATTATGTAGCAATCTAATGGGAGGCACCCATATCTCACCACAATAACTGCAGACCTGCTCTGGTCCCTTCAGTTGCTAGGCAACTGAACTTTGCCTCCACCAAGACAAGGGCACCTGTGCCACTTATGCTACTCAGCCGTACAGAAATAACACTTTTTTTTTCTACTAAACAACTGAAATTTTCTAAATATGTTCAGAATCTTGTATGTTTTAAAACTTTGTGAATAAGTTTTCATAAGCTATCCACCTTCTCAGCTTGTTTGCCATTACATAACAATCTACTATATGCTGGGCATGTGCCCTGTTGCCATTATGTTACAATCTAATTACTATACAATTGCAACAGACAGCAAGTTGCCATTATGTAATAAGCTAATTACATGTACTATGTAATTGTGACAGCCACCAGTTGTCATTATGTAGGAATCTAGTTACAATACAATTGCAACAGACGGCCATTTGCCATTATGTAACAATCTAATTACTAATAATTGTAACAGACAGCCCCTTGCCATTATGTAACAATCTAATTACTATATAATTGTGACAGCAAGCCAGTTGTCATATGTCAGGAGTCTAATTACTATATGCTGTGGCATGTAGCCTGTTGCCATAATGCAACAATCTAATTACTATATAATTGCAACAGACAGCCAGTTGCCATTATGTAACAATCTAATTACTATATGCTCTGCACACAGCCAGTTACCACTATGACCAGTGTGCTCTGCAACAGAGCCACTTGCCATTACCCAAAACTACTTCTTTTTTTTTTCATACTCTCGAAAAAAAAGTCTCTGGTCAACATTTTGAAAGTACTACTTTGCATCCAGGCCTGGGAGAGACTACTCTTGTTTTTTAGAAAAATAAAATAATGAACAGATATTCTTTCTCCCCTTCCCTGAAACTCCTGACTGTGACAATGTAACAGTATTGGCACATGTGGAAAATCTCGAAAGAAAACACTTTTCTGTATTTAGTCAACATTTTGATCAATTATGAAAACCTGATAAAACGTTCATGACAATCTGTTGGGACATCAACAGACTTTACATTAATTCTACGCATTCGGGCCACATAATTTTTTTATAGCATCCACTATTAAATGACCCTCATCTTGCCAACATGAGTTGGACTCAGCAGTTTATCATATTTTGGTCACCTTTGGCGAATTAAAACATGAGAAAAAAATAGTTTTTGTAGCTCCTGCACAACAACCATGGCCTTAAAATAGACTATCACCAAAAACCATACTGTTTTTGTGCAATAATGGTGTTACAAATAGGTGCTGCCACACAGTAGTCATGATGTGAACTACATGAGTGGCCCCATGATGAACAACTGCTAAAAAGTCCCACTTCTGTGTGACAGGGTTGTTACACATAGGTGCTGCCACACGGTGACCATAATATGACCTGCTGTGACACATGCACTACTATTGGGGCACTTTTCACTGATGTGCAAAAATGTGTTTTGTCATTTTTGTCCCAAATGGCATACACATAAAAGTAACAATGAGACATTTGGTTGTATAATATTCTACAAAACCATAAAAGATACTTTCTACCCTAAATACAAATTCATAGAAAAATACAAGATTTCTACAGCACATCAAAAACTTCAAAATATTCAATGTATTAAATCTGTCAAGGCACAGCCTAATTGGAATATACATGTATTTGGCGAGTATCTCCATTTTCTAAGACAACTAAACCTAAGTAGTAAATGTTTGGGAGTTTCATCTGGCAATTCAGTTCTATATTATGGCTTACCAAACTTAACTATCCTATATGGCCTTTAAAACTATAACAGAAAAAATTTCAGTAACTTCTCTGAACACAAGTTGTTCTATATTTACATGTAGTACATTCCACATTAAGACATTCCTACCTCCAGGCAGTTACCCTTACAATAAGGATCTCCCATTTACTTATTGCTTTATAGGGCATTTATCAAGACTATTACCTCGCTGTTGGGACTTCTATCACATGAACTGAAGAAAAACTCTTACAGATTATCTACTATGTCAGCCTACATAACAGTGGCTAGGTACTACGTCAGCCAACATAACAGTGGCTATCTACTATGTCAGCCAACATAAAAGAGGCTATCTACTATGTCAGCCAACGTTAACAGTGGCTTTTTATGAAATTATGCTCCGGGACTTGTCTATACACACTGTGTTCTCCTTTAACCATTGTGCAATACTGTTTACAATTTTTTTTCACATTATAAAAGTTTCTTAAATACAATTAATGAACTTGTGCATTTCTAGTCATTCTGCCTTGAATATGACATCACAATTTTTTGACTAGAAGTTAAACAACTTTCTTTGGTCTCATTTTTTGCATTGAGCAGGTGTGTATACTGTGTACAAAACTGGCATTTGCTGTGAAGCATAATCTCAAGATAAATACGTTACAAATTATCATAGAAATAGAAGGCACTTCTCATGGTATCAAGGCAGTGTCAACAGTTCTTGTCACAAATGGTTTAAAAATAAAGGGATACAATATAATATATGGATTTCAGTACATTAGAACATATGGACATCAGTACAGTACAATACCTGGGTGTCAATACATTACAATGTCTAGATATCAGTATTTCACAATATATGAACGTTAATACACTACGGTACATGAAAGACAATGCATGGACGTCAATGCATTACAACACATGGACACTGACCCGTCACCCGTCTCCAACAAAGTACATCATGGCAGCAAAAACCCTTAAACTGGTTGAAACCTGCTGCTAGGTCAATTTTCTGCTTCAATGTTTTAGACAAATTTCAATGGCAATTAAAAACAGTTTGAATGAGAAATAGAGAATCCAGTATGGGTGGCCCCTCGAGGATAACATTGGGATCATGAAAATCCAACGACTGATCCCAACGTTATCCGCAATGGGCCACCCATACTGGTTTTTCTTTCTTCTATGTTTAAAAAGGGCAAATACGCACCAAATCAAAGTTCTACTGGAGAAATAAGTTTGAAAATGATGCCATTTTGAAAGTGGGAGGAGTCGGTAGCATTCTCACAAAAGCTCACAAGATTCCAACCTGTTCCAAATTATCCAAGTTACTTTTGTCGTCTCCCTGCATCTTTTTGTCTCCTATATACATTTGTTACTATACTCGGAGATTATTTGCAATACAGGAGTGCAAATTGCTTCTGCAGTCTAGCTTACCTCCAGACTTTACTTGTAACCAAGTGAAACATACAGTCAATGTACTGATACCATTTTAACATAAAATAAATTTGAAAGTTCACAGTAAAAAGAAGCTTTTTTAATAAAATCAACTTGCACAACTGGTATGGGCACAAACAGATGTACAGTTACATGTACCCTTCCTTTTTGGAACTTTGTACCATCTATTGTTGTAATAGTGTTGTAGTTAATATCAAGTCATTGCGATTCTTTGTTGAGTTCATTTACAGATTCCAGTATCTGGACCATTCTGTGCTACAACTTGGTAACAACAGATTGACTGCTTGGCCCCCTAGTGGTAAATGGCCTGCTATATTTAGACGCAATATTGAAACACTTCACCGGGCTAAAGCAGATATTTTCAGTGGCTGACAGAGGTATATAGTGACCAGAACACTGGGCCATTTATTTTTGATAAAATGTTTTATGGATTTTTGCACCACCTTTCTGAGTCAGGGAGGAGGATAAAAAATAAAGAGCAAAACTTTTTTTTTTTTTTTTAAATATTATTCTGGAACCAAAATTTTACCTCAGGTGGAAAAAATTTATAAAATAGAAGAATGTTCAAACAAGTAGCAATCATTAAAGGTTTTAATCTGACAGTGTTTCAGTTCTTTTCAGTTTAATTAAATATTTTAAGTACAATGGTCTTTGTCTTGCAAGACTTCCATAAAACAACTAAAATATTGCCAAAGTTGAAACAGTGTCAGCTGGTGCTCCTACCATGTGGCCCCTGAAGACTGATACTTCTGTGGGATTAAAAATATTTGAATATTTGGACTTTTTTTTTTTTTCTTCTTTTTTTTTTAAACCCTTTTCCCCCCAAACCAGCCAAACCTGGCTGGTGGTCAAATGTCGTCTGCTTCAGTGTTTTCAACTAATTTCAACAGTTATGAAAAACAATTTGACTGAGAAATGTACATGAGACCTATCAAGATCACATGCCCCAGGTCAACATCTTTCCTTGGCATCGGTTGGGCACTTCATGCCCAACCTATGCCAAGGAAAGCTGTTTACTCAGTCTTAATTCAAGGGTGAAAAGGTTAAATTTGATGATTTCACGTCTAGTATTTCGTAACCAGATTGTGTTTTAGGCTGGGAAGCAGGCCCATCCAGCCGCCAGGTCTGTGCTGACAGACCACAGCCTGCCCTTGCCGTCCTGGGCCAACAAGGTCAAAGGTCAAAGAGCCCAAGCCAGATCCTTGAAGTTGCAGTGTCCTTTGTAAAAATCCTCCCACGGTCTCTGTGGTATCATTTACTGTGCAACATGATCTCTCGCCATTTTAAACAAGCTCAAAATATACCAGCAATACGACTAAACATTCCTCGGCATCCATAGCCGTCATGATGCATGTGGCAGAAGTGGGTTTGACAATGTCATTAAAGACTAGGTCAGGTCAGTTAGCAAGAAGTAACTGTGAATGGAGTTTGGATCAATCAAGATTTATTGAAGCTTGGATAACTGATCACTGTAGAGCATGATTTTATCGACATGTGGTGTTGTTTTTTTTGTTTTTTTTTTGATAAACTGTCACAAAAGCTTTAACACAGATATCCGCTAACTTATTTTTTCAGGGGAAGGGAAATTTTATTGCCGGTGGTTAAAAAAAAACGTTTACGTATTTTTTTTCAGGCAGGGCTTTTGTTATCCGCACAGTGGTTCCACAAAAATCAAAATGCCTCACCATTCTTGCTTCTGAACCATGGCAGTCTTTATCTGGTGGCTGTGGTATCATTAAGCAGTCGACTTGCTGTGCAAATGTGGTCTATTGTGACAGCTTTTCCAGTGCCCTCACGTCCTTTTATGGACAAAATATCGGCATTCTCAATAGCATGGGCTATGATTTGAATGCATCATGGCCAAGTGGCTCAACTGAAACACACACTGTGTTTTATACACATCTTAATGGAGCAACCTTGCCATTATGCATGTTACTGCTTCCTCTGTCAGCCTCTCAAGTTTTCAGCTTTGGACTGATAAATTTTTTGATATTGTGTCCAGCAGGCCACCTTCAAAGATAGCCATGGCAAGCCCAGGATACCACAAGAGTCTACCACTGACACACGACAATACATACATTGGTTTCCATCTTACATCATTCCTGCGGACTTCTGTATTGAAAAAAGCACTTAAGTTATCAGTCTTCAATTTGTTTTTTGTTTTTATCCTTTTCTCCTTTTTAATTACAGTATAAATTCAATCAAAATTGAAACATTCAACATAATCTGTGAAAAAGAAAACTCCAGATTCCTCTTCCTCCTTTTTGTATAAAATTCAGTGAAACTGGAAAAATTCAAAGTAATTTGGACACTTAAAGCATGGTACGTGTACATGTACACTTGTACTTGTTAAACTGAAGCAAGAACGAAGACTTGTGTACAAACTGAATGAGATAATAAAATATTACAGGGCAATACTGGACACATTTTGAAAAATAAATCCTGTTAAATTTGGCTTATAATGCTTTTGAAAAAACAATTTTAGATTAACATGCACAATTTGAATTCTGTCAAACCACTGATCCTAATTCACCGTACATCTTAACCATACCTCTGTTTCCATATTATGTCCAAGTTGTGTTGATACACTATGTATTTCATTTATCAATTTGAGTATTTCGATATGAAAAGATTTGGCACAGGCTTCCTCCATGTTATAACAATGAACTTCCCTTCACATGGAATATAAAGATGCTTGCTTCCACGGAGCTGACTTATATATTATCCCGAATTAGGGAGATGTGACTGGACTTAAAATGTGGTGACTGTCCAAAAGCAATTTGTCTGGAAAGTCTACAGATTTAGACTGAAAAGCGGGACTCTTTCAGCAACTGGGATAGGTTTGACAGGTAGGCGCTCTCTTAAGGCTTGACAGTTAAGCACTCTCTTCAAGCTTGACAGTCAGGCACTCTCTGCAGGCTTGACAGGTAGGCACTCTCTACAGGCTTGACAGGTAGGCACTCTCTGCAGGCTTCACAGGTAGGCACCTCTTCAGACTTGACAGTTAAGCACTCTCAAGCTTGACAGGTAGGCACTCTCTTGAGGCTTGACAGTTAAGCACTCTCTTCAGACTTGACAGGTAGGCACTCTCTGCAGGCTTGACAGGTAGGCACTGTCTTCTCTCTAAACAATGTTGTTACGAGTTCCATTTTGTACTTTTGCAAGCAATGTACCAGTTTTGTACATGTATTATAATGTAGTAGAGGTAGTGAATTCATACATAAACTTTGGATGACAACCGCTAGAAGGTTTAAGCAAAAAAAAAAACACTGGATTTCTTTGGGATTTCTGCTTATCACATTTTATGACTATCAATGTCTTTTGACACACATCCTGAATTTGGACCACGAAAGGTTCACAATGTAATATTATATATTTACAAACCACAATGAGCCCAGGTGCCTGAGCCTACAGAACAAACTTGTGTGTTTTCTGGTGCATGGCACCGCATGAAGCCAGATACCAAGCAGTGTCTGCACACCAAAGAACACAAGCGTCTTCTCTGTGGGCTCAGATACCCATACAAGCTATGGTCTGTACATTTTTGTGTTTGCTTCATGTTTTACAGCAAAATAAATACACGTTGATTGATTTCAAACTGATGTTAATTCATGTTGACAAACAAACTGCCCCGCAATTTTTTTAGGGAAAGTGGTGATCGGGCAACATGGGCTTATCACTACACACTACAATGGCCACATGCAGACAGTATCTTAGCAATAAAGTAGTCCCTCCCAAATAAGGAGGAGATCCATTGTTGCTAACAACACAGGACTAATTAGCATATGGGTGACGTGATCCAATACATAGGCAGATCACACAGGTGTTTGTGGAGGCTGTGGGTACAAACATGAGATAATACACATTCAACAATACTGTGTATGGACAATATGATCTCATCACATGTTCCTCTGTAATGTTTTGTAGAAACTTTACATATCAAACAAGGAGCCACAGCCTTAGAACTATTTTATGATTTCAGTCTCTGTCACATAAAACCACTTACACCATGGAGTGAAAATTTATAGAACACCACCAACACAGGTTTGAGCAAAGAGTTATGCCCATTTCTCCCTTTTTTCAACAGAAGTTTTGTCACAACTTGCAACAAAATCCCTTTTCATACTGGCATGGAAAAAGAACACGTTTGTCATACACATTTTGGACACACGCTGCAGTCATGCAGCCAACAAAGGGGGACCAGCTTTGGCACACGAGCATTGTCAAAGTTTTCACCCAATGAAATTGTTTCAAGATCAATGTAATACTGCCGAGCGTATAGTTGCAGTCTTTCATCCTGAGTGGTAACACAAATCTAATCTCTTGTCTCTAGACCAGCTTTCTAAAAAAACATGCAAATAACTTCTTGTAAATGTTCAACACCTACACATAACATTTTTTGGTCACTAGTAGCAGTCCCTTGTGAAGTTACCATTATTCATATGTCACACACTGGAGACATTTCTCGCTTTGGACGGCAGCAGTTTCAGCCTAATCACTCCACAGCTGTGTCTGCAGGGAATGCAAGTGAAGTGCCATATAGGGCTCACACTCTACAAAACTACGACTACTTTCTTGCCTGCACAACTGCCTCTTTGCGGTACATCCTTGCCTGCTCCGCGACCACTGGGTCCTTGCTTCAGTTCTTTACTGATGCAACTATAGTGTGGAGTCCATGATACTGAAGATACTGTTCCCACAACTTGTCCCAAAGCATCAACAACTATCCCCTGTGTTTGGTGTTAACAGCTCACCCTGGACACAGCTGACTGTGTTTCATCCCAAATCCTCACCGGATTCGCTGCCAGTCTCAGTGTCATAGTCGCTGTGTTCCGGTGAATTGTACGGGGAAGTCCCTTGGTCAATGCAGTCTGTGCTTAAACATCCATCACCAAGCGGCACTGTAATATCAACACACGGGGGCGCTGCATAAATATGATCACATGGCACTACATGTTGACCTTTTGGGTGCACTGTGTCACCACCATTAAGGGGAACTGTGTACGTATGATCAAAGGGTATTGGTTTTCTCACGTGAGGGAGTTCTGCAAGATCAACAGCAGGTTGCACCGCACTGTTGTCCTGATGCAACGATATAGTGCCACTGGAGGTCACTTCGCTACGACCTCCCATGAATACTGTAATATCACCACCAGAGGGCATCGTACTTTGATCATTACAGGGCAATGCACTGTCACTATGACGAGGCAGAGCATTATCATCTGAAGGCACAGTACTGTTGCCATTACTATCACCCTGGAGAGAAGATCTATTGTTACCACCAGGGGGCACTGCACTATCACCGTGACAAAATACTGTTTTGTCACCATCAGGATGTACAGTATCTTCCACGTCTGACCCCATGTGGTTAACCTGATGTGACACCATGTTAGAGCCACCAGAGGGCACTGTCTTACCCTCACCAAGCGACACAACATTGCCCTCTGCTGTGTTTATTGTACTAGGCATCTCACATGGATGTTGTTCACTTCTTTCCAATACATCCATTTTCACTACATCAATATTTGGTGATCTATCTCCAGTTTGACTGGGTTTATCTTCAGCAATTTCAGTGTCACAGACATTTGCAAAAATATTTTCCGTATTCCTTTCTTCCAAAACATTGTTGGTGCCATTTATGCAAGAAGTGCCACCAGGGGGCTCTGTTTCACAAGAACTTGTAGCCAGCTTGTCATTTTTAAGGTCTCCTCCACGTGGACAACCACCGAGGGCCACTGTCTCAGGACTTGTAGCCAGTTTTTCATTTTCTGTGCCTGCGTTTCCAATACGAGTATCCACATCAGTGTCTGGCCCGTCCTCTCCAGCCACCACACCAGTGGTATTCTCTGAGGACACACGATCACCAGAGGGTGCAGCTGACACTTCACTTGCCTCCCTATTTTCATAGCCATTGCTAGAATCTCCTGATTGTGCACAAAAGTTACCCATGTCACCCTCCTCCTGAGACGCCCGGCCTTCCTCATGTTCCCGGTCAGCTGCCCTAGTATTTGATACTCCCCTTTCAGAGTCTTCCTTTCCTTCTATATCATGTGTGTCAAAGCATTTGTTCTCAGCATAGCTGCTGATGTTACTTTCCACATTCAAGCTTTTGGGTGCGGAATTCTCACAGGTAGCTTTTTCTGCCAAATCAGTATCCAGGCCCCTCTTTTCCAAGTCGTCATTCTCAGCTGAATGTGGAAGGTCATCTTTCAAGTGTGTGCTACCGGCTATGTTGTCTTTTTCAGATTGTAGGCCATCAGTTTGGTTGTTTGTCTCAGTTTGATCTGGGCGGAGACAGTTCATGGGACTCTTATGGCTTGGTGTTTGCATGGAATCCTGTAGCCTTTCATCCAACACTGGAGTGCCCCTTGTAGAACTTTCTTCGGACTTTATCTCTTGTTCGAAGTTCCAGGATTGAGTATGTAGTTCTTGATCCACATTGAAAATTTCCCCATGAATGGAACCGTCATGTTCATCTCTTACTTTGGCATCATGGACTTTACGCCGGATCACATCACCAACCCTACTCTTCACTGTGCCCGGGATGACCAGAGACGTGGAGGATTTGTTCTGGCTGGGAGATGGATTGCTGCTGCCCTCTGCTGGACATACTACAAATTAAAATGAGAGCATGGCATTCAGCCCAATCTCGACAGTTCATGATGATCTCTACAACAGTTTTTTAACCGTCAAAGTGCAAATTTCAAGACAGAGTCAACAGCTTTCCTTGGAACCTTTTGGGCACAATGTGTGCCTACAAGGTACAGCCATGCAGTTCAAACATAAAGGCTGAAACAGTCCTCTGCTCAAGTGATCTTGTGTATTTTGACTGATAATTGATGCATAAATGTTAGCACTGTACATGAGTGTGTGCATACATGCAAGCCTGTGTGAGTGGAAGCGATTGTATGGTAAATTTTCACTGTAAATGAAATTTTGTGACTGCATTACTCTAAGCACAAGCAATCTGAAGCACATGCATCTGTGTCTGAAGGATCAACAGTAGGAAATTAAGCATTTGGTTCAAATTATTCCACGTTAGTTGTCTTGGTTAAAACATATTTATTTAAAAAAAAAAAAAAAAACTGGGAGAGAGGATGTAGCCTTATATGAATCCCTTTGGCAGGTGTATTATAACCTTTTGAATAAGGTCAAAGTCACTAGTACACAATCATAATGTGACTGTTGACAGAAGACAAGTGTTCATTGAAATAGTTCTTAAGGTATCTTCCAAAAAGATCTTAAGAATGAGGTCAAGGTTATCCATTTACACTCCCATCAGTCTGTATGGTGGACCATTTACACATTCATTGCCAATGCCCTGCCTTTTCAGATATCAAATGAATAGTTAAGTCACTAATGGGGTCCTGTGACCTTCAAAAGTAGGTCAAGGTCATCCAGGGCACTCTTTATATGACCCTCAAAGAGGACTCTTATCATCTGCAATATCAAAGGTCAGAAGTAAAAAAGCAGTCAGAATTTATACACACAGAAATAATTCATTCACACCAACGAAAATCGGGTGAATGATTGTCAAAAGGTCAACAAGATACCATGCAAAGCACTTATGTTCAGTGACCTAAGGCAAAATTTAAGAGGACCAGAAGAAAGCACATAGGTACTTTTCATGTTTAATAGTAATCAGGGGCCTATGTTCAAACATGCCCGAGTTATACAAGCAAAATAATATTTTGAGCTCAGTGTGACCTTTCAAGTTATCCAAGGTCAAATTTCAAAACACCAAAGGAAGCCCATAGGTACTTTTCTATTCATACTAAATAACAACCATGCCCCTACAATCAACCATACCCAAGATATACAAGGAAAATAAGATCTGCTGAGTCAAAAGTAGGTCAAAAAATAGAAAAAAAAAAATGTACTCCTTCAGCCATTAGGCAAAAGCTGGTATGAAGTAGGTGTATATATATATTTATATGTCATTTAGCACCTAGGGTGCAAGGATAACCGACGAAAGTCAATTTGACTTATTTCCAGTGGGGTCCTCTCTACAGACAGAAACCTGCTGCCGCCGCTAACGCAGCTACTCTTCTCGATAAACAGCAAGGGATCTTTTATATGCATTTCCCATAGACAGGTCAACACATACCATGGCCTTTGATAAACCAGTCATGAGCCACTGGTATTATTGACAGCCAGTGACAAGTCTCTTGGATTGGGCCGGGATTGAACCCCAAGACCCTGGTGAAAATTTGGTGAACTTGGCTTGAATCTGTCAAGACTTTGAGCCTGTTTTGCCATGTTCTGCACTTCTCTCTTAAAAGTAGGTGAAGATCAAGCATGTGAGTGGCCAGTTTGAAAAATATCAGAAAATTTCCCAAATCAAGGAGAACTGAACTTCAAAATAGCTGAAATAATACGAAATATCAGGGAAATATATTATCAATTTTCCTGAAATCAGACAGGTGTTAAAATAACGGAAATCCGCTAAATAACAGAAATCTCACTGGCCTGCCAGATATTGGTGAATGTCATTAACTTTCAATGGGCTTCTGAAGTCTTTAAGGAAGTATAGCATGTATAAATTTGGTGACCAAGACTTCCATCTGTCAACAGTTTGTGTGGTTACAAAGTAAGGATGGATGGAAAGCAAAGGTTATGACAATACCCTTTTGGCCACAGGGTCGAGGAGTAAAATGTGAAACTGTTGACTGTCAGACAACTTCTGACAAAGGATCACAAGATAAGCTCATGTGAGTTAAAACCTACGGCCTCCCAACTTTGATGGAGGAGAATTCCCTACACCAGTGCCCACATGGTAACAATGTCTTACCTGGCCCCTGGAGTAGCTCCTTTATAATTATACAATTCATGAACTGGGACACAGTTCTCTGAAATGTTTTAGTTCTTTGATGCCTCTTAGTGACATCACAGTCTCCGGGCACGCTTGTCTGTTTTTCTGAATCTGTGGCCAATGGCAATAATGTTTCACTGTCAGTGGGCCTGGCTTCTTGATTTGTAGCCAATGGCAAGGCTATCTCAAAATTAGAGGGTGGGACGGCTGAATTTGTCGAAAGCGGTATGGCTATGCATGAATCAGCGGGTGTGGCTTCTGAAGCTGTGGCCAATGGCAAAGCTGTCTCAGAGTCAGTAGATATACCTTCATCTTCTTGGTGAACTTCGCTGCTGAATTGGTTAGATCCTGATTGGTCAGAATATGCATCTGCAACTTTCAACTGGCTTTTAGATGCTGAAAAAAAGATAGAATAGTTCATGGTTTGATAAAGGATTTCTCAACTCATGCATTATTATACAGGGCATATCTGTGCACCTAAATTGTTTGCATTTTGTCAGTACCATACCCGAGTAAAACTTCTGACTGCTGTAAATTTTACAACCAGTAGGTGCAACTAACACCTTTGTTATGAGTAAGAAAGGTGATAATGGTGTTTGAATAGTAAAATGATTTAAAGCATTGTTTCATTGTTGTGGTATTTTGATGCAGTGTTCCCTCTAAAAAGTTCCCTTTTTACAAGCTGGATTCTGAGTTACCGTAAATTGCTTTAATTTCGTTGTACTCTTATTTTTGTTTACTTCGCTGATGGCACAAAACAGTGAAAATAAAAACACAGTGAAACAGTATTTTAACATTGTTCGAATAGGAATTATTTCCAAAACTGAAATTAAAACAACAGTGAACCATCAAAAATTTCAAAAACTGAAAATTTATACATGCAAAAAATAAAGCAATTTACAGTAACATGGTGGATCCCTGTGCTCCCACTGTATCACTTTCCCCATTACTTCCATGTTAAAATGTGTCTTTGTTATATGGTGGTTTTGATATAAGGTGATCTACTCCACAGACCCATCATCAGCATCATAATGAAGGACGACTGTTGCAAAATGCGAGTTAAGGCATCATTTCACTGTGCCAATTATTTTCATTGTAAACAAAATTTTTAAAACCCTATTATTGGGGTGATACTTCAATAGTAAAATGTGATTTAAAGCACAGATTTACTGTGGTAGAACTATTTTGATAGTAAAATTGGATTTAAGAGAGGATAACATCAAGGTGCTATTTTAAAAATGAATGGGCAACATTTTGCATGTAACAGCTGAAAGGAAGGATTCCTGAAAAAGCACAAAAGGAGATCTCACACCCAAAATGGGATAGGTATCTCACACCCAAAATGGGATAGGTGTCTCACACCCAAAATGGGATAGGTATCTCGCACCCAAAATGGGATAGGTATCTCACACCCAACATGCCTTTCAGATTCACACCTAAAATGAGATCTCACACCAGGGCTTCAGAGCTGGATCTTGCAAAACAATGTGAAAGGGATTTCACACCCAAACTGTGAGTTTGACTTCAGATCCCAAACGTAAGTTTGGATCTCACACCTGAAATGTAAGAGCTGGATATACCAGGGAGAATACGGTAGTATTCTCCCTTTTTAGCACCCCTGCCCCCCCCCCCTCCTATCAGCACAGGCATGCCTTGTCCCAGCAATGTCAACAATAAAAACAAAAAAGAATGCACATGCACGATAGCGAGGAACCAATTTTTGAACCAGAATTACCCATTTATAATCGGCAAATGTTTTAATATAAACTTCCCAGTTTGGCAACCAAACTTTTGGGACCAGAGAATACAATTCTGCAGGGTATTCCCTGGATGGGCAGTACTTTTCGCCTGTAATGGTACACTTCACACGCCCTCTGTGTCTGATAAAGTAACTTGTTATTTTGCTGATTTCTCTGGGTACGTGACCAACAACACACTCTCCTTTGTACACGGCCACGGTGTATTTGTCAGCTGGATTGTTTATTTCCCTTGTGGCATGTAATTGCTCATTCAAAATTGGTTCCCACACCCTCCGGTAAATATGAAATCCACGCACCGCTGACTCAATGAAATGTTCGTCAATGTCCGCCATGTTGTACATGTGCTGCGTAGTCACACGACTTAAAGGGGCAGGAATATATTCAATGTCAAAAGTGATCGTGTGTTTATTCAAGCATAACGAGTGGAGCGAGGGAAATGATGATGAGGATAATGAAAATGATGAGGAGGATTATTTCAATGCAGATTTCACCTGGGAAATAGATGTGTTATGATCTCATACCGCGAGAAATCAGCACAACGAATCACTTTATCCAAGGAGGTAACTGGGAACATTCACTTCATTGTCTTCAATTGGACAATTATTGTTTTGAACGGCTTAAATACCGGCAATTAAACGCCTGATAGAATAAAACATTGACTGATTCCATGAATGAAGGCAGAAAAGGTCATTCTATCATGAAAATATTTACTGGAATCACATTTTAACACCATGAAACTTGCTGTAATCTCTTTTATTTGTTACTATTTAAATGTGCCACAACTTGTCACTGTCAACTAATCCTCCTTTTCCTCCTCATCCTTTTTTAAATACAGTAGTCCCTCATTTGAGAGACCGCCCTTAGTGCCACCCAAAAGGCGGTCACATAAAGCAGGTGGTCCCTCAAAGGAGGTATAAATAACATGAAAAGTACTACAGAGACCTGACAATTGTGGTCTCTCAAAGGAGGTGGTCTCCCAAAGGAGTGGTCTTTCAAAGGAGGGACTACTGTACAGGATTCATAAAATGTTATTGGGAAATGGGTTAACAGGCCCATCATCATCATCATCATCATCATCATCATCAACATCATCATCATCATCATCATCATCATCATCATCATCATCATCATCATCATCTTTTTTTCACCACACTCTCAAATTCATTAACACTTTCAGAAGGGGGATGCACTAGGTTCAAATGCCCCTCTCAAAGCATAACTGAAGACAAACTCACCGAACAACATTCCCGGAACAACAGGTCGATCCAACTCCAGACAAGTTCCCCGCCCACAGGCATTCTCTGCCAGAACCCTAAAGAAGTAAAGCTGATTATCATCCAGGTCGGACAAACACAACGTCCTGTTGTCTGGCTCTGTCACCCCAGCCTGCTGCCAGTCTAAACAACTGATGTCGTGTTTTTCAAGGATGTAGTGCAGGACAGGAGATCCACCATCATAAACAGCTTGCTCCCAGGAGAAGGACAGGACAGTTGGGGATATGGAAACAACACGCAGCTGTCCACTCGGCGGACCTGGAGTGCCTGGAAAACATGAAATTCTGTGACCGCACTGCTTTCCCTGTGCTAGAACTGAATCACCAAGTTGTCTGCATCATGATCTGTCTCCCCTGAAGCATCCCCTCCTACTTTCAGACTCAGAATGAGATGAAGGGGAAAGTGAGACCAGCCCTAAAAAATATGCTTGTTTCCAAGGACACAAATTTTAAAGGGCTCAACCTCTTTGAAAGTGTAGGAAGAAGGATTTGACTTTTTTCTGTTGTTCTTTTTTTTTCCAATTTGATTTGATTTGATTTTATTCCATGTTTTGTTAATGATTACTTCTAATTATCCAAATCCTGCATGGAAGGGGAATTTGACTTGAACCTGCTTTTCGTTTATAAAACAAGTTGCTGCTGATGCTAGTTAATCCCCAATCCGTAACTTTACAACTGCGTATAATAATGTGTTTCAGTTACCCTATGCTTTACTTGAACTGAAAAGAAAATGTGATTGTGCATCTACATTAACATCATGCAACCGGCTACAATCAAGACAAAATTAGCTGCAACAAATGAACAGATGAAAAAAGTTAACCCAATGCAAAAAGCTTTCTTTTCTCTTCCTTTGTACCTGTCAAGTTTAGAATCTAATTCTTTGCACCGAAGCATGAATTTCACAGTAAGAGGCTCCTTTATGCTTGAAAGACAATAAAGTGAAAACTAAAATAATACCAGTTACCATGTTATATGTACCATGCAAGGTCATTCTTTTGTCAACATTTCTAACCACTAACTACAGTGCTTTGCCAGAAACAGTTTGAAAAAGGTCTCATGGCACCTAACATTCCTGATAAATCAGCACAAAGAAATGATTAGCCAAACAGAACTTAAAGGCAGTTTTTCTTGCGAAAAACATTATGTATCCCCCGAGCAAGTGCTTCCCACCAGAGGCCACCCCTCTAAGAGGGCCACCATTCTCCTGCAGAAAGTTCAAGATTGACGTTTGACCTCAAAGTCACTTCTTAGCCAAATTTAAGGGAAGTCTTACCTGGGTGCATAATGACCAAGTTTGATGGAGAAACTATTGTATTTTGTAAGGCATTGTGACCTTGACACATGACCTGAAGGTCATCCACGAACACATGCAAAAAAATCCTAAAATTTATGAAATATCTGTGCCAAAAGTTTCAAGTGGATCTGGCTTGTGGCTTTGAAGAGGTCAAAATGTCAAGTACCATTGCAGACCCCACTGACTTACATGGCAATCAATAGGAATGCAAAAAGTAACCAAAAAAAACCCCCAAAACATTACAAATCAAAAAACCACTGGAGCATGAACACTTGAAAATAGTGGGTCGATACCAACCCAATTTACATCCCAACCAAGTTTGAAGTGAATCTGGATAATTGTTTTGGAGAAGAAGCTGACAATGTGAACTAACATTGCAATCCCCATTGACTTACACAGTGACCAACAGGAATGTATGCAGTTTGACCTTTCAAGGTCACTCAGGTTTAAAATAAGCCATACAAATAGAAAGTCCATAGGTACTTTCCTATTACTGTTTAAAAATAGCCTACGGTGCACCATTAAGAAGGTATAAGCCAATATGTGAAAACTGCCGAGTCAGCAGAAAAATGCAACAAGGATTTGACCTTGACCTTTGACCTCAAGATTATATGTTATTTCAATGGAAAAAATTCCCCAGACCCACAGAGGGGCATAACAACAACTGTAAATGAGAATTATCAGAACAGCATACACTAGATCACCACCTTTTTTGGCATGGGTGGATGCTGAACCCGCATCAAGGACAGTTGTTGACTCAGCCAGGGAAGGGTTATCTTTAGGGTCTTAGTATGATAACTGTTAATCATCTTGTACAACATGCTCGTCAACCTCTATAAAGTATTAAGCTTGAGGTCTGCGCAAGATATCAATGTTAATCACTCCGAACATCACAAAGGGTTAACTATATGGTGTTAGGAAGACAAGTGTTGTGAAATCACTCTGTGCATCAGGCTCTTTGGAACATCATAAAGGGTTAACTGTATGATGTTGGGAAGACAAGCGTTTTAAAATCACTCTGTGCGCCAGGCTCTTAGGCACACTGTGAAGGCTTACCTTTAAGGTCTTGGCTGAGCATTAATCATTTTGTGCATTATGCTGTTTCGAACACTGTAATGGATTACCCTGAAGTTCTTGGCAAGATACGTGTTAACGATAGTCTTAGTCGGCAGCTTTCCTCTGGACACTTTGCACGCAAGGTGTCCCGAGGAAAGCTGTTGC
The DNA here is from genome assembly GCA_964020975.1 of Hermodice carunculata. Lineage (NCBI taxonomy): Eukaryota > Metazoa > Annelida > Polychaeta > Eunicida > Amphinomidae > Hermodice > Hermodice carunculata. The sequence continues at coordinate 90,140,880 of OZ026620.1, read as the reverse complement.
GTGTCGTGCTCTTTGGAACACTGCAGGGCTTCAAAAACCATTTGCTCTTAGCAAGATAAAGGGTTAAACTAGTTTTTCACATCATGCTCTTTGGAATGCCACAAAGAGTAAACCATGCAGTCTTAGCAAGATAGGCATTAACCACGTTTCACATCATGCTGTTTGAAACAACATGCTTTTTACCTTCACTTGAGAGTTCATTTGTGTCATTCAAATTTGTGTCCTGGTTTGACATGGGACTGGTTTGACAATCCTGGCTGGATACAGACACTCTGCAGTCACTTTCTGCAGGTTTAGTGGTTACAGGACCAGTTAGAGTGAGATCATCTCGTGTGGTTATAGCTATGGTGCGATCCTCCGCTGTCACCATAGCTAATGCAGGAAAGCACAGAGAATATCTGTATGAGAAACTATATCTAACACCTACCATTACCACAAACATTTTAAACAAAGTTGTTTCAACTACTCCAAAAAAAGGACAAAAATTTATCATAAGAAGCCTAAAATATAATTGACATAAACTGATTCAAAGCTGTTTCATGTGTTAAGGATTAAAGAAACATTAGTTGGACCACTACTTAGTTACTCCAACTTTGAAATAATAGTCCACCCTCAGCAGGGTTTTGTCACGTGCCAGATTGCCTTGTTTTAACTTGGATACAGTACCAGTTACTCACAATTCCTTTAATATAATGTCACTACATATCAGCATATGTTCCTGGGCTGGCACTAATAAGTAAAAAGTGTAGCCAACTTGGCTAAACAGACCCAAATGTATTAGCCAAACTCGCAGTTTTTCAGCCAAAATGATTCTTAATTTTTTGGATCAGTAAGCCAGCGTTACATAATGCTTAAACATTTGACTGAAGCTACAGATATCTAAAATTTTGTCAGCCAACTTGGCTGATGTATGGTAAACATCTTTAGCCAAACCCCCTTATGTTAGCCTATGGCTAATGGCAAGCACCAGCCCAGTAATCAAGCAGGTACAGGTATTAAAAGTACATACCTGTAAACTGTTACTATTCCTGTTGTACCCAAACATGAACTGTTTATTTGTAAGTCTGTTCAGCGTCAACGAATTTTAATACAAGATTTAACCACAATTACATTTGAAAATGCAACACATAAAACCCAAAACTGGTCAAAACAAACTGTGTCTGAACTCTATCATGTTTCCACACAAAAACATCACAAGCAAGACCTGAAGTCTTCCATGCATGTGACAAGAGATTGGTATTTTTATTTTGTTCGTCTCATTTCAATTTGAAAATTGCATCATGACAAAATCAGCTGAGAGTAAAACATGCTGAGATGCTGAAACTTAAATTCTTTCAGAGTCCAACTGCAACTTAAGTCAAACTGCTCTGAATTGTAATAAAGATGCCAGAATCACGCTCTTTGTGAAAAGACCTTTCATTCAAGTACCAGCATGTCTGTAGCAACATGGAAGATAAAAATCTGGGTCAACAGCTCTCCTCGGTGCACTTTGGGTGCACTGCACCTAAAGCACCCTGAGGAGAGCTGTTGACTCGGTCCAAAATGTGGCACTGAAAGAGTTAAAACGTATTTTGTAAGTGGACAAGTAAGCTAGTCTAGCTAAGTGGTACAGGAACTAAATGACCAAACATGTCTCTGTGCTAGACACATACCTTTCTTTACTCCACACTCAGCACCTGCAAAAAAAAATAATTCATGCCTATGAAACACTCCATTCTGTTAAACCAAAATCATACAAAAACCTTCGAATAGTCGGTAACATGGAAACAGCACAATTTATAATTTTGAAATGTTGTTGGTTAATCAATGGTTTGAGGCGGTCTACAGTAAATATGCTCCATGAAGAAAGCAGTATGTATGGAATATAGCTTTCTCTGTGCGGGATGTTTACTATAGCCCACTCTTAACCACTGAATGAGGGTTTTATCCTATTTCTGATCACAACAACAATTACACACATTAACACACACACACATAGAAGCTGAATGGGATTAAACTAAGGGAACTCTGACAGCATACATGTTCCAATTAATGAAAATGTGTGTTCATTTCTGCAATGTGAGCCTTCAACAGTCTTCCTGCCCTTTTTTATGGTCAGGTACATCCAATTTTTAACGGGCACACTCACCCGTACTCTGTCTGCGTGTCTTCCAGAGTGCCAAGATATCCTGTCCAGTGAGTCCAGTAATGCCATCATCTCTCTGCAGATGCTGGTACAGCTTAGACCTGGGAGCTACTTCTTCCTTGTCTTGGAACTTTCTAAAGCGTTTCACCATACCGGCAATTCCATCTGGAATAGGAGGACGGCCGACCCTAACGTCAAGCTTATTCGTCGGACCTGCGAACATTCAGTTTCCCAATGTTATGACGTGATTTAAGGACAAAACAGCTGTTGCTCTCCAATCAGGCCCCCCCTTGTCAATAGGCCACAATTTTCATGCAGAAAGAGTTCATTTCTACTTATTTTGCCCTCAATAAAGGGCCACCCTTTTTTAAGGCAGTGTTGGGGCCATGCACATTTTTTCCTGGATTTTTCCTTGACACAAATTGCCTTGAACTTGAGTACATTTGTTTCTTATTGACCTTCAAGTCATCTGTATGGGGCCAGAGGATGATACAATCAACAGTGACTTAAACATGCCTTTATAAGGAGCAGAGGCTTCACACACATGGGCCCCCCTAGTGCCAAATAGTCTGTTAACTCTCCAGTGCTAGAAGCTGGAAAACCACAAAAATATTCACTTCTGGGAACAAAGAACGATTAGTTTGCATGTATAAATGTGTCACAGTTTACATTAAAATTAACTTGTCTTGTTACTAAAGAGTTGACAAATGACTGATAATTGATAAATATATAGATATCAAGGTTAGAAACAGGTTTATAGAAAATACCAATATGTACCTCCAACACACGAGAGTACTGGACAATTTTTAACAAATTTACCTCAAATTTGGCACAAAGGTCTCCCATCAAGGTAAGATGAATGGATAGGTTTCTAGGTAACTCTAATCTACTTATCTATTACACAGAAAAAGTTGTTTTCTTGAGCAATAACCAAGAAATATGTTCTGCTTTTTCTGAAAATGGGAATTGTTTTCTTGTTGAAAGTAAAATATATATATTATATTATATATATAAGACATATATTCACAATATTCCTGCTTCAAGGTAAACAACCCTCTCTCACTCCCAAAATTTTCAACAGCTTGTTTCAAGCAGAAACATCTTGAAACATGACCTGTAAGCTAGAGTGTGTGTCTTTAAGGCGGCTTTAAAGGACTGAAGGGAAGAAGATCAGTGCCTGGTATGAAATGGTCAGTATTTTTTGCATTGCCTGGCAAGTCTACTTGCAGCATTACAGCAGATGCATTATGCCATGCCAAGCAGTCCAAAAAAGAAAATAAATAAAATAAAAAACCAGACTATTTAATTACACTTATTATGCTGGTACTCAACTTGAAGCTCTTTTCACGAATTATTTTCATGTACAATCTGCATACTAAATCCCTGTGAACATACCGATGGGTACATGCAGAGCCTTTTATGTATATGAGAGCAACATGCTCACCTAGTCTGGTCAAAAACCGTGAAAATTCCTCTTCATATTGTGAAGAAGGACCTTCTTTACCTCCTGAACACTTTGCTGGTTGCTGTCCGGGCTGAGTCACTTCTCCGTCTGGTCTTACAAGGGGTGGGCTATACATGTCATCATGCGCCTCCTGCACTGGCCTGTCACCATCTTGGAAGAGACTGGGCCGGTCTTGACCTCTGGAGGGGTCAGACTGATGATACGCTCCCTGTTGCTTAGGCGTTCTTCCAGCCTGGTCCTGGCCAACACTTTGACCCGGTTGCTGTTGAGCTCTAGGCAGATGCAATGGCCGTTCACTCTGATCTGGCGCTTGTTGGGCCCTAAATCCAGGATGATATCCAGGTCGTAGTTCAACTCCAGGAGGAACTGGCGTCTGTAGCGCCCCTGGTTGACGCGGCTGCTGTTGGGCTAAATGACTGTTAAACTGCAGAGGAAATCCTGGCCTATATTGATGTTGTTGGACTCCTGGACCTACTGGCTGAGGCTGGACTCCTGGTTGGGTTACTGCATGTGGGACTCCTGTCTGACACATCTGCAGCTGGACCCCTCGATACGTCTGTGTTTGGGCTCCTTGTCCCTGTACTGTTGGCTGATTTGCTCCTTGTTGTATTCTTTGCTGACCAAACTGATGTGGAATTCCACTCATATGATGCTGCTGTTGGACTCTCCAGTCACGGAGTCCAGTCGTATGAAGATTATACTGCCTGAGCAAAGGCTGATTAACCTGGTACGAACTATGTCCACTTGAACTTGGTTGTCCATCAGCCCCAGCATAATCTGTTGGCTGTTGAATTCCATGTGGAATTTGCTGGCCATAGACCACACTCTGATTCATCTGTTGGCGAGTTTCAAGATTACTTTGTTGTTGTACAACTCCAGCCTGAAGTATCTGTTGAACATTTCTTCTTACAGTGGGCACCCAGTCTACCTCCATATGAAAAGACTGTTCTTGGGATCCATTGGTCTGGACTCTTTGAGGAATCTGGGGTAGCTGGACTCCAGGCTGGCTAAATTGATACACTTGTTGCTGGACTGTCTGTGGAATTTGTGGTTGCTGGACTCCACTCATATTCAACTGATACGACTCACTAGGCTGAGGCCCCAAAGGGTACCCAGACTGTTGAAATTGCATCTGCCCTGGGTAAATAGGGCCCAAGTTGTGAGCTGGCGGTTGTCCCTGCAGGTCGACCTGACCAACCTGCTGGTCTACCCTGGACCCTGCTGGATACTGGACTCCAGTCTGCCAGTAGGGTGGGTATGGTCTGTGTCCATAAGGAACACAGTGCTGAGCCTGGGAGGGAGGGACAACTATTATGTTGTTATCCCCATAAGGGTATGACAGTTGTGAATGCAGCCCCCTGGCGTCCTTCATCCCCTGGGAAGGAGAGACAGCCATGTTGTTATTCCCATTAGGGTATGAATGCTGTGAATATGGCCCCATGGGGTCCACCATCCCAGGGAAGGGCCCCTGTGCCTGCCATCGTGGTTGCTGTTGTATACCCGGGTATTTGGGCACTCCATACTCTCCAAACCTTGGTGCGGAAGGTTGCTGGGGGGCATCTGGCCTATAGACATCATAACTGTATGGTGGTACTGTTTCACTACTATGACTGGTTTTGGACTGGGTCTCAAGTGTCACTTGGTTGCTTTTGTTTGGCACTGTTTCACTAGATGGCTCCATTGTCACTGTGTGCTTCTCAGCATCGCCAACAGGGGAGACCTCATGTTCCCATTCAGTGTTGGAACTGTTTCCTGAAATGTAGACTTGGTCTAATAAATACCCTCTGGCAGAACCTGTGGAAATATCTTTTTACCTTGACCATTAAACTTTCAATTGTGCTTAAATTGCAAGCATTGAAATGAAAAATTTCCCTTTTTTGAAAACCAGGTGAAATACAGGCAAAAGCCATTACATCACAATACATTGTTTATAGTTGGTTTAAAAATACCAGAATTTTGTTGTCATCAAGTCATTAAAGGACATGTATATTAATTTCCATCCAAAACTTATGGCAATGTCACTTGGCAATGGGGATAATAAGCCATGATGAAACCATCATACTGATGAAAAACTAGTCCCATGGCAGATAACAGGTTCTGCTGACAGGGAAGAGTCAAAAAGGTGAAAAATACAAATGTTTGTCAACCTCACATGATGTAATAAGTGAGACAGATGAACATCAGCTTATGTTGGATGTGAAGTAAGTGACAGACAATGGCCCATGCTGCCCCAATGTGTTTTTCAGCTACCACATATAATATTGTAAATATATCTTGGGTGCTACTTATACAGATTTTGCAATTTTTTATGTCTTTAATGGAACTTTTTGTTTTATTCCAACTTTTTTTCTTGGCAAGTGATAATTTAATTGGATATTACTGGGTAGCACAACAGTTTTTCACCTTCTTCAATCAAGCTCAGGGTGTGTTTGGAGAATGTGACTATGACTCCTTAAACAGTTAATTTTATCACAGTTACTAGTCTGGCAATTGCAAATTGGCTTTTCACCAGAGGGTAAATTGGGTCTAAATTCATACCCTAAAATCTTTTCGAGATGTGCTCGTATACCCTAAAATTGTCGTTAAAAAAAAGCAGTTCAAATTAAAATTTTGTCTTTGAAGCAGTGTCCCAAAATCCCCATGTCAAGTTTGTAACTTTCTTGAGATTTATGTTCAAACCTTTACATACCCCAAAATTTATTTCTGGCAGAAACCCTGAAAACATAGTTTGTCATGTTTGACAGAGGGATCTGCCTGTATACCAGGGTACTGTAACCAAGTCACATTCTCTTGTGAGTTCACACAGGTAAAGTCAACTAAAAGGCCACATCTCTATATAGTTTGAATTGTGGTTAGTTTGATTCTCACTTGTTCCTGTCTATGCATGATGAAGCCACTGCCTGAACTCAGAACACAACAGCAAGGTCAAACTAGTAAGGGCAAATGGCAACATAATACACATCTTGCGAATTGTCTGCAGTGAAATATGATGAGCTACGTAAAATTTTTAAGGACTTCAAAGACCAGCTTTAATCTGCAGTGTAGTACTCATTTGTTGTATGTGTATATGTGGTTGGAGACCTCAAAGACTATCTGTGTGTAACTTGTGTAAATTATCTTGTCACTTAATCAAGTCAAACACAGCTCATGAACTATAGATTATTAGTATTTTATCTATTATTCATTTATTGCACGTACTACATAAGATTTTTGGACAGCTTTCAAAAGATATCTTGATTTCAACTGTTGAGTTTCCCATTAATACCAAATCAGATGATCAGCTGCAAAGGAATGCTATCTGGCCTGTTAGTCGGTCGAGGATGAAAACAGTCAATGAAGGGCTAGCACAGTGGCTGGCTCTGATGCCTCTCAAATCACATTGATGTATTATAGATGCCACATAAACTATTTAAAGCAGGTGTTATTCCCATATGAAAACATTTAAAACTAGAACAGACTGATTTTCCAACAGAAAATCAAATGTCTCCCGGTGGAACACTTACGTCTCTGAATAAGCTACAGGTGATAGCAAATTACAAATGACCAAGTTTGCTTGAAAATTACAATCCTATTTTAGCTCTCACCTAGATACATTACTCTAGCAAGTTTCATCAAGTTCTTCAAGACTTATTGCAGAGAAACCAATCTCACATAAGTGACCCTGTGACCTTGAAAATTAGGTCAAGGTCACCCAAATACAATCCCAACCTTGGTCTTACCTTGATACATAATCCTACCAAGTTTCATCAAATTCCATCAAGTTCTTCATGAGGTCAAGGTCACCCAAATACAATCCCAACCTTGGTCTTACCTTGATACATAATCCTACCAAGTTTCATCAAATTCCATCAAGTTCTTCATGACATCGCACGGAAACCAATTTCACATAAGTGACCCTGTGACCTTGAGAATCCGCTCAAAGTCATCCAAATACAATCCCAACCTAGGTCTTGCCTAGATACATACGCCTACCAAGTTTCATTACATTCCATCAAGTTCTTCATGACTTATGGCATGGAAACCAATTTCCCATAAGTGACCCTGTGACCTTGAAAATTAGGTCAAGGTCACCCAAATACAATCCCAACCTTGGTCTTACCTTAATACATAATCCTACCAAGTTTCATCAAATTCCATCAAGTTCTTCAAGACTTATCACATGGAAACCAATTTCACATAAGTGACCCTGTGACCTTGAGAATTCGCTCAAGGTCATCCAAATACAATCCAAACCTAGGTCTTGCCTAGATACATAATCCTACCAAGTTTCCTCAAATTCCAAACCCTTCTTCATGACTTATTGCACGGAAACCAATTTCCCATAAGTGACCCTTTGACCTTGACAATTAGGTCAAGGTCACCCAAATACAATCCCAACCTAGGTCTTGCCAAGATACATAATCCTGCCAAGTTTCGTCAAATTCCATCAAGTTCTTCAAGACTTATCGCACGGAAACCAATTTCACATTAGTGACCCTGTGACCTTGAGAATTCACTCAAGGTCATCCAAATACTATCCCCACCTAGGTCTTGCCGAGATACATAACCCTACCAAGTTTCATCAAATTCCATCAAGTTCTTCATGACTTATCGCACGGAAACCAATTTCACATAAGTGACCCTGTGACCTTGAAAATTAAGTCAAGGTCACCCAAATACAATCCCAACCTAGGTCTAGCCTAGATACATAATCCTACCAAGTTTCATCACATTCCATCAAGTTCTTTATGACTTATCGCACGGAAACCAATTTCATATAAGTGACCCTGTGACCTTGAGAATTCGCTCAAGGTCATCCAAATACAATCCCAACCTAGGTCTTGCCTAGATACATAATCCTACCAAGTTTCCTCAAATTCCATCACTTTCTTCATGACTTATTGCACGGAAACCAATTTCCCATAAGTGACCATGTGACCTTGAGAATTTGCTCAAGGTCATCCAAATACAATCCCAATCTAGGTCTTGCCAAGATACATAATCCTACCAAGTTTCGTCAAATTCCATCAAGTTCTTATAGACTTATCGCACGGAAACCAATTTCACATTAGTGACCCTGTGACCTTGAGAATTCACTGAAGGTCATCCAAATACTATCCCCACCTAGGCCTTGCCGAGATACATAATCCTACCAAGTTTCATCAAATTCCATCAGGTTCTTCATGACTTATCGCACGGAAACCAATTTCCCATAAGTGACCCTGTGACCTTGATAATTCGCTCAAGGTCATCCAAATACAATCCCAACCTAGGTCTTGCCTAGATACATGATCCTGCCAAGTTTCATCAAATTCCATCATGTTCTTCATGACGTATCGAACGGAAACCAATTTCACATAAGTGACCCTGTGACCTTGAAAATTAGGTGAAGGTCACCCAAATACAATCCCAACCTAGGTCTTGCCTAGATACATAATCCTACCAAGTTTCATCAAATTCTGTCAAGTCCTTCAAGACTTATCGCACGGAAACCAAGTGTTGAAGAACCTGAACAACAACAACAACAACAACAACAAGAAGCGGAAGAAACGGGCACTAAACCAATATGTCCCCCCGGCTTCCACGGGGAGACATAAAACTGAAAGTAATGTAAAGGGATTTCAAACATAGCAGGCACGGGGTAAAACGACGTTACATTGACCCAAGTGCCTGCATATAATTCTGGTTTCTTTTCTATCAAAGTTATCCAAACAACCCAAAAGAAGTCCAGTACAAGCTATTTTTGAACTGGACCAGTTAACATTTGGAATCTCACAGAGATTTAACCCACTAATTGTGTGAATTTTAAACAAAACTTGTTGTGGAACAAGCAACAACAAAATCCTTACATCAAGCCCTGCAATGATAGTTGATTTCCTAGTTTGTACTCGACGGGTGTTGACTTACCTGTTGCTGCTGGCACGGGTGTGGTTGGGTGCGATTCTCCGTCCACGCCACCGACGTCAGCCGCGCCAGTCTGCTGCAAGTCAGATAATCACAGTACATATTACAGCAGCGTTGTCAGTGAACCGAGGAGCTTTTCAGGGACACTCCCTCACAAGTGCATACAAGTGGAATGATTGGCTGTTTTATATATATATATATATATATAGATCTTTATTTTCAGAGGGTAGCTCAGTTAGTATATTGGGTATACTAATCTTCCCTGAGGCCCTCTCTGTGTTCACATACACAGAACATACAAAATACAGTGTCCATCAAAATCAAGCTGATCGATACATCAAGATAGTTATGTGTTATTTCCCCTTGTCAATAATATGTGTTTTGTGCACTTTTTCTTAAATGATGCTAGAGTTGGAGAAACTTTTACATCATGTGGCAGTTGGTTCCAAATCACAACTCCATCATAGCTTAGACTTCTTTTTATGTACTCTGACCTTTTAATAATGATTTATAATCATGTCTATAGTTTGTCCTTCTGCCCTCCATCTTATGTAGAAGACCATCTACTTTGAACAACCTGCATTCCTCTGGGTTCTTTTCCTCTTTTATTCTCCCACCAGGGGGAATATACATTTGCCCTTGTCCATCTGTTTGTCTGTCCGACATTAAAATTGTCATATTTGTGTCGAGCATATCTCCAAAAGCATTCGAGTTACAACCATGAAACTTTGTGGAAGCATCTATCAATATATGAAGGCGTGCACCTGGGGTTGTGTTTGTCTCTTGATATAATTATCTTATGTTAATTAATCATTAATTAACTTGGGGAAAATGTTGACTCAACATTAGACTTGTCACATTTGTGTCGTATGTATCTCAAAAAGTATTTGAGGTACAACCATGAAACGTTGTAGAAACATCTATCAATATATATGAAGGCGTGCACCTGGGCTTTTGTTTCTCCCTTGGATTACTTATCTTGTGCTAATTAATCAACTTCTCCATTAACAACCATGAAACTGTGGAAAATCTATATACATATTATGGGTAATAGTATACTGTCAAATACAATTTTGAAGATGCAACTGTCATGTAAGTTATATGTGTATAATTATTATCTATCTCAAGATTTCACAATATGTTTGAAGTCTTACGCCAGTTACATGCCATATTCTGTCCAATGCTGATGGGCGCAATGACAGGTGGGGGCATCTGTGTCCTTTGGACACTTTTCTAGTTTGTTTTTTTTCAATTTTTAACTGTGCATTTTTGACACATAACTGTGACCAATTCCCTTGCACTTGTAGATAATTGGGTACACACTGGTAGAAATATTGTCATACAGTGTGCACTGGTAGTTATATGGGTTCATGTACATAGGTATAAATGTGGATATAAAACTGTTAATTTCTGACCCTCACTCTGGTTTAACCATTACCTGGTCACAATAAGACCCAAGCCAACCACTTTCCTTGGCATAGTTGGGATGCACTGTTGACAAGGGGCATGCTACCATTAGACTTTTCCATATTCTAAATGCAAAAAATGTTTCTATTAAGAAAAAAATTTGGGGCAAAATCATAAAAGCAGATGACAATTACATCCATGTGCCTCTTGATGATTTCAATAGGAAAGGATCACTGGGTAATTTCAATGGAAAAGCTTTACCAAAATTCCAGAAATATGCACTCACAGTAAAAGCGTCTCAATCTTTCTGCTCAAAGTTTTCAGTTGCTTCACTCCCTTAGCTGTTATATTTTGCCACGAACAGAGAGCATCACTGTAAAAAAAAGTCTTAACTCTGTTACTATTTTTTTTCTGGCTTACCCTGGCACACATGAGCATCTGAGGATCCACTCTCTTGAGTCTTTGATACAATCTTCTGTCACCATGGCAACGTAGGGCATGATGCTGTAACTTGCTACGGAATTTTGACGTGAAGCGACAGCTGCCGTGTCCACAGAGAAATCTGTCGGTCCTGTGCTTCAATACATGACACATGACAGTGTACCGGCCCAGAGCCCCTGCATTACACTCCAGGCACTGGTACAACCCTTGGTACTTTCTGATGATCTCCTTCAAGGGATTGACTGCAGGTCTATCTTCTCCCATTTGCTGGTACTCATTCCACAGTTTGATGACTTTTGATCTGTCCATTCTCTTCCTATCTTTCAGAATTTTCAAAGTTTTCCCTTGGTGGCGATGCATTTTGTGTACCACAATTTCTGCAGGAAAAGTTGCACGGAAAGTGCAGTATCCACATTTAAAAGTTTCAGGGTTAAGTTTATTTACGACAAACCAGCGGAAGCCTTTTGTCAGTTCTCTCTTTGTACTTGATTGTAATGGTCCCAAAGATGAGTTGGCACAAATTGGTGTTTTTTGAGCCACTAGCGAATGATTATTTCTCTGCACTTCTGGTAAATCAGACACCACATCACCTTCCTGACTGCTTGAATCTAGGGCCATCTGGTGGCTAGAACATGCCCTAACGCCTCCATCCTGGCACCTGGTTTGGTCATCTTGCTCCATATATATCGCATTTTCTTCCACTGGAAACGAGAAGATCCCGGCAACTCCTAACAATCTTGGGTGTTGAAGCTCAAAATGCTTGCGGACATCCTCCTGAGTTCCAGCCCGGAAGCTGCACACTGAGCACCGGAAGCCTAAGCTCTTGGGAGCTGTTCTCACAAAGCTGCCCTCCGTGTTTTTTCTGTATGGCTCCTGCTGTTGTACAGCATTTTCATAAGGCCTACAGTTTGTCAGGGAACCAGATTCTTCTGCTATCTCAGGTTCTTTAGATCGGTCTTTTCTGGTCTCCTCGCCTGCAGATCTTTTCTCAGTGCTGGGCCCTGGATTGAGTGAAATGGTGTTTTCTTTCAAAGGCATGTTACTATAGAAGGTTTCCAGCCCTGTACTCCTCACCAAGGAAGCCTGCGAGAGATCCGACACATTGGCCTCACCCTGCACTTCAGCCCTGCCACTACTCTGCAGCACCCCATGAGGTCCTTTCTTGGACATCTTTAGTCTCAAATCACTCGTTGCCACAAGTCTCGTATCACTCATCGCCACAAGTCTCTGTCCAGCTTTTTCCAGGTGTGGATCTTCCACAAGCTTGTACCTGTATTTGCGTCCAATATTTTTGCCATGCATTCTACGAGAATGATAGATCACATTACCAATTACAGTTGACTTATAGTCACATGATGTACAGTGGAATGGTTTGTATCCGACTTCCTTGTAAGCGTGCCGCATGAATACAGTTTTCCAGTCGGCTGTATACCCACAAGCAATACACTGGTACCTCTTCCCGCTCCCCATCTCACCCTCAGGCACACCCACGCCTTTTTGTGGGGCTACAATGGTTTCATTCTGGCCATGTGATTCATCCACATTCCCTGCTCTACCACCAGGATGTACAAGTCCTGTATTTGTCACAGTTGTCACTTTTCTGGACGATACTGCATCGCAACGGAGTGCATTATCTACCAACTGAGCATCATCCCTTGGTTCAATATGACTGGTGTCGCAGAGGTGACTACCTGCCCTTACAGGTTGGTTCTGAGGTGACGCTACTCCTCTCTGTGTATTCCCATGCGGTTCATCCTGCATCCCAGATGCATCGGCCATCAACGGCAACCTATCTGCACCAGGAGACTGTGACGACATGTCACTCATCATTAGAAGTCTCTGCACAGCTTCCAATGATGCTTGGTCATTGACAAACTGGTATTTTACATTTCCAGCAGGGTCATGCATTCTCCTGAAGTGGATGATCACGTTATGGGCCACCTCTGATTTATAGTCACACATGTTGCATGTGTATGGCTTGTAGCCAACCTCCCTGCATGCATGCTCTATGAAGACAGTTCTTTTGTCTGTCTGATATTTGCAAACTACACACTCAAATCTCTTTTTTCCTTGCACTTTATTTTTGGCCTCATCAACAGGCTTGTCTGAAGTCAATTTTGTTTCGACTTGGCCGAGTCCTTCATGCAAGGTGCCAAGACTTTCATCCGTTCTACCAGTGGAGACACACTTGGTTTTGTCTTCATGTTGCTCGGGGTTACTGTTGGAACCGCATGGCCCAACAACTCCAGCCATGATAACTGATGCACTTTGGGTATTCATATCCACTTCCTGAGAATTCCTCCCAGAATTCTCGTCCTCCTGCACAGCACCAAAAACACCAAGAAATGGTTTTCCATCAGAAGATTCAAAGTTTCGTAAATTCTGTTCCAAGATTTCCGAGTCCAGATCTGCACAGCATGCATATTTATCCCAAAAGGCAAGTTGGGGATCCAGTCCACTAAAAACATCTTCTGGGAACTCCATCCTACCCTGTGCTAAACCTGTTGATTCAGGAAATGCATCAAGTAACTGAGTTTGAGGAGTTGTATCCCCTGTTTGAGCACTTCTTTTCAACTGCATGTCATTCAGTGTTATTTCACTGGAGTCTATATATCTTTCTATTTCAGATTCTATTGCTTTGTCTTGTGAAAAAACACAGTAATTCTTTTTGGCAAGTTTTCCATGTTTCTGAATGTAATGGTTTACCACGTGACCTTTTAATATTGCACAGAATTCACATGCAGTGCATTTGTATGGTTTATATCCAAATTCTTTCCACGCATGTATCTTGAAATACCGACGCTGTTTCGTTGTTCGGCCACAACGTGTACATTTATAACACTTTCTGGTCAGGGTGGAGTCTCTTCCTTCCACTGCTGCTGTATTAGCTGCTATGATACTTTGCTGGCTTGCCTGCTGGGCTTCCTGCATTGTCACACTGTAGCCTTCTGCTGTACCTCTTGTTCGCATTTCTGAGGGATGGAACCAATTCACATTTGCATTCACATCCAAGGTACACACTTCATCGAGGATGCTTTTACCTGTCCTGTACTGGGCCCCAGATATTCTTCCTGTGGAATTCTCCCCAAGGGTAATGCCTGGCATTTCCTTACAACCCCTGTTCTGTTCTCCGTAATGTGACTGACCACTGGGATCCTGCCCTTGACCACTCTGCACTGTTGTTTGTGTATACCATGGACCATGCAATCCTGAATCCTCCTCTGGTCTTTTGTCTGCTGGACGATTCCCCTGGCTTGTTACACATCCAGTGTTGCTGGACCCATGAATCACACCCACAGCTACACTGTTATTTCCATTTGCATCACCTTGAAATCCAAAGTCTGAGGCATTCACTTCAGGTGAATTATGGGAATTGAGGCATGGAACTACAGCTTCATCTGCAGCTATTTCCAGTTCTCTGGGTTTGTGTTCATAGTTGGCATGACGTCTTCCATGATGGACCCCATCTCGTATTGCAGGGCTATTTGAGGATGCCTGTACTTGACTTGACTGCCTGGAAATCACACGACTTTCATCTATCAGCTTATTTGCTCTAGCATACAAGTCTCTTTGACATCCACCACTCAGTGTATACATTCTGGACTTGGTCACCTTCCCATGGCTGCTCATGAAATGTTCATTAACTTCAGAAATTTTCAAAGCCTGGAAATCACACGACACACACTGGTAAGGAAAGTAACCCACTTCAGTGTATGCATGACGTCGGAACTCTTTGCTCTTTTTACATTGAAATCCACAATGTCTGCACTCATAATGCAACCCAAGAAACTTCACATCTCTGGAACGATTTTCTAGCACCAAATTTGACTTTTCTTTGTCAGTACCAGCCAAGTCTGTTCTCCGTTTTTTCACCAGCATGTTGACGCTGGTTTCTGAATCCTCCCCAGTTGGCCTAGACACAACCTTTCCTTTCAAACTATGCCCAATAATGGTCTTCAATTTGGTCATTTTAGCCTCATCAGGCACATACATGTACTGGTCTCCAGGTGCAAGGTTGGCATGTTTTGTTTTGCAGTGGGCCTCTATGTATTTCTTCACAATGGCTTTATAATTGCAGTGCTTGCAATGATATGGCTTAAACTTCAACTCAACCATCAAATGATATGTAAACGTCTGTTTGTAAGATGTTGCATAGCTACACATTGGACATTTAAAAGCAGCATTCTTTCTGTTTCTGTATTTGTGACGCCATCGAGGGAGCTCTAATCGTGTTGTGCTTGTGTCACTTTTCTGTCGTTTTGTTAGATCATTTACGTCCTCAGTATTCTTTATATCTTGGTTTCCTTGTAACGCTGATGCATGAAGCAGTTTCTTGAGGTGTTCAGGCTGTGTTTCAACCGCAGTTTCTGACTGCTCCACATGTCTATCTGGTTCCAGTTCTCTGCTTCTGATTGATGCCATACTTACAACATTAACTACTGCCACCAAATCTGGATGTTTGTGTCTACAGTGAGCTCGAACTTTATATGAAGAGATAGAGCGGTGATCACAGTGTCCGCATTGGAATACAGAGCCTCGTACGTGGACCACATACACATGCTGTCTGAGTGGAAATCGCATCCTGGCAGTATACCGGCAACATAAGCATCTGTACTGCTTTCCTGGCTCATCGTCCACCCTCCAAATTAGGTTGTCTACCAGAGAGAAATCTGATACTTTATCCGCTGCTTTGGCATCACCTGTTGCCTCCTTGTCTGACATTGCTCCATCCTTTTCATGTCTGGCTGACGAGGCATTGTTGGTTTGTTTCGCAGCTTGGCTGGTATACAATGATTTAACTTTAATTGCTTTATGTCTATGTTGTTTAGAGCAATGTTGGCGTACCAAGGCAGGAGAAAATGCTTTGAAATCACAGTAGCCACATTGGTATGGATAGTACCGAAAATGCTGGGCTGACACATGGTCCACCAGATTTGTCATACTTGGCCACTTACATGGACACCACTCACAAGAATATAATCCGTCAGTAATACCCTTCCCAGCTGTTTCTGATGTGGCCACCAGAGGCGGTGTATTCTGGATAGTTTTTACAGCTGTGGCCACCAGAGGCGGTGTATTCTGGATAGTTTTTGTTATTTCCTCGTTTGACAATTTAATATACTTGAAGGGACGGTCTGAATGAACAGTGGACACATGTAACTCAATATGCCATTTGTCTGCCCCATTCTGCTCACAGTACATGCACTTGTATGGAAACACCCCGAAATGCTGCATTTTGATATGCCGCAATACACTAGCATAGTAATTTGACTGTAAATCACAATATGAACATTTGTATATCGTTTGCCTCTGAGCATTCATACCCTGCTGTATTGGTAGCTTCATTTTTCTTATTTTCCTTTTTCTTTTTAGGTCAAGAGCATGTTCCGATGACCTTGTCATGGATTCAGAGCCGCGTCTCCTTGCAGGGTTGCCTTTAAACCTTGGTGAACAGCACTGACATTTGGTTTTATCTTGCCCATCGTGTAAAGTAGATACATGGTGCTCCAATTCCTTGAGGTCATCACTCCTAAAACTACAGTATTTACACCGACTAGCCTTCTGGGGAGCCCCAGTCCCATCACCAGGGCAGGTAGGCCTGTGCTGCTCCAAGCCCTGCTTGCCAGTCACTTTCTGATGACAGGACGGACATGCAATTGGTTTAGAATGCATCCTGGTGACATGTACATGTAAGCCAGTTTCATAGAATGTGCTAAAGTCACAAAATTCACACAAGTACGTGGGGAATTGTTCTTCTTGAGCGGCCTTTCCTGAATGATCTGTTGCATTTTCTTCACTGAAGCCATCCAGCTCTGAGCCCAGTTTCCTTTTTCTGCCTCTATGCTTTGGTCCTGCAAGAAACAGCAAGGTTTATTAAGGGATCATGTGCAAATGAACCCAGGTCTTTCTCTGTCACTCACCAATGTAGCCAAATGCTACAATACTACAACTTTCGCTGCAATTTTTTATGACTGTCTAATGGTTAATAAGCAGGAGTGTACCAAAAATTGTTTTCTGTGCACAAATTTGGCCACAAAATTTCCAGAGGAAGCCCTGAAAACTTGCAAAATTCTATTTTTGTAGGTTTGTATATATTATATTGCCACACATAAAAGATGCATGAATATTTGAGTGACATGTTTCTTCCCCCCCCCCCCCCCCCCATTTAAATTCAACGTTCTGCAGTGGCAGTTGGTAGTTAATATCCTAATTGCAGAAAACTGATGATTTTGGACTTGAGAGGCGGGAGGGCTTAAATCTCCATTGGATAATTGAAGTTTTGGAATGGTTTTATTTGTACATGATCCCCAAGTACAGGGTGACTTTTATACGAATGTTCTTTGCAGCAGTTACTCCACAAATATTTGAACCAGAGTACTGTGACAGTCCTGTGCTCAGTTGACTTGGATGCAGGGACTTAATGGAAAGCTCTCATGAATTATCATGTTTGGTGTAACAATTTTACTTTAACAATGACTTAACATACAGTAAAATGCAAAAAAGATGTTTCAACCTGTTTGGCCAATTTCTTAGATGGAAATCCATTAATTTGTCTTAATCACAGGAAGTACAGGGTGTGTGGAATTTCAAAAGAATCTTCAGGCATCATGGGTAAATCTTCAAGGATCAGGGGAAAAAACAGAACTCTTATCAAAGACAAGGCCCTGCAACTGTTTGCACAGGCTAGAGTAGTTGTAACACTTCACTGTGTGGTGTGCTGCAGCTTGTTTATGTTGCATTTTTTGGCACAGTTGCACCAACAATACTGCTCACTACTCCATTTCTTGTATTCATTGGCAGTTACCATGGATGTTCCATAAACCTCAATGCACAACATTCCTACTGGTTGGAATCTTTGCATGGTTTCATCTAATGGTGGACACCTTGCTGATAGAATGTGATTAGATTTGAAGTGCAGTTTTATCTTCCTAAAAAAAGAATACTATAATGAAGAAAATGTCTTAATACTTCAACACATATCCAGTAATTAGGGTGACTATGTTAATCGCTGTTTGTCACATCAGTCTTCACTCATACAGTTTAGATGTTATCATTTTCAAATGAAAAAGCGGGTTGTGAACAGCCCATCATCAGCTAATATTGACATTCAACCAATCAAAAGTCCAACTCTGGTCCAGGGCATCAGGATTTTGGAGAGGTAAAAAAAGTTAATTTAGATTGCAATATCCATTAACTTACTTAAGTCAACAGGAATGCATACATCAACTGACAGGTACCCAAACTGAAAAATTCATTAAAAATCCCGGATACAGAGTACCATCACCTTGTGAAAACTTTTGTGTTTCCTCCCACAAGTTACATTTCCATCATGTTTCAGAACAATCTGAGGGACAGTTTTGAAAAAAAGTAAAAATAGCAGAGAGCGGGTTTTGGAGAAGAAATCAAAAAAAAGCCTGACCACACAAAACTTCATAAATTTTTTTTCTTTTAAATATGAAATACATTGGAGGGCCACCTGTTGAACAAATGAAGGTCTGGGGGTATCCAGAAGTGCCTCTAAGTAATTTCAAAGCAATTGTCTGAGTGGTTTCGAAGTGTTTTTTTAACATTTTGCCTAACAATTGAACCCCAAAAAATCATAAAAAAATCAATGGAATGTGACCACAAAACTGGTAGAGACCCACCCAAGGTATATCCCTGTCCACACTTGAAGTGAATCTGGTTGGCGTTTTTGGAGAAAAAATGAAAAACATGAATTTCCATTGCAATCACCATTGACTTGCATGGTAATCAATAGGAAATCTATTCATGCATTAACTGACAGATACCAAAATTGGAAAATTCATTAAAAATCATTGGAAAATGACCACTTCAACACAATCGGTAGTGACCCAACACAATTGGTAGGGACCCACCCAGGGTGCATCTTCACCATGTTTTAAGTGAATCCAGCTGACGGTTTTTGAGAAGATGCCCAAAATGCGAACTGTTGGCAGACGGACACAAACGCCAACAGACCATCCTACTAAATCACTGGAGCAACACCATTTCAACAAACTTGGTAGAGACCCACCCAAGGTAAATCCCGTCTAAGCTTCAAGTGGATCTGGTTAAAGATTTGGGGTAGGTCAAAAATGTAATTGTGGACAGATGATGCATGGATGGATGACCACACGGACGAACAGATGATGGTCAGGCAATGGACACAGACCCATTCTATAAGCTCAGATGACCGGCAAGTCAGCTGAGCTAAAAACAGTTTCTACTTGGTCTTTTAGGACAGGGAAATATTAACCCTTTTCACAAGTCATGTGTATCTAGATTATCATACACAGTAGTGTCTCCTTTCCTAAACAGACTCCTTGCCAGCAACATAACTTTAATACTGGTTCCAAAAAGTACTGAACTTTCCTTTGAATACAACAGTCCTTATACCTAGGGTATAAACTACTACATATCGAATAAAATCCTTTAGGTACTGTGTATAGTTCAACCAAATTGTGGAACCAGCTTCCAGACAACATTAGGGTCGCCTCTAGCTTTAATCAAGCTATAGGGCTAGTTGAAAATTGCAACAGCTTTCTACGAGCGCAGGTAGTTCACATCAACATGGCACGCTGTACTAGCCTTCACATTTCGGTAGCACTGTAATTTTGTATTAATCCTTATTCATTTACAAGTATATTATGTCTGTCTATTAATGTATCATATTTTAACAGTTGGCTTTTGGACTATCTCTATGCTTTTTACTGTTTTATACATGTACATTATGTTGGATAACAGCTCTCCAGCGCTTTGTAAAGTGTACAGACATGAAATAAAGCTTAACTTGGAACTTGAGAGATCACCACAAGGGTAGGTCCACAACTGGTCACACATATGCAATGCAGGTGCAATGTGTTAAATAACATGAAAAAATAGCATAAGGGACTTCATGTGGTCCGAAAAGGTAGGTGGTCTTTCATTGGAATGTTCTCTCAAAAGACGGACAACTGTAAAGATTCACGATTCAAATTCCTGAAAAAGAGGTTTTAATCACCAGCATGTCTACATTTCTACACAGAAAGAGAACAGTTCAGTTTAGCTAAGCACCAAAACGCTCAAACACAGAGGTTTAAGGGGCCTTCCAAGAAAAAAATTTCAAACAAAGGCTGTAAACAGAACTTTGCATCCTGGGACACTCTGAGCCATAGCTTAACTTATCATTGGCATAATATGGCTCTTTTTCCATACCCCAGGAGAATCATTTTGCCATTACATATTTTGTCTGGTAAAATACAAAGGCACAGATGCCACGCAAGGCACACAGGACCATCAAAAGTAGACAGGTTTTCAGTGTCATTTGTTGGACTTCTATCTTGGTAACCTTGTTGCTGTGAAGGCTTAGTCAGTCTGATCAGACTGACTCACTCACTGCTGAAGAGCTCTTATGCCCCCATACAGTAATGAAAGAGATGAAACAAGAAAAATTTTCCTTCAGTAAAGATGGTCGAGGACTGTGTGTTTCCAAACGTTGTTCTCACACACATTTCAACAAACAAAATAAAGTTTACTAATACCAGAAGTCACGTTCAGTGAAGGAATAAATTTCTCCCATTTCTTTGATAGTCCAAGCTGAAAAGTCTTGACCAAAGATTACTGTGTTTACCTTTGATAGGAGGCCTACTGCTTTGCCCAAGTTTCCAATTAGAACAAATTTTGTTCTAAGGGGAAACCTGAGCAATAGCCTCCTATCAAAGGTAAACACAAAGAATCCTCATTGACGGATTATGTTCCTCACCATTGGTAGATTTTGCTCCAGCCTTAATTAAGAGACAAGAAAAGTACTCTTCACTGAAGAAGAAATATATCTATTTCTCACCTTTGGTAGGAAATTTTCTCTCTGCTTCCATTTTCTTCAACCTCTGTCTTGCTTGGTAATCTCTCTGGTATTGACGGTTTCGCATCCTGAGCGTCCATTGGCTTACCTTCACCTTTCGACGTTTTTTCCGATATGGTTTACAGTGGTCTGAAACAAAAGTTCAAGTTGCATATGTGAACAGACTGACTACATGTGTCACTCAAACAGAAATTATCGCGACAATTCTCTAGGTTAGACAGATAGATATTCTCTGGAAATGCAGGCATGATGGTGCTTGAATGCTAGGCTTGGGCTATCCATTGGCCAAATAGCCTGTGGCAAAAAAGGTGTGACTTGGCCAACAAAATTTTGCAAGCTTTAGCCAAATTGGCTAGGCATATTTTGTAATATTCAACTTTTGATGCATGTATTCGTGGTATTTTACTTAATAATTTATATTTTTTTAGCATAATTTCAAAATGTAGAATTTTGATCATGGTTTAAGCTGAGTAAATCAGCACTTGGCTAAAGAGGTTCATGTTACTTTAGGCTAATATAAAATTCTACAAATTCTAATAACTAATATAAAATTCCAAGTGCCAGCCCAAGAATGAAAGGTCATTTAAAGGCCAAGATACATGATGTGATATGCAGTGGTCCCCCTTTTATAAGGCCACCCCAAATGCACTAGAAAAGTGGCCTTATAATAGGGGTGGCCTCCCTTGAGGGGTAAAATACAATGAAGATGCCATACTTGCTGTATGGAGAACTGGCCTTTGTAGAGGGGGTGGCCTCTCTACAGGGGTGCCTTATAAGAGGGGGACCACTGTATTGCATGCAATGTGTTCCACGCGTGGGATGCATTGCACTGTGTAACTACTGTGTTGCATGCAAATCTGTCCCTGCAACATGTCACATCAAAATCCAACGTGGTGGATTTTCGCGCGACTGGTTGCTTCCCAAAAGTGGCTGTGACCCGTCTGACCACCTTGTTGCGTGTAGCTTAAGACCGCCCATTAAAACACAGCAGTGTCCTATCTTCCTGGTTCCACGACTGTCTCTCCCAGGCATGGCAGAGAATAAAAATATCTGAGAATGAATAAAATTGGTCCACCAAGCAGATTGAAGACCTGATAGATGTATACAGGTAACGGAAATGTCCGTGGGATACAAATACGAATGCAAGGACAAGGACCTGCCTGCTAAAATGAAAATAGATTTCAGATTTTGTGTCCATGTCAAGTGAGTAAAATCAAAATTACATGACCATGAGTAAAACATTATTCGAAAATTATTAATATATTGCCCAAAACTTTCAATTGTTCTGTATGTTTTTCTCCCTTGCCAAGAACTTCTGTTGTATGTCCCGGTTTCGTTAAATATTATCCCTAAATAATATATTTTATTTCCAAAGGGGACACAATTTCATAACAAAACGAAATTTAAACAATAGGTTGTGACAAAATTATTTAATCTTGAACTTTATATTATACTATGTTTATATATATATATATATTATACTATGTTTATATATATATATATATTATACTATGTTTATATATATATTATTCAACATATATATACATTAGTACAATAGTTTACTTTCATACAATCAATTTTTTCAACATATATTTTTACCTCATTTTCCTGAAGCTATACAATTTTACCACAACTTCGGGTCTAACACTGTGGTTGAATGGCTTTGGCTTCAACTCTTTGCATTGTGTAGGCACTGTTGCACAACTTTCTAGGTCACATGCAAAGCATTGTATGCAACACATAACATCACGTAGCCACTCTGCTGTGCAACATACAAAGTCTCCTGCAACCCTTTGCATGCAACCAATCACATCATGTATCTTGGCCTTCACAAGGAACATGAATCCAAGATCGCAGTGGCACTTCAGGTGAGCACAAGTTTTGTTGTGATCAGCACTGATTATGTTTACAGTGCCTCCATAAAAACCCCAAAACACCCTTTCAAGTCCGACTTCGATTGCTAACAAGTGGCCGCTGACGCTAGCCATATCCCCCGCCCACAGTGATCATGGTGGTAAATACACATGATGTACATTGGTATATCATAGTTGGTAAAATGCGAAAGGTTTCTCTTGGTGGCAATATGGAAATAAATACAGAGAGCCTTTAAATGCATTATGTGTCCCCCTTTTAACAAGTAGCCACTGAACCCCCCCTCCTTATGAGGGTGAACCAGTGCAGAAGGGGTTTGTTTGCTATTCACATCTTCCTTAACATGTAGGACTTAAAATAAAGTTGGCTGAAATGAGAAAGAAACAAGTTTACTTGAAAAGGATCCTGGAGTTCTTGGTTATCTGCAAAAAAAAAAAAAAAAAAATTAATATATTAATGAAGGAAAGTGATTAGTCAAAAAAATTTCTGCCTATGCACACCTCCTACCTCTGGTCTACCAACGCTGAAAATCTTAAAGGGTTACCACTTTTAGTTGCAAAGTTATGCTTCACACAAAACTGTATTGTATCTTGAGCTTGCTTAATGAACTTTATTAATTAATTAATCAATGAAAGTAATTAGCCATGCAAAACAGTGCCTATGCACACCTACTACCTAAGGTCTATTAGCCATAAAATTTCAAAGGGTTGGTATTAATAGTTTAGAATATATGGCCCGGACAAATCTTGAGCTTGCTTAAAGAACTTTGTTAATTAATCAATTAATGAAAGTAATTAGCCACACAAAACAATGCCTATGCACACCTACTATCTAAGGTGTACCCACTATAAAAAAATCAAAGGGCTGGCATCAATAATTTAGAAGATATGGCCCATACAAAATTTGTATTGTAGCTTGAGCTTGCTTAATGAACTTTGTTAATTAATTAATTAATGGAAGTAATTAGCCACAGAAAACAATGCCTATGCATACCTACTACCTAAGATTTACCCACCATAAAAAATTCAAAGGGCTAGCATTAATAGTTTAGAAGATTTGGCCCGGACAAAAATTTGTCTTGCTTGACAAACTTTGTTAATTAATTAATTAATGCAAGTAATTAGCCACACAAAACAATGCCTATGCACACTTACTACCTAAGGTCTACCCACCATAAAAATTCGAAGAGGTAGCATTAATAATGTAGAAGATATGGGCCGGACAAAATTTGTTTCGGATGGACGGAAGGATGGACAGATGGTGCCCATTACCATATCCCCTCGCCCACTTCCTGGGCGGGGGATAAAAATACCATAGCAGGGGAGTTAACAATTTGGACACTAAGCATTAGAACAATGAAAAGGAAAAAAGTGTTGGCCCACAAATAATGAATAAACTGGGGGCAGTAAACCAGTTTAGGGACAGTTAGTATGCCAGACTGCTAAAAAAAATCCACACCATATATCAACAAATCAATTAAACTGTCAGTGACAAGAAGGCTGAGAAAAAGTCTTGTTTCTTTTTAGTGAAGGAACTTCATCTGAAATAGATATTTATTCCAAACTTCTTGTGTGTCAAGGACTCCAGAGATATATACATATTACTTCATAGATTAATCTTAATGTAGACAATTGCCATTATTCACTCTATACAGGCGGTAGTATGGACAGTGACCACTGTACATGCTGGAGGCAGCACTGGTGCTTCTGGTGGGACTAACTAAGCTATTACTTATGTAAGGTGAAAATGTGTAGTTACTACTACATCTAAAGGTCCACTTTACACTTATGACCCAGTCATATACGATTCTGATGTATAAGGACTTCAGGCAGCAAGGACATGACATACGTGTAGATAGAGTTGCATACAACTCCTGGCCTAAATAATTATTAGGGCCCATGATACTGTACATGTACATAAGCAATATCAAGGTGTTGTCTCGTTCTGCTGTCTTTTTAACCTGAAAGCAATATGGTAAGCTCTTACCATTTAACTTATGACCTGTAAGAGCATTATGATATAGTAAGCCATACAAATTAATGAGGCAAGGAGTCCTTTACAACTCTAAAGGAGTCCCTTATGAGCCTACATGTATGACATCACATCTTCGCTGTTCAAAGCCCAAATGTGTTGGAGTCTAACAAGTTACATGACAAGTCATTTTACACTAGTTAAAAGGGAATTGGCTAATCTAATTTGAAAACGTACTTTATTCCTTGAAGTATTGTGCCAGTACAGACCTTAAGACCCTCATAGGTAGTGTGCAGTAATATCTAAAAAGACACAATGGTTATAAAACACTTGTGTCTTTAAGGTAGAGTGTATTGTTATTGCTTTAGGTTAGTTCTTGCTGTGAAAATGACAAGCTCTAGAAGCATATTAAAGACCATGATAAACCATATCAGCCTTGCAGACCTGGGCACCTGGCCCATCTTCGGAATGGAAATATTCAGCACTGATGAAGTCAAGCAGACAAATACTGCCAACCCAAATGTGGAGGAACACTCAGTTCCTTTTTATTGTACACATGTACACACAGGAACAACAGTTCCAGACCCTCAGGGCCAGAATTTCGATGAGAATCCGAGAATCCATTCTCGTCAAGATTCTCCAAAACTTGTCTTTGTCTAAAGAGAAAAGTAATTGACAAAAATCCAAATACATTCTCGCAAAATTTCGCGAAATTCTGGCCCTGGATCCTCCCTGCAGTTCTGAACTGAATCAAAAATACCACAATCTAACCTCGCTACACTCCCATATCCAATCCCACCACTGTCCACAAAGAATAAAATACATCAAACTGTACAACTCCCAATACTCATGGTAAGACCAAAACCAACTGCCTGGCTTGCTACCAAAACAAATTTTTTCATATTATTATCATTTTATACCAGTGCTTTGATTAAATACGTAATCAAGGTAATTTAATTTGGAGTCTTCAGGTTGTGAAACCATTTGCTGAAGATTAACACTAAATTATTCAGCAGTTCAATGCGTACACAGGCCTTTCAATGCGAGTTTATCATGTCAGAACACAAGAATCCAGAATATTCACCTAAAGCATGTATAATTCAAAATGTCAGGATACCTGCACATGTAATTTATTATTCAATTGTTTTATTGAATTTGCAATTACTTCAGTATATGGCTTCATTTTCAGAAAGGTATTAGATAACATGCAGTGTACATGATTAATAATTTAACACTTCATAAAGCCATGGTTTAGAGTTCATTACTAATTATGATAAAAGTGTCAAACCTTGAAAAAAAGTCTTCAGAAAATAATTCATCTTAATGTCTGTATAAACAATTTCATATAAGATATTAAGGCCCTGATAACAATGTACCAAGCATAGATAAGAACACTGCGTTTTAAGTTCCATTAGTGTCTACTACATCCTGTCACAATTCAATGTCTAAGGCCCATTTGTCTACATATTCAGTCTGCACAGTATGGCTCCAAATATTTTATTTCTGCAGAATGACCATTTACTGTCTTGAACATTTTTCATAGTGTTCTGTATTTTGCATTCGTGCATTCATTTCCCCTTTTTCCTAACTTTGTAATGAAGACAAGTCTACAGACAAAAGCTACTGATTCCATAGTGCTTCTCTTTGTTCCAGCCATTTTGAGTGTCTGTCCTATAAAGCCACTATATGTATGGTTTTCTGGTTATTTTCCCACAAATGTTTGGATATGATATCCTTCCGTGAGTTTAATGAATCTGTCAGTCAGTATCAGACACTCTTTTTCATAATACATGCAGGCTGGCTTGACCATCCTCAGTTACCCCACTCCCATTATTATTTTCCAGGTGTTTGTCATCATTCAACATATGCAGAACATCTATTATATTTGTGCTTTTTCATCCAGAACCACCTCCTGGTAGTTGTTACCCTATTCTGCAGTAGGAACTCTTTACACTCAGTAAGCTAGCCTGTCACTGTCTAACCTATATATAAATATGTATAGGTTAGACGCCGAGTAGAGTTTTCCAATTGAATTAGAAGACGAGCGCGCAGCGCTAGTCTTCTAATTCAATTGGAAAACTCTACGAGGCGTCTGACATACTTATACTCCAAAAGATGGGTATTATAAAAGTATTTCCTACTTGAAACAAAGTTAAAAGACTTGATTTCGAAGAGAAAAGCGACAAGTAAGAGTACATAATGTAACGACCTTTGACACTTGACCTGTCACCCTCCCTGACCCTATTCAATGCTGGTCAACAATAGACACGCTGGAATAAATATTATGTTAAATCAGTGAAGAATCGTCTCAGCTGTTTAGCGTAATGGACAGCACGCTCAGCCGTGGATCACAGAATTCCTGGTTCGAGCCCTGCCAGGGACAAAATATTTTTTCCATTAAAAAGTGTCGACAAAAATTGTCGAAGTTCCATTGCAAAGTCCCGTCATGAGGTCACTTGCACTTCAGCGGATCTAATTCAATTAGACTCCTAAGAGAAGAGGAGCTCTATGAAAATTAGACTCCGCTGAAAACAATAGAAATTGGGCGCTGAGGAGTATAAGGAAGTACTATTGTCCACATTGCACATGTTCTTCTGTAGAATTTTGAATAGGCTGCATTAGCCCAAATAAATTAAAGGGTCTTCAGCAAGTTACTACTCAGAACATTTTTCAGAGAGCCTGTACCAATAAATGTCTCGCTGAGTAGTGTGTGTTTTTTTTTCTTTATTAAAGCAAAATATTCAGCAAGACAACCCACATAAGCATGAAAAAATATACGCACATGTCAAACCAAACATAATTCCTGAATTTGTATAGTACAAGGTCAGATAAGAACAATTTGACTTAACCCTGAACCATGTACCCTTTCTACGGTGCCTTAGCTAGGCTGAGGCAGAGGGGGCCCTTGCCTCCTCTGAATTTTGGCTGATGATGTTAGGAGTTAGCATAGAAATAGTTTATTTAGCCTCAAAAAGACTTGTTAAGTTTAGGTTATTATACACAACAAAAACAACAAGTAGCCGCTGACGCTAGCCATATCCCCCGCCCACAGTAATCATGGACGGACGGACGGACGGACGGACGGACACACGGACGGTGCCCATTACCATATCCCCTCTAAGGTCTACCCACCATAAAAAAAATCAAAGGGCTGGCATCAATAATTTAGAAGATATGGCCCGGACAAAATTTGTATTGTATCTTGAGCTTGCTTAACGAACTTTGTTAATTAATTAATTAATTAATGGAAATAATTAGCCACAGAAAACAATGTGTATGCACACCTACTACCTAAGGTCTACACACCATAAAAAATTCAAAGGGCTAGCATTAATAGTTTAGAAGATATGGCCCGGACAAAATTTGTCTTGCTTAATGAACTTTGTTAATTAATTAATGCAAGTAATTAGCCACACAAAACAATGCCTATGCACACCTTCTACCTATGGTCTATCCACCACAAAAAATTCAAAGGGCTAGCATTAATAGTTTAGAAGATATGGGCCGGACAAAATTTGTCTTGCTTAACGAACTTTGTTAATTAAATAATTAATTAATGCAAGTAATTAGCCACACAAAACAATGCCTATGCACAGCTACTACCTAAGGTCTACGCACCATAAAAAAATTGAAGAGGTAGCATTAATATAGGGAAGATATGTGCCGGACAAAATTTGTTTCTGTATATTTACATATCATGGTGACCCAAATATTTGACCTAGTGACCTAGTTTTGCTTTATGACACTTTCTTAGACTAAGCTTCACATTTGTGTAACATTTCATGACTCTAAGTAAAAGGACAAAAAAGTTATGGCCCGGACAAGATTTTTCATACATATGTATTCTGTGACCCAGATATTTGACCTAGTGACCTACTTTTGGCACACCATACACCTCTATCCTAGGAAGTACAAACACATTAAATTTGGTAGCTGTGGGTGTTATGGTGTTGGAAATATGGCCCGGAGAAGCTTCGGACGGACGGACGGACGGACGGAAGGACGGACGGAAGGACGGACGGACGAGGTGCAAACCTATAGTCCCCCACCAAGTGGGCGGGGGACTAAAAATACCCCATTGTAACTAAGACTTTGAGTCACTCATAGTGATAGAAGATAAGAGCATCACAGGAGGTGTACTTTTTCCAATGATTACTTGTATTTTTGCCCTAGTAGTTGTAGGACCAAATTCAATTCAAATAAAAAGATCAAAAATAGTCACATTGAAGTAAAATTTTGAGAATTTATATACGTATAAAGTCTTTTTTTTTCCTTCAAAACCCACTAAGATACACCATTTTTCAAAAGTTTTCAATCTTGGGAGGGGGGCTTGCCCCCCTACCAAACCCACCCCCACCAGTACCCTTTGCCTCCCCTTTCAGAAGGCTGGCTACGGCCCTGTTCTAGCTGGATAGCTTACCTGCCAGTGTATAACTGAAGTAGAAACCAACTGGCCATTATATTCAGTCCCAGTGATTATAAAATAAACAGTTACAGCTAGACTAACTGTACATACAAAACAAGGAAAATCCTAACAGGTACTGCAACAATGGACATCCTGCACCAGAAATGTAAAACAAACCCCATGATGCCACCTACCGCTCACTTTGAAAGTCTACAAACAATAAAGCTCTTTTTCACTGCCAACCCTGCGTAAATGTTTCAACATAATGGGTCAAGTTTGTGACATTTGAGTAAATACTGTCAAATTTGAGTAATTTTTGACATTGACTAAACGTATACTCAGGCATGTCAGAAAAGAATGAAAGTCATCAGCATTTACGTCAGGAACATTTTACCAAAATAAAAATTTTCATAACCAAATTCTAAGTACAATTAGGCAAACTTGTAACTGTCATAGGCCACTGTTTGCTATCAATAGCCCTTGGGGTTTAACCTGACAGAAAACATGTATGCCTAAAATGTCTGAAAGGTGAATATTAAAACAGAATGATGCCAAAAGACAAAACGGAGTAGTAAAACAGGCAAGTGTAAAATCTTTAAAATTATTGCAGCCCCATTTTCTAACAATCTCTGGATACTACCAGCTAAATTTGTAGGCCATAATTTTTTAACCAGATTCTAAGTACAATTATGCACACTGGTAACTGTCGTAGGCCACTGCTTGCTACCGATATAACCCCTGGGGTTTAACCTAACAGAAAACATGTACACCTAAAATGTCTGAAAGGTGAATATCAAAACAGAATGGTGCTAAAAGATAAAATTAAATACCAAAACAGGCAAGTCTAAAAATCTCAATACTTATTGAAGCCAAACTTTCTAACAAGATCTGGATATTTACAACAAAATCTGTAGAAATATTTGATGAAAAGTACATCTTTAAATCCTCCATTGAATCTTCTCCTGTATCCATAATGTGTTCTAGATACCTGGTACGCTGGTTTTGTTGGTTGGACAGATAGACAACACCAGAGAACCCCTGACACTCTGCATGTCACTGCACTCCAAGCGTAAATCAATTGAAGTGGGTTATGTGGTGCCCAATAGTGTGACAATACATGGGAGAAAAGCCCTCCAAGAAAGATTAACAATAGAAAATGTACAATCTGCAAACAATCAGATGCTGACTGTAAATTGCTCTCAGCTGTGTTGTCCACCTCATGAATACCCACTCTGGTAAAAGGAGGTCAAAAATGTTTGTACAGCTTGGACAATTGAATTCCTGCGGTACCCTAGCCAGTCAGAACCCTAATAGGTCCATCTGCTTGTTCTATTCCGTGGCGTTATTTTATGAGATATCCTAAGTGGTGTCAGAACCTTCAAAGGTAATCAAAGGCTTTCAACTTTAGGCAACTGAACATGGCCAAGCCAACCTACATGTATTACGAACAAGTCTTCTTTTAAAAAAGAAGGGGTCTCCCAGATATGAAAACAATATTTTGTGAAGGCTTATAGTCATTTCAACTCTGTGAGCGTGATCATTGGCATATTATATTTCTCAATAGTGTCACAGGAGAAGAGTATTGTTCAGCATGGATTATCATCGGGTGGTGCCATCTGATGGAAGTCGGTGCCGTTTCTGTAAAAGTTCATGGCAATCAACACATACCCAGCCTCATACTTCCAACAGGCATCAAGGTTGCAAAGCAAATATTTCACTGTATTAAGTGGGAAAAACATAATTTTTCCAGTCTGCAGTAAAATACGTTTCTGGATTTTTGGGGGATGTTTTATGCAAGTACATTACATTTGCAGCAATAGTTGAACATGTGGTTCCAAGAATGCAACACCTGCATTTATACACGCACATTCTTATCAATGCGCAGTTTATCTGGGATATTTGTAACTGATACTCCACATCAAGATAAGACTAGCCTCGCTTTCACTTGGGCAACATGGGTTTGGCGTCTCACGCAGTGGACACTGCAATCACAAAGAGTTGCACAGACTATTGGAGCAACACATGGGATTGCAAGTATTTGTCATGAATTAACATGCACTTTTCTTTAAAGTTACAAAGTTTGTGTTTACCATTGTTGATCATATACACCCAGAGACTCCAAGGTAGCCTATTTTAAAAGTGGGAGATCTCCCTCATGCAGGCACTGAAAGGGGGGGGGGCGAGTGCGGAAGGTGCAAAGCATAGCTAGGGGGGTCTGGGGGCATGCTCCACCAGGAAAAATGTGAAATTTGCACTTTCATTTCTTGCATTTTGAACCATTTAGGCACCATCATAGACATATACTGCGCATATATAGTACAACAGGGCAGAATAGTTAACTTTACAGCCACCAAGGGAATAATGCTACTTTGTTTTAATTTTACAAAACGAGGGAGACATTTTATAAGGAGGCAGGAGAGCAGGAAACTTGGGAAAAAAGTACGAAAACGCCAGAGATCTTCCGCCATAGCGGAAGACTTGGAGGCTCTGTGCACCTGACCTTTAGTGTTGGGTGTTTTAAGGTCAGCGTTTGTTTCAACTTTACAAAACAACAGAGACATTGCATGCAAAGTGTTCTTTATCAAACTTGGCAAGGTGCCCAAAAATTTCAAGGCTATGAAAACCGTACATCAGAAAAGAAAAAGGCAAGTCCACAATGTCATATTCACGATGAGAAATGTGATGTGTAAACAAATGGTGATGAAAATCAACCAAGCAAGCATTGGTGAAAAAAATAAGTAGGAAAGTATGGTAGAGCATGTCCACAAAATCCTGTTGCACGCATTAAAGTTCTTCTTTTCCCATTTGTCGAGTGACATCAGCCTGATTAAAATTGGTACCAGCATAAATGTATGAGGTAAAATGTAAGTCCGCATCATCATTCCTGGGGAATGAAAATGTGAATGTAAACTTTCTTGGCCTTCTCACTTTTGAACTGGTTGCTCAAATGTTGACAAAACAATTTCATTGTCCATCTGCCTTGTCCACAAAAGCATTGTCATAAAATGTATATAAACCAATAATACAAATAAAGGCACAAAAAATACCAATCTCACACGCATCTTGACTTGGACAAAAGTGTAAGATCCAAAATGATGTGCTGAAGTGGATTTTTCTTGTGAAACTTCCACAAAATAACAAGTGAACAGTTATTGTCAGCATTGTCATATTCATTTTGTTGAAGGTAGGTAGAGGTTATTTAGTTAGTTTGTTTTCGGCAATATTATGCATGATAAAGCAATTGAGTTGCATTGTAACTTCAGAAATTATGATATAATCTTGACTGAATAGCAAGAATTTTGTCATACATGTATATTCATTGCCTCAATTTTAAGAAAATCTGACTTTTTATCCTTA
This sequence comes from Hermodice carunculata, assembly GCA_964020975.1. Taxonomy (NCBI): domain Eukaryota; kingdom Metazoa; phylum Annelida; class Polychaeta; order Eunicida; family Amphinomidae; genus Hermodice; species Hermodice carunculata. The sequence goes on along the minus strand of OZ026620.1, from coordinate 90,108,113 downwards.
ATTTTACATATATCTCCTCAAAAGTTTCAAGAGCTGACTGTCCTGAAGGTTCCTATATATTTATACTAAGTATTTCCTGTCAGGATTAAAAGAAATTACCACAATACAAACTTTATGGTACTTCAATTACTTTCTCATGCTTGTATCTACAGGAGACAACAGGAGATGGCCAGCAATAGTGTATGTGCGTGAAATGCAAGAGTCAACATGAAGAACAATAGAAAGTCCTGCAAACTTTGATAAATTTGAATAAAGTATGTATTCCACCATTGACTGGGCATTTCATAATTTAAGTATGTAAAGCACTAAGTGTAACTGAAAAACTTTCTTTTCAGTATTTTTCGCACCAAGTGTATCTCTGGTTTCTGTGGTCAGTTTTTAGGGAAAATGTACATTTTCCTAGTGTATTTCTTTGTAAAATACCCACACCCTTGCCGGACATCAGGCAGGACCACTGGGGCGTGACTTGTGTATTCAGCTATTAACAGGCCAATTAAGCCATTGTTCTTGTATACTCGCACATGGGTAACGAGCAGGCGCCATGGTGGTCACGTGACCTGTATGGTCTCTCTGTTAATCATAAACAGTGCTGCAAACATAATCTTTGTTTGTGTCTTAATGGGACAAATTAGGGCTCAAAGTTTGACATGTTTTGTTTTAACAAGACACCCAGAAAGATACGAAAAGGAAAATATGGGTCTCCATGCAGTGGACCCAGCAGTAACTTAATTAGTAAGTAATGTCTCCTTCATCACCTGCAGCTCCTTCGTACATGTACCGTGGTCTCTCAAAACAGGTGGTCTGTCATTAGATGTATGATAACATGGAAAGATAGCACAGTGTACTGAGAGAATGGTCTTAAAAAGATATGCGGTCTCTCATTGGAGGGGTCTCTCAAGACAGGTACCACTGTAGTACCAAAATTTGACCAAGAAACAAAGGTTTTCACAACTGGGAAGTGATAGGGTGAACCATGACACTGAATTCTGGTACATATTTGAAAGTGACCATGGATGTATTAGCAACTGTGAGACGCTATACTAGCCACATGCCACAAAGGAAACAACAGCCTCAAGTGTAACCCGTGACCTGCTCAGTTCCAGGCTAACATCTTCTAGGCTAGCCTGGAAGTGATGGGGGGGGGGGGCACTTTTAGGCTAGCCTAGAAATGCCCAGGGTATTGTGATACATAGTGAAACCTGTCTAATATGGCCATCTTTGGAACTGTGCAAAAGTGTCCCTATTAGCAAGGTGTGGCACTTGGAAGTACATGTACAATAAAACCTCCCAAACCGAACACCTCCATATACCAAACACCTCACTATACCGAACACTTTTTTTCAGTCCCAAGCATGTTCAGTATAGGGAGATGTTACTGTACATGTATTTGTACTAAATGAAATGAGCCTAGGTTGACCATTTTTGACACATGTGCATATCCATATTTACCTTAAGTTAAAAAGCTATGAAAAGACAAGAAAAATTCTACCTTTTCCCAAGTTTATATTGCATTTGTTATCGGCTTTGGGTTGATCTTGGGATTAAATTGCTAACTGAAAGTACTTCTTTCAGCTCAATAGCCTTTGATTGTGATTAAGCATTGATGCACTTATCGAAGCATTTCAGGTGAGTCCAAAGTATCAGGGAGGATGCCAGGCAAGTATCAGATCAAAAACAATTGAATTCATAGACCTGTGACTGTGGATTGACAAGTCTCTTCGAGTAGGGCAGACAGCTGTGCACACAATATGCTTGAAACAGTAAACCAGGGAGCTGTTTACAGATAACAGATTCATGACTAAACTATAAAACTGACTCAATTAAAACAAGTATAGGTTGTCCCATTGAAAAAATATAGCCTGTCCCCTTTAAGAGGTAAAGTTTCCATTTGGGACTGAAATTACTGTCCCTAAAACACAATTGAGAGGTATCCCATTTATCGAGGCAATGTTCATACATTTGCCTACAAAGAAGACCAAGTTCCGTGTGACCAGCAGAGGAGACAAAGCATGCAGCTTGGGTCTGCTTCAGAGGCAATTCATAAATGTATGAAAATGACTTGAAAAAATTCAGTTCTGGGAAAAAGTGGCCCCTATGAGGAGGTGTCCCCTTTTTGAGGTCCCTATTGACAGGTTTTACTGTATCCCAGTATATGGTGACAGTATATAACGTGATGACACTGTAAATTTACATGCCACAGTAAGTATCCCAGACCCTGGATTGGTGTTTCACCATCCACTGTACCGGCCAACTACACACATGGGACATAAAATGACTCATGCATGCTGGGGAATGCATCTCTGGGCAGGGGGATACTTTTCTCAAATTTGTTCAGATAAAATGGTACAACTGAAGTTTGCGACCATGTCATGAAAATTTGAAACACAAGGATTGAATCATGATATAGTTCAGTGCAGGGTTAGTATCATGATATTTCAGTATTTCAAAATATCATCCCACCCTAATAAACAGACCATCAGGTTTGGTATTATGTGAATCGTTTTCTGCAAAATTCAAATCGACCAATCACAACTTTTCTCTTCAGTTAACAACTTTTTTTTGGGGGGGGGGGTAATTTGCATATAGCAATAATATGGAGCCCAGTGTGGGTACATTTACCTGCAACAGAGTCACTGGTAGCCCCACCTGCTTCAGCGCTTTCCACCTTTACTGTGGCACTCTTCTCTCCACCAATATCTACTTCCACGGCATCTGTGCCCTCTCTTGTATCCACCTGCAATCATAAACACCTATGTTTACTGAACGTCATCTCTGATAACACATGGAAATGTAGGAAGTAAATTGTCACAGTGGATTCATGTTAGAGTGACATACTATGCAGATGAAGAACAGTTTATCTTACGTTGCCATATAAGAAGGCTTCCTGGCCTTTTCATACATGACGACAGCCTTACCTCCATAATGTGACTCTTCAGGACCTTTGACTGCACCCACACCTCCATACTATCTCACTTTGGCACTTTGGACTGCACGCACACCTCCATGCTATGACACTTCGGTTTGTTTGACTGGGCACTCACCTGCACGTTCACAGTTTGACACCACAGCTTAAACATGCCAGGCCTGACTGGCCCTTGACCAAACAAACTGTTACTACTGAGCAAGTCATGTCTGTGGCATACATGATGTGACCTGGGGACATGACATGATCACATGACATTCACTCCACACAGAGTGGTACATACCCATTTGTTTGTATACCAGGTGGCAGTGCAAATTTTTCCTACTTTTACAAATTTTTGTGGCAGTGCAAATTTTTCCTACTTTTACAAATTTTTGTGTGTTTTTGTAAAATTTTAGGTCTGGAAACAAACACTTTCTTACTTTCTTTCCTTCCTTTAGACTGTCGCACAAGGCGCCCCCGTTTTTTTTTTTCTGCAACCACTGGAGCTACGATATCCACACACACACGGGCCATTCCATGGTAAAATCCCTTCCAGACTCACCATCCAGCTCTGTTTAACAGTTTAGGTATATTTTGATACCTGATCATGCTTATTGGTTGACTATTCACCATGAGATAAAATTAAGATCAACTGTTATTATTTTGGGAGAAATATTAATATTAATAAGCATGAAACACATGTCTTCACCCAGACACGCATTTTAAAAGTTAATGTTTCACCCAAAGCCTCTGTACTGTTCTGCACCAAAGCACAATGTAAAGAAGTGATTTTATTGTCAAAATAACTCCACTTTTCAATCACATCAGAAGAAAATTGCCACACATTTTGTAAAATTAAAAAAAAAAAAAGAAGTTTTTTTTTTTAAAAAAAGTACCGTGATGGACGTGGCATGATGGATGTGACAATTTGTGACAATTATGAATATTAATTAAGAAGAGGATGACATTCACTGTCTGTTTCAGCCAATGCACGTTTTTAGTCTCTGTGTAACATTACTTCACTAATATACTCTACATTGTGTTTCCAGAATAAAGTTTATATGCTAGTTTATATATACATATATATATATACATATGATAATATCAATAACATTTTGAAGTTGCTGGCATTATCGACAATGACAAACAAAAGTGTCAATCTAGCTGATATGCCAACAGAATAATTATTTCATATTAATGATGTATGCAGGGACAGATTGCTAGATCTATGCCCCCCTCCCTCGACTCTCTGACCTTGGGATTTGGGTCAAGGTGATCCATCTTCAAACTTGCCTTAGGTCTCAGACCTTATATGTAGGATTAAAACCATGCGCAACAAGTAAGGTGTGTTAAAAACTTTTCAACTCATCATGTGAAAACCAAATTCACTAAAATGGCTCCAAATGTGGCCTTGAGAATTGGGTCAAGGTCACCCATCTTTAAACTTGTCAGAAACTTTATTCAGGACTACAACCAATTACAAAATGAAAGCCCTATGCACAAAACTTTTCATATTATTGCGTGAAAACCAAATTCACTAAATTGGCTCTGTGACCTTGGGAAATGGCTCTAAGTCAACCATCTTCAAACTCATCCGAGACCTTATGTTGGACTGTAATCACTGGTAATTTGACAGGCCCATGTCAACCTTTTCAAGTTATTACATGAAAACCAAATCCACTAAAATGGCTCTGTGACGTTGGGAATTGGGTTAAGGTCACCGATCTTTGAACTCATCCGAGACCTTATTCAGGGTTATAAGCATGTGCAATATGAAAGCCATACGTTAAAAACTTTTCGAGTTATCAGGTGAAAACTGTCCATCCGGACACACAGACAAAGTAATTGCTATATATCCCCTCCTCCTTTGGACAGGGGGCATAAATATTCGCAATTGGTTTGTATTGAAAAATAATTTTGCAAATGGCAGTGCATTTTCAAATATGTAACCTTCTATTTTGTCCATAGCTGGGGTGTTTGGCCACGAAGGACTCATGACTTATCCACATTTTCAATGAGTGAAAATACCTGTTTACTTTCATCTGATGCTCTTATTTAGCTTCAATATTCAATTTCATCATCATTATCCAGGTCAAACACTTACTTGTTAGATCCGTGCTGATGTCACTAAATCTGACTAGAAACTGGTAAACTAAGGTGCCCCTGCCCCTCACTCAGTGTTTCCATTGACCCTCAAATGTGGGTATGTTACCCTTTCAAAACCTGAAATACCCTCGGAGAAAATTCTAAAGAGTTACATGTAAAATTGGTGAAAATCTAGTCTTTTCCCCTGAATTTCCTTTCCTGTGAACTCCTGAAAAAATTCCTAATGGGAAAACACCTGACAATACTGGCGTAACCTTGGAAACCATTGCTCCTTATGTCCTGTGGATTATAGTCCTCAACCCCTTTTGGTATTGTTCAGACTTGACTAAGTCTCAGATAAACTTATCTTGTGAAAGGTTCAATGACTGAAACTCTGCCTTTAAATAAAAATAACCTGCAGTGTTTCCGTTAGGAATTTTTTCGGGGGGTCCCATGAAGGGAAATTCAGGGCTGATGACCAGATTTTCACCAATTTTACATGTAAATAAACAAGCCTTCTGAGCCTTTAGGATTTTCTCAGAGGGTATTTCAGAAAGGGTAATATACCCCCATTTGGGGGTTAATGGAAACACTTACCTGGCAAGAGCTGATACATTCAAAAGCTAGAGATGTTGTTTTATTGCTTACTTAGTGATTACCGGCTAATCCTCTTTTGTGACTACACTCATGCAGAACTGGGCACAATGTGTGATGTGGATACAACAGGTGTGAAAACTTGCATCTGGTCTTCTTGTTTTTATAATCAAAACATTATATACTGGATTTATATATGCATACTTTAGCCTGTTGAAATTCACAAATGTTGAAATTACTGCCGACCAGTTGAGAAGAGAATAGCTTCAAGACACCATACATAGAGCAAGCAGAACGACAGCAAGGGACCACCGGTGCATTGATTTATAGATCTGGGCCAGGTTACCAGGTATACATTCTTGGCATTGTTACATCTGTAATGAAGTGTCCCTTCCATCACAAAAAAAGTATTCTTCTCATAAATTTTATTGTAGCAATATTTTCTAATTTTGATTGTATGTTCTACTCAAGCAAATTACAAACAAGGAAGTATGATGTTTGGTTATTCTTGCTTTGTTACTTACTTTTGGAATAAATTAAATGTTTCAGCTTAAAAGTGTGATGGACGTGACATGACCAACTAGATATGACCTGTGATCAAATAATTTCCAGGAATTTTACGGAGTAGACCATACAAAATTAATAAAAGTACATAGATTATTATGTCTATCCAGACAAAAAAATCAGTAAGTTTACGTGTTTTTGATGATTTTTTTTAAAAAATTAAATGTTATGTCCGTCACACAACTTTACCATTTTCTGAATAAAAATGCCTATAAAATCACTCCAGTTTAATTTTCAGACATAAATGTCCTATTTTTATATCCTTGGAGATGTTAGCTTCAGAAAGTATATATAGTTTTGCATACAAATCATATAGACCCTGCCACTGAAGTTGATCCTCTGATATTGATAAAGGTACGAAGTTTAATCTTTTTGTAAATTAAGGCCACTCAAAATTTTAGACCCTATGGTGGTTAATTAGAGTGTCACCAAAGTTTTGGAAACGCGCCATGCAGCCACACCTCAGGCATGTAGAGCGGTAAAAGCCACTTCTAGCGAGTGTGGAAATTACGTGAATCGTGACCAAACTCGCCTGTACACCGGTCGGTCAGTGCAAACATGGCTAACAGGCTTGTGCAGCCAACGCTATTTGGCAGTTGGGTTGTAAATTCCCCGTCCTTGGTCCATAACATTCCCAAGAACACACATGAAAGACTTTAAAAAGCTACAATAATCCTGTTGTGGAGTGCTCTCAGTGCTGAACTATTTTCCTGTTTGTGTCATTTTATTATTACGATGTTTTGCAGTCCACATGAAACCTGGTACCTTAAGGGAACAGGTGTCATTTGGGCTGAAATGGTTGACAAAATGCTCCACTTTACTTTTGAGATGTAGAATGTAACTTTTATGGTATGTTTTGAATACTTTCCTGGCTAAAAATCGCAGAAACAATGCCAAAAATGCGACAAATTTGCACTCATTAGACTGCACTGTAGCCTGTTGTCTCGGATGAACAAATGCCACGTGTGATACCATCTTGCAATTGAAGCCCTGGATTTCTGCTAATCAGTCAGATGATTTCCTATTGACTAAAAGTTACTTAAATGCGGTTTAACATTTATTCTAGAAAGGTTATATTTCAAAGCTATCAGTTGCTGTTTCAGACACCTCTTTCTATTGGCTAACGATAATGTAATGCAGATCATTATATGACCTTTTCAATAATTACCTCTGACATTTAATAACACAGGCCAATAGAAAAAGCAGTTTTCAACTTTCGGTTTACATTATAATATCATGATAACTACTTCTGCTCAGCTCAGTGATGGGAAGCATGATGACTGTCTATGCAAAAGGACAGCGAAACTGGTTATTTCTGTGCAAAACATAAAATTGTGATTTTTTTATCAGATTAAGATGCGGAAAGGTCCTATCAAAGGATCTGAAATGGAGACGAAAGTTATGGAATAAAATTAGCCGCACGTTGGGTGCTGGTGACAGTAAAACCATGTTTATGCAGTTTGCATGCACAGACAGAGGGGAAGATTTGTCTTTCCCAAATCATCCAGTTTTGACACAACGAATCTTACCACTAATTACAAATATCTTGTTAAATATGCATGATAATGAAACTTGAACCACAGTAACTCCATCATATATGGCAACACTTGCTCCCCCCAGCACTGGAACAAAATAAGGTGTTATCATTTTCGGGATGTACGGACCGCATCTATAAGCGCGATCAGCACTAGATGGCCTACCAGACTAAAATGTCTTTATTTGACAACTGTATGACATAAAACAAATTTATCAGACAGAATGTTATTAGAGTTCGATGAGAATACATCGACAAACAGTAGTTACAGTACACAAAATAACATTCAAATATTTTGTGTAATGATCACTAAGGAGATGGCTGGGATAATAGCACTTAAACGTTTGAAGGTTTTAACCTGTTTGTGAATGTCCACAATGATATAAGTACAAATAGTGCCATTCCCAAAGGACAAGGACAGGGGTGAGCAGGGACACTCTGGTTTGGTATCTATATTCCACGAAATAGTTGATTTTGGACTAAGGACGGAGGGAGGGGGTAAATTTTATTCCAATGGATAATTGGATTTTTTGGAATGGTTTTAATTGTACATGATCCCTTAGAAGCAGGGGCAAAGGGCACATAATTCATTTATAGTAATGGTGGCAATCTTCTATTCCTGATTTATTCAAGATAAATTCAGGATTTTCGTCATGTATTATTTATATTCATGGTTATCACTAATGTTCACATTATGTTGGATACCTGTTGACACAACTGTTTGGACTGAGAAGGTCCCATTCCTGGCCTGTTTGGGTAAGGCTTGTCGACAATCTAAAAATAATCAGCTGTTTGTCTGAATACAGTCGCCTTTTATTTTTAGCCCGGGAGCTCTAGCATTGACAGCACGCTAGCCTTCATGTACTGGAACCTGTCCATTGCAACCATGCTTGAACACCTGAACATCAATCATGACCAACAGGCAGTCAGCTTATACTGGCACACAGCCTTGCATGTCTAATATGTTTCGTATATGAGGCTCAGGCAGTTGACTATGATTTCATGATGGATCAATTCAAAAACATAAATTTATTCAAGGTCTTTCCATGACCTTGAATCAGTGGACCAAGTAAATAAATATTTAATATATTTTTCATTAAATGATTAATAATAAATATTTTATGGACAAAACTGAGTCACGTGTGGCTGAATATTGTTCACTGTACATTTTGCCCATTTAAGTATATACGGCAAGTTACCAGTGACTTTCAAAAAGTACTGAATATAACTTTGGAGTCAAATATGCAGTATAGTAAACTATATATTTTCTGTAAGCTCACAAACTGGAGATGCTGTTCATTTCACGTTCATAATGTCGTGTTGGTTGCAATGTTGATCATCATAATTTACCACAAATGTCACTTCAACTTATTCAACTTTGAACATACTGACCTCAAATCTACAGCAAACTGAAGTTAATGTAGCTTGAATCAAAAAAGATGTCTCAGATTTTCCAATTTCTGTTCTGTTTTGTCACCAGAGTTGGCCAAAAGTAGCAGCTCTTGCCTTTGATGTGTCATCTTTTCAACTTCAAGCAGAGCTCCGTATGTAAGGAACACAAAAATTCCAAAACTTGAGACATGCTTTTTGGATTTATAGTGTGTTCTATAGTTTACCACTAATTTGATATCAAAATCTATCAAAATGTAGGAGTTGAAGCCAAATTTGTGTCAAACAATGATAATCATTTTATGATTGCTGTGTTAACATTGTAGCTACTAAACACTACTAGAGCCTGTCATTTTCTGTTCCAAATTTTGTCTTTTTCCATTTGGCAAAACAGAAAATTCCACTTCAACTTCATTTCACTCTGGCATACATGAATTCAGCTTTTAAATTTAATTTCCATTCATATTTATTTTTTACATATACAGAAAACAAGTGGAGGAACTTAATTTAATCTTGGGATTGCCACATACACATGATCTTCAGGGCATCCACATGGCCATTTATTTACGTAAACAAAGACATCCTATGCTCATTTCCGGTCAATCACATTGCGTAGTTTTTGCTGCAGAAACAATTTTGTTGGGTAAATGTGACAATTATTCATGCAGACTTCTAAACAAAATCTAATCAACTGTTTTCGGTACAAAACCCTGCATTTGCCAATAAAGATCTGCAAAACAGCAGTAAAATTGCATATTTTGCGGCCTCAAAATTTGTACTAATTTCTTGCCGTTTGTAGGCATGTATGGTATCGATGGAAACGTAAGAACCTCGTCAATATCATCATGCTGCTTTCCTATTGGCTCAATTCTTTATTCCCTCCTACCAGATGTTGTCATCTTGCATAAATTTACTATCTCCTAGGTAAATTCCTAAGAATAGAAGACAGCAACATTCTCGCCCTGCTTCAGCCAGACTCTCGTCCTGCTCAGGTGCTGATTGGCTGACAGATCATGCAGATAAGTTTGTATGTGGTCAAGCATGCGCAGTGCGCACTTTCAGCTTGTACATGTAACAAGCCTGGTGGAGCTGATCATTCAAGCCAACAGTATTTTTATGTTTTCATGTCACGCAAGTACAGAAATTTAGTAACATATCAATGGGACACATTTTGAAAACATTCAGAATGTCCCTTGTGAACAGGTGAAATAAATCTGTGTATGTTGTTTTTTTTCGCAGAGATACCGCAATATTTAGACAGTTTTGGCACTATTACTCAATAGTTATAGTGGAAATCATTTAACAGTTATACATCTGCAGGAAAATGCACCATGTTGTCATATCTCGGTAATTATGCGTACTGAAAGTTGATGTTCCGCATGTGCTGTATTGGGCAGATGAACTCGCATGCAGCATTTAGAGAAGCAAGTATCTTGAGGCGGGTTTTCCCGTCTGCAGTAGAGGAAGGGATAAACATTAAAATTCCAGTGATACATGTATATAGTTGACTGGTGATGACAAATCAGAGCCTATTGTAAGTCTGCTCTATCACAAATATGTACAAGGCTGCTACTGTTGTCCTTAATTTGAATCATTTCAACTTCCCTGATAGGGCCACACGCTGTTCACATATTCTCGCTTTAGCAGTATCTGAGAGCTTAACTCTGGACAAAATACATAAATCAAAGAGTTTGTCCTGAGGTACCAATCCTTATGTTCCTGCTTATTTTGGTATTGTCTGGAATGTCATGCTGGGACGCATGTCTGGGATGTCATGCTGGGACGTGCGTCTGGAATGTCATGCTGGGACACGTCTGGAATGTCATGCTGGGACGTGTGGCAGCTGCAGCAGGTCTTCCCAGGCAAACCATGCTCCTCCAGTACTTCTGCAAAACTGTACACTATTTAAGTGGTACTGCTATTTGAGACCACCGCTACTGCCAGAAAAAAAATGGTCTTAAACTGCAGATGGTCTTAAAGACATGTAGTCTTATGTTGGCGATGGTCTTCAGAGCAGGTAACACTGTAGTACAGTAACCCAAATTTACAACTATCGAATCATTTATTTGCCTTTCATATATATTTGTGCAGTGACCCCAAAACTGAATTTCCCAAATTTTACAACTAGCGAATCATTTATATTCCTTTTATATTTATTTGTGAAGTGACCCCAAAACAGAATTTCCCAAATTTTATTTTCTTAATTGACCGAGAAGGATTCATGCACTATACACAGCAGGAGACACTGCTGAGCAAAGCACTGACTGATGGGTTGTCTTTCCACATACAGGATCATGTAACCTTGATAATGAAACCAAGGTCAGCAAAGCATCATGTGAAGATACAGTGTCAAGCTACAAAGGAGGTTCACTTGAGTTTCAAGTGGCCATCCAGTCTTGAGATATTGTGTTCACAAACAAACGGTGGACGGATGGACATATGGACAGAAAACCTGTTCATGATAACGTGTTCCTTCGAGTGGGCTCGTAAAAAGGTGCCAAGTTCAATATTTTCAAAGGGACCTCTCGAGAAAAAATTGGAGGACATTTATCCTTCATGTAAAATTTATGAATGTACCGTAAATTCCCTGCTGCTCTACCATTCCCCATAGTGTTTTGGTGGCCTGGATCACCACAAGAGAACATCACTGTGCACAAACACCCAATTTAATGACCACTTAAACCTGAACAATGATTTAAAAAAAAAAAACATTTAAGAATCACCTGACAATTCAACAAATCAAAAGTTGTTAAAAGAGTAAAACATGAGCTCAATCAGAGTGGTCTCAAACAGTTATCACAAAAAAATGCAATTCAACTCCTTTTTTAATTGACACTTATGTCAAGACGTTTCACGACAGGACTGACTGTTCTTCATCAAAGCAGGGCCCTCTCCACTGATTTTGAATCAAATTATGATTTTTTTTTCAAGTGAACATTCCAGTAATAAGTGGACCAGATGTAATTTACTGCCAATTATGTAGGACTTAAAAATATTTTTTACATACAATGGTGCTTAGGTTATATTCTTTTATGATACATATCAATTGACCACCCAAATCGTTTGTGTCTTGTTGCTAGGCAATAACATTAAGCATCCATCCATCATAACACAGGCAGAGTGATGGATACTTCAGTTGTGGCCCTGATATTTGGCAAGAACTGGAAATGAGGAAAACTCATTGTAAACAGGAGCATGATTTCAAGCTCTCTGAGTAAGTCGGTACTTATAAATTAGGTAATCATAATATGACTCACTTAAAAAAAAAAAAAACAAATGTCAAAGTCCTTATTGTTGCAATGTTCAGTACATTTTTTCCTACTTGATACAGAGATTTCTTTGCCTGCACATAGTTATTTACTTGTTGAGCAATACAGATTGAATGCCAGTCACACAGCTAATATGAATGTGTCGTATTGCCAATACATTCACTGAGACCAATGATTTTTCTGTTTTTGCCCAAACCACAGCGTGTAGTCTCTCTCTCTCTCTCTCCTCCTCTCTCTCCCCTCGTCTCGCTCAGTCTCCTCTCTCTCTCTCCTCTCTCTCCCCTCTCTCTCCTCTCTCTCCTCTCCCTCTCTCTCTCTCTCTCTCTCTCTCTCTCTCTTCTCTCTCTCTCTCTCTCTCTCTCTCTCTCTCTCTCTCTCTCTCTCTCTCTCTCTCTCTCTCACTCACTCACTCACTCACTCACTCACAGGAGTCATACATACTCATACATAGATAGCAGTGAAACAATACAAAAATTTATGGCTGATAAAACAGATCTCCTTTTTTTCTGAAATGGAAATTGTGCCTACTACAACATTAAATGACGACTCACCTGTCTCACTGAAGAGACTGGCCCATCCAGTACTGGCTGTTTTGTATCAATTGTGGTATCATACTTCACTGCACCCACACTAGTAGGTGGTACATCTACAGTCAAGCTGACATTATGTGTCCCATTTGTATCCATGACAACAGAAGGTGTATTGTCAGGCCTATCCATGTCAACTGGAAGTATGTTGGTATCCACAGTGACACCAGAATGATCTGCTGTTTTTTGATGTAACCGGTACTTGACATAGCTGCTGGTGCTGAAAAGGCAGTTCTCACAGTGAAACCGCTCCACTACACTGTCAGCAGCCAAAGGGGCAGGCTCCTCTTCATTTAGGTCAGGAAGAGCGTCATCCACCAACTGGTCTGAGGCAACACCCTGATCATAGTGAACGGAGACACCCTCTGGTGGATCCACGGTTTCCTCAACATTATGCTCATTCACAGTGGGCAAAATGTCAGCAGCTGCTACTGACCTCGCCTGCTCATAGCCTCTGTCAACTGGGGCCTCTTCATATTCAACTTTTAGACCATCTTCAGGATGGACGTCCACTTTTGACCTTGGTTCCTCACACTCTTTCCCTCCCGAGTCATGCCTTGTACTATGGATGTCTATTGTTGCACTTGCTTTTCGATGCTCTTTTGCTCGAGCTGAACATGGTTCGTCACCCCTGGTCCCCTGCTGGTCCACTGCTGCACTTTCTGCTTGATCCTTCTCCTCCCTCACAGGACATGTCTCTTCAAATGTGACCTCCTCTTCAGAGATCAAGTCCTCATACGCATCTGTTTCTGCACCGCTGTCATCCTCATCTAGGTCCAATTCCTGGATGACCTCAGGGTCCTGCTGATTCTTTGTGACCTTAAGACCAAATGTTTCAACTACTTCTACATCCTTCTCTGTCAATTCCACATCCTCTTCATCCTCTGTATCTGCAATGACAACAACACCATCACTGTCTTGTGGACCTAGATTACTGCCAAGTTGATTTTCTTGACTTTTGCCAGTATTTACACCCTCTTCATCACTGTCTGAATCCTCAATGGTAATGCTGTCTTCCTCCTTAATCTCATTTACTGTATATGCGTTAGAAGAGACGCTTAGCTTGTCATCACCAGATGCTTCATCTTTGTTACATATGTCTTCCCTGAGATTCGAATTGTTCATTACTTGGTCTTCATCCCCATGACCCATGGAACTGTTATTGTCTGCATCACGTTTTTCTTCACTCACATCCCGAGCAGGACTTTGGCCTTGCTGAAGCACAATACATTGTGTTCTATCAGCTGTGCTTGGCTGACTGCACACAGACTGTCCATCTGCAGTTTCCGGGCCGAGATCAGCACATTCTTGTCCACTTTTCTCTCCCTCAAACAGTCTCCTCTTTGCAGGATTCTGTGCTTCTGGTTCATGGAGGTTGCTCTCCCTACTGGCTCTTATGTAGGGACTGGGGCAACTCCTATTGTGATGTTTACGATGAGACAAGGAGAGTTTCTTTTCGGAGGATTTGTGGAAGTTCACCTTGGCTTCATCTCCAAAGGCTTCGACATAGCCATTCTCGAGCCTCAGTGCACCGTGTGGATGTTTGTCTGAGTGGTGCTGCAGAATGAGACTGTTAGAAGACGAGTGCCAGTAACAGTGGCCACATCTGTACAGTGAAATCAAGCGTCTTTGATCAAACTTGTGCTCCTTGAGATGTCTCACGAAAAGCTGCAAATATGAGAAACCGTTAGAACAAATTGAACAATGAAACTTCTGTGCGCTTTTAGGCAAGACTGTTGGACTTTTCCTTGGTCCTTGAATTACTACATCCGGTTCCGGTAGTTTGGGTTCACACAGACTGCCATGTTTCTTCTTCTCCTCCTCAGAGGTATTCTTCATCAGAGTCTCAGTTTCACGACAGATCTCTTTGTGTTGGTCTTTATTACACACCACATGGTTTTCATCAGTCCTTTCCTCAGAGTCACTGTCTGAAATAATGACACAAACATCTCCTTCCATGTTGTTGGCTTCAACTACCCAGTCTGACCCAGAACAGGGAAACTCTGCCAAGGAAAGCTTTCAGCACAGAATCAACATCTATAGAGGTGCTTCACTTGTCCTTCCTAAACACAAGGAACACCTTTTCTCCTTCTTTTGATCTTGTTCACACACCTGATGTAGAAACCAGAAATTCCACTTGATGCCTGGTGCATTTTTCCCTAGAAAAGAAACAATATCATTATGAATAACTTGAGAACTCTTTTGACATAAAGTTTTATCTACAAGGTGGCATCTCTTTAGAACATTTCTTCCTCACACCTCACTAGTTACTAAATCATCCAGGCAGTGGTATGTACCTTTTTGGTGGGGTGGTGTACAGTGGCAACCAGCAGCAGCTGCTGCCTACAGGACAGATAGGGATTTTGGAGCATGGCCGCAGCCAGCAGAAGACGTCTTTATCGCTTTTTGGTGCTTTATCACTTGTTGACTGCCACTGTGTATCAATAACAGCAGTGTAACACACATGAAATTTGAATGCAAGGGGTTCGAGTGAAATGATCTCTAACCTTCCACACAATAAATGACATGCTTATACAAGTTGCATGTCTTATCGTCCAGGACAAGTTAAAATTTATGCAGGACAAATTAAATGTAATCAGAGATTGCTGGATCCATGCTCCCCTTGCTTCATGTATAACCTTGCTAATCACATGTCTGATTTTGGAATGACTGTTGTCTATAAAAATAGGCTATCACCGAGACCCCGATAATTGACCTGGTGACCTACTTTTATGCATGACACACCCTTGTGTCTGAGATACACTGGTGTGTAAAATCTCATGATTCTTTGTCAAAGGAGAACAGAATTACAGCCTGAACATGAAGTGTAATGTAGTTGTACGTGAATGTATCACTGTGACCCAGATACTTGACCTAGTGACTTAGTACTGTTTCATGGCACACCTTAAGGTCAAGATATTTATGTGTGTCAAGTTTCATGAAACTAAGTTAAATAGCAAAGGAATTAAAGCATGGACACGATTTACAAGGACATGTCACTGTGACCCAGATACTTGACCTAGTGACCAACTTTTGGTACATGATCCACCCTTATGTCCAGATGCACCTGTGTGTAAAGGTACATTAATCTAAGCTGAAGGACAACAGAATTCCAGCCCGGACATGAAGTGCAATGCAGTTTTACTTTATTATATCACCATGAGCCAGATACTTGACCTAGTTTTGTTTCATGACACACCTTTAGGTCAAGACACATGTGCAAGTGAAGTTTCATGAACCTTAGTTACCTAGTAAAAGAATTAAAGCCTGGACATGATTTTACAAGTATTTGTCATTGTGACCTTTATACTTGACCTGGTGACCTATTTTTGGTACACGACATACCCTTATGTCCAGCTGCACCTGTGTGTAAAGTTTCATTATCTAAGTTGAAAGACAAGATAATTATAGCCTTAACACGCACAGCAGATGCACACATGCATGGAAAAACTGATATAGGCCCCTCCTATGGTCGGAGACAAGCTTAATAAAACTTGAAAAAATAGCATGCAACAGACAGAGGTACTTGTTCAAGGACAAGTGTACTTCAATGAGAACTGCGATGCCCTAAATGACATGGATGAATCGCACAACATGACTGAACTAGAGGCGAGTTTTTCTTGCGAAAAACATTATGCATCCGCCGAGCACGACATTAGTGATCACTGTAACTTTTGCCAATACACACCAAGAAAAATGTAAATAGTTGTAGCATTTTTATAAGACCTGTTCATTGGCATTACATGGCAAGCACCAATGCATGATTGACTACCTGACTTATATCTATGAATATATATAGTTACAGTGAGCCAGTCAACCTTTTTGAGGACCATTTGACCTTCACCTACAGCCTGAAGATCATCCACATTCATGTGAAAAAAAATCTCTAAATCTGTGGATTATCTACACTTAAACAGAACATAAGGAGTCAATGGGGGGCAGAGGTAAAATATAATTAAGGAATACCCTATAAATATAAGAATCATCCTGTGACCTTGACCTTTGACCTCAAGGTCATCCATTAACATATGATTAAAAACTCTGCAGACCCACAGATCATCTGTACCAAATTAGGAGGGAATGGGTCAATGACAACCAGGTACAATAAAAATAAGGATACCCTATAAAATTAGGAATTGCCCTGTGACATTGACCACTGGACCATGACCTTTTGAACAAACTTGGTAGAGCCTGACCCAAGGTACATCCCTACCAAGTTTGAAGTGAATCTGGCTAACGGTTTTGAAGACAAAAGTAGAAAACGTGATCCACAGCAATCCCTATTTACTTATATAGTAATCTACAGGAATGTATGCAATTTGACCTTTCAAGGTCACTCAGGTTTAAAATAAACCATACAAACTGAAAGTTCATACGTACTTTCCTATTCATGACTAATAGTAACCTTGGGCCTACCATGCACCATTAAGGTATAAACTAAAATGTGAAAATTGTGGAGTCAGCAGAAAATGCAACAAGGATTTGACATTGATCTTTGACCTCAAGGTTATAATATTATTATATGGGACAAATTTCCCAGACCCATAGATCACCCATACAAAATTAAGAGGCAATAGGTCAAGAGGGGACAGAAATACAAAGAAAATAAGATATGCGGCGGTGGCAGCGGACTAAACACTATATGCATCCCCCAACGGGAGATGCATAATTAATCTGACTATGGAGACACTATGACAGATAAAACCTTGGCAGTAAAAATAGAGTGAGAGGATTATTTTGAATGCACCAAAGACGCAGAGTTACTGGTGAACAGACAGAGCATGGGAGGGAAGGACTTGCTGCAAACAGACATTTGCAACTGATCGCCCTGTAGGTGCAAGTGCGCAGGTCTTAGGGCAAAAGGGAATCACATCTGGCTTCGTTTCTGTAAGGTAGCAACCATTAGATGCATGCCACCACCATCGACAGAAACCCCTGTGCCGGCCCATTAATAGCAAATGTTTTTGTTAACAAAAGTCGCTGCATGTCCACATCAGTCTCAACCAAGCCCTTGCCTCCCACCTTCTGTCTGTCCATGCAAGTAACACTGTGCCAAGGCATGAAAAATTATCATCACACTCGATTTTCACCCCCAATGTGGAACAAGACCACCTGAGGGAAGGACTTCTCCAAGTCTCTTTTGTACTGCAATGCTCTGCTAAGCTTTTCTTTAATTTAATTGAAGTGAATTTATCCTCAATTTAATTTTTTTATTCTACCACACTGAAACTTGCAGCTGTTACTCTAGCAATGACATTTTAACACCTTCAAACTCTTGATTTAGGTGCTGAAAAGTAACAAGAAACCCAAGGGCCTAATGCTATGCCCACATGTAACTGGACAAACATCACAAAAATTCAAGCTTGACATGCAATCCCTGTGACCTTGAGAAAGTAGTTCATGGTTATCCACATTATATAATATCAAACTTACAAACACTACAAGGAACTGGCTTTTAATGTTGGGCATAGAATGGTCTGTCAGGAAGTATTCTTTTTAATATTGTGTTTAGTATTATCGCTGATAGGGAAGATATTTATTGAAGTGATATGAGGCGAATCTTAAAGTGTTTTGCCACATTATCACATATGTTGACACTTGCATGTGGCAGAATGGTCTTAGTGCAGAGTTGTCTTCAAAGGTCTTATCACATACAGTTAATCTGTTCCACTTGTGACAGCAGTAATGTCACATATGTGAAACAGCTGATATGGTTTGGGTTGGTCAGAAATTCTATAATACGCTGGTCATGAAGTTAAATATATTGTTTGTTGAAACAGTTTCTTAAGTGTTTCCGGTCCGTCTATTGCATGTGAAAAACCATGTGAGGTTGTGCAATACCAGATTGCACAGTCATATTAAATATATTATAATATGGAACTATCTACCATAGAATTGTCATTCACTCGACCTATCATGATAATGTGGCACCTTGCACTTCATTAACAGACAGTAAACCTCTGTGCATGTCTGCTGTGTGAATGTGTAGGGCAGAAGGTTGATCAAATTGGTGGTCAACTTTACAACATGATACACATTTTGTGGTACACTTAGTATCATTGACCTTATTCTTTGAACCTAGGCCTATACCTTGAAAATAGGTCCAGCTAACAAAGTTTCACACTAGCTTGGTGTGCATTTGGTGTGAATATTATACATACATCTCATCACAATCGTGAATTCAATTTGTTTCTGATACCTATGACATTATATTCCAATTATCAATATCATCTGTGGTGCCACCATGACTCTACATATCAGAGACTTTAGTCCTTATAATATTCCTGAAAGGGTTTATGGATTTTCGTGCAAAGTTAAAATGCAATGACCACCAGAAGAAAAAAAAAAATAACTTAGTCAAGATCATTCGCATTATGAAACATTGAATTTCAGCATACACATTTAAATTCAATTAATTTGGTATCATTAACTAGGGCTGGGACGATACACTCTGTTCATAATGCAATACATATCTCGATTTTGCTCCACAATTCGATGCATTTCACAATATGTACCTCAATTCCAGTCAAACTGATTAAGTTTCATGACTGACCTGCAAGAGTGCAGCCTCTCACGTCTCTATAGGTCCAACATTATGAATGATATGATTACTTGTAGAATGTTGACCTTTCTGCCAATGTGACATTTATTTAAATGTGAAAATTCCAATAAAACAGCCATTTGATTTTGGAATTAAATTAAGAATGGAAAAATAAATCAATCATAACAGAAATGAGAGAAGAAACATGATTTGTTGATTTAACAAATAAAACATTACACCAGAAATCAAGTACTGCTTTCTGTTATCATTTTTGCTGATATTCCTCCAAGCATACACACAGACAAGCAGTATTAAAATCAGTCCTAACACAAAATTCAACTTGAATTTGTCAATCGTCTAAAAATCTAAATCTGATCAACAATCATTCATCAGTGCTGGTAACTTAAGGTTCATATGCACCCCTCCTCCCCCCCCCCCCAAAAAAAACCCTTTCGAATTGTCATTAACCCCCTCCCCATTCCAAAACTCACAATTTTCCTGGAATTTTTGTTTGTTTGTTAAACTCAATCAGGAGTCAACTCTTTGGCATTGAGAGAGCTACTGAAGGGTAAAGAAGAAGTCTGAACCAACAGCTCATACAGACATGCATAATTCTTGGTATCACGTTGCTGCAAAAAATTACACCAAAGTAATAAATGGAGTGCAAGACTTGCATTTTTAAACATTTCCTAGAAATTGTAGTGGATGATGCCTACTTCCTTACAAATACAAATGAAACAGACAGCCACAAACTTCTGTATCAACAAATACAAGAAATCTACCATTGCAATAACATTTATATACATGTATGTATGAAAATTTACTTGTCCGATCCCATATTTTAGCAGCATAGACTCTAAATGCCAATTGATTTGTCAATTTGTGAATGCAAACCTACCTGTTCTCTTTGTTTTTAATATAGTTTTTTTCAGTGTTTTTTTTTTATTTGTAGGGCCAGTACTTTTCCGCGATCGCGGAAAACGGACGGAATTCACGGAATCTATGATCTCAAACGGAATTTATGATTTGGAACGGAAATCGGCAAATGCCACGGAAATTAAGCGGAATTTGTGAATTTTGCCTCTCAAATAATTCAAAATCACCACATATGTCATCGCATAAAGCAAAACACACGGACTTGGATCCAAATTTGACGAGTCGGCGGCGTTATCGATACCACGTGGAGCAAATTTAACGACAGGCCGGGCACCTGCGCTATAGACCCCATTGCTACCATATCCATTCATTTGCATGGCATATAGATATAACGCGCAACAGAGGTACAATGATAATAGCGCCATCTGTAGGTGGAGGCTGTCAACGTACATAGTAAACAATATCCATGGAGACATTTTGCCGTTCGTCGATGGATCAACATTTTCCAGAGGCGATAAGATCAACTGTTTTTCCTTTTTTATTGACCAGTGCTAAAATCGTGCCCTAGAATTAGTGAAACGGAAATGAAACGGAATTTGTAGTTTCCCAAAACAGAAAAACACTCATTTTGAAACGGAAAAATACAGGCCCTATATTTGCTGTTCTTTCATTGTATTTTTCTTCATACATGTGTAATGTGAAATAAAATCACAATAACAGTCTGACAATGATATTGACATGTTGCATCAGATTAGACCCACAAAACATCTTTTGGTTATATTCCACGCAAATTTTAATAGTGTTTATATTCAAAATGTTTGATTTTGAAATCAATTATCTTGTGAAGTGTTGGTTTTTGTGATCATGCTTATGATGGGCATGTTTTTCTTCACAGAATTATCCAAGATAACCAGGAACCTGTTTTTCATTAAAACATCTCATTCAACTTTCTTCAAACCATTCTGTCCAAGCTACCAAATTCCTCAGAAAACATATTTTTCCATTGTTATTGTACTTTCTTAATGAATTTTTAATATTTAACATATGAATGCATATGGTGCTGGTCAACACTCACTGATTAGTGTGCCATCTAGTGTCATTTTAACGAATTAATGAAAATGTCATATGGTAAAGCTGTGAATGTGAGAAGATGGAGCCACACTGTTTGAGCTGCAGGATTATATATTAGAAAGGATTTAGTGAAAATATGCTCAAGTGAAAATATATTCAAAGAACATACAAAATGGAGTACTGTACAAGTAAAGCGAAAATTTGAAGCTACAAGTAAAGTGAATCTTTTGAAACATCAGTGCATAAAAACCCCTACTATCACACATCGCAATCTTTTCTTTGATGAGTTTTGATAATAAAATCAATGTTTATTTTACCTAGTGAAATTTCCTTTGTGCTGGTTGAGGTTGCAAGATATTTTCTCTCTCAGCAGAGTTGTTTTCACGACAAAATGTATCATCTGAAGTCCTAAAAGTGGCAAATCAAAGTTAACCTTCCTTTTCTATTTGCTTCTGCACACTTCTTAACTTTGTAAACAGCAAGTCTGACCAGGACCACGTTGTAAAGTACTGCAGTGACTTTTTCTGGTAAACCTCTAAATATCAAAGTCCTGCAGTGACTTTAATTATATTTCTAATATTAAGAATTTCGAAAGTAAGAAGAAAGGTGTTAATGGCAGTAAAAGTTGAACACTTGCTAAAATGTAGTTATTTCTGGATAGGTGATGGAACCATCTTATGTAGTTTTTACTTGAAGCAGTTCAGATGCACGTGGGTCATTAAAAAGTCATTAATCACCACACAGCGAGAAGCCAATAAGACTGTACAAAAACGTTCAGCTCGTTAAATGGTCATTTAGTTGTTCCCTGATGAAGAGTCAAAAAGGCATCTGGCCCATCCTTGCTTATTTAGTCATGAAGTCGTAAATATCGCATTAAGCTATTTGGTAAACAAGACACTCAGATATTATTATAAATATGGAAGTATTTATCGAAAACAGGTAACCGGTAAAAATATACGCTCTTTAAACAGTATGAGACTTCACTGGCGCTTCTGGGTGCTGACTTAAGAAAAATTACATGAGTTTATTAGTCATTATTATTATGAGTACACGTATTATCAAAAACAGAACCTACGAGAACATATTGGTGACTCAGTAAAGGTGACTTGTATACTACATAAGCTATGTACATCAGAAATAAACAGCCTTTCTTACCATCTTGGCCACTAAAGATGTGTTGGGTTGTCTCTCCCCTGCTTGCCTGCGCGACTGTATTAGTTTATTATACCTGAACTATGGAACAGTGAATCTTCTGAAGTGACACGAGTCAGCGCGTTTGCCCACAAGCCTTAACATTATAAAGAAAGTAAAGGACATCTTTCTCTTCTAGGGAGTGTCAACTTTACAACGTGTTGTTTTGCATGCCGTACTGGTAACTTTTAAAATCTATAATTGTAGGCCTACGTAATTTTCACAAAGATCAAAGAATTCAATATGTATCAATAAATATCAAGTTTTTTTTAAAATTCAATAATTGTATCTTTACAAAAAAAAAATCACAGTTCATCAATGCATCAATGAATCGTCCCAACCCTTGAAAATAGTAACCCACTCTCAGCTATGCAAGATTCTCTATTTCTCCATTTATTATGTCTGTGTGACAAGACAGATGTATTGTTTTTCTGGGAATTCTTTTTTTCTTTCTTTCTTCACTGGCAAATTCATCTGACATTTTATTTGAAAACTATATACATAGAAACTCCAGACTTGGCATGATTATACTTCCATACATGTAGGGCCTGTATTTTTCCGCTTTTAACGGAAACGGAATGGAATAATGAATTTTTGTCACCTCTGAAACAGAATATGCTGTTTTGCCTTAATATATTTTACATACAAAGAGAACTACTGAAACGGAATTTGGAAATTTCTGGCTGTTGAAACAGAATTTCTAGTTTTTTTGAAACAAAAAAATACAGGCCATATTCATGAAGTTTTGAGTGTTTGAGTTTTTGTAAAGAGGTTCCACAGTTTTAAAAATCATGCAAATCAGGGCCTTTTGAAAATAATATCTTGACTATCTACAAAACTATTATTGGTACAGGTAACCAATCCAAGGTCAGCTCATATGTTTGTACCACTGCACATATTCATGATTTACATGCGACCTCTAAAGGTCAAAGTCCAAGGTCATTTTGCCATTTGAAAATTTTTTTAGCCATAACCTTGTCAATTTTTATCCAATTTTGACTCTGTTGGGCTCAAATTGTAGATATCGTAACACTGTACATTTTTGTAATTTACATGTGACCTCTTAAGGTCAAAGGTCAAGGTCATTGGGACCTTTGAAATTTTCATCTAGCCATAACTTGGCCACTTTTTCTCCAATTTAAACCTGGTTGGACCCACACTATAGGTACCGGAACATTGCACATTTTTGTAATTTGTATGTGACCTTTAAAGGTGAAAGGTCAGTGGTCAATTACTTTGCCATTTGAAATTTTCTTCCAGCCATGACTTTTTTTTCAGATTGTGATAATGTTGGGCTGAAATTGCAGATACTGTAACACAGTACATTTTCTAAAATTTACATCAAATTTCTAAAGGTCAAAGTTCAAGGTCATTTGGACCTTTGAAATTTTCATCTGGCCATAACTTGGTCAATTTTCATCCAATTTGAGGCATGTTGGCCTAAAATTGTAGGTATTGCAACACCCCACATTTTTGTTATTTAAATGCAACCTCTAAATGTGAAAGGTCAAGGTTAGTTGGACCTTTGAAAGTTTCATCTAGCCATGAAGTGGTCAATTTTAATTATGTTGGTCTCAAATTGTACATATTTGTAATCGTATGTAACTTCTAAAGGTCAAAAGTCACGGTCATTTTGGCCTTTGAAATCTTCATCTTGCCATAACTTGGTCAATTTTCATCCACTTTCATCCATGTCGGGCTCAAATCTTAGGTACTGCAGCACTGCACATTTTCATAATTTGACTTGTGACCTCTAAAGGTCAAAGGTCAAGGCCATTTGGACTTTGAAATTTTCATTTAGCCATATTTACAACTTTACAAGGCACACACAGCTTTGCTTTGAAGCATATCTTCTTTACTAGTTGTGGAAGTATTACTCGGGATTGTTCTCGGTGTAAAAAATCACTAACGACCTACTGTCACTGGTGATTTTGACCACCAACAATGATCTCTTGTGAGAGAAAAATAGTCACTGACTCTTAGCCATGCAAGATTCTCTGTTTCTCCACTCATTATTGATGTCTTACCCACAAAAGCCCGCCACTACAAACTGGAGGATAAAGTGGCCCATATCCTCCAAGTTGGGAAGTGCTATACAAAGAATTATTACCACCAACTTTTTTATTCATTTCCAGCATTTGGGGAAATTGATTCTGGTACAATGTAGTTTGCATATCGTGATTAAAAAAACCTTTAAATATGTTTTAGACGACAATTTTTCTTCCTTTGTTTTTTGCATCATTTCAAACTTGCAACTATAATAATTAAAAACAAAATGTAACCGCTGTGTTGAGCTTGCAACTCACCACTGACTGGCCTCAATCCTCGGAGGCACCATAATGATCTATCATATGAATCTATTCTATGTCCACTTGGCCAGTTTCATTTTTGGCTAACTCCACTGTTGTTTGCTATATTATAAAATTATTATCAGCTCATCTTTATTTTGCTGTCCGACAGGTTTTTATAATTTTTTTTAATCCATAAACTACCCACCCTGCAAAAACTAAAAACCGCTCAATTTTCTGCTAAATTACGCTGACAATTTCACGCCGTTTGATCTTTGTGGATGTCTGCATGGAATCTTCGGATTACCAATACCTGTGGCACTGGCAGTTACCCGGATGCATGTAAAACTTTTAAGCAGATTAATGCAGTTTGCCGCGATGATCAAAACGGCACGAAACCACCGCCTTGACCACTAAATTTTGCTTTTGTATTTAAACTGGGCGTGTCGAAATCTACATATGTGCACAAACTGAATTGTGAAAACGTGCCAGACAACAACATGCAGCTGAGCTGACGACCGTGGCTCCCGATGACAACTTGACTGAGAGTAGACAAACTATGCCTATGGAGGACCGCCGTGTTCTGCTGCTGTCCAAGCAGGGAGCTGCCATGGTCCAAGCTATCTTTGACCTGTTAACTTTATAGGGCCTCAGAGATTTGTTGCAGCACTGTTACAAAGTCAGTGCAGTTTGCACAGCGTCTGTTTTCAAAACTTTACCCCATTAATATGGCATTATCTGACAGTTAAATTCTGTGCAGTGCAGTGAATTTGTCCACATACCACGCATACACCATCACAAAGATGGTTGTTGCATGGTACAGTAATCTTGTGTTCGGTGGTCTTTCGTAATTAGGCCACTACGGCACTAGTATAAACTATTCTCCTGGACGTAACTTCGTGAGATACCGTACTGCAGCTAGTTCATGGATTTTAAGATCTTCGGGTCTTCGACATCTTTCTGTCAACTAACCATCTTGTAACAAGGTTGTTCATGCTATCTTATTTGGTTATGACAAATATACCAACCTCCATATTCAAAAATATCGACCAGACTCCAGCACCTGCAGCAGAATTTTGGCGGTACGATCCCGTGTTTTGTTGCATGGCTTTCACGGATCATGTTCCACCACATGGACCCTAATAAACAGTGATACAGCGCCACCAATCAGGGAAACTGGGAAACAAACCCAAGTCCAACCTTTCGAGCCTGTTGGAACCAACGCCCTTTGCCAAACGCCTAGAAGCCACAGAATTATTAGTAAAGAGGAGTAAACCTGGGGAATATGGTCCCCGGGGTAATATGGTCCTTTCGGTTGTTGACAAGGGGCTTAATATATCACTGTTGGGCTGTGAAGAAGTGTCATTTGTAATCACATAATATATTGACTCTGCTTGTGTATTTTTTGTCAGATACATATATATTTATATATATATATATATATATATATATATATATATATATATATATATATATATGTATGTATATATATATATGTGTGTATGTATGTATCATATCATATAATGTTTGTACGCAAATGCCAAGATAATTGTGGTACTGCATGAGCATAGCAATACACTCAGACAACCCTTGTGTATAGGATGTGTTTGAGATTAAATATTTATGGCATGAGTATGGTCATTTGCTTTTGAATGTTTCCACAGGTCTCTTAACCTGCACCTAAGAATAATATTCCGCTGGGGCATGTGGTAATATCGACCTTCCGCAAAAATAAGTAAATTTCACCATTTTCACATGTAATTCAGTATAGAATGTCACAAATTAGCATGAAAAAATATTGAAATAAATGAAGATATTAATTCAATAATGTTGTGCATGCAGGGCCAGGATGTGTAAAGGAACCGCAAAAATTAACCCAATATAACTGATACTATCTGAGGAAAAATCCGCACAAATTTGGTTGGTAAGAAAGAAAGAAAGAAAGAAGGAAGAAAGAAAGAAAGAATGAAAGAAAGAAAGAAGGAAGGAAAGAAAGAAAGAAAGAAAGAAAGAAAGAAAGAAAATATAATTCTCGGAGAAACGAAATGTCGGGGTTCGACCCAGACATAATTAAGGGCATAGGACTTTAAAAGCACACTTTTGTAATGTTTTCAGGCCCCATCCCTACCCCAAGCGAATTGTCAATCAAATTCTATCATCTTTTCATTCATTTTTTTTTTTTTTAAATTTAGAAGCTTATAATTCATCGGTTTATTTCATTTAACTTCATTTGGTTTTAGTTCATATCAATGTATTAATTGCTTCAAATGCATTTCTTTTTTTTCCAAAACCAGCCTTAGAATTGTCCTACCACACGGATGTGCAAAGCTTAGGAACATATGGCAAATCAACCTTCTTCCCAAATAGCATTTTAACAGCCAGAAATGTAGTGACATTGTGATTTTTTTTTTATGTTATCTAATGATGTTGAACAAATTGAAACTAAGTTAAAGTTTAAATGCAAAGAGTATGAAAAAAAAATGTCTTGAAAAACCATTAAATTTTGGTGAAACTTGACCCTTCGTTCCCCTGACTTACGTTAGATAGGTCATGCATGTACATATATCAACAAGCTGAACACAGGTCTACATACAATTATCAATGGAAATCAAATATTCGATGAAGCACTGGATCTCCATAATCTGGCAGGCCTACCACTGAAAAAATAATTTTGACAATCATATCGTAATGGTCGTAGGGACAACTACATTTAAACAACAAAAAGTGCCAAATAAATAGAAAATAAAATGTTTAAGGCATTAACAAAGTTGAGAAAGCTACATCGAAATTCCTGTGACATATATATATATAGCATTTTGTGTTTAAAGTATACATTCAGCGTCGATTATGTACATGCTGTCAAAACTGTGTAATTGCTTACATGTACATAGCATGAATGAAATTGTATACTGTACTGTTCAGAAAAGACGTTAACATTTATATTCTGTTCAAAAAATGAAATTGGTACCTGTGTAATATGAATTTTCCAAAATGTTAATCCTCATTCTGAGTTAAAATGCATCGACGAAGTGTGGCCTTTACGATATTAGTATTCCATCAAAACTTGCATATGCTACATAAATGTACACAAATGTTAAACATATGAAGTCTATCAAGACGCAAAACCGAACATAGTAATGATTTTCTAAATAATTTTCTGAATCCTTGGATTATTGAAAGCTCTTGTTTTCTCATTTGAGGTTGTCGTTCTTCCCTGGGGGAATTTGGTTCTCATGGTGATCATAGCTCTCAAATCGCGTTTCAAATAGTTCACCCTTTTGGGTATCATCACTATTGTATTAATCATATATACGTAATATTATGTTCATACTGTAAAGTTGACATTCCCTAGAAGAGAGAGAGAGAGATGTCCTTTACTTTCTTTATAATGTTAGGGCTTGTTGGTAAACGCGCTGACTCGCGTCACTTCAGAAGATTCACTGTTCCATAGTTCAGTTATAATAAACTAATACAGTCGCGCAGGCAAGCAGGGCAGAGACAACCCAACACGTCCGTTCGGTGGCCAAGATGGTAAGAAAGGCTGTTTATTTCTGATGTACATAGCTTATGTAGTATACAAGTCACCTTTACTGAGTCCCCAATATTTTCTCGTAGGTTCTGTTTTTGATAATACACTCATAATGATAAGGACTAATAAACTCATGTAATTTTCATAATAATGACTAATAAACTCATGTAATTTTCCTTAGGTCAGCACCGAGAAGCGCCAGTGAAGTCTCGTACTGTTTAAAGAACGTATATTTTTACCGCTTACCTGTTTTCAATAAATACTTCCACATTTACAATAATATCTGAATGTCTTGTTTACCAAATAGCTTAATGCGATGTTTACGACTTCATGACTAAATAAGCAAGGATGGGCCAGATGCCTTGTTGACTCTTCATCAGGTAATAACTAAATGACCATTTTACGACCTGAACGTATTTGTACAGTCTTATTGGCTTCTCGCTGTGTGGCGATTAAGTTATAGTTAGACTATTGAAAAGTGTGGTCTAACACACCTCCGAGCGGTAGCGAGGAGGTTGGTTAGACCACACTTTTCAATAGTCTAACTGACTTCTACCATCTGGCCTTGCACTTCGATCACATAGATGGTCACAGCATGACCACATGCTCTACTCAATGTAATGAGTGCAATAAAAACTGATGTGGTGATCAACACTAAACCCAGCCATTTCTATCCAATCTCCCCAATCTTGACCAGGGCAATAAAAACAAATTTTAATTTCCTATGTTTTGCAAAAATAGAATAGCGCTCATTCTGTAGAACATTGTGCAAGCATCAACAAGCAAACACTGGCAGCCATGGAAGAAAATTATGATCTTGACTCTTTCATGAAAATTCAAACACAGCAGTTGTTATAGCAAAGAGATGAAGCACTGGAGGCCAAAAATCCACGATTTAGGGTGCCAGTTACACAAACACAGCTTCTGCAGTTGAACCAGCTAGATGAGAAAAGTGTAAAGGCAAATGAGACCACACGGTCCCTTACAGCGGACATCAGGGGCACCCCTGCCGACAGGCCAGTCTGGTCCCAGGGATGATCAGCTCCCTCCTCAAACAGACCCACTGGGTCAAGACACCACTGAATGTACCAATGAATGGAAATTACACTTCTGAAAGGAGTTAACACTGTAATGATAATTGAAGCTGGACGTTGTGTGAAGGTCACCCTTCTGGATTGATATCCTTTCACACTTACTTCTCCTGGACCAGATACAGTTTTATGGGGGGGGGGGGGATAATTTTATGAGGACTCAGCTGTTTAATCTTGGAAAAACTGTAGGTTGCAGTAGTGGTTAGACCATAGATTTCTAGCCTTCTGATTGGCCAGTAGTAGGTCAGTATGGTAGAATGACTGTTTAATGACCCACGTGCATCTGAACTGCTTAAAGTAAATACTACATAAGATGGTTCCATCACCTATCCACAAATAACTACAAATTAGCTGGTGTTCCACTTTTACTGCCATTAACCCTTTCTTCTTACTTTTGAAATTCTTAATATTATAAACATAATTAAAATCACTTAATATTAGAAATGTAATTAAAGTCACTGCAGGACTTTGACATTTAGAGGTTTACCAGAAAAAGTCACTGCAGTACTTTACAATACGTCACGCAGGGAAATGAGAACACCACTCTTTTAGGACGCTTAACGACCTTTATTTGCTATTGTCCTTTTATCCATCAATTTTCTAGAGGACCCAACAAGGATCCAAGAGAAGACTTCTGAAAAGAAATGACACTCGAATAAAAAATAAAACTGTGTCAGCCGAAGCTCTTCATGTAGCACAATATAACAGTTTCAAATACTTCAAAAGTTTCATCAGTTTACATCTAGTAAACAAACAGCAAATTCCAACTTATGGCACACGAGGTCAACATAGACACAAATTTATTTTTCATAAGTGCTTTTCTTCAGAATTAATTACTAAGTAGGTATATTTAATTCATAATAAAACAGCGTGTCTTAAAAATTCTTCAATTTACATTTGCAGTATTCATGTTAAACACATCAACACAAGTAAAAGATACATGGTAAACCAAGGAGGTTACAACCTTAACCAATACAGCCTATGCTAAATTAACACACACATGTATACACCTGTATTCTGGTGAAGCACTTGCACATATTTGCACTTATTACATCCTTAAATGGGAATGATTCCACTAGCACAAGACATGGACAATTATTGCCAACTATAATATACATGGCTTTGCACATCCAACTGCATGAGTGCGGTGACGAATCAAACTTCTTTCTGTGCAAGTAACAATACACGCATTGGCATGTATCAGTAAACCCTTATGTTATCGATGTATACACTTAAGCGCATATAAACTATATATATGCCTACCCCTTTTGCCTGACATCAGGCTGGCAAAAGCGTGTCACAGCAGTGTAACGCTCGGTACAACATGGCTTTTTACTGTCAATGAAAAGCGTATATTCAATACTAGAAAAGATAATTTGCTGCATAGCAAATCAGTGTGTGTGTCTTCAGAGCATACTGGTATGGCAATGTACAACTAGTCCATAACACAGGAGTAGAAGTTGGAATGGCATCTCTATCTATTATAGCTTTGAAGTTATTCAAGATGTAAAATTACCAATGGTGCTAATTAGCAGCATAATTTAAATTGCTACAACTTTTCTTTTTAATTCATTAGGTGCGCAATGGTCAACAATCTCCTAGTAGAAGTTGGAATGACATCGCTATCTATTATAGTGCTAATTAGCATAATTTCAATTGCTACAACTTTGGTTTTAGATTCATTACATGTGCAATGATCAATAACCCCCTTGTAGAGGTTGAAATGACATATCTATCTATAATACCTTTGAAAGTATTCTCTGCATAAAAAAGGCCAACTCCTTGGATGGAGGTACAATCATGTCAAGTTTGGAGTGTCTATGGATAATAGTGTCGGTTAAAAGTGTCGGTCAAATTCACTGGTAAAGAAGAAAGAAAGAAAGAGAGAATTTCAGGAAAAACAGAAAAGTGTGTGTTGACACACGCTGTCTTGCTCATCCATCGTTACGTTAATGCCATTACTGATAGATACAGATA
The DNA here is from genome assembly GCA_964020975.1 of Hermodice carunculata. Lineage (NCBI taxonomy): Eukaryota > Metazoa > Annelida > Polychaeta > Eunicida > Amphinomidae > Hermodice > Hermodice carunculata. Next base: position 90,076,622 of record OZ026620.1, on the reverse strand, counting down.
TCTATATAATCCCTAATAGAACCAGATTGAACATTTTGCTGTCCAGGCACGTCAGAAATTCTAATCAGAGTTGGCTTCATTAGATCTTAAGGCCTTCAACCTTAAAATAAGGGGGGGGGGGGGGAGGAGTAATAAACAAACTTCCACAAATGAGGTAAACGTAAAAACTTACACGCAAACGGGGCTATACTGCTTCCCTCTTGAGAAATATCAAAATTTTGACCTTTGACCTTTGGAGGTCACATTTAGATTACAGAAATATGCAGTGTTACAATAGCTACAATTTGAGTCCAACATGATCAAAAATTGGATAAAAATTGACCGATTTATGGCTAGATGAGAATTTCAAACGTCTAAATGATCTTTATCTTTGACCTTTAGAGGTTACATGTAAAGTACAGAAATGTGCAGTGTTACGATAACTACAATTTGAGCCCAACATGATCAAAATTGGATAAAAATTGGCAGAGTTGTGGCTACATGAGAATTTCAAAGGTCCAAATGACCTTGATGTTTGACCATTAGAGGTCACATATAAATTTACAAAAATATGCACTGTTACAAACATATTAATTGAGTTTGGGTTGGTTTCCTGTACCTATAATAGTTTTGGAGATATTCAAGATTTAAATTTTCAAATGACCTCTTATTTGCATAATTTTCAAAACCTTAAAGCTCTTTACAAAAACTCAAGACTTCATGTATGGAAGTATAATCATGCCAAGTTTGGAATTTCTATATAGTTTTCAAATGAAATGTCGGACAAATTTGCCTGTAAAGAAAGAAAAGAAAAGAAAAGAAAAGAAAAGAAAGAAAGAAAGAAAGAAAGAAAGAAAGAAAGAAAGAAAGAAAGAAAAGAAAGAAAGAAAAACAATATGTCCGTGCTGGCACACAGATAATTTTCAAAACCTTAAAGCTCTTTACAAAAACTCAAGACTTCATGTATGGAAGTATAATCATGCCAAGTTTGGAATTTCTATGTATAATAGTTTTCAAATGAAATGTCGGACAAATTTGCCTGTAAAGAAAGAAAAAAAAGAAAAGAAAAGAAAGAAAGAAAGAAAGAAAGAAAGAAAGAAAGAAAGAAAGAAAGAAAGAAAGAAAGAAAAGAAAGAAAGAAAAACAATATGTCCGTGCTGGCACACAGACATAAAAAAGGAAATATGAACATATCATATCAAAACTCACTTATGATACTTTAATTATCCCTTTTAATGTTCGGACTTCATAAAGCGTAACTAGGTGTATCCTTCCCTATATCAATATATAGGCCACTATTACTATAAACACTGTAAACGGAGAAAAAAATATATATAACACATCATCAACCCTGTTCTGTCTTGTCATGTCTTCCCTAATGTACATTTGTATCATTATTGATACTCATTCATACACCTTTAATCTACTGACTACAGTAACGTTTGAATTCTGCCACGCCTTACCCCTCCTGCACTAAATGCTCCCTGGTCTGGTTATCACAAGCACCATTATGGAAACTGGCATAGGGCACACCAAATCTCTGGATGTCTTCATTGCAACACAGGGCCCATTGTGGCCAGTCATTATCACATTCTGTCTTTGCATGCAGCACAGGGGGTCAAAGGGCGATTGCAGTAATAACCCTGCTTGCAGCGCCATTTTGTAACGCAGGATAATGACAACACCACTCTGTTATGGCGTTTAACGACCCTTGTTGGCTATTAACCTTTCATCCATCTGTTTTCTGAAAGACCAATAAAGGGCCCCAGAAATGACTTCAGAAAAGAAACGACCCGCTGTGTGCCTACAATCAGGCTGGCAAAAGCATGCTACAGCTAGCAGTGCAACGCTCTCCCGGGAACGCTCTGTACAACTAAGGAGGGTAAAGAGCTACCCCGGAGAGTTACACTCCTTGGCACAACCATGGAGGAATCAACTCTAGTAACTGATCCAACACGAGCATTTCTCAACATTGAAAATTAACGTTTACAAATTGAAAAGATATCATGGGCCAATATTGGGATTTTTTTTCCACTCATTTCCTGATGGTCATTTCGGAAGCGGAGAATAATGTTTTGTTTTGTAAGTTTAAATGCTTGCTTACCCATTAACAAGGAATGCCAAAATCGGAAACAGTTGCAACTAAAATCTAGCCCCATCTCAAATATGACTAAATTTCTTTGAATTGCAGTGACGTTAGGGGCCATGTCACTTGCCCCGTTTAACAGAACTTTTTTTTTTTGCGTTTGACCTTTTCCCGCCCCGCCCCCTCACACACCCATGCACCCTCCCCTTAATGTCAAAAGTGAAAATCCGTGACACGCAACTGATCTTTTCCTTGTACATCACGAGTCTGCTCCAGATCATTTGTGTTGACCTAGCTATTGGTACACATGCCTAGGACTGGTCTTCTGTTAAACTTGTTATTAGGCCCATTTATCATGAAGCCCGGTATCCAGTATGTATAAATTTACACGAATAATCATTGGTTATTTATTTATATTCAGCAACTTTTCACCTCGAATCTTTATGATACGATTGTGGGTTTTCTCTCTGGCCCAGAGAGCAAACGTTGGGCATGTGATATGCATGTAGTCGCACTTTATCTAACTATAAGCAAGAATACCAAAAATTATTCATGTGGATTTAAGGAAAGCAAAGAGTCATTCAAAACCATCGCGCAACTTCAAACGCATAACTTTGCAGCTGACCATATAAACATTTATCGGCGAAGATAGTCTGTGTAGGCTCACACAACTAAGATAAAAATAAAAGTCTATAAAGAGAGGGTTTAGGAGGGGGTCTTAGCAAACCTTAATTCAAAAATCGTACACTTTACTGGAAAGAAAAACATTATTTAAAGTTTACCCACAAAAGCAAACGAGACAAATTTCTCATTCATCTTGGACTGAGTCAACAGCTTGCCCTAGCACACTTTGCGCACTGAACGCTAAGTGCGCCTAGAAAAGCTGTTGACTGAGACCATGATTTCTGAAACTGAATTTAGACTATATATAGGCATGCTGATACTTGAATAGAAGGTCTTTCCACGTAGAATTTGAATATCAAGTTATCTCATGGGTATAAATCATCTTAACTTCTATAGTTGCTTATAGCAGCGAAAGAGATATGATTTATAGTTTTGTTACTTTATTAAAGATATATCTTCACACCTGATTATTTGATATTTTTACACTGAGCATTTACGACCTAGAGAAAATAACCCTACACCCTTCTTTTGAAAACTTGGTTTGTGAACAGGCGTGTGGAATGTATAGAATGCGTGAGTCCACGACCATTTTCCCCAGCTAGAATGAAACAAATTAAAGTTGGAAAATGCTTGTCAGAGTGTGTTTGTGAAGTGTTTATTTTTTTTACCCTTAAATCATCATTTTATATATATATATATATATATATATCAACAGCAAATTGTTTTCTTAAAAGCACAGGGTAGGAGGGCCTGTTCCGGTTTCAAAGACACAGTTGGCATGTATCTACAATAAAGTTGGAAATATAAAAGCTCAGTCGAACAGATTTTATTCTTGTGCCACTAACATTAGGACTATATAGGGATGGTAATGTGGCAACCTCTGTATTTTGTGTTTATATTGCAATATAGGTCGACCTGGAACTCGCTTTGTTTTCTGATTTTTTTTTTTTTCACTTTCATATTTTTTTTCACGCTTTAAACAAATTAACGTCAATAGGTTATGACCCCCCGCCCCCTAACGTCAAGTGCTGTTAAGCGTGACAATTTAAGTGACATATGGTACCTTAGCATTTGTCAGGTCCACTCCCACCTCAGCTTCCGCATAACCTGCCCTGAGTGGACACACACAGGACACCAAGCCTGCACTTGTGTGACCCACTGAGGAGTACAAAGATGTATACCAGCCTTAACAATTGGACGCCTACATTCTTGCCAAGGCGAAAGTATCGGGGGGGGGGAGGGATAAACCCCAGCTTTAAGCGTAGAATGAACACTGGAATATACATTAATATGAAAGTATTCATTGGTACATTTCACCATCTCACACACATATACTCATAGAGGTACTCTGGAAACAAACGCAATTATAAACATTCCATATCAAACCCTTAATGAAAACACGTAATGAATAAAAAGTGCTGTTATACTTTCTGGTCAATATAGGCCCACATCCAATGTGTTAGTAATTCTGTGCCATCATAATTATATTAATGTCAATGATATAATTGTATTATTATTATTGTATTTTCTAATAATTTAGTTCGTTCAAGGCTGTCACCTTGGGTGGTTCACATAATAGTGGCCATACCAGGCCGTAATGTGGATCTCCCGGACTACTCATTATGTCTGGGTGCCAACCCAGACATATTGTTCTTTCTTTCTTTCTTTCTTTCTTTCTTTCTTTCTTTCTTTCTTTCTTTCTTTCTTTCTTTCTTTCTTTCTTTCTTTCTTTCTTTCTTTCTTTCTTTCTTCTTTCTTTCTTTCTTTCTCTGTCTCTTTCTTTCTTTCTTTCTTTCTTTCTTCTCTTCGCCAAATTTGTCCGGAGCTTTTCTCTGACACCGTGCAAGCTACACTGTTTCAACTTGGCATGGTAATACACCTAGTAGGGAAGTTTTCTCTCTGATTTGGAATAGTCATGATGTTCAACATTATGCTAATTAGGGGCAATTAAAATTTTAAAAGCTTCATGTCTTCAAAACTATTTTAGATAGATACAAAATTCAAAGTTCAGCATATAGGTTTGTGACATCTGCCAATCTAATGGACGTAAACAAAGTTGTAAGATTTTAAATTATGCTGATTAAGGCACTTTGAAAATTTAAATCTTGAATATCTTCAAAACTATAATAGATAGAGATGCCATTCCAAATTCAATATATAGGTTTGCGATAGAGGTGCATCCAATGAACCATGAACAAAACTTGTAGGATTTGAGTTTATGCAAATTAGATGATTACCTAAAATCTAAATCTTGAATATCTTCAAAAATATAGATAGAGATGCGATTTTAACTTCCGCACATTGGTTTCTGCTATAGGCGCATCCAATGAACCATGAACCAAAAGTGTAGAATATGAATTCATGCAAATTAGGTGAATACACAAAATTGCAAATCTTGAATATCTTCAAAATTATTATAGATAGAGATGCCATTCCAACTTCAATACATAAATTTGTGCTATAGGCCCATCCAATGAACCATGAGCCGAAGTTGTAACATTTTAATTTATGCAAATTAGGACAATACACAGAATTTCAATCTTGAATATTTTCAAAACTATTAACAAAATTTCAGTCTTGAATATCTTCAACACTATTAAAGACAGAGATGCCATTCCAACTTCAATACATAGGACTGTCCCAGAGGTGCATCCAATGAACCATGAGCTGAGGTTCTAACATTTACATTCATGCAAATTAGGTTAATTCCCAAAACTTAAATCTTGAATATCTTCAAAACTATTATAGACAGTGACATGTTTTAAAATGGCAAATATATGTTTCTTAGGATGGCCTATCACATAGACATATTGTTGAGCCTATTACTATTCAACATCATGTAAATTTTGAGACACTGGACAATTCAAATCTGTCATATTTTCTGGCTATAAGTGAGAGCATGTATAAGTGATATAAGCTTGTATCTCGAAAACTGTGCATTTTGGGGCCACAGTTACTATTAAACATGAATAGGAAATGGCACATGGGCTTTTACCTGGTGCTGTCCTTTTTGACCTTGAGCGACCTTGAAAGGTCAAATCAAGGTCACACACCATGAAAATCTTTGAAATATGGAAAACGGTGCACTTTAGGGCCATAGTTACTATTAAACATGAAAGGGAAATGATATATAGGCTTTCATGTGGTGCTGTCTTTTTGGACCTTGAGTGACCTTAAAAGGTCGAAAGAAGGCCACACAGCATTAGAATCTCTGTATGTGGAAAACGGTGCACTTTGGGGCCATAATTACTATTCAACATGAGTAGGAAATGACATGTAAGCTTTCATCTGGTGTAGTCTTTTTTGATCTAGAGTGACTTTGAAAGGTCAAAGCTAGACATGTCTACCTATATGATTGTTCAACACTTTTCACCAACTTGGCCGTACTGATAACATGCCATTACACATTTGGAGCCTATGTCACAGCTGCATACATTGCATTGCAGTTTCTCCAGGCACCCAGACTGATTTGCTAACAAGCAAATCAAATTTTCTAGTTACTATCCCAATTATTGATTTCCATCTCAGCATTTTCATGTACGTGTAATGTTAGACCAAATAAAGCTATCTCAGACTCAGACTCTCTCTGATATGAAAAAAACAGGAGGACTCTGATAGTCCTGTGCTCAGCTGATATGCACATATGCCCTTGCGATATTTAAAGATCCCCCCCCCCAAAAAAAACAAACAAACAAAGGAATTCATAAGAAATCCAAAATTTAATGGAGCTTGACCATTTGAACAAATCAGGTAGAGAACAACCCAAGGTACATTGCCACCAACTTTGAAGTCAATCTGGATGCCGGTTTTGGAGGAGAAGTCGAAAATGTGAATTAGCATTACAGTAGCCCCTTTACTTACATAGTAATCAAAAATGAACGGGGCATTCACCGATAAGTACTCAAACTGAGAAAAAAAATGTTAAAAATCAGGATTCCACAGCAGTTCTACCTAGTGTACAACTTTGTTTGACCCTTCCATAAGAAACATATCCAATAAGGTTTAGCTTAATCTGAGTGACGATCATGAAGAAGTCAAAAATAGCAAAAACACACAAAAAACATGAAAAAATGGCAGCACCACCTGATGAACAGATTGACAACTAGGAATCTCTAGGAGTTTCCCTGTGTGATATCAAAGCAATCAGGTGAGAGGTTTCGGAGAAGATTTTGTAAGAATTGCCCCCCCCCCCCAAAAAAAAAACCAATAAAAAATATAACCAGCATGACCAGTTGAGAGACCCACCCAAGGTACATTGCCACCAAGTTTGAAGTCGATCTGGGAGACAGTTTCAGAGAAGAAGTCAAAAATGTGAACATGAGTATGCCCATTGACTTGCGTTGTAATCAAATGGAAAGGTGCATTTACCGATAAGTACCCGAACTGAAAAAAAAAATCGTTAAAAATCAGGAATCCACAGCATTGCCACTTAGTGAACAACTTTGTTTGATCCTTTCACAACGAACATATCAACTAAGTTTCAGCTAATCTGAGCGACAGTTCTGGAAGAGAAGGTGAAAATATCAATAACACACAAAAAAAAAATCATTAAAAAAAATTTATGAAAAAAATTGCAGCGCCACCTAGTGGACAAATTAAGAACTAAGAGTCCCTAAGAGTGTTCCTGTGTGATATCAAAGCAATCGTGTGAGAGGTTTCTGAGAAGTTTTTTTTTATTTGCCCCACCCCCCCAAAAAATCATGAATCATCTAAAAATCAATGAAGCTTGTCCATTTGAACAAATCTGCTAGAGGCCGACCCAAGGTACATTGCCACCAAGTTTGAAGCTAACCTGGATGACGGTTTCAGAGAAGTGAAAAATGTGAATTTGCATTAGAATGCCCATTAACTTATACAGTAATCAATAGGAAAGGTGCAGTTACCGCTAAGTACCCAAATTGAAAAAAAAAATCGTCAAAAAAATCAGAATTCCACAGTATTACCACCTAGTGAACAAATTTGTTTGACCCTTCCACAAGGAACATATAGCGCAACTTTCAGCTTAATTTGAGTGACGGTTCTGGAGATGAAGTTGAAAATAGCAATAACACACACTCACACACACACACAAAAAAATCAAAATCTAAAAATAATAAAGAATTAAAATAAAATCGCAGCGCCCCTGATGAACAAAGTAAGAACTAGGAGTCTCTAGGAGTGTTCTTGTGTGACACAAAGCAATCAGGTGAGCGATTTCGGTGAAGATTTGCCCCCCTCCCCCTCCCCCTCCCCCAAAATCACTGGAGCGTGACAATTTGCAAAAGCTTTGTAGAAACCCACATAAAGTACATTCCCACCAAGTTTGAGGTGAAGTGGTTTTTGTTGAAGAAGTCGAAAATGTGAATTGTGGACGCCGACAGAAGCCAGACGGACATCTCCTTTGAAACTTAAAAGCTTCATACACTATTCCACCATACCGACACTGCTATAAACAGGTAAATAGTAATACAACATTTAGCACTATAAAGTTGACTACAGGATTCCCGTAGAAACAAAAGCAAATGTATGTTGTTTCAGAATATAAGTTATAGCAGTATAAATTTATTACAAATTTGGACACAAGACCCAAGATGCATAGCTGAATTTCATTCGCTATTTTTGATAAGTTTTTATACCATGAAAACAAACGGACCGCATTTCCCCATTTTGACCCCAAAGTCGCTGAATATGTGTACCTTTCATCGGGTAAATGAAACCACTCTGACTTGTGCTCATATTTTCTGTACATCGGTAGTGGCCGAAATTGATGAAGGAAGAACTAGAAAAGAAGATTTATTTCAAAGCAAATCAGTCTGTGTGCCTTCAAAAGTTGTAAATATCAAACGCTACAACTTTTGCCCTCTGGTACTTCACATTCCATTAAGATCATGGCTGGATGAAAATTTCAAAGTCCAAATGACCTTTGACCTTTGACCTTTACAGGTCACATATAAATTGCAAAAATATCCAGTGTTGCAATACTTACAATTTGAGTCCAACATGTTCGAATTGGATAGAAATTGGCAGAGTTATGGCTGGATGAAACTTTCAAAAGTCCAAATGACGCTGACCTATGACCTTCAGAGGTCACATGCAAGTTTCAAAAATGTGTAGTGTTACAATAGCTACAATTTGAGTCCAACATGATCAAAATTGAATAAAAAGTCAAGTTATGACCAGAAGAATGCCACCATCGAAAGTAGTCTTTGACCTTAAAATGACCTTTGACCTAGAGATGACCTCTACCTGAAGTGAACTTTGACCTTTAAAATAACATTTTGACCTTGGCATGACCTTTGACCTTGACATGACCTTGACATTTTAGATGACCTTTGCCTTGCTATGATGGAACTCCTATACATTCGGAACCACACCTGCTATTGGATATAAGATATTGAAAATTGAAGATTTAAAATTTTAATGACACCTCTTTTGCATGATTTTGAAAAGCATGACCTCTCATAAAAATGCTAGACATCATCTATAGAAGTATAAGATTGCCATGTTTGGAGTTTCTACGTATAATACTTTACAAGTGAAATGTCGGGCAAATTTGCCTCAAAGAAAGAAGGAAAGAAAGAAAGAATTCATTGAAAAACAATATGTCTGTGTCGGCACACAGACATAATGTTAATGTAGTTGACTTGCTTCTTTGCAAATATGTGCATTTATGTAGAGTTTTTTGTCAAAATTAAAAATGTTCAAATCTTTGTTCCATACTCAATTCATTTACATTAAACGCAATCATTTCGAAATTTCACTGGCCCCTTCATTTATTGGATGTGTCAATAGCATAAACTTTAATTGTGTGCAGTAAAATTGTTTGTCAGTTTTCTTTGATATTTGCCTATTTCTGTACTGAGTCAACAGCTTTCCTCGGTGCACTTTCGGCACAATGGTCCAAAGTGCGCCGAGGAAAGCTGTTGACCCTGACTATAATATTTTCTAGACCTACAGGCATGCTTGTGCTTGAATGAAAGGTCTTTTCATAAGGAATGTGAATCTAGCATCCTTATTACAATTGAGAGCAGTTCATCTTAAGCAGTTCGACTTAAAGTCGCAGTTTGCCTTGAAAGAGTGAAGGACTATGCAGCTCAAATGCCCCAGACACAACGCTTCGTTGCACTGACACCGCAGATATGAAGTGACATGAAACAAGCAACATTGTGATGGGGGAAGTGCATTATGGAAAATTCAGTGAATTTAGAATAAATTGAAATTCATCAAATTTTCTTTGTATGCCGTTGGATTTGCCTTTGGCACCAACCAGTATATTGAACTAGGATTGGCATTTCTATCTCAAATAATATTGAAGATATAGAATATTCACAATTTAAATTACCAGTAACTTGCATAATTTAAAAAATATGAATTATTCCAAATCAGAGGAACAATTTCAACAATAGGACTATTAACATGCAATCGTTTAGATTTTTAACTGTGATGGTCTGCAAAACTCTAGACAATTTTTTATGAGTAAAGAAGAAAGAAAGAAAGAAAGAAAGAAAGAAGGAAGGAAGTAAACAAGGAATGAAAGAAAGAAGAAAGAAAGAAAGAAAGAAAGAAAGAAAGAAAGAAAGAAAGAAAGAAAGAAAGAAAGAAAGAAAGAAAACAGAATATCTGTGTTTGCACAGACATGAAAAGAAGAGCTGTTATAATTGTCGAAAATGCAGGTTAATTTGATTAGTCACCAGTTAGTTTGGCTGGTTGAAAAATATACAAAGTGTCAATTCTGTCGGGCAAGAAGGATAATTCCGTGCAGAAAAAACGGACTGTCACAACTAGTTGCTAGTAGTACATCACTAAAGATGAAAAAAAATCTGGTACTTATGGATCGTACCAAACGGCAAGCAAACGAAAAAATTATACAGTATGATAACAATTGATACCACAATAATTCCCCACCATTTCCTTGCTATGAAATACTGCAGTAAATTATTTTAAATAAACATACTGACAGTCACAGTAGGGATATAAAGGCAAGTTGATTGAATGTTCAATTCTGCCTGATGCTTCAATTCTACGATTCAAACGCGATACTCACATCCTCCTCAAACTGCACTTGTTTTACTTAGCAAAATCTATTTATTGAAATATATGATAAGATCTCCGGCGAAATTTTTCCAAAAAGTTGTGCAAAAATTATTTTAATGCTGAGAATAAGTCACACAGCTCTCACCCCTTGTGCCCCCCCCCCCGGGGGGGAGATCAAGAATTTTTGAAAGGGAGAGGCACCTTCTGAAGCGTGAGGTCTTTGAGCCACCTGGGCTCCTGTGGAGTCCAGGGGTAGAGGGGTGAAGCTCCCGGGAACTCGCCAGTGCGCGCGTTAGTCTGATCGTCCCACTGTTTTAGTAATATATGTCAGATCGCAAGTAATCGCTGAAAGGAAGCTTCCCTCGCTCACCCTCCCACTTCAGTCATCTCACCTTCTCGTAATTTAAAGGTCAAAGGTCAAAGTCACTTGGCTCAATAAATATTTCAAGGGCCAGATGACCTCAACCTTTGGAGGTCACACGTAAATTACAAAATCGTGCAGTGTTTACAATAGCTACACTTTGACCCCCAACATGGTCCAAATCGGATGAAAATTGATTGAGTTATGTTTAAATAAATTTTTCAAAGGGCCAAATGACTATGATCTTTGACCTTTAGAGGTCACATGTAAATTACCAAATTGTGCAGTGTTACAATAGCTTTAATTCGACTCCAAAATGGTCCAAATCGGATGAAAATTTACTGAGTTATGGCTCAATGAAAATTTCAAATGGCCAAATAACCTTGACCTTTGAAAGTCACAAGTATATCAAAAAATTGTGCAGTGTTACAATAGCTAAAATAAGACCCCAACATGATCCAAATGGCATGAAAATGGGCCGTGTCATGGCTCAAATAATATTTCAAAGGGTAAAATGACCTTAACCTTTGACCTTTAGAGGTCACATGTTAGTTACAAAATTGTGCAGTGTTACAATAGCTACAATTAGAGTATGAACATGATTACAATTGGATTAAAATTAACCGAGTAATGGCTCAATTAATATTTCAAAGGGTCAGATGACATTGACGTTTGACCCTTAGAGGTCGTGTAAATTACAAAATTGTGCGGTGATACATTTTGCACGTTTTGAACCCAATATGATCCTTGAACTTGTGAAGTTATGGCCAGTTGAATATTTCAAGATAGCGGACGACCTTGACCTTCAAGTCTTATAGCTCAAATTTTTAGCACAAAATGTGGGCTGTTCAGATTCCTATATTTTGAACAAAACATGGTGAAAATCGGACGAGAAGTGATGTTAGTCGAGCCAGTTTTGTCAGGTTGAAAATCTTCAGATCATCAAATGACATTGACCTTTGACCTTTCAAGGTCATATGTAATTAATATATTTGAGCCTACAATTAAGCTATGCAACAAACTTCACATCGTTCAAATCCATTGATAACTTTTCGAGATATAGAACAAAATGTGTTTTTCATAGGTAGGTCATGTTGACCTTAAAATTAGGTGAAGGTCACAAATTAAATGCATCATCTTAAAGGGTGTTAAAGGCATTGTTAACGTTGGCCAAAAGCGTCTGAAAAGTTATTGGGAACTCAGTTATGCCTTTCCAAATATTTACAAAAAATAAAACTGGAAAAGGTCGTGACCTTGAAAATATGGGTCAAGGTCACAAGCCACATATCAGGTCCAAAACTTTAGCGCACAGGTGTTATCCTGCTAGAATAACGACTTGCAGGCCCCAGCCGTCTTTTACGTGTTCAAATTGTATTTGCCTGAAAACTGCTTTCAAACGGCTATATGACCTTGACCATTAACCTTAAAGGGGTATGTCTCAATTAGTTTTATGTGTGCCCCGATGCCATCTATCCATAGAGCTCAACATCATTCAAATCGGTTGATAACTTTTCGAGTTATGCAACAAAAAACCTGAATTTTTTTCAACGTGGCTGCCTGGTTGGAGAAAAGTAGGTCAAGGTCACTTACCAAATATCAGATACATAATTTTAGTATAAGCCGCACTCCCTTGTGCAAGGACACCCCAGAGGGCTTTATGGTTTCTGAGATTCTACATCTTCAAAATTTTAAAATGTGCAAAAGATTTGAAAAAATGGCCGTACGACATTGACCTCCAACTGGAAACCCATATGGAAAAATGTGGTGAGGGCACCAAGGTTTCCATATAAGTTTTCGAGTGATGGTAAAAAATCCAAAAGTGACAGTATGACCCAACTTCCAGGAAATCTAGGTCACGGTGACCCGAAAAGTAGGTCACTGGGACAAGTGTTTGTAGAAAGTGTTTGGGGTGATTTTTTTTTTCGGAGATTCAAATTGTGATCGAGATATGGCAAAATCAAAGTCGCAGGGGGAAGAGGAGGGGGCATTGAATGTGGTTTTGGACTACGTGGGGGTAGGCGACTTCAATGCTATAGGTCATTCGTGGGGCTGCCAATTATAGAAATGTATGTTACAAACAGTTTTAGTTGGGGAGGGGGCTTAAATACCATTAAAAGTATGTTAAGATGAGCCTTTTCTGTTTTGTCTGCATTTTTTTTTTGTTTTTTTTGTTTTTTTTTTGTTTTGTTTTTTTTTGTCAGTTCTATCCCGAAGTCCAGCAGTTGTATTTTGATTTAATGAAACCCACAGAAAAAATGCGCTTATTGAATTTCCCACTGTGAATCTAAGCTATGTTAATTGTATATTACTTGTAAAAAAATACTACGATAACTGTGCAAACCCAGATAATTTAATATTGTATGCAAATTTATCAAAAATGAAGGGAAGGGAATTGGTGGATTTGTCTGTCTTTTGTTTTGTTTTCCCCAGCAAGTAAGTCATATATGAAATACTATGACGATTACATGTAAGATAAAAAGGACCTTGGTGGATATTAGGTTGGAAAGTAATGAGGGTGCTATTAGCCTGTTGCAAATGTATCTTACAAACCTGGAATAGAAGTTTCACTATATTCCAAGAAGTTTTGTTGCATGTGATACGTGGATCAGTTATTACCAGTAATTTTGACAGACAGCCTGATCAGTAACTGATTTTGCAGATATAAAATCTGTAACAGCACAGAAAGATGACTTTAAATGGTGACCGTCGAACTGAACACCATAAAACTGGAAAGAGTTACTTTGAAGCTAGAAGGGGGAGGGGGAACATCAACTTTCCGGTTCAATCATTAATTTTGAAAGAAATTATCGGCATCGACCAATTACTTAACAAGTAATGATAAATGTATGTATTTGTATAAGACAACTTGTTCGCCGCTCTTACACGCGACAGTTAGAACCCCTTAGCAGTAGCTGGCTCTTCTTTTGGTTAGGTAAACACAAGGAAACCAGTGATGCACCTTTCCCAGTATATAGTGGAAAGATCAAACCCACATCTTAACCGACAAAGTGGACAATAAATACACGTGACTGTTTATCTTGATTATGTTGTTAGTAAAACTCTGGGCGAATAAGAAGGTCGTGTTGATTTCGGTACATGTACTTCTTTCGTCTGAGTTTCAAGTTCTTCATTTGATCTGTAAATAAGACGTTATCATTCCCATTTTGCCATTTTGGATACACAGATTACAAACCATGCCAAAGTTTTGCTCTGTACTCTAATTTTTGTTTGTTTTGTCACATTTTCTTCAACAATTTCCATTTGTCATGTAACTTTTCCCCATTACAATTGACTTACCTTTTACATTAGAAATATATGTTGTGGATGTACTCGTTACGCGCTGCTTCTGTGTACTTGCTTACAAGTTAGGTCTACCGCTTTTGAATTACATATCGCAGGTTCATCCACAAAAGAATTCTCCCAACTTTTTTGCACATGTGGAATTACTTGATGTGCCCATCTTTCTTCACAATATCATCATTGGCAACACCAGCAATGTATTCACTGGATGCACATATATCTTCTGGCGCACCAATCTCATTAAATTCCATTGCAACATCTTTTTTTTTTTTTCAGGCAACTGACTGGTATCTCATAACCGTTCTATTGCAACACCTGCTTGAGATGAGCCGTTGCTGATCATGTCCAAGGAGGGTAGAAGTAGGAGACAGTACTCCGAGACAGCCGCAGAGTCCAAAGGGGAAAAAGTGTTGACTTCAAACAGAAAGTGTGTATTCTACCATCTTTGCCCTGTCTTTAAGATTTTTTAATCCTCTCTACAGCCTCAATCTACTCTGCTCTCTCCGTTTTTACCGAGAGTGTTATCTATGCTGTTCAAAATCCATCAAGGATCTCACCACTAACACAAATTTGGTCATAGCAATATGCCCGAATCCACCCATTTCCTTCCAGGTTTGGGACACTTTATTTTTCCTTCTTGCCTGTAATACTTTGCTCCCTTTTAGCTTTTTGTTATTTCTGTCCCTTTATTTTTGAACATGGCCTTCCCTGTTCTTGTTGCTTTTGCTCTGCAAATCTTTGAATCGGTGGGCAACAGGTCACTAGATATTTCATTCAGAAGCAAGTTTTAAGAGTTCAAAGATATGCTATCTTGCATTATTGGATTCCAGCTTGTAATAATGTATTTGGATACTTCAAGCCAGGTTTTGAATAGAAAGAGAAAGTCTCACTGCAGGATCTTCACCTGTATATCCATGAAGGGCATTCAGTGCATGGCAATTACAAAGAATAAGTCCACTACTTTTTTTTTCTTTTTTTTTTTTTAACAACTGCTTTTCGTATGTCCATGGTCTCGTCACGCCTTACCAACGGCTCAAACTCAATTTTTGGAACAAGGTGTGACCAAGGAGGCTAAAGTGTATCCTCCTTGGTGTGAGCAAAAGATCATTATTGAACTTATACAATGTATTTTAACTCTCACAAACTTTATCATTACGCGGGATATTTACTCTACCAATATGCTATGTCAAGGGGTGACCTCTATCCATATCATCAATAAAGGCTTTTTCTACCCTGCCCTTTGCACTTTTGTCGCATCAGATCATGGTGGCAATCTAGCCAAATTTGAATCCTGTTGGAATTCATATCCAGAAACTTCAGATCCAAATTCGTTTTATATATGATACACGTTCTCATCACTTCCTAGCACAATGTGATAATAGCACTCGAAAAGTTTAAATATTGAATGTCTTCAAAGCTATTATAGGTAGAGGTGCTATTCCAAATTTAATTCGTATGTTTGTGCTGAAGGTGCATCCAACAAACCATAGACAGAAGTTGTAGCATGTAAATTTATGCAAGTTTTGCAGGCGCACAGACAGATTTTCTGCAAGGTAAAGGTTCTTTTCCGGTTGTATTTGCTCGCTTACATTCTTGCACTACCGCCGCAACACAATATTTGTTTTGTGTGTGTGTGTGTGTGTGTGTGTGTGTGTGTGTGTATGTGTGTGTGTGTGTGTGTGTGTGTGTGTGTGTGTGTAAAATTATTCCAACCTTTCAAATTATTGGCAGCAATGTAGCTTTTAGTTTCCATAGGCATTGCAAATGTTTGTAATATTATTTCTCAATTTTGTTTTCTGAAGGGTCCATATACTACCTAGTAGGTTTTTATTTTTATTGAAAATAGTATGAAACAGATTTTCCCTTCATCAGTATCACTATTGTACTATTGTTCACTGTTTGTGGAATGACAATGACCACAGCATCTGGTGACACATCCCTCTAAGCTGATTACAATTATTACCTTCATTGATTTCAGGTGTGGTACATTATATCAAAGCTCCACTCTGCACTACATTTACTTGTCGTTGAGGACTATTCAACGATGGCAGTGACAGCTTCTGGCTTATAATCACAAATATTTACCCCTTCACAGAAATGGTGCTTTTTTTCAAATCTAGGGATTTTATCCCAGTTTGGCGTCTCAGTAATTGACATTCTCAGTGTATACCTAGGGAACCCGGGCAAGGAAATAAATGATAGCCGTGAAACTTCTGACTTATGAACACAAATATTTGCCTCCGAAGCAGACCCAAGCTCCGTGTTATGTCTACTCCGCTGGGTGTAGTACAGATAACACGGAACTTGGTCTGCTTTGGAGGCAACACAAATATTTACTCCTTCATACAAACAGTGTTTCTCAAAAACCTGTTGGCCCTCGGATATTTCGTGGGTGACCAGAGAGAGTCTGCTCAGAGTCCAAGAGTTTCACGGTTCACAAAAATATTCTTCTCACACTCAAATTGAAAATCCAATCACAGTTCATGAAAAAGGCCTCGACTCTGCTGTACCTTCATTTTCCCCACCACTTTTGCCTTGATCTTGAAGCCAACTTTACCT
The DNA here is from genome assembly GCA_964020975.1 of Hermodice carunculata. Lineage (NCBI taxonomy): Eukaryota > Metazoa > Annelida > Polychaeta > Eunicida > Amphinomidae > Hermodice > Hermodice carunculata. The sequence continues at coordinate 90,059,700 of OZ026620.1, read as the reverse complement.
CTCTTCTTTATGTGGATTTGAATGAAATGGTCTAATGTCTGCCTCACTCAGGAACTCACCACAGCTAAAGGGACAAAAAAGTTGATTTTTACTACTTTATCTCCCATTGATTTGTCTTCCACTCGCCTGTTTTGTTTGTTTGTATTCCTGCATTTTTTTTTTTCAATTAATTTTCACGACCACCGTGCAGCTACGTTACAGCTATATTGTCCGTTACAGTGTACCCTATACACATAAAAGGTCTGCAATTTTGATTGGGCTTTCTTACATTTTCTCCTTGTCTTTTCAATTTACGTGGGGTTTACGCACAGAACTTTTCCATGTGGGGTTGGATGTTTTTGTGCCTGTGGTTGTATTGGTTGTGTTGGCTGAGGCTTGTCTTGGATATGTATATGCACAGACGACTGCAGTGATCGGTGCTTGGGTTTTCAGCCAAAGATGGTTGTTGGGCCAGGAGGTTGGACAATGCTGGGGCAGATGGTTGGACGTTGCTGGGGCAAATGGTTGGACGTTGCTCCGGCAGAAGGTTGCACTGTTGCTGGGGAAAATGGTTGAACGTTGCTCCGGCAGAAGGTTGCACTGTTGCTGGGGCAAATGGTTGGACGTTGCTCCGGCAGAAGGATGCAATGTTGCGTGGGCGGATGGTTGGACGGTTGTTTTGAGCAGGGAATCGGCCACTTGCTAGGACAGATGCTTGGATCATATAAGGAAGCCCCCCCCCCCCCCCCGTCTCCAAAGGAACTTAAAATACAGAATGGTTGCTGCGGCAGACACTTGGGTGTTGGTCATGTGGGCTAGGGTCATCAGGATAGTTGCTTGGACTATGGACCTGCAATTCCTATAGCAGGTCCCTGCTTAGACAGACACTTGGACATTTTGATTTTGTACGAAAGGCAGGAAAGACCATGTCTTCAAACTTGATGTCTGGCATCAGAAAGCATTCCTCGACTCTCGTGGCAATGCCATTTACAGGGTGTCCCTGTCCCAGAAACCAAAATGGAGTTCATCCCTTATCATTACGGTTCAGAAGTGGACTTTTTTTTTACAATGTCACGGTGTCGGATGACGTGTACTCCACGGCAAGTTTCAGTTTGGCCCACTCTTCTATACAGCAGTCTTGAAACAACGTACATAGAATTTGCAGTGTTGAAACCACCACTGTTCACGTTGTTTTGTGCCTTCCATCCGGTTTTAACATAGCACAGTTAGCATAAACGATATCCATACAGGCCGGGACACGACCCGTGTAATACAGCAGAAAACGACATTCTATGGATAGGAATACCAGTCTTCTAGTAGAAGGTACATTGAACAGTGACATCAATTTTGATTGGCTCTAACAAACTGGCAGGAAAAAAGTTGAAGACAGTTTGTGGTGTCAAGTCAACACAACCATAACTGCAATTTGCCTCTTGTGCTGTCATTTCACCCCTGAAAAACAATATTTTCATTCATCATGTCCGAAGTTAACTGCCATGTTCATACGGCAACATGTTTTAAAGCTCCCCATTTTTGGAATGAATTGACAATGTCAATCACATATATGGCTGATACACACACTTGCGTGACGACCTGAGTGAGCCACCGTCTGGATACATGATGGGTTTTCTGTCTGTCAGTGTGTGGACATTTCACCCAAAATAAGTTTTGATAAAATTATTATTATGAACATTGGCACACAGGCACACACGTGTACAGGATCATGTATGTATGTATGTATGTATGTATGTATGTATGTATGTATGTATGTATGTATGTATGTATGTATGTATGTATGTATGTATGTATGTATGTGTGTATGTATGTATGGTTAGACTGCAAGACAGTTTCTTTGTGAGAAAGTGTGCTATTTTAAGAAGAGAGTGAATGAAAGATCCAATCCTATTTACTGAATGTTTAAGCAATGGGTGACGGAAAAGATTCCCATGCAAATGTTGGTCTGTATGAAAATTTAAACTGTTTAACAGCATTATGCTTATGTGGCCTTAACAACATATAAGAATGTATTTATGTATCTATCTCTTGGTCTTCGTGCGTGCTGGTATGGGTAATTGCACAAAAGGTCAAACCAGTGAACCAAGACCATTGACATTCTTGTCCCTTCTTCCAAACCAACATTATGCAACTTTTGAAGACCCATGTATCGTGTATACTATGACCGCAGGTCATTGAGTTCAACCCCACTCCACAGTTATACCTTCTTTTTGTACCCATTTTTGGAGAAGAGCTACCATATACCGCGTATTCCCGTCACTTTCGGTCATGATTTGCTACTTACCGGGGGGAGGGGGTACTTGGTCAGGAAAAGTGTATGTAGATGCCGTGGAAGAGTGAAACCCTATCTTCTACATGCGATTCCCCCCCCCGAAAAAAAGAGGGGGGGTCAAAATTCTACATTTTGCATAAAAATCGGGGTCAAAATTCGACTATTCATTTACGAAATGGTCATTTTCCACAATAACAATAGCAAGAATTGGTCAGAATCAGCATTTTTCAACCTTTGTGTGAAGAAAATCCAGTAATTTTTTCAATTTTGAAAAAAGAGGGGTCAATATTCGAACCTGAGTTCGTAAAATGGGGGGGGGGGGGTCAAAGATCTACATGTGGTGGAAAATAGGGGGGTCCTTCCGGCGGAGCCTATATACCTACCACTATAGTTGGAGTACCCCCTCCCCCCCCGTGCTACTTAATGACCAATGCATGTAGAACGCTGAAATGTTCATAGTAACTCTAGATGTATAACTTAAATGATTGTGAAAACCTTCTTATATTAGCCCCCAAATGTAAGCAGTTTATTCAAGATTACCTGAACCATGGAGAAATAAACTTGTTTATTTTTCCATGCCTGAACATACATCACAATAGTCTCAGCGCTACATTTTGTTTTTATCTATAGAATTGTTTTTCTATGGACCTGTACCTTTGTGTCTAAAATAAAGTTATATATTATATATATTATACATAATAGTAACACACAACTAAAGCATATGAGGATCTTGTGTTTGCGGTTGTCCGTTCACATGAAATTGCCAACAAACTGTCAATAATTGATAGTTTTATCAAGATCCTCCGTGTCAACGAAATTTCAAACACGGACAACAGTAGTACGATGTGTGGTAACGCAATAGAAGGATTCGTGATAAGAAAACAATATGGGAAACGCAGCAAAAAATAATAATAATAAAATTGAAATAAATATATGAGAATAATTATGTATTAAATATATGATTGCAAGTGAAAGTGGCAAGATGAACGGTTCAGATAATTTGAGAGCTATATGCCTACAGAGTGTGTCATGCAAGCTGATGGACGTTTTCTTAATTCTTTTACGAAACACTGATATCTTACCTGGATCGAAAAGGGTGTACATGTACTTAGTAAAATCGTGATAACATTAGCATATTCAGTATGCATGAAAATCATATGCATTTCATATTTACACAAACAGGCGCAACAATGTTGGTCAGTGTAGTTCTGACGCCCTCCCCCACCCCAAAAAAGCAAAACAAAAAGAAAAAAAAACAGTAAAAACAAAACAAAAACAAAAAACAAAAGCCACACACACACACACACACACACACACACACAAACACGCACTCCAATCTCTTTACTCTTTAAGCTCCATTGCAATCCCGTCACTGTGCCAAAAACTGTATTTTAATTAATCACTATTATCACGTTTGACATACAAATTTAGAAAATTCAAGGCCGCGACAGCCAAACAGATTTATATAAACGGGGTCATCGGCGAAAAACCATCAAGATTGTTTCGCAGCCTGAAATTCCAGAACACACTGTTTTCGTGATAGCGCTGCATGTCTTAAACTGTTGGGTACAGACTGTGAACTTGAATTTTAAGAATGTGAGAACGTGAAATAGTAAAAATTAAATAAAATAACACAAGTTTGTTTTATTATTATAAAGCCAAACCTTGGTGAAAAATGTGACTAACATACGAAGTAATATACAAAAAGAAAGCAGAAAAAAATCTGACCTCGTAAAACATATACCATATATATTCATCAGCGTTCACAGAGCGTGATACCAAATAAAACTGACCATTCAAAAGTTAGTCAAGAATGGCTGTCTTGAAATTGTACTTACACAGCGGTGCTGTAAATTAATCTCATTCTGTCTATGCACTAGAGGAAGACCCAACCGGATTGTAGTCTTGAATTAGGTGTTTTATTCAGTTGAAACCACACGCGAAACCATTGACATTATTTACTAGTATATAAGTCATAACAAGCTTGCCACATGGCCGGTATGAGTGTATGATGTTACAGAACTATCCAAGTCATAGAGCAGACACACAAACAGAACCCTCAAAATAGTCAATTTTGTGATAAATTTGACCCAAAATACAGTTTTATAGAAACGTGAACATCTAAATCAAGAAACACACCTTCATTATCTTCAGTGTTAGCATTTTCAAAGGAAAAACAGCAAGGTCAGTTTGTTTAGATGTTTGAGTATTTTCTCCGTTTATTCATGCAAGCGATACCGTCAATATATCTGCCATTACACGATAACAGGTTACTTAAAATAAAATTTACTTTCATCAATTTCTGCTTGAAGTCAAACCCAAGTAAGATATAAATCAGCTAATAGAGGTGGACCATTACTGCAACGGGAATGCCTTTGATTCGTTAAAATATCAATGGCCCCAAAATACACGTATTATAAAGAAGAAAACAAATTGCGCTTGGTGATTTTTCAATGGGGCATGATTTATTTTTCCTTTTAATATATCATATTTCGGACCAAAAAGCGGCTTTTGTAAATGTGTTGATATTAATATATAAATGGCTATTCTGTGCTTTGCATAATGAAATGATTTACGGAGTTAAGTACTACAAGTATTCTATGAGGGAACAGATTAATTGAAAATAATGTTGATATCAAATGATATATTGTTATTTAATATAACGGTTAATCTAAGCATATATATATATATATATATATATATATATATATATATATAAAACATTCCGATGAGATCGGCTGCTGAGAGAGGCGGATATATGTTTGAACCGAAGCGGATGTGCACTTTGAATGTCTAATTTAACTTTGGGATTATATACACTCATTGTATGTCTAAATTATTTTATAATGAGACCGCAGCAGACGGGTTCATCCTTGTATCCTGGTTGATCATAACAAAATGCCACACCACACTGTGTATCCGTCCTATTTGTACCCAGGAGCTAGTTGGACCACATCTGATCGTGCTTTTGGTATAGTTGATACGATATATTTTCAAACATATAATTTGATCGTGTCTCCAGTTACTTATTTACCACTTATATAAAATCTCGCCAGTACTTTCGGACCTGTATCCACTATCGGGGCGACCTTCTCCATTGACCTTCGTCTTTTACGCAGTGGGGCGCTTGGCACTCAGCCAATTGCTGACCCTTATTTCATTGCCTCAGGGCGACTTCACTGTCTGATACAAAATCCTAATTCTGGGTCTATAACTGGTCATTGTTTGTATTTGTATTTTCATTTTCAGGTAATGCTCATTCTGGAAAAGTCCCATGATATTGTACATAACATTCATTCGACAAATTAACCTTCCCTTAACACTAATCACACATATATTTTGGAGGCTACGGCTGCAAAAAAGCCAATCGACTTTGCTGCCATTGTGAAAATAGCGAGTTCCACACCCAATGCCAATGGTTTGTAAATGAGCATATGGAGGATCTTGCCGAGTGGAGGTGGGAAGAGGGTTATAACATATGAAACCAAAAATATATATTTTGCAATTATTCCAGAGCATCAATAATGATATATATGCTGTGGCCCCGATTCACTTTAATATCCAAGTAAAGTGTACTTTTGGGAGACTGTCCCGCAATCAATGCATTGATTCCACAATGTTCAAAATGGCGCTTGAGCGTGCCGTGTTGCATTTGGATTTGTAACAAACAATGATAGCTGCTTCAGACACAACTGAGCAGGCAGATTAAAGTTAAGATAGTGAGACATGTTTAAAAAAAGCACTTGAACGATCGTTTGCCCTGGTAACTCGGAGAACGGACACCTGGAACTGTGCTGAAAACATGTGGCCACAATTCACTGTGATTTTCCTTTCCCACAATGCATTGCGCCCCGTTTAAAATGATGCTCAACGTGTGTGCTTGCATGCCTTCGTGTTGCATTTGGATTTATATAACTAATGATGATAACTGCTTCAGACACAGCCGGGTGGGCAGATTAAAGTTAAGATTATAAGTAATCTTTTAACAATATGTTGACGACTGCTTCCTCAGACAACTCAGACAACAGACACCTGAAACCTAGCGATACTAGATGCCGATACCGCTCCCATCGTGGCTATGTGCAGCAGCTATGCTTTTTCCCCAGCCGAAGTTAACTGTCCAGACAATTTGAAATAAAACGCTGTGTTTGAGTTGACTTTACTGCAAAATAACGACACACATTGGCCAGCTTTCCTGTTAATTTTGTTTTACAATTTGGTAACAGTTGATATGAACGACCGTTTGTTTTATAGGTGGTTATTTGTGAGGTGATTTTGCTGGTGGGTTGCGTGTTGTAGCTGGTCTAAGGCTGTCCAACTGGAGCATTGTAGCAAAATTTTGCATCACAGTTCTTGAAAAATGCTACAGAATTTATCCAAATTAAGTGTTTCTCATGTGAAGAAGTTTATTGAGAAAATGATCCTGAGAATGTAAATTTGCTGCTGCAATTGGACAGCACCGTGGTCTTGCGCATCAGGTCATTTAATATCGCAAAAGCGTCCATGTCAAGGAAATCTGGTCGTTTCGGCCAGGTGGGGACTGGGGTCTGTAACTGCAGGTGCTACTGTACCATGATTATACCTTTTCCCATGCAGAACCTGCCAGGGTATATCAAAGAGAGTGAATGTGAGAACATTTTCAAAAATCGGGTAAAATCATTCTTGATGCATGAGATAGGAGTACTGGAGAGGAACAGATTTATATATTTATAGCTTCAGCATCTTAGTGTTATCAGGGACCAGCAATTTATACATCAGGTCCCTGGAATATATAAAAATTAAACATTCGGTGCTTATATTTATTTATAGATTAATTTATTGGAAATTTAGATCAATCTTTTAATTCATAAATAATTGAAGCATTTCAGCTACAAACCTGTGCAAAGCAACTTATTATTCCTCCGATTTCATACTTGCATTCCTGCTATTTTCGTAGAGGGTGTGTCTGGGGCATTCTCGCCCCCCTCCCCCCTCCCCCACCGCAGCATGCCTTTGGGCCGTGCAGGGCCACTGAAAAAATTACGGGCTTTTGGAGCCACTTGGGTTTCAGTGAGTTTGTTCCACTGGCCTGGGTCGATCAGTATTTTATTAGGAGAGTGCAGCTTGAAAGTACCTTTTTTTGTTCCATTAATTTTAGGGTTGGGCCTTTTTAGTAGGGTCTGTCTTGTTGCCGGAACCACACATATATTTTTGTTAGGCCTTGGGTTACTTGGTCATTTGTTGAAACATTTTTAAAATGGATGTTCTTTCCCCTTTTACACATTACCTCTTTTGACGTCAGTTTAATTTGTTTCTTGGGCACAGCTGGAGGCACTTGTTCAAAATTAAAAATCCAGATCATGCACTTAGTTTTGTCAGGATCCCTTCAAAAGGATATTTCTGTGATTGTTCATGGAAGGTGACAGATTGGTTATAGTTTATGCCTACTGATCGATCAGTCAAGGGTTAAATTGTTATTTTCAAGCGACAGAGGCTTAGCATAATGTATAACTGTGGGCCTACTTTTTTCTTTTGCTGTAAACTCAGCTCTGACTGACAAGTCAGGAGATCCAAACAGTGATAGGCCTACCAGGTCTCTTTTTATTTTTGGCAGAAGTCATAAAATTTGGATTTTGAGTGGTTAGGCCTATACATTTTGGAAACACTATAGTCCGTAGTTAATGAAGAATATTTCAAAGGTTGAGAGGACCGGTTTAAAACCACCAGTTGCCTTTTATGGGTGACTGCCTGTCTCAAGTCAGGAGGGAAATTTGTTACTTCACATTGATTGGTATGCCTATTTGAAGATGAATGTTGACGCTTTGGTAACTCTGGAATCTCTTTGCAGTTCAGTTTGGAATTTATGAGTATGGGTCATGTTTTTCTGTACTTTTCAAAACAGCAAATACAGTTCTGAAATGATTTAAATTAATAATCATCAATGAGCTGAAATGCGTGCTCGTCAACCATTGTGCCCACTACGTGGGAACATAGTTTCAAAGAGAAAGGAATTTGCGTTTCATTCTGCTCCATTTTGTTTTGTTTGTTTTTTTTTTTTCGTTTTGTTTTGTTTTGTTTTTTTTGGGGGGGTGTTTTTGTTTTTTGTTTTAATTTTATTATTTGGGGGGGGGGGCTGCTTGAATTTCTGAAAGATCCTGATTATTGGAAATTAATATTGAAATAGTTGTTGTTTCCTTCTGCCAAATGGATATCATGCTCTAATTTTGCTAATTGAAGCCCCCCCCCCCAAAAAAAACAAAAAAACAAAAGGAGCTATGCAAGACAATGTACATCACATACTGCATGAGCTAGCATGCAGTATCTCCAGCAGCCTAACATCCAAATGTTGCCATGGCTAGTACGATCTCTTGACCTCTCCCCTATTGAACATTTATGGGGTGTGCTTGGCTTTCGAGTCAGGGTGGAGTTCCATGAACCTGCAGCCACCCTGAACAAACTGACACAGTGGCTCACAGTCCAGTTACCAAGTTCCCAAGGCCCACCAGCAGAATGCCAATTAAAGAGGGTCCAGGCTTGCTTCAAGCAGCAAGGCAGTTATACATGCTCCTGATGTGTGCCGCTTTCGAACAAATTAAGAGGTCCTTTTCAGGACCACCACATTCTCCCAAGGAGGCAAATAGCACTCGTACAATAAAATAAACAAACTCCACACACAGAGAGCCTTACACATATACAAGTACCCGATAGGTCAGAAAAACATTACCGATATTCATAAATTTCAACTCTAAAGTGAGAGCAAAGCCAACAACAGGAAACAGCAGATATTTAATAATTATCAAGACATCAATATTCATCTTCCAATACCAATATGAAGAAATAATTTTCAGTCCTAACGTGAGACAGGCAGTCACCCATAAAGGCCAACTGGTGGTTTTAAACTGGTTTTCTCAACCATTGAAATACTTTTCATCACCAAAGTTCATCAGTCAATTATGCTGAGTCATTATTGTTTACATGTGGAGTACACCGTGAGGTTGTGGTAGTGACCTACATAAATCGACGTGAGTCAGGTGAATCTGTGGTGACTCAGTGTTGTTGTGGTGAAGTGTTGCATGAAAGAAAAATTCATGAAGATTCTATCTGACTGAAGTTAAGTGTGGAACCATGTAGGTCTCTTTAGAATTTTACATGAAAGGTACGTAAACAACCAGGCAAAGGTACACCAATAGAGAGGAAACAAAGGCAATACATGTAGTCTAAATGTCTGGCCAGCAGGGAACGTGTGGACTGACGTCATTTCTGAAATAAAAAACAAAAACAGTTAAGTGAAATGTTTCTTATTGTAATCTTGCATTATAACATATTGTTAGTATATATATAGTGTTCTAACTAAGATCAAGAGTCTTTGTTATTCTTTGTTAAGTTCATACAGAGATTCCAAGAGTATCTGGAACACTCCATATCCCATCATCATAACATTGCTTAACAGACTTCCAGATCTGTGTTTGTCAGACTGGGACCTCAGGCCATCACTGAAAAACATAAGAGGTAACTAACTACAGTGTAACGTTTCTTAAGAGACCACCCAGAGTACCTGTGAAAAATACTCCTCTTTGACAGGTCATCCTGTAAGGCAGGTAAGATAATACTGAAATATGCTAAGGGGGGGGGGTTGAGACTGGTCCTTCAGCACAGGTCACCCCTTAGCAGAGTTGGGGCCATAGGCAGGTTTTACTGTAGCTGTAGGATGCTATTTTTCCGAAAAATTCTGCTGGATGGTAATGAACCAAAATGCAAGAAAGAGAGGTGATCAGACGAGTATCATATAGTGACAGTTTGGACCTCAAATGAAGGATATTGAATTAAAATGTTAACAGATGTAAACACTTATTGCACGTTTAGGCCCACCTGAGGTCAGATGCCAAAGGCTATATTTATCTTTGGTTCATATTAGCTACATACAAAGAATCTCTTCTTGAAAATGGTATTTAACTTATCTGTTAAATGATATTCCCATGAAGGGAAGAATTGTCCTACCAAACGGATGTGCAAAGCTTAAGAACATATGGCAAACCAACCTTCTTCCCAAATAGCATTTTAACAGCCAGAAATGTAGTGACATAGTGATTTTTTATGTTATCTAATGATGTTGAACAAATTGAAACTTAATTAAAGTTTAAATGCAAAGAGTTTGAAAATAAATTGTCTTGAAAAACCATTAAATTTTGGTGAAACTTGACCATTCGTTCTCCTGACTTGCGTTAGAGAGGTCATGCATGTACATATATCAACAAGCTGAACACAGGTCTACATACAATTATCAATCGAAATCAAATATTCGATGAAGCACTGGATCTCCATAATCTGGGAGGCCTACCACTGAAAAAATAATTTTGACAATCATATCGTAATGGTCGTAGGAACAACTACATTTAAACAACAAAAAGTGCCAAATAAATAGAAAATAAAATGTTTCAGGCATTAACAAAGTTGAGAAAGCTACATCGAAATTCCTGTGATATATATATAGCATTTTAGCATATATACATTCAACGTCACATATGTACATGCTGTCAAAACTGTGTAATTGCTTACATGTACATAGCATGAATGAAATTGTATACTGTACTGTTCAGAAAAGACGTTAACATTTATATTCTGTTCAAAAAATGAGGTTGGTACCTGTGTAATATGGATTTTCCAAAATGTTAATCCTCATTCTGAGTTAAAATGCATCGAGGAAGTGTGGCCTTTACGATATTAGTATTCCATCAAAACTTGCATATGCTACATAAATGTACACAAATGTTAAACATATGAAATCTATCAAGACGCAAAACCGAACATAGTAATGATTTTCTTATTAATTTTCTGAATCCTTGGATTATTGAAAGCTCTTGTTTGTCATTTGAGGTTGTCGTTCTTCCCTGGGGGAATTTGGTTCTCATGGTGATCATAGCTCTCAAATCGGGTTTAAAATAGTTCACCCTTTTGGGTATCATCACTTTTGTATTGTTCAGATATACGTAATATTATGTTCACACTGTAAAGCTGACACTCCCTAGAAGATAAAGATGTCCTTTACTTTCTTTATAATGTTAGGGCTTGTTGGCAAACCTGCTGACTCGCGTCACTTCAGAAGATTCACTGTTCCATTATAGTTCAGGTATAATTAAATAATACAGTCCCGCAGGCAAGCAGGGGAGAGACAACCCAACACGTCCGTTCAGTGGCCAAGATGGTAAGAAAGGCTGTTTATTTCTGATGTACATAGCTTATGTATTATACAAGTCACCTTTACTGAGTCACCAATATGTTCTCGTAGGTTCTGTTGTGATAATACACTCATAATAATAATGACTAATAAACTCATGTAATTTTTTCTTAAATCAGCACCGAGAAGCGCCAGTGAAGTCTCGTACTGTTTAAAGAACGTATATTTTTACCGGTTATCTGTTTTCAAGAAATACTTCCATATTTACAATAATATCTGAATGTCTTGTTAACCAAATTGCTTAATGCGATATTTACGACTTCTTGACTAAATAAGCAAGGATTGGCCAGATGCCTTGTTGACTCTTCATCAGGGAATAACTAAATGACTATTTAACGACCTGAGCGTATTTGTACAGTCTTATTGCCTTCTCGCTGTGTGGTGATTAATGACTTTTTAATGACCCATGTACGTCCGAACTGCTTAAAGCAAATACTACATAAGATGGTTCCATCACCTATCCACAAATAGCTACAATTTAGCTGGTGTTCCACTTTTACTGCCATTAACCCTTTCTTCTTACTATTGAAATTCTTAACATTAGAAATATAATTAAAATCACTATATGTTAGAAATATAATTAAAGTCACTGCAGGACTTTGATATTTAGAGGTTTACCAGGAAAAGTCACTGCAGTACTTTACAAGCTGGTATACTTCGTAATTTTAATGCACGAATCCTAGAAATTATTTAGATCTAAGGTATAAATATACCATGTCAGAACATGGGATTCCAGACTTATTCTAGATAGAACAATACCCTTATGAATTGATTTTGTCAAACACAAGCCACAAATGATCATGCTTCAGCAAGTTTCAGAAAATTGATAATCGAACATTTTTAGGACTTAGCACTTAATGCATAAAGCTTCTTCAATAAAACAAATGAGCAGCCTGGTAATACACACTCAATGGTCTCAGAAGCAAATTATGACACAAGTGTAGTTTTGGGTTTTCCAATCGATGTCCACGTATGTGCAGATTCATACAATTATCTCTTCGCGTCCATGTCTGCATATATGTGGACACACTTCTGGTTTCTGTAGAAATCAATACAATGAGTCGTTTCCATCATTAAGAAGGTAAAAAGTGTATTTTTATAACAAAATGACCAAACTTAATGATACAAATATGTTAGTAATACAATTTTGAACTTTTTCATATTTTTATGTATCTCAATCAATAAAGTACCACCTTCAAAATATGGTTTCCATGGCAACAACATACCCTGCCAAAGTTTACTGTAACAGGTTTTCATTAACGCTAACATGGCAGATGTATGATTCCATATCCAGCAACTATTATGGTAAATAATACATGCTGCCAGGAATATGGAAAAATAAACATTTGTTACGCTGTTGATGTCTTATTTCTCAAATAAAACACGAAAAATCAGCAGACACCAGCTGCAAGGATTCCATAAGAGACCACACTGGAAAATGTCAAAGGAACAAAGAAAAACACATCAAGTTGCATTCTGTCCAGAGACCTGAACCATTGGTGGAGATGTATGTTAGAAGATAATTCCAGAAAATATGACAAGTTGTGTGATGGAATGGGGAATTAAAATGCAAATAGTGAACAGAACAAAAAACCTGAAGAAGAATTCAAAAACTATTTTGAAGCCCTGCTAAGTTCTTTCTGAGAAAGGTCTCAGATGGACTTAGTCATACAAGAAGTCAATGTGTATATTCCTAAACTAAATGACCCAATCTTTTCCAGGTGGAATTAGCAATAAAATGCCAAACTGTAATACAGGTGCAGGAACAGATGGCAGACCACCGGGTACTTTATGCCAATTGTCCAACAAATGAGTAACGCGTACTCATCATCTACATGTTTACGGAATGGTCTATGATGACAATAAATGTCCATACATATGGCTCATGAGTAAAGAATACAGCTGCTAAAAAAGGGAACACTTCTACAGTTCACCCTATAATGCATTGTATAAAAGGTCAGCTAGAATTGTCAGGTTTACATGTTTACTACATCATTTATATAACACTTCAACTCCACCTGATACCTATAATCGATGCATACCCTAGCAACGGCAATTAGCCTTGACACACAGACACCACAAGCTGGCTCCAAGTGGAATATTACTAGCCATGAAAGGGTAATTCACTAGATGTCGAATTCAAAATCATCACATTTGTCATACAATTAAAACTTTATTTCACTATTATCATCATACATCATTATAGCTAGAAATCAACATGTCATGTCATTCACTATAGTTTCCTTTGATTCCAAATCATGAGGGTATATTTGTGAAGTTTACACTTTCATATTCTTTTTATTGTTGATGCTTACTAGATCATCAATACATGTAAATGTCAACTTGAAACATTTGTCATGAATTTTTTTCTCTTTTGACAGCTTTACTAAAAACTTTTAGTATGATAAATATATGTTGGCCTCAAGAGTTGCACAATAGGCAAGGGCAAGAACAGAATGTTCACGAACTGCCTAAAAGTGGTCCCTGCAGTTAGTGCAGGGCTAGGGTTGTGTATTCCCATTACTTTACACTGAAATTTGAAACTTAGTAACTTGAAATCTACAGCACATGGTAACACCAAATTTCAGACAGTAAATCTAGATACATAATTAAAAACCTCACAAAGTTTATATAACCACAGCTACATAAGTGACAAGTTTATTCACGGTTGCTTCAACATAGAAACTGATGGGAATGCACAGTTCTAGCCCTCCAAATGTTTGTGTATTCAGTTGTGTATTGGGACGAATACACACTTTACAGCTAATTCCCACCTTTTCTTATTAGTGCCCAGTGGAATACCAATTGTCTGTCTAAAGATGGAATCTCCAAAATTAACATATATTTTATCAATAAAAATGTTTAACAACTCGACGAACAGATTATATTCAAATGCAGACTGGCCATTCCTCACGTCTTTAACAAAACGTGCACCTTTATCAGATAGGATCATTCATTATGTCTGTGTGCCAACACAAACATACTGTTATTCTAGGAATTATTTCTGTGTGCCAACACAGACATACTGTTTTTCTAGGAATATTTTCTTTCTTTCTTTCTTTTTTTTTTTCTTTTTTTACAGGCAAATTTGTCCGTCATCTCATTTGAAAAGTATTACATGTAGAAACTCCAAACTTGGCACAATTATCTTTCTATAGATGAAGTCTGGCCTTTTTATAATGAGAGGTCAGGTTTTTTAAAAATTATGCAAATGAGGGCTAATTAATGCTTTAATTAATCAATATCTTATGTACCATAGTATATGTGGTTCCCAGTGTATAGGAATTTGATCATAGCAAGGTAAAGGTCATCTCAAATGTCAAGGTCATGTCAACGTCAAAGGTCATGTCCAGGTCAAACGTCAATTTTAAGCCAAAACGTCATTTTTGAGGTCAAGGTTCACTTCAGGTAGAGGTAATCTCAAGGGCAAAGGGCATTTCAAGGTTAAAAGCCACTTTCGATGGTGGCCTTCTTATTGCCATAACTTGGTCAATTTCTATCCAATTTTGATCATGTTGGGCTCAAATTGTAGCTATTGTAAAGCTCCACATTTTTAAACTTGCATGTGACGTCTAAAGGTCAAAGGTCAAGGTCACTTGGACCTTTGGAAGTTTCATCCAGTCATAATTTGGCTATTTTCCATCCAATTCTAATCATTTTGGACTCAAATTGTAGCTATTGCAACACTGCACATTTTTATAAGAATATGTCACCTCAAAAGGGCAAAGGTCAAGGTCATTTGACCCTTTGAAAGTTTCATCTTGCCATAACTTGGCCAATTTTCATCCGATTTGGTTCTTTTTGGGCTTAAATTGTGGGTCTTGTAACACTGTGCAATTTGCATGTGAGCTGTAAAGGTAAAAGGGCAAGGTCATTTGGACTTTTTAATTTGCATCCAGCCATAAGCTTAATATAATGTGAAATACCAAAGGATAAAATTTGTAGCATTTAAAATTTACAACTTTTAAGGCACACAGACAGATTTGCTTTGAAGCAAATCTTCTTTTCTAGTTCTTACTTTCTTTCTTTTTTCTTACTTACTTTCTTTCTTCTTTCTTTCTTTCTTTCTTTCTTTCTTTCCTTCTTTCTTTCTTTCTTTACAGGCAGATTTGTCCGACATTTCATTTGAAAAGCATCGTACGTAGAAACTCTAAACTTGGCACAATTATACTTCTATAGATGAAGTCTGGCCTTTTTGTAATGAGAGGTCAGCTTTTCAAAATTATGCAAATGAGAACTAATTAAAGTTTTAAATTTTCAATATCTTATATACTATAGCAGATGTAGTTATGAGTGCATTTGAGTTCGATCATATCAAGGCAAAGGTCATCTCAAATGTCAAGGTCATGTCAAATCTGAAGGTTAAAGGTCATTTCAAGGTCAAAGGCCACTTTCGATGGTGGCTTTGTTCTAGCCAAGGTCATGTCAGGGTCAAAGGTTAGTTTTAGGTCAAAATGTCATTTTAAAGCCAAAATGTCATTTTAAAGATCGAGGACCACTTCAGGTAGAGGTCATCTCAAGGTCAAAGGTCATTTCAAGGGCAAAAGCCACTTTGAATGTTGGCTTTCTTCTAGCTATAACTCGGTCAATTTTTATCCATTTTTGACCATTTGGGACTCAAATTGTAGTTATTGTAACACTGCACATTTTTTATGTCTCGCCTTTTTATAATGAGAGTTCATACTTTTCAAAATTATGCAAATAAGGGCTAACTAAAGTTTTAAATCTTCAATATATCTTACATACTATAGTAGATGTGGTTTCGAGTGTATAGGAGCTTGATCATAGCAAGGTAAAGGTCATCTCAAATGTCAAGGTGATGTCAAGGTCAAAGGTCATTTCAAGGTCAAAGGCCACTTTCGATGGTGGCTTTCTTCTAGCCATTACTTGGTCAATTTTTATCCAATTTTGATCATGTTAGGCTCAAATTGTAGCTATTGTAACACTGCACTGAAACTTACATGTGACCTCTGAAGGTCAAAGGTCAAAGGTTATTTGGCCCTTTGACAGTTTCATCCAGTCATAATTTGGCCAATATCCATCCAATTCTAATCATGTTGGACTCAAATTGTAGGTATTGCAACACTGCACATTTTTATAAGAACAATCACCTCAAAAGGGCAAAGGTCAAGGCCATGTGGCCCTTTGAAAGTTTCATCTTGCCATAACTTGGTCAATTTTCATCCGATTTGTTTCATGCTGGGCTTAAATTGTGGGTATTGTAACACTGCACAATTTGCATGTGAGCTGTAAAGGGCAAAGGTCAAGGTCATTTGGACTTTGAATTTTGCATCCAACCATAAGTACCAAAGGATAAACGTTGTAGCATTTAATATTTACAACTTTTGAAGGCACACAGACAGGTTTGCTTTGAAGCAAATCTACTTTTCTAGCTGAAAGTTTTTTTTTTGGGGTGGTGGCAATTTTTATATCTCAGTGACTTGATACAATCTTTCAAATTTGAATGAGGAAAAGTTGTGTTTAAAGTAGGAAAGTCCCCTGATAAAATTTGTTTATAAGATGAATGATTATCTGTACCATTCAACTGTTCCAACAAGACCTTCCAATTTGATAAAATCCAAAACCTGTTAACACCGGAAGATGCCTCTGTCTGACCACAGTAATTAAACCAAAATTCTTGTTCTTTCTTTAAGCCTTTAGACAACAAAACTGACAATATTGTGATAGAACAAAATTTGGAAGCCGTTTTGAAGCGGAACCTATGAGAATTAAAGTGTGTGTGTCAGCACACACTTTTCTGTTTTTCTAGGAATTCTTTATTTCTTTCTTTCTTTCTTTCTTTCTTTCTTCTTTCTTTCTTTCTTTCTTTACCGGCAAATTTGTCCGACATTTCATTTGAAAAGTATTATATGTAGAAACTCCAAACTTGGCACAATTATACTTCTATGGATAAAGTCTGGCCTTTTTATAATGAGAGGTCATGCTTTTCAAAATTATGCAAATGAGGGCTAATTAAAGTTTTAAATCTTCAAAATCTTATATACTATAGTAGATGTGGTTCGGAGTGTATAGGAGTTCGATCATAGCAAGGTAAAGGTCATCTCAAATATCAAGGTCATGTCAAGGTCAAATGTCATGTCAAGGTCAAAGGTCAATTTTAAGCCAAAATGTCATTTTCGAGGTCAAAGTTCACTTCAAGTAGAGGTCATCTGAAGGTCAAAGGTCATTTCAAGGTCAAAGGTCACTTTCGGTGCTGGCTTTCTTCTGGTCATAACTTGGTCAATTTTTATCCAATTGTGATGATGTTGGGCTCAAATTGTAGCTATTATAACCTTGCACATTTTTTAGAATTACATGTGACCTCTAAAGTTCAAAGGTCTAGGTCATTTGGACCTTTGAAAGTTTCATCCAATCATAACGTGGACAATCTCCATCCAGTTCTAATCATGTTGGACTCAAATTGTAGGTATTGCTACACTGGACATTTTTATAAGAACATGTAACCTCAAAAAGGCAAAGGTCAAGGTCATTTGGCCCTTTGAAAGTTTCATCTTGCCATAACTCGGTCAATTTTACTCCGATTTGGTTCATCTCTGGCTCAAATTGTATTGTAACACTGTGCAATTTACATGTGACCTGTAAAGGTCAAAGGTCAAGGTCATTTGGACTTTGAAATTTGCATGCAGCCATAAGCTTAAAGGAATGTGAAGTACCAAAGGACAAAAGTTGTAGCATATAATATTTACAACCTTTGAAGGCACACAGACAGAAAAAAAATCTTTTCCAGTTTCTTTCTTTCTTTCTTTCTTCTTCACCAGCAAATTTGTCCAACACTTTTCTCGGACACTATTATACATAGAAACTCCAAACTTGGCATGATTGTACCTCCATACAAGGAGTTTGGCCGTTTTATACACAGAAATGAAGATGTTTAAAATTATGCAAATTAGGGGCATTTGAAATTTTAAATCTTGAATAACTTCAAAGCTATAATAGATAGAGATGCCATTCCAACTTCTACTCCTGTGTTATGGAATAGTTGTACATTGCCATACTAATATGCTTTGAAGACACACACACTGATTTGCTATGCAGCAAATCATCTTTCCTAGTTTCATGTTGTTTCGGAAGTGAGTGAAAGCTTGGAAAATGGGCAGAAGATTTTAGGCCAAAGGAAGATAAGAATTGTTGAGGTTTGTTCAAAATAATATTCAATGATTCGTTAACTTTTTCATATGTGGGAGAATATGAGTTGGTCAGCAGGCCTAATGCATCAATGAAAATCTCATAATAAAGCTGTTTACATATGACAATAATATTATTGGTTGCTTTATCAGCAGGTGCAAATTATCATGCATCTTTTTGCAGCATTGAAGAACTTCTGGATTTGTCAGAACAGAATCTGGTTGTTGTTTTGGTTGTTTCTATATATTTCTTGCTCTGTTTGTAACGATATGCCTTATTTCACTCATTTATTCACCTAAGAATCATTATGCCAAGTGTGTTTGCGATTGTAGAGAATGACTCCCAGACTACAACATTATAAATCCAACTTTGAAGCCAAGAGAGGTAATGGTATTCTAGTAGCTGATGTATATGGTAGATCATTGCTGAAAGACACGGGTCCTGACTTAACTGATGATGATGATGAGGAGGAGGAGGAGGAGAAGGAGGAGGAGGAGGAGGAGGAGGAGGAGGAGGAGGAGGAGGAGGAGGAGGAGGAGGAGTACATCTTTACAAAGGGATATTTTTGTACAGCAAATTTCAGTGAGCAGAAACCAAGAAATAAAGAAAAAACATGGTGGAGCTTGAGCTGTTTCTACCACGACATCATAGCAGTCACAGACATATGTGTGAACCTTTTTAATGCAAGAACAACTCCAAAAGAAGCTCCATGTACTTTCCTATCAGTATTTAATTGTAAAACGGGCTCACCATTAATACATATGAGCCAATATGTCAGGTTTCGTAGTCCCTGAAGTAATGAATGCCCACATGTACCCTTACAATAAATTGTACATTTAAAAAATTGTTACAAATCTGGGAATCCAATCAGTACAATGGAGTGATCAAATTTGGCAGAGATTGTGTCAAGGTACATTCCCACCATGTGTGAAGAGGATCCAGAATGTAATTTGGGAGAAATGGTCACAAATAGGAAAACACAGAAACATTCAGACACACACACACACACACACACACACACACACACACACAAAATAGCAATTCTACCTGTTGAACAAATTAAGCTCTAGGGGCCTCCACAAGTGCCCGAATGCAATCTCAAATTAGCCCACTAATTTTGGAGCAGAATTCTAAAGATTTTCTCAAACGAGACGACCGTGAAAGTCCTGTGGTCAGCTGACTATACCCGAAGTAGCGATGCAGAAGACCACAGGGGCAATCAGCAGAATGGTTGTCATCATATTCTGGTCGATACGAACCCATTCATATTGTTCGCCAAAGTCACTGTCCACCGAAAATACTGATTATGGAAGCGTCGGGGCAGCAGAAGGTATTTATAAAAGGAAAACACATGGGGGGGGGGGGGCACCGTTTTATGTTTGTTCCCTTCTCACCATAATCAGTACTTTTGGTAGACATGTGACTTTGGTGGCCAGTATGAAAAGGTTTGTACTGTATACTGATTAGGGTTCGCATCAGGCAGCAGAAGGTGTTTAAAGCAGGTAAACAGCGGGGTGGGGGGGGGGGGCACCGTTTTTTGTTTGTTCCCTTTTAGCCCCAATCTTTACTTTCGGTGGACAACGACTTTGATTGCCTCCAAAGCAGATCCAAGCTGTGTATTTTGTCTACTCTGCTTGGTAGTAACACGGAACTTGGTCTGCTTTGCAGGCAAGGACTTTGACGGTCAGTATGGATGGGTTGGTATCAACCAGAATATGATGACAATCATTCTGCTGGTTGCCCCTGTGCAGAGAGCAAGCTGGATCTCAATTTTAGCTCTTCCTTTTCCGAAGAGGACCTTACTGAGGACGAGGGGGAGATGTAGGGTTTGGAAGTGAGGACAGAGAAATTCAGCCTTACTGGAAGGAGCCACGGATTGGCTACCACAAAGCCGGTCTTTGCCGCTGCAACTGGTGCTGAGTCTGTGCCAAGCACTCACCATGCCTTGCCGTGGCTGCCACGGAAGACACTAAAGCTGGCGCTTAGGAAGTTTCGACTGCATGGTATTGGTAAGGGATACTTTTCAAAGGTCATTGTTCAAAAATGCCGATGTGAGTGACTGGTTGAAGTTTATGGCAGGCCATCTCGAATAGCCAATACCGTCAGTGTACGCTGCACACTAAGACAGTGTAAATCACTGTAAACTCAACTCAGCTGAATTTGAAATCATACGACGACTGTGTACAGCAGGCCTTTAGTTTTATTCTATTTTGTGATTTATAACAAGGCTTGGGATACGTGAAGGTAAAGAGTCGCATTGAAAAGCATCTGTAAGTCCGGTGCATGCCTAAACGAATTAATACAATGACCACCGTAGCATGCCGCAAACTTCAAAAGAGGGGAACACACAAGTACTTGACCACAGCTTAAATACGCATAAGACACACAGCGGGAGGTGGCGTTACCCTATATGAATCCCTTTCGCATAAAAAAGAAGAAAAGATAGAACTGTACGGCAAAAACAGGGTACACATTGCTCAACTAAGACAATATTGCACACAAGACAGCAAATGCCCATATAATAAATGGTTTGCCTTCTTATTATATGCTATTATCTGGCAGTACTCAAATACCCAGACTTCAACCAGTCACTTATATAGTAAATTTCGCACAATGCCTTTTGAAAAGCATCTCTTACCAGTCTAACCTTCCCAAGCGCCAGCGTTGGTCATCTTCCGTGGCACTGCGGCTACGGCATAATCAGTGCTGGGCACAGACTCGATCAGTCCCGCCTGCACCGGCAAAGCTATATTTTCCCAGAGTTTCACAACCGTTATTCATAACGGTTTTGGAGAAGAAGTCGAAAATGTCAAACAGTTCAGAAAAACATGACCCACATTCACAAATTTCAACCCAACAATAAGAGCAAATTTGATAATAGCAAAAAGGGTAGAGCTCGAGGGGTCACCATAACATCAACATTCATCTTCCAATTCCAATATGAAAATATGATTTTTACTATTGACTTCAGACAGGCAGTTACCGATAAAAACAACTGGTGGTTTTAAACTGGCCCTCTCAACCTGTGAAATAGATTATATAAAATTCTTCATTAACTACAGAACTTAGTTTTTCCAAATCGTATATGCCTAACCACTTATACCCCAGACTTTATCACTTGCGCCAAAGACAAAAAAGAGACATGGTAGGCAAGTTCCTTTTTGGATTTTCTGACCTTTCAGTCAGCTGAATTGACAGCAAAAAGAAGGGTCTATATCATTTTCGTGATATTATAGAATCGGACACAAAATTCGCAAAAATAGAAAAAATGCAGCACCACCTGTTAAACAAATTAAGATCTAGGGTCCCCCCCCCCCCCAAAGTGTCCCTATGTAATTTCAAAGCAATTGGTTGAGCGGTTTCATAGACGATTTTTTAATATTTGATCAAAAAATGAACAAAAAAATATTATAGAAAATCAAATATTACTGGAGCATGACCGCTTGGGCAAACTTGGTTGAGACCCACTCAAGATACATACCGACAAAGTTTGAAATGAGTCTGGCTGACGCTTTTGGAAATGTCGAAAATGTGAAATGTGAAGAGATAAACAGACAGACGGACCATGGATCACCACCCAAGTTGACTAACAAGTCAGCTGAGCTAGAAATGAACAAAAATTCACACTTGAGCAAACTCAGTAGAGCCCCATCAAACATACGTCTCCATCAAGTTTGAAGTGAATCTCGTTGACGGGTTCAGGAGAAGTCAAAAATGTTAATTAACAGCCCAATTCCCTTTGACTTACATAGTAATATAGGAATGTAAGAATTAACCAAAAAGTACCCAAATTTAAAAATTCGTTAAAAACAGGGATCCAGAGCAACACCTTCTTGCGAATAGGTTTGTTTGTCCCTTGTACAAGATACGAAATTATTCCATTAAATTTGAGCATAACCTGAATGATAGTTTTAGAGAATTCGAAAATACCAAAACACAGAAAAAGTCATAACAAATGGAAAAAAAATTACAGCTGAACTGTTCATCAAATTAAAGTCTAGGAGTACCCAGAAGTGTTCAAAAATATGCAATTTCCAAACAATTGGACAAGTGAATTCAGAGAGGATTTTTAACGATTTTGGTCAGAAAAAAAAAACAAACTGCACAAAAACGAAAAAAAAAATCACTGCAGTGTGACAATTTTAAAAAAAGCGTTGTTAGAGACAAATCGAAAGTACATCTCCACTAATTCCAAGAAGATGTGGCCAACGCTTTTTGACAAGTCAAAAAAAATGTGAAATTGTTTTGAACAATGTGTGACAGACAACAAGAGATGGAAACCCATTCTGTTAGGTCTACTGACAGAGACGTCAACGGTACTAAAAACAAAATAGTCAAAGCCATAAAAACCCTTCAAAATAGACAAACAGCTGATCACAATGGGATACCAGACAAATTGTGGTACAACATGCTAAATTACAACATATGTGGCCAAATACTAGATATAATATTTGTATAAAAATATGTTAAGACCAGATGGTGATTGAAAAAGTATTAAATGTCCCAACAAAAAGTTGTTATAGTAACAAATCAGATCCAATTCCTAGATTATATTAATACGATACCGGCATATTGATTTCCCGCCACGAAGGACACGGGCACATCACAGTTACAGACAAGGCTAGACACCTGTTTCTCACGAAATAGTGTCTTTTAGAGAAATTTAAGTTAACAAATACCAAAGTCATATTCATTTAGTGCTTACTAAATTGGTTTCAAGAGAAAATTTCCATCTGCATGTTCTGAGTGTTCTCTATTTTCAAAATGTTAGTCATAACCCGCTTCACCGCATAGCCAATAACCCGGATCTCGCCTCGCGTGACTTTAGTTACTGAAGACAAGCAGGTATGCAGTTGTGGCGGGAAATTAATATGCATCCCTCCTATTGACAGCTACAGTCTTGCTCTCAAGAACAAAGCTGAAAATACATACATTTTTCAACACCAGAACATACGGACAACACATAATCTTTTATTATTAAGTGGCGCCTTTAATTCACAGACCGATGACCTTATGACAGAATTGTAAACAGACTGCTCGTTTAGATAGTTTTAAGTGGTTCAGATTGTATTTGCAGAAAAGCGGTGACAACAAGTACGTCCAACAGGTAACAAGCCCCTGTAACAACTCTATCCATAATGTTTCGCCTAACAAGTTTTAAGAGAATATCAATCAGAATCCTTGCAGGTAGAGATAATAGATTAATGACGACGGAATAAAACTGCACACTTGTAAAAGCTTACAGCAGAGAATTGTTGAGTAACGAGCACGTACATGCAACGGAGATCAAACGACGAGAGAAACAAGTGCAGGCAATAAGTTATCAAGTCTATCGATCGGCATTCAAGATATGTGCTATCGAATTACAACGTTATATAATCTTAAAAGGTACTTCTCTGAAGTTCGTTTAATAACACGCATAAATGCTAAGAATATATGGATTAGTATATATCTTGCAAGCAGATGAAATCTATTATTTACGAAGCTTGTGTGGTTTTCATGATTGAAATACCACAGTATGTGTTCACGATACAAAAGAAAATGAAAAAAAAAAATATTATGTACGATTAAGTTCCAACTAAGACGCGATCGTCAGCACTCATCTTGCTACAGAATTATTGTACCGCGGGTAATTAATAAGTTATTAAGTCTGTCAAAATGTATCCAAGATATGTGCTATCAAAATTATGACGTTATGTAATCTAAACAGGTACTTCTCTGAAGTTTGTGAATAACATTTATAAATGCTAATAATAGGTATGTGTGGATTAGCTAGTTTATGTCTTGCAAGCAGATGAAATCTATTACTGTAGTTCTAGAAATTTTCGCGCGTGTTTAATTTCGCGCAAAATCATTTTTTTCTGAAATTACAGAATTTTCGCGCATTTAAGTTTCGCGCAATCCAATGCCAAACAATGTAGTGAAATACTATGCAACTTATTTTCGCGCATTTTAATTTCGCGCTTAGGGTGGTAGCGCGAAAAGCGCGAAATTAATTCGAGCGCGAAAATTTCTAGAACTACAGTATTTACCGGGCTTGTGTGGTTTCTATGATTGAAAAGTCGCAGCATATGTTCACCATACAACAGAAAATGAGAAATTTAAAAGAAAGACGCGGTCGTCAGTAGTCATCTTGCTACAGAATTATTGACCACAGGAGCAGGCTTGTCACCTTGCATCTTTACAAAACTGATGAAGCCTGGGTATGCCACCTTGAGGTCTTGGACCAGTAACCTAGGTCTTAATGCATTTCCATGTTAAAATAGCGAAATTCGCTGGCTTATTTCTCCAATTTGACACGTAAACCCACAACTTCCTTCGCATTCTATTTCACGTTTGTACCGGTAGCAGCAAGTGAAAACCAAGAAAATGGGGGGTCATGTGATTAGTTTTTTTTTTATATAAGTGCATTTGTGTACCTTACCTCCGTGATTGACCAATCCGCGCCAAATATGTCTCCAAAACTACACAAAGTTATCAAATGATTTCAAACATTTCTAGAGCAGTAGTGCCTTTCTAAAACTCACAGTTGATAAGTATTTTCCTATCCAAAATTATGATGGGACTTCATTTGGGATGCTCTGCTCCTGTGATATTAACATCCAATAGACACAGCAACAGTATTCAGTTCTCGATCAAAAGTTCTGGATCAGTTGACCCAACCTTGAGGGGTTACTGGTCCAACACCTTGAGATTGCGAGGCTATATACTTATTGGATATATTGACGATATATATATGCAGGCCTCTGGTCCTGAAAAGCTGAAACTGGCAATTCACGAAATTATACAGTTTTCGCAAAGCTTAGGGTTTGTCATTAATTGGGAGAAATCCAACTTAATTCCCCAACAGACGGCAAAATTTCTGGGCTATGTGTTAAATTCACATGACATGACTGTGCATATGGTCCCGGATAAGATGGAATTTATTGGCAGAGAATGTCAGAAATTGCTTGACAAAGGCCCTTTCCTAATACAAGAAGTGGCCCACTTGGTTAGATTGATGATGTCATGTTTCCCGGCAGTGCAACATGGACCATTATTCTACAGGCAACTTGAAAATGAGAAAACAAAAGCACTCAAATACAATAAAGGGAATTTTCAGGCGAGCATGTTTATATCTGATCGGGCCAAACAGGATTTGACTTGGTGGATTGAAAAAGCAGGCGAAGATGCTAAGCCAATAGGAGACATTCATATTTAACTGCGATCCTGCTCACTTCCTGTGTTGCCGGGGTAACAGACTGATGCTTCCACTATGATCAGGGCAGATTTGTATGATATACTACATAAAAATCCATAAATAACACCTTTTCAACTAAAAGAGAGCACATTTTTAATCAATTTAGGCATTCTTTATGTTTCCAATATATGTTAGTACATTTTCTTAAGATTGTTCTGTGTTTGTGTTGTTCATTTTGTTGAGAAAGTACTTTTGACCATGCTAAATACATGGATCTGCCCTGATGCAGGTGGCTCCCTCTTTTGCTCGACAGGTGTTAGAGTAAGAACGCATTTAGATATGAATACATCCTATTATTGTTAGGTCCTTCTCATTAAGGTGTGTGTGTGTGTGTGTGTGTGTGTCAACACACACTTTTCTGTTTTTCCTGAAATTCTTTCTTTCTTTCTTTCTTCTTTCTTCTTTACCAGCAAATTTGTCCGACACTTTTCTCGGACACTATTATACATAGAAACTCCAAACTTGACATGATTGTACCTCCATACAAGGAGTTTGACCGTTTTATACAAAGGAGTGCAGATGTTTAAAATTATGCAACTTAGGGGCATTTGAAATTTTAAATCTTGAATATCTTCAAAAGTATAATAGATAGAGATGTCATTCCAACTTCACCTAGGGGGTTATTGACCATTGCACATCTATTGAATCTAAAACAAAAGTTGTAACAATTTAAATTATGCTAATTAGCTGCATTTGAAATTTTACAACTTGAATAGCTTCAAAACTTATATAGATAGAGATGTCATTTTAACTTCTACTAGGGGGTTGTTGACCATTGCGCATATAATGAATCTAAAGCAAAAGTTGTATCCATTTTAATTATGCTAATTAGCAGCATTGGAAATTTTAAAACTTGAATATCTTCAAGACTATTACAGCTAGAGATGTCGTTTCAACTTCTACTAGGGGGTTGTTGACCATTGTGCACGTTATGAATCTAAAACAAAAGTTGTTGCAATTTAAATTATGCTAATTACGAGTATTCCAAATTTTCAATCTTGAATATCTTCAACACTATAATAGATATGCATGTCATTCCAACTTCTGCTGGGGGGTTGTTGACCATTGCGCACCTAATGAATTAAAAATAAAAGTTGTAGCAATTTAAATTATGCTAAATAGCATCATTAGAATTTTTAAATCTTGAATAACTTCAAAGCTATAATAAATAGAGATGCCATCCCAACTTCTATTCCTGTGTTATGGAATAGTTGTACATTGCCATACCAATATGCTTTGAAGACACACACACTGATTTGCTATGCAGCAAATCATCTTTACTCGTTTACTTTGAAATGCGATAGTAGCAAGCAAGGCTGGGGCTGTATAATGATAGAGAAAACGGGCATTACCACTGGAGGCCGCTGGTTACTCCAGGAATGTGGATTTCATATAAGCTATCTGGAGATCAAAGCTATATACAGGAGTTTCAAATCACTGTGCCACTAACAAGTGGAAAAACCCATCAAAATCTTATCTGACAATCAGACAGCTGTAGCGTACATCCGCAATATGGGTGGCACCCACTCAAAATGTTGTAATGAAATCACAAGAGAAATCATGCTGTGGTGCGTAGAAAGGTCCATGTCCCAGGTGTTTTAAATCAAGATGCTGACAGAGCCTCAAGATCGTTTTCGGATGACACTGAATGGTCACTTGATCAAACAGCATTCACGAAGTTAGGGAAACTATGGGGTACACCAGACATTGATTTGTTTGCATCACGCCTGAATAACAAAATTGATAAATATGTATCCTGGCAACCAGATCCGGGAGCATTTTTTTATAGATGCATTTACCTTTCCATGGTCTAATTTTGGATGCATTTATTGTTTCCCTCCATTCAGCCTCATCGGAAGAGTCAGCTGCAAAAGATACAAGCGGCTAAGGTCCAACAAGCTATCATGATTGTACCCTTTTGGCCAAGCCAATGCTGGTTTCCTCAACTGCAGCAACTTCAGATGGCACAGTCACTGGAAATTCAACACCACAAAAGAATGCTCACACTGTCTCACAATCAAGACATAGTGCCCCCAAGCTGAGACTGCATGGCTATCTTTTGTCAGGCAGGATCTAATGAGTCAAGGTATCACAGGGGAACCGCTGGATATAATTATAGACTCTTGGAGATCAAACACCAAAAAACAATATATCACATATATAAAGCAGTGGTTATCTTTTTGTGGTGCAAACAGGATAAGCACTACAAAGCCTACTATACAACAGGTATTAGCTTTCCTGACCTCAAAATCAAAACATCTCAGCTACAGTGCAGTGGGTTCATGCAGGAGTGCCTTATCATCCTTCATTACAGTGAATGGACATAAAATTGGGGAACACCCCATGGTGTCAAGATTCATGACTGGATTGTTTAATCGCAAACCTGCTTTGCCCCGTTATGTACATACTTGGGGTTCACAAGTGGTGCTACATTACGTTAGGGAATTTCCTGCATTGCAGGATATCAGTCTGAAACAACTAACTATAAAGCTGACTGTTGATGGCTCTACTGTCAGCACAACGAACACAAACGCTACAGGCATTGAGTCTGAAAGAAGTGACTAAAGCTGGTGACCAGTATACTTTTCATATTGCATCATTGTTAAAACAAACAACAAGAAAGGGAAGGAAGTGCCCTCATTTAGCCCCAGTCATCATGTTTAATAAATACACGATAGATAGTCGGTTGTGTGTATATAATCACATACAGAGGTATATAGAGATGACTGCAGAATTTCGTAAATCAGATCAATTGCTGTTGTGTCAGGCACCTCCTCATGGGCCGGCCTCTAAGCACAGTATCCAGATGGATTAAAGACGTAATGCATGGGGCAGACATTGACACTTCGATTTTCAAATCACACAGCACTCGAGCTGCCGCAACTTCTGCAGCTAAAGTTGCAAATGTCCCAGTGGATCAAATCATGACCACAGCGGGCTGGAGGTCCGACTCTGTATATGCGAAATTTTACAACAAACCGGTCTTGCCACAGAATCAGTTTGCCAGAGAAGTTCTAGAGAGAAAGTGAAATATGTCATCAGTGATTATTAAAAAAGATTTGGGTGCACATTCGCATTTTTGTATTCTCTGTAGCTTAGCTCTGCATGCTAAGCTAAACTTTGACCCATCATGGGCTCTTAAGTCTCACATGGCTTCCTAATGACCATGGAGTGGCAGTGGTAGAATAGATACATTAAACAAGACCATGGAGGTATCTCCTCTTATACCTCCATGACGAGACTTACCTGTCGAAGTTTGATGGAGATTCTACCATTGCACTGCAGTCATTAGGAAGTTACGTCCCACCCTGTTGTCATCCTACCCTATTTATGTCTGTGTGCCAACAGAGACAAATTGGTTTTCTAGGAATTCTTTCTTTCTTTCTTCTTTCTTTCTTTCTTTCTTCTTTCTTTCTTTCTTTCTTTCTTACTTTCTTTCTTTGTTTCTTTCTTTCTTCTTTCTTTCTTTACAGGCAAATTTGTCCGACATTTCATTTGAAAAGTATCATACATAGAAACTTCAAACTTGCACAATGATACTTCTATACATGAAGTCAGGCCTTTTCATAATGAGAGGTCATGGTTTTCAAAATTATGCAAATGAGGGCTAATTAAAGTTTTAAATCTTCAACATCTTATATACTATAGTAGATGTGGTTCTGAGTGTATAGGAGCTCGATCATAGCATGGCACAGGTCATCTCAAATGTCAAGGTCATGTCAAGGTCAAAGGTCATGTCAAGGTCAAAGCCCAATTTTAAGTCAAAATGTCATTTTTGAGGTCAAGGTTCATTTCAGGTAGAGGGCATCTCAAGGTCAAAGGTCATTTCAAGGTCAAATGCCACTTTCCATGGTGGCCTTCTTCTGGCCATGAATTGGTCAATTTTCATCCAATTTTGATCATGTTGGGCTCAAATTGTAGCTATTGTAACACTGCTCAATTCTGAAACTTACATATGACTCTAAAGGTCAAAGGTCAAGGTCATTTGGACGTTTGAAAGTTTCACCTACCCATAACTCGGCAAATTTTCATCCAATTCTAATCATGTTGGACTTAAATTGTGAATATTGTAACACTGTACATTTTCGCAATTTACATGTAACCTGTAGAGGTCAAGGTCATTTGGAGTTTGAAATTTTCATCCAGCCATAAGCTTAATGGAATGTGAAGTACCAAAGGACAAAAGTTGTAGCATTTAATATTCACAACTTTTGAAGGCACACAGACAAATTTGCTTTGAAACAAATCTTCTTTTCTAGTTGTTATTTGGTTTTGCCCAACATAAACTTTCCAGTGTTTCTCTCTGTCATGATGTGTCAAATTGGCACTAAATACTGATTTGGGAATGTCGTGTTGCAATCTCACGAAACTTAGTAATGACTGCAGTGCAGTGGTAGAATCTCCAATAAACTTCGACAGGTAAGTCTCGTTTAATGTATCTATTATTGACCACAGGAGCAGGCTTGTCTGGTGCCCCTGTCCTGGCCTTGCCTGAAAAGGGAAACCAGACGGCGGTGTGAGAAAGTTGAATATTTGACTCTTCATCGCCTCAAGATGCTGTCTTGTGTGATAACCCTGGCGTTGACCCGGGACACACTATAATCGTGTGGTAACCCCGTGCATCTGAAAATACCAAACTTAAAGGAAATGTATCAGGTCAAAACCCAACCCATATCTTTCAGTCATTTCACTCTGACGCTTTGACCTCTCGGCGACTGGGACAGCACTGACTTTCTCCGTCACTTTCCCGGGGTCACTTTAGCCTGACTCCCTTCCAGCACAACTCGTATCAGATGTCTGTGATTGCCAGTTAATGGTGGCCACTGTGACAGGCAAATAGTGGCGTTGGCTTCCGAATATATGCAAATTCGAGGTGATGCAATAAAGATAAGTCGAATTTCTTCCCAGCAGCTGGAGCTGAGAGCTCTTCCGTCCAGGAAAATAAACAAAATTACCTACACTGGCAATTGATTCAAACAAAATCTTGCATTTCGAGTCAGAAGTGTAATTGATCTCTTTTCAGCTTTGGTGCGTTTCCTTGAATTCTTACGTTCGCGTATAGTTAAAGTGTGTGTGGCAACAGACACTTTTCTGTTTTTTCCTAAAATTCTCTTTCTTCCTTTCTTTCTTTCTTTCTTTCTTTCTTTCTTTCTTTCTTTCTTTCTTTCTTTCTTTCTTCTTTACCAGTGAATTTGTCCGACACTTTTCTCTGACACGATTATACATGGAAACTCCAAACTTGGCATGATTGTACCTCCATACAAGGAGTTGGGCCTTTTTATTGCAGAGGAATAAAGATGTTTAAAGTTATGCAAATTAAAGGAATTTAGAATTTTAAATCTTGAATATCTTCAAAAGTATTATAGCTAGAGATGTCATTCCAACTTTTAAAGAGGGTTATTGATCATTCCGCATCTGATTAATTTAAAACAAAAGTTGTAGCAATTTAAATTATGCTAATAGCAGCATTTAAAACTATATATTTTGAATATCTTCAAAACTATAAAGGATAGGGATGTCATTTCAAATTGTACTAGGGGTTATTGACCATTGCGCATGTAATGCATCTAAAACAAAAATTGTAGCAATTTAAATTATGCTCATTAGCAGTATTTGAAATTTTAAATCTTGACTATCTTCAACACTATAATAGATAGAGAGATGCTATTCCAACTTCTTCTGGGGGACTGTTGATCATTGAACACCTTATGAATGAAAGACAAAAGTTGTAGCAATTTAAATTATGATAAGTAGCACCATTACAAAATTTAAATCTTGTATAACTTCAAAGCTATAATAGATAGAGATGCCATTCCAACCTCTTCTCCTATGGTATGGACTAGTTGTACATTGCCATACCAATATGCTTTGAAGACACACACAGTCTGATTCTTTATCGAGCAAATCATATTTTCTAGTTTTTGCTCCTTGGTTCACAAATGCATGAGCATTTTCTCATGGGACATTCACATTAACTGCGGTGCTACTTGAGCCTGTATCACTCAACAGGAAAGTAACCGTATGTAACGGCATCTTCCACGTATCATACAGGGAAAAATGCGTTGCTCTTGCAGACTAACAACTTGGAAATAATTTACTGTTTTAAGGTGCCGGCGAAGGAAAGTGTCCAAGTACAATTGTACATGGTGAATATTCTGTGGTAGATTTAAAAGGAATGTTCATTGTAAACACAAGTGCACAAATATTCGTAACACATTTTGCCAATTAACACCTACCGTTTGGTTCCACATGGAAGTAATTAAGCTTCTGCGTCAAATTTGAAATTATTTTATATTCCACCCCATCCAAATATTGGTGCCCAAAAGGTGAAAATGACTGGGGCAATGGCAATAAACGGCAGATCTCTCGTGTGATAAAAGATGGTTCCAGTGCCAAAGTCACACAATAACATGTCCACAGTACCACACTGACACATCACTTTTGAAGCATAACATCTGTTCGAAGCGGTGTTTGCAGTGCAATATTTTGAATGTAAATCGATGGCCATGAAAAAGTATCAGCTGCCATCTGAAGCTTAGGGAAACACAGGGACAAAGAAATCAAACTGCCACAACTGACAGTCATGGGATGGCTTGGGGAAAGCCACTACAGAGATTGGGCCTTGGTGAATAATTAAGAAAGGGTTATACAATTATCCGCCATATATTCAACGTTAACGCCACACTGGGGAATTATGCATGGAATATGTCGCTGAGGACACCGTTGTCCCAGATAACAATGGCACTGTAAATTACTTTATTTTCACGTGTATAAATTTTCACGGTTTTTGTATTTTTGACATTTCATTGTATTTTTGATTTGACTGTTTTGGACATAATTCCTATTCAAACAATGTTAAAATACTATTTCACTGTGTTTTTATTTTCACGGTTTATGCCATCAGCGAAATACGCGAAAATAAGAGTACGGCGAAATTAAAGCAATTTACAGCAGCTTTGCAGTGAGAGCAACAAGGTTTCCGTTGCTGCCTACGTTTGTGGGGTTTATTCTCCCGACGACATCACAATGCGTATAGCACAAACGGGGAAAGTATAAAAGGCCATCACAAACAGAACAACTATAAAATGATTAATAGAATGATTTATGTTCAAATTGGGAATCACAATCGCAAAATGTAAGAAAAGTGACGTAAGCATAGCTTCCTCGACTTTCACACACCTCAAAATGTAAAGATTCTACGTACAGAATATAGGTTACACCCAAATAAAGGAAGTTGTAACCTCCTGAATTAAGTATAGCAAAATGAAAATATTCTGTTTCGGCATTAACACCCCAACGTCACTTCAGCCATACTATGGGTCACGGTCAGCAATTTCACTTTAAAATTTATAACCGCATCTTCTCAATGGAAGAATGCCAAAAGAATACTTGTAGCCATTCGTGGGACATTAATTTGGTTCATTTCACCTCCTTATGAGAAAGTACACGTGCCTAAATTGATTTTGGTATGTCGTTTCGACAACATCGGCACACTACAGTACATAGAATGGTTAGTGGAGGGACTGGTACGCCGCACAAATCCAGTATCTTGTGCATGTGAAAATATAAAATTGTTAACATCGACTTGTGAAAGCAAACATTTACGCATGCTAACTTTCATAAATGTAGCGGTATATTGAAGTTGATTTTCAATTATTACAACCGATGGTCATACAGAATACATATGAAAAAATGCCTGTTTTGTGTTCTTTTCTTTCTCTTTTCTGTTCTTTTATCTGTTTTAATATATTTTATTGAATATGGATGCATAGAGGGTAAAATTTCTGATCAAAACAAAAAACAAACAAAAAAAAAGGGGGGGGGGGGGACAAAACAACAAACGAAAAGAAAACGTACAAAAAAGTTGCAGATAAAATTTTGATAGAGATACTAGCATATAAGTACAATAATTTAACACACACACACACTATACTGAATCGAACAGCCAACACTGTCACAGTCTTCCAGATAACCATGCAAGCGGCTGCAGGGGTTTTCAAAACCTCATGAAATCTATGGCTGGGAAGAATAATCTTTAGAATGATTCCAAAGAGTCTCCATGCGATGCTGGAAACAAATCCATAGCTTTTTTTCTATTATCATAAGCATAAAAGGTGAAACTGGCTTCATTTAATTTTGTACTGGCTCCGCACTGCCTCCAGCACTTTCATTTGCCATTTATCGTATAATGATTCATAAGTATTAGGGTTTACCCACATGCCCCCAAAATCACTATTTGAGATACAACATCCTTCCCACCATCGCAGTATACAAACACATATTATACACGTGGTTACCTTGTCAATCACAGCTAAATTGTCTCCATTGGCCCTAGTAAGTTTTCAAACCACATGAAATTGATGCTGTGAATAGTTAATGAATAATATTTTAATTGGTCTTCAGCAATACATTTGGAGGTACTCTACAATTTATCAATGTATCATTTATTAACTTTAAAGGTCATATCATCTTCATTTTGTGTTGGATGTCCCCTCGCTCCATTAACCTCATTTGCAATTTTTTCTATTATGCGTAATTGAAATTAGTTGTTGCATGTTCACATACAGTACTTTCAAAAATACTGTTACAAATACTACATTATGTCCTACATTGTATTTTGTAATCTTTAGATTAAGCTAAAGGCTTCTTTCTCAATTACAAATCCATAGCTTTTTTTTTTACTTTGATAAGCATAAAAGGTAAAACTGGCTTCATTTTGTACTGACTCCTGCACCTTCGTTTCCTATCTTTCACTTTAATGAGTCCAAAAAAGACGTGTTACATGAATGCCTCCCAAATCATTATTTCAGATACAACGTTCTGCCCTCCATAAAAGCATGTAAACCTCATATTGTACTGATTGCTCCTTTATCAATTCCAGCTAAATTGTCTCCATTTGGTATCATCTTACACCTAGCCTCACTTAGTCTTCAAGACTCATTAAACTCAGGCTGTAAATAATAAATTAATAGAATTTTGAAAATTGGTCTGCATAATTATCTTTTAAGATACATCAATAACTTAATACATTATTGATTGCCATAAGAGGTAGAATGTTCCCATTCTGCATTGGCTGCCCGCTGGCTCCAGTTTCTTCATTTCTTATTTCCTTCTATGATATAGGTCATTGCAATTAGATGTCGCTGGTTGTTTACATACAATACGCTTAAAATTATTGTTTTAAATACTAAATTTTGTCCAACATCGTGTATGGTAAACCTAAAATGAAGTTTAGGAAACTCCTTTCTCAAATATAGCCAAACCGTCTCCATTTTGTATCATCAACATACACATGGTTCCAGGAGTTTCCAAAACCCAATTAAATCGAAGGTTGTGAAGAATAACTCTTTATGTTCTTTCCAACTAGTCTCCATGTATGTTGGAGAACAAATCAATAACTTATTTTTTATTTTGATAGGCATAAAAGGTTGAACTGTATTAAATTAGTACTGGCTTCCCACTGGCTTCCCACTGGCTCCAGCAACCCCATTTCCTATTTATCGCATAACGATTCGTAAGTATTGGGTTTTACCCATAGGCCTTAAAATAACTATTTGAGATACAACATTCTGCCCACCATTGTAGTATATAAAGCACAGATTATACCTGTGGTTAACTTGTCAATCACAGCTAAATGGTCTCCATTTGTATCAACTGGCATCTGGCCCAAGTAAGTTTTCAAGTCTCACAAAATTGAGGCTGTGAATAAAAAGTAAATATATATTTTTTTCTATTTTAGTATTTAGCAATATACTTTTTAAGATACGTCCCCAGGCTCTATTTGCCTCATTTGCCATTTTTTTTCTACTATGGGTATTTGCAACTAGGGGTCGCTGCTTGTTCACATACAATACTTTCAAACTTACTGTTACAAGTACTGCATTGTGTCCTACATTTATTTTCTAATCCTCAGATTAAGCTAAAGGCTCCTTTCTCAATTAACCCCAGACTGTCTCCATTTGGTATCTATCTATCTATCTATCTATCTATCTATCTATCTATCTATCTATCTATCTATCTATCTATCTATCTATCTATCTATCTATCTATCTATCTATCTATCTATCTATCTATCTATCTATCTATCTATCTATCTATCTATCTATCTATCTATCTATCTATCTATCTATCTATATATATATATATATCAACATACATCCGGCTGCAGGGGTTTTCCAAACCTCATGAAATCGATGACTGTGAAGAATAATCTTTAGAATCATTCCAAATATTCTCCATGTGTGGCTTGAAACAAATCCGCAGTTTTTTTTTTCCTATTTTGAAAGGTAAAACTGGCTTCATTTTGTACTGGCTCCGCACCTTCATTTTCTACTTTCCACTGTAATGAGTCCAAAAAAAGAGTTTCTACATGAATGTCTCCCAATTCATTGTTTCAGATACAAAATTCGGCCTTCCATAAAAACATGCAAACCTCAGATAATACTGATTGTTCCCTTATCAATTTTTGCTAAATTGTCTCCATTTCGTATCATCCTACAGCTAGACCCAGTTAGTCTTCAAGACTCATTAAACTAAGGCTGTAAATAATAGATAGATAGATAGATAGATAGATAGATAGATAGATAGATAGATAGATAGACAGACAGACAGACAGATAGACAGCTAGATAGATAGACAGATAGACAGACAGACAGACAGACAGACAGACAGACAGACAGACAGACAGATAGATAGATAGATAGATAGATAGATAGATAGATAGATAGATAGATAGATAGATAGATAGATAGATAGATAGATTCAGCACCCATGAAAGTAAATGCAAAAGGTAAATACAACATAAAAGCAGTTAAGGTGCTTGGATTGCCCACAAAAGTCACAGGGACTTATTTCCATGGGGTCCGTCATAACAACATTAAAATAATAAAATACGGAATATATTACTAAAATACCAACAACTATGCAATATGAAATCTAATAAAACACTGTACTGTAATTGCACATAAAGGAGTAAATTACTCCATTTTTTAGTTCAGATGCTTCTTTAAAATAAATTCAAACATGGATTTTGACTGGTAGCTTTTAATCTTATTTGGTAATTTATTCGAGGATAATGTTGCTCGGGAAAAAAACGTTTTGTATTCAGCTGGTCTTTTACATAGAATGAAAAATTATAATCGCTCGACCTAGTGTTATTTGAATGTAAGTCTGACACACGAGTGAATCCAGAATTGAGGTAAGATTGACATCTTTCGTAATAGATGTTGTGAGCATGATTATGTTAGAGTTGAGATGCCCTTGAATCAACATCTAACATTCCAACGTTCCTCAATTCTGTTGGGCCAATGTGGCTTCTGGAATCTAATTGCAGGATATAACAAACTGTTTTGTTTTGACAAATTTGGAGTTTCTTTTTACCTTTTGCTGAAATCGATGGACACCAACTTGAGATATGGCAAGGAATTACATACTTGGCTAAATGATTTATAGTGATGGTCACTACACGTCTGTACCATCACTGTCACACATTATTGGCTACATCATGCTTGAATGAGTATTGTAAGAAAATATCGAAGTGGTATTATTTCACTAACTACACTGGGTAAGACTTTAATACTTGGGTAAATGATCGATAGTGATGGTCACTACAGATTTGTACCATCACTGTCACACTTCATTGGTTACATCATGCTTGAATGAGGATTCTAGAAAAACTTTGGAGTGGCTTGAATTATGCTGGCGAGAAATTCATGCCCCCCCCCCCCCGCGTGGCTCTGGTTTATAAATTAATTCTTTTTTGTTCTGTGGGGTTGATATTGTAAGTTTATTTTCAAGGCAAGCATTCTGGGTTTTTTAATACTTTGATAGAGAAGTGTATTTGTGTTTCCCTGTCTGAGAGGGTTCATGAATAAAGATGAAATCCTTTTCTCAACATAATTCAAAATTGGAATTTCGCATGGTTTTTTTTGGCAATGTTGGAGTATATTTTAGTTCTCGTAATTTCGCCAAGTCTTGCCATTATAAGTAAGAACTTGTCTGCATAAAGGATTAATAGGGCACCGCCTTGTTTCCTCATTGCTTCAATAAAATATGTTTAAACCAACTTGTCTTACATTATTTGTGCATTAAGTTGCTGTTATTGCACGTTCTTACATTCTTTAAATTAAAGTAGGTTGCCTTTATCAATTATAGGGGAAAGCCAAGCAGCCACCATCGCAAAAAAGGCATGTGTGGGAATTCAAGGCTGCAAAACATGCTTGATTGTTTCCCACTGATGACCCATTGATAAATTCATTTGGCTGTTTTAAGCCTTCAATTTTCAAAATTATGCATGGAACATGATGATAGTAATAAAAAATAATTGTATACCTAGACGGAGGCTTGATTTGTGATGGGTTTCAGATGGCTTGGATTGTTCCGATTTTTTGGTTTTTCTCCAAGTATATATGGGAGACATGTCAGTGTTTCTCCGGTTTTCATATGAGCTTCAGCTGTAAATCGTAAGTTGCTTTGAACAGTAACATAAACTGAAAATTTTAAGGTTTTTTTTCATTTTTTTAAATTTGAGCCTTTATATACAATTAATAACCTATTTTGTTGTTGTTGTTGTTGTTGTTGTTGTTGTTGTTGTTGTTGTTGTTGTTGTTGTTGTTTAGGATTTTAACACTACAGTATTACAATTTTAAGATGCTACTTTATGGTACAAACCATGCTTTACTTGTACGTGGTTTTCAATAATTTTAATGTGCTTCTTTTTAGAAGCTTGTTATCCTTTTAGGTTCATCCTACTTTTGTACCCATTTTGAAATAAGACTACTTTTATTTGGTCTGATGGTTGGAGTGTCTTGTGTCAAAATTTTCTTTGCTATAATGAGTTTATTTTATAAAGACTTGGGGAAAATAATTGGTGTTTAATGTGTTGTTCATTTCTGGGTTCGTAAAGCTAAATGTGCACTTTACCATTTCCATAAAAAATGGTTTTCCTAAAAGATGTGTGTGAGTGACATGGGATTTAACCCCAAATGAGTATTGCCATTTTGTTGGGCAGTTTGATATGAAAAGTGGACTTTTCTATGTGGAGAAAGAGCAATCTAGTATCCCAATCTAGGGCGAAGCTGTTATATTCCTACCGGGTCAGGGAGATGGTTTGTCCCCGCAATGAGTTTTGGAGTGACCAGGTTTTAGATTTTTCCTGTATAGTTTGAAGCGCATGTAGTATTTATTATTGTCCAATGAATTGATAAGACTGGCCTTTGGATTATTTCCAGTGTTTTGCCAATACATTTGTGTTTCAGGTATTTTATTCAGTGCACATTTGGTACTTCAGGACTTGATATATGTTTATGAGATGTCACTAAAACATGCACCTGTGTAGAACTCTTATGGGTTTTTAGACGGCCTGATCGTGTGTTCAATTGTTTGCTGATATATCATATTGATCAATTTGTTTATTTTAAGCACATTGTTGTGTGTAAGCTTATGCATAAAGTGTGAATGGTACTGCAGTGTTTATGAAGTGTTTACCTTTTAGTTTGCTGCGAATGTATAGTAAAAGGGTCTATAATAAGGTTCATGAATAGATGAAATAAATAAAAATAAATCAAACAAATATGTTAGTTGTATTTCAATTGTCAATTAATCCTGCTTTGTTTGCTTTGCTTTTTTGGCCTTTTTTGCGTTTACCTTTTTCTTGTTTAGAATTTTATATATTCTGTTTTACCACCACTTGACAATTGAAAATGTTTAGAAGCATTTTTATTTTCCTATTTTTTTGAAGGTTTCATACTGATGAGATATTTGCATTGCATTTGTCTATTACAGGATTTCTATCTGCATCTTCATGGAACTTGATGTTTCTGCACACCAAACTATGGAGCAAGACCTCACTGAGAATAAAACGACAGGTGAGATATAAAAGTGTTCTTTTAGATATACTTCAGTTGCTTTTTATGTATCTAAAAACCAACTTGGCATATTATTTTTTCAAGTTATCTTGTTCCTTATTAGTAATGAAAGTGCAATTCTGAAAAACTCACTCAGCTTTGAAAACATGAAAAAAGACAGATTGTGTAGATAGAGGAAAACAATAATGAATTTTTGTATAAAATACGATGTTGCCATATCTATGCAGAAACCATACAAATCTTTATTCACATACTAAGAAATAACTGAAGACGGATCTTTTATTTTTGAGATATTCAGATACCAGCTTTGATCTTAGTAAATGGTGAAAATCTGGGCAAAGTAATTTTTGTTTGACTGGTGTTGTATGCCTCACAAGTATTATAATATTTTGTGTTATCTTAAGTATAATGGCACTGTAAACAAGTTATGTTAAGTTCTTGACACTGTTTTTCCCTTTTTTCTTAGAATTTGGTTCACAACTTTGCAGTTTTCGTCTGTTAAGTTGGGATTATACCATTCTCACCGCCATTCCATCATGTGGATTTTCCTTGCTTATTCTGGATTCCTGCATAGGCTGATGGTAACTGTTATTCTAATACCACTGGCAGTATTTTGTGGGATTTGACAACCTAACACAGCTCTTCAGGAATGCCATCGCTTGTAAGACAATGGTCAGTTATTTTTTCTCTACTTTTTGCATTTGCATGAAACTTGATAACAGTGATGAATAAGGTTTTAGGTTCAGACAGAAACAGAAGCTGGATTCCTAAAAGGGTGCAAAAAATGGAATTTTCTACTTTGTATTTTTGGTCAGGGTGTACATTACAGAGACAAGACGTTGTGCTCCTGTGTATAATCCAGGAACTTGTCCAGAATATGCATAAGGTCATTCTAAAGAATGTGTTATATTGAGGATTTCTTGTTTTAAAATTAAGGGCTACCATGTGGTAATAAATTCCAATTTTTATTTTTGAAGAGCATTGTGCTTTCATGTTTTTATGGTGCTACTTTACAGTCCATACTTGGTTTATGTCTATGTGGATTTTAGTTTTTTTAATGTGCCTTATATATAGTAGCTTTTCATGCTTTTACGTTTGTCATACTTTTGTGGCACTTTCAAAAGAAAGGACTTTTATTTACACCTAAAATGGCTGAAATGTTAACACTTTTCTTGTCAAGATTTTCTCGGTTATAATGAGTTTGTATGAAATGAATTGGAGGAAACAATTGGTGTCGAATATATTGTTCATTTCTGGGTTCCTAAAGCTTAATGTGCACTTTATCATTTGCATAGAAATATGATTTCCCTTAAAAGGTGTGTGATTCTCAAAAACTCATTCAACTTTGGCACAACCACTTTGTATGGTTGAAATCTGAGTTATTTCGAGGTCACCATGAGCCACTCTCGTGATGCAAAGGGAATTGGATAATGTTGGGCATTGAAAGTCCTTTTTGTTTTGCGTTTAAATATTATGTCTTTGTACGTGATTTTGCAGTAAGCCGCTGCATATAATTCTGGATACATAACATACAGTGTTTGTGGTCTGTGGTTTGGTACAATGTAGATGATACATTTTTCTAAATAAATGTTGACAAGTTAAAAAAAAATGTAGTGTGAAATATTGTACTTTACTGGCCTGGTAAACTGGTCATTTTATATTACATTTTGAAAATGTGACTCTTTGTGATGCTTTGGGATCATAACATTTTAACTTACCAGTTAAAAGATGTAAGGTGGCACTTAGTCTTTTAAAAGAGAAGCTAATGAAGGCACTTAAGATGGTGTGCCCCCAATAAACAGCTCTACCCCAGTATGCTTTGTTCATAAGATGTTGAAAGGGCATCAAACATTGGTGTGTAGCAGAATTTTTTTGTTGAGACTCTTTGATTTCTTAATTGTAAATATGATATAGGATCTGAATATTCCTCGCCAGAGCCACATGTGCGATTGTAATACCTTTTTCTAGTGCAGGTACCTTTTTATACAGTTCACGTCTAAGTTATTTATCTTAATTGATTTATGTTTACTTTTTTTTTTGTCTCTGATTATCTCATAATGGGTGAAAGTGGCAACCTGTATCTACAAATATTCATGACCGACTTGAAATAAAGATTGATTAATTGACCACAATCAAATATTCTCATGTTCCTACTTTTTTAGATTTAAATTTCTTCGAATTCCACATAATTGAGAGAAGTCTTCGTTTATTTAGAGAAATTGAAGTTTTAATTTCCCTTTGTTTCAAATTCTCCAAATCGTGAAAAATTTGCACCTAAACATTTTACATCTTTGATTCCCAAAATTCATAAAATATAGCTTTTTTTTAACAAATTCAAGAAGCACATTGCAAAGTTAACGTAGCGTGTTTCTTATTTTTCATTCGATTTACCAAGGAAAATTACAAGTAACAATTTCATGTTACCTACTTAGCATATTTACTAATTTTCCGAAGGGTGCTTATTTATTATGGGTTTTAACTATCGTAACTGATCTGTGTTGGTCACGAAGGGAATGCCGTACTCACAGCAAACCCTGTATAAAATGTTATAGCAAAACATTTACGTTGCTCTTGCAAAATCACCAACAACCTTTACAAAAATTAACTAAAATGTCATGGACATGTTTTCAAACACACTACGTGTATACACTGAGATCGATATGAAAATATTCATGTGTTTGGAATAAGTATTTATTCC
Organism: Hermodice carunculata; assembly: GCA_964020975.1. Taxonomy (NCBI): domain Eukaryota; kingdom Metazoa; phylum Annelida; class Polychaeta; order Eunicida; family Amphinomidae; genus Hermodice; species Hermodice carunculata. The sequence goes on along the minus strand of OZ026620.1, from coordinate 90,017,271 downwards.
CACGAACATTTGTAATACCCTCGAGTTTTCCATCAGTGCGCACGTATCATGTCATCTAATTGCCCCCTTAGCTTGGCAACAAGGTCATAAATTTCGACGGGTTATATATTGCATGTACCGTGTTCATTTCAACAACCTTAGTTTGCATAAGTGTATTTTATTCGTTTCCAATTCTCTATTTCATGTGCATGTACATCATGTTACGGTTCTCCAGAAGCAAACCTGTAGCTACATCGCCATTACTTTTATTGAAATTGATACCAATAGGTGAATTTAGAAAACAATACTATCCTAGCTGTCCAAATGGTAAATAAGCCACATTTTTTATGTTGAAAAAGTGTTTTGGAAACCAGGGCTCCAAGTGATACTCACTCTGCACTCGGGTTAATTGCCTGTCATGGCATGTAATTGAGAAAACCGGGATTACAGCTTCATCATCACCATCTTCTGAACCATTGCCCGGCTTGTGTGTGTGTCACTGTGTATGTGTGTGTGTGGGGGGGGGGTATCTTTTAGTACACAAGAGTTCATGGAGAAATGATTTATGAAATATAACGTTTTCATAGTTACTTTTTTTTGCTATATTTTTTGTGATTTTATCACTTCACTTTGAACAATGTTTATAAGATTATTACTTCTTTTTAAGGATCCGCCCCATGGGGGGGTATATGTTTTCGGGTTGTCCGTCCGTCTGGATGTGCACATTCTCGTTAACGAGATATCTACAGAATGCCTCCACGTATTTTGCTGAAATTTGACAATATACTTATCTTATCTGGCGAGATGAACTGATTGGATTTTAGTCTCACCATAACCTAATTTGAGCAAATGGCAGTCTTAATTACATGCTCGTTAAGGTTCGTTACCGCAATATCTCCAGAATTCTTCAATGTATTTTGCTCAAATTTGGCAGTATGCTTATCTTGCATGCCAAGATGAACTTTTGGTGTCACCATCACCTAATTTGAGCAAATGGCAGCTTTTTTTTTCTGGCGGTCCCTTCAGTCAACGCTTTGCGTTGAAGCTACGTCTAATTTCACTATTAAAACGCTTTTTGCATCTTCAAAAGTGCCTTTAAAATGGCCACTTCTTGCTGCCTTTTTTACCCATGTGGAGGCCTTTACATGTTTTATTCATTTTTTTTTGGGGGGGGGTACATCAATGATATATTCTGACATCTCGTATTGTATTGGGAGTAATTTATAGTTATTAATCAAGTGCCATAGCAAGCACCTCCATGATAACACATTTTACATACCCCAAAGTCGAATCTCTTTTAACTTTCAAGCTAGAAATGTAAGACTAATTTGAGTCACTAGTAAAACCACAAGTAAGCTACATGTAGGTCCAGACATACCTTTTAAATATAAAAGAATAAACATCATTGAGAACATATCCCTTTCTGGAGACCGCCCCCCCCCCCGCCCCGATTAGTAACATCTAGATGTACTATAGGGCGATCCAGTTGAAATAAATATGTTTAAACTAAATCCCTTTCGGGTTGTTCATGAATATATGGGCCAACGGAAGCCCCGTCCGTGTGCGCGCGCGCGCGCGTGTGTGTGTGTGTGTGTGTGTGTGTGTGTGTGTGTGTGTGTGTGTGTGTGTGTGTGTGTGTGTGTGTGTGTGTGATGAAATAATACAAAAAATTGGTTGGAACGACCTAAATTTATTAAGAAGAGAATGAAACACGAACGTCGCCTGGCCAGTCACGGGTTAGGGCACGTACGGTATAGAAATTTTTATTGATTATAAGGGATAATTAATAGTGCTCTCTCTCTCTCTCTCTCTCTCTCTCTCTCTCTCTCTCTCTCTCTCTCTCTCTCTCTCTCTCTCTCTCTCTCTCTCTCTCTCTCTCTCTCTCTCTCTCTCTCTCTCTCTCTCTCTCTCTCTCTCTCTCTCTCTCTCTCTCTCTCTCTCTCTCTCTCTCTCTCTATAACACACACACACACACACACACACAAGAACCCACAAGTGTGTGACGACTCATTTCACTACCAGAGGACACCCTATGACAGTTACCGCAAGAATTGGGTCACAGTTCACGTTGCTGCACAACAGACCTTACCGCTGAATTCGACCTTGGAGCAATCATCAATTAGTTTATTCCTCCAAAATCTGACTCACGGGGGGTCATCTTCCAGACACAAAGGAGCGTGCGTTCATATTATTATAAACTAATAAACTTCCCAATGAATGAGGACACTGAAACTCGGATAGACCTGCCTGAACTGATTCATTGAACATGTGTACGATTTGGAACTATTACACTTCTTGTCGAATTGTCTGTATAGGCTACTTGGTGCAATTATTTCGTATATAATGTTTGTCAAATAAGATATGTTGGAGTTTGCCATCAGAATTATGAATTCAGAGTTGTGCTCATGAAATTTTATTGATAGGCCTTGATCAACACTCTGTGGTGCTATGTGGGCCTGACCATGATGTGGAACACCAAAAGTGCCGATTCTTCGGGCGGGCTTGAAACATATTTTCACGCAACTATTTACTACATTGGTTATCATATCAATGGTTCTTAGTCCTCTGTTTGAAAACTTTAAAAAGATATTTCATTCTCATATCAGTTGTCTGCATTTTTTGAGAACAGAAAAATGGCTCAGGTCAACAGCTTGCCTTAAAACAAGTCTACGAAAAGCTGTTGACGTATACCAAAAGTTGGCCTGGAGGAATGTGGCCCGGAAAGAGTTAAACTGTATCCAAAATGTACTGCCCTTGCAAGGCACTGTATTTAAAATGTATTGGAGCCACTGGTACAAAGTCGGAGCCAAGTGCTATCGAAAATAAGCAGGGGTTTCTCTGATAAAGTTCACAAAATTTATTTTTCCTTGATAAAATATAGGTTCTTGAAGGTAATATATGTCATTTTCTAGCTTTATCGGTTAGATTTTTCAGTACAAGTTTCATAAGCTCAATTGGCAGGCCTTCTGATGAGAGAGGTGCGGGTATGGGGCGGTTCCTTTGATGTTAATGAACTTTATTGACATAAACCACATACATAAATGGGTACAGTCTAAGCAATGAAACAACGAACATTGTAAAACAGTGACACTAGTAGTACGCTACGTTGTATATATGTACCAAAAACAAAACAAAAAAACAAAAAACAAAAAACAAAACAAAACAAACCAAAAACCAAACAACAACAACAACAATCTACATCTTGCGTCACTAGTCCAAAGGCATGTGAACCCAATCATGTTTCTAGCATCTTACTATGCTGTGTCTTCTATCAAAAACCGTGTTCACAAATCTGAAAATAGGTTTACATACTTTTTCATCTCCCATAGTCATGATACGCAAGAATTTCCCCTGGTCCTCTAACAGCGGAAATTCAGGGTCTACATTTGTTAGCTCTGTATAACTCTTGCCTTATGGGGGTATATTTATCACAATATAGTATTAGATGCTTGTTATTCTCTATTTGATCCCGGGATTTGATCAGATTGGCACAATTTATATTTTCTTTGCTCTATTTCAGTTTTTGGTCTTATGTATCTACCAGTTTCAATTGCAAAGGTATGCGCGCTTTTGCGTAATTTGGTCAATTTTCGTCTGTGCTGTACAGGGAATGTTGCCTCAAGATAATATTCTTTTTTAAATGAAGATTTGAATGAACAGTATGTGCGAATTTAAGTTTATGCCTCTCACCATTTCCAAGGCCATTCACTTGCCATGAATAAAAAACTTGTAACTGTAGATATCTAGGGTAGTGTAATTTCCCTTAATGACAGATTTGTGCCGGGAGGGGTCCATAAAGCCAACATGTCACTGGAATTTACACCACTGTTACAACATTGACAGGCTGAACCTTTTGGTCGGTACAATTTGTACCGCTTAGATCTTTACATTGGGGGACAGCTTAAGGCCCCTCCTTTCGAATAATAGGAGGCTTCATGGCAGTTTCATGGACTGATCTGGAGTTTCATTGGTCTAAAGAGTCTCTTTAGACCAATGAAACTCCAGATCAGTCCATGAAACTGCCTCTGAGAACTTATTCATATTTGTCAAATGGGAAGGACCGCCTCTCATCTGTATAATGTTAATATCAGTGACACTTTAAGGGTTCAGTAATGAAGAGTGATGGCTTCTGCATCCCGTTTGTGTTTTTTCTTGAGGCGTATGGTATCTGATCAAAGAAATTCTAAGCTTTTATGACACAACTTGGTCTGGGATGATGTCCAGTTTGAAGCCTTGAAACAACTGGTCTGGTCAGCTCAAGGAACATAAACACTTGTAACACCATCTATAAGATCTTATCAAATGCTAATCAAATTAGAAAGACTAGGATGGTCACATACCAGGGGAAATGTTAAACTAGGTGAAACAAGTGCCTCTTGAAGAACAGGGACTCTGCATTTCATTTGGGAGTTGGGTGACCACAGCCAAGAGCCTAATTTGCTTGAGTACGCCGTCTGCTACCGTATCACTGCACTGGGCTTGTAACAGGTTCACACATCACTGTTCCGGTCCAGGAATCTTGCATTCAGTTGTCTTTTTCAACCCCGGTAAATTACATGTAATTGGCACCAAAATCCCATTTGAAGATATTAGGGAAATTAATGTTCACTTGCTGAATACTTGCGGTAAGTCCAGGATTCAGACGTGTTGTATATAAATGTTTATTGTAAGTCTTCAGCTTTCATGAGTACAAAATGATGAAGTGCCATGACCAGTAAAAATTAGAAATGCATGAAGTGTCCCTTTGAATAGTCTTCCCACATAGTAGGGAGAAATGCTCTCTCTGGCCTTTTGTTGTAGGACACAAACATACTCCCCCCCCCCACACACACACCCGACGCCCATTTTACTTTAACCACTAAGAAAAACAATTTCTTAAGTTATTCAATTAATATCCTGCTTACAAATCCCAAAGCACACCCAAATACTTAATCTTAATTAAAACAATGATAAATGAAATAAAAACAATGATTGGCAATATTTAAAAGAAGATGACATTACGAACAATTTCAAACCCAAAATTTCTGCTTTGCAGTTTTCACTCAATTTTTACATACGACACTTAGAATTTTCAGTAACCACATCCATCTCACATAAAACTTGATATGGCGACTTGTCAAGGAAACAGAATCCATTTGTTCAACTTGAAACATTCAGTGTCAACAACAACTTTAGACAGCCCAAACATCAAGGGCATCATGCGAGGTGTTGGCAGACGGATTGCAAACCCGTGTACTGCGCTTATGGTCATAAGCACTTGAAACAAAAATCAACTAGAAAAAAAAGATTTGCTTCAAAGCAAATCTGTCTGTGTGCCTTCAAAAGTTGTAAATATTAAATGTTACAACTTTTATCCTTTGGTACTTCACATTACATTAAGCTTATGGCTGGATGCAAATTTCAAAGTCCAAATGACCTTGACCTTTGACCTTTACAGGTCACATGTAAATTGCGCAGTGTTACAATGCCCACAATTTAAGCCCAACATGAACCAAATCGGATGAAAATTGACCAACTTATGGCAAGATGAAACTTTCAAATGACCTTGACCTTTGCCCTTTTGAGGTTACATGTTCTTATAAAAATGTCCGTACAATTTGAGTGCAACATGATTATAATTGGATGGAAATAAGCCAGGGAATGACTGGATGAAACTTTCAAAGGTCCAAATGACCTTGACTTTTGACCTTTAGAGGTCACCTGTAAGTTCAAAAATGAACAATAAGAAAGATACAGTCGGAACCACATCGACTTTAGTATATAAGATATTGAAGATTTAAAATTTTAATGAGCCCTCATTTGCATAATTTTAAAAAGCATGACCTCTCATTATAAAAAGGCCAGCCTTCATCTATAGAAGTAAAATTGTGCCAAGTTTGGAGTTTCTGCATGTTATACTTTTCAAATGAAATGTCGGACAAATTTGCCTGCAAAGAAAGAAAGAAAGAAAGAAAGAAAGAAAGAACAAAGAAAGAATTCCTAGAAAAACAATATGTCTATGTTGGCACACAGCCATAATAACCGGAGAACACAACATAAAAAGCATATGTACGCCAATTACATCCATATACACATATTTAAATATATTTATCTATGCACTTCATATATAAATACATATGCATAATTTGTGTTTTACAACAAATACACTCTCTAATTAATATGCCATAAAACCAAGAATTCCTGAAACAAATAGCAAACATATCTGTAAAGGTTTATAGATCCAATTTATTCATTGTCTCACATATGACATGAAGAAAGTTAACTTCAAGGTGAAGTGGGCAAGTTTTGTGCCTATTTTTTGATGTATGAAACATTGAGCTAATAAAACGTGTCCATATTTTAATGTGCATGATAGATACAACATATATATATATATATATATATATATATATATATATATATATATATATATATATATATATATATATATATATATATATATATATATTTATATATATAAAGTATTATAGATAGAGGTGACATTCCAAGTTTCTTTTATGGGTTTGTGGTGTAGGCGCACCCAATGAACCACAAAAATAGTTGTAGAATTTTAATTCATGATGATTATGGCACGTGAAAAGTTTCAATGTTGAATATCTTTAAACCTATAATAGGTAGAGGCGCCTGTCCAAATTTAGTTCATCGGTTTGTACTGAATAGAAGGCGCATGTAGCATTTAAATTTGTGCAAGTTTTGGTGGCACACAGATTTGCTTTGAAGCAAATCTTCTTTTCTAGTTATATCAGTCATAGCTTAATGTACACCCTCTATGCAATGCAAATGGATGCTGGTAGTTCTGTGACCTGACCACTCACATACACAATTCTGACATACAATCTTGCAGCCAATCAAAAGAAATAAGATATCTGCAAATGGGCGTGATAAAAAATATTTTCTTTCAATGAAGAACCCGAAGAGAGGCACAACGGAGTTTGAATTTATAGGGATTTATAATTGAATCAACTTGTCTCCGATTTTGTATGCATCCCACATCCTATATTTTGTGGCACAGACTTTATTCCAGAGAAAAGTCCAATCCTTGTAATTAGCTGAAATTTTGACCACTTTAGGGACCAGCCAAAATTATCAACATTTTCACATGAGCACACAAAGTACAATTTCATAGGACCCCCACCCCCTTGAAATTAGTACTTTAAAAATGTTGATTTTTTAAACTAAAATACCAAGCTATTGTTTGGTCACATGTGCAGACCCTAAAACGTGTGCATCTGATGTTCATTCAGCTTCTCATGAAAATATTACCATAAATATTTAAGTTTGAGACATTTATTGGTAGGCAAAAAAACCCAACATTTTCATGTATTAAAAAAACGTACACTGGCCTTCGGTCCCCTCCCCCTCCCCCCAAAGCGTACTCTGTGTACTAACGTGAAATTGTTAACATTTTTGGTTGGTCCCTTACGGTGTGTGTCCTGCATTGGAAGTAATTTTTTTTTTTCATATAATATTCTTTGTTAGATATACTCTGTCCCTGATGTTCTCACTTAAATGTCCCTGAAATGGCATTTTGAATGTCGGCATCTCTGATACCATAAAATTTGTTTTACTTCCACTCACATGAATATGTGATGGGTGCTTGAGCCTGTCTCCCCCCTTTTTTTTTTGTATCCCCAAAGCACACCCCTTCACACACCCGTCTCTTGACCAATCAAAATCTGTATTTCCATTCAAACATTCACTTAAACCTTCTTGAAACAGTTTATGCTTTAGAGTCTTATAATTTGCTGACGTCACTAAAAACTTGAATTTCCTTGCGAATAAGTTAGAGCTACATAGTGAAATTTTGCACACTGTCCATTGATGTCACAGGTTAACACCTAAATTTGATACTCGACCTTCAGAGGAGCAAAAACCCATAAAGCTGTCTAATAACTGGGTGATATATGCAATTCCTTAAAACCTTGAAACAGTAGAACAAAGACGTGTGAAACAAGAGGCCATTTAGAGGTTTCCTAACATACAAACATCAGACAGAACCCGGGCATTATGTGCACTATGGGTTTGTAAGTTACATGGATTTTAAAGGTAACAGGCACTTGTACTTGTAAACAACATGCATCCTCAGTGCGTATCAAAGAGAAACGATAAACCATAGAAATGATCACCAGCATAATGCACACGAACAAGTTGACCACGTATTTAACCACGATGACATGCCTCTCATCTCTGCAACAAGATGTCTGTTTGTAACTCTTGGCATATTGTGACAGGTTACCGTACATTGATTCTTAAAAAGGAACAATATAAGCTGAAACTAGAAAAAAGATTTGCATCAAAGCAAGTCTGTGTGCCTTCAAAAGTTGTAAGTATGGCTAGAAGAAAATTCCAAAGTCTAAATGACCTTGACCTTCGACCTTTAGAGCTCACATGTAAATTACAAAAATGTGCAATGTTGCAATAGCTACAATTTAACCCGACATAACTGAAATTAGATGAAAATTGACAAAGGTATGGCTAAAATAAAAATTTCACAGGGCCAAAAAACCTTGACCTTTGACTTTAGAGGTCACATGTACATTACGAAAATATGCAGTGTTTCAATACCTACAATTTTAGGCTGACATGACTATAATGGGATGAAAATTGACCAAGTTATGGCTAGATGAAACTTTCAAAGGTCCAAATGATCTTGACCTTTGACCCTTAGAGGTTACAAGTAAATTACAAAAATATGCAGTGTTGCAATACCTATAACATGGTTAAAATTGGACGAAAACTTACCAGGTTATGGCTAGATGAAAATTTTAAAGGCCCAAATGACCTTGATCTCTGACCTTTAGAGGTCACATGTAAATTATAAAAATGTGCAGTGTTACAATATCTACAACATGGTCAAAATTGGATAAAAATTAATCGTTATTACTAGAAGAAAATTTCAAATGGCAAAATTACATTGACCTTTGACTTATATGTCACAAGTAAATTACAAAAGTGCGCAGTGTTACAAACATGAATTGAAGGTGGATTGGTTACCTGTACCCATAGTAGTTTTGGAGATACTCAAGATTTAAATTTTCAAATGGCCCTAAGTTGCATAATTGTCAAATCGTTGAACCTCTTTACAAGAACTCAAGACTTTATGTATGAAAGTATAATCATGCTAGGTTTGGAGTTTCTACGTATATTTTTCAAATGAAATATCGGACAAATTTTCCTCTAATGAAAGAAAGAATTCCTAGAAAAACAATATGTCTGTGTTGGCACACAGACATAAAGAAAGAAGAAAGAAGAAAGAAAGAAAGAAAAAGAGAGAGAAAGAAAGAAAGAAAGAAAAAGAGAGAGAAAGAAAGAAAGAAAGAAAGAAAGAAAGAAAGAAAGAAAGAAAGAAAGAAAGAAAGAAAGAAAAACAATATGTGTGTGTGTTAGCACACAGACATAATATTTCGGGTGATACTTATCAAGTCAAGGTGATAAGGACTATACGGGAAGATTATTCTGCAGCAAGAAATTAACATGAAATATAATACAGACATTTTAGTGATCCAAATTTTGCATTTACATAGCAAGGCAAGTGAGCTGAAATCATTCAAGGTGCTTGGAAACTGATCTCTCTGTCTTTCATCGGTGGAAATGATAGAGTATATTTGTCAGAGCAGTTAAAAATTACGGAGAATAAAATTCCATCTTTGATTGACAGACGATTAGAAATACTGACTTGGAATTATATAGCTTTTTGTGAATAGCTAAACCGTGTCTACCGTTTTCACCCCAACTATATTTGGTGTACCCCTGAAACATACCCTCTAGAGTTGAGGATATACGAAATTACCGTTTTTGCCCCTGCTAGAGTCCTTGAACAGTAGATGACCGGAAATCCATCCAGAGGACCTATGATGAATGACAGCAGGGTCAAATGGACAGAAATTATGGTGCTTTACATACATACATACATACATACATACATACATACATACATACATTTAGCAGTGGAAAAGAGAAATGTAAGCATCTTTTTTACGTCAAAATGAAAGCCAACAACGAAAAGACACCCTGCGCCCCAAAACAAGACTTTTCAAAAAGGCGTGACCCAGAACATATTGGAAAACGTGCTTCATCGCCAGAACAGGGTTCGTCGAGTGCCGTTTAGTCCTTATCACCTTGACTTGATAAGTATCACCTGAAATTATTATGTCCATCAATTCCAAGTTTTACGCATAGGTTTGTGACACCCGCCAATCTAATGGACAGTCAACCAAAGTTGTTGAATTATAGATTATAATACTTAGGGGATTGAAAAATTTAAAAGTTGAACATCTCCAAAACTATCATAGATACAGGTGCCATTCCAACTTAAATTTATAGGTTTTAGACTCAGCCGCCTCCCATAAATTCTTGAACCAAAGTTGTAGAATTTTTAGAACTATTATAGAGTTGCCAGTCCAACTTGAATTTATAGATCTGTCACATACCCACATCCAAAGAACCACGAACCAAAGTTGTAGCATTTAATTTATGCAAATTAGGAGAATACACAAAATTTAAGTCTTGAATAGTTTAAAAACTATTATCGACAGTGGTGCCATTCCAACTTCAATTTACACCCAGTCTTTCACATAAAAGAACTTTTATTTATGTACATGAAGTTGTTCATGATTAAGCAGATCATATTTTCCCATCATTAGCACTTGTAAAATAAATAAAGATGTGTCTGAGGAACAGTCAAGCATTAAAATATGCAGATACATACAAGCACAAGAGGAATCTGTTGGCCCTACTTGCGGTTAACATAGGCCGTTATGAGAATAGTACACACTGCGTTAGCAAGACACAAACGGAGCTATTTGTATTAAAAGCGACCAAATGTGATCAGAACTGGGGATATCTTTCAGAATGATTCAGTCAGCCAGACCCTGGAAAGCAGGTCTCGTTTTGTTCGATTACATAATGCCTGCAGGTGTCGCCAGAAATACTGGACACGTGTCAGGTGAGGAACGTGCCGCAGGTCCGTAGGCGTTTTGCTGGACCTGCCAGATAAATCAAAGAACACGCGAGGCTGTTGCTTGATCTAACTCAACTTCCTGTTTATATCATATTTGTATTGTATATAAAAACATTCAAAACGAAGATGCCACATAGAACTATTTCTGATTGCCAATTCCCCCGCTTGTGGCAATGCGTCCTGTTTACATGCACTACAGATTCCATCCACCAGCAATGTGGAATGCATTCAACATGTTTAACACAAACAGAGCCGCCAGTTCTGCCTTCAGGCGTGTTCGACTAGTGTCTGGAAGATCGGAAGAAAGGCAGGCAAGGAAGGCTGCCGCAATTCGAATTCCCTTCTTGCCTCAAAAAAATATCCTTTTTTTTTTTTTTTTTCGTTGATAAAAGTGTGGAAACATTGCAAATTTCAGTCCCTCCTTTCTAGTCACCAAAAGTAGCACCTGAAATTCTGCCACAGCCACATTGCAGTAAGTCATCAGCTTGTATTGGAGGTCCTTCGCGGAAATTAAGGTCTGGTCTTAAACAATAGACAAGTTGATTAACACAAGTGAAAGTGAGGGAGTTTTTTTGGAGGATAGGCACACAGCATATCAGCAAAAAATATTGCGGTCCTTTGGGATGATGAGGCCAAACCCAAAAAAAGATGGACCGCCGGATACAAGTTTTGTGGCAGCCATGCAATAATACATGGTCTCCTGAGCTCAACAAATACCATCCACAGTTCAAGCTCGGTCTATTTAACAAGCAATCAACACAAGTGCTGCAATGTGAAGTGAAGTCAACATTTAGACATTCCCACCAAAAGCGAGTTATTTTTACTTCGTTTTCTGGTGCAGTTTCCTGGTGCTAAAGAAAGAAAAGATTTGGTCACTTGCCCTTGGCCAACCTTGGCAGGCGGGTGCTGCTGTCATGTTATAAACTAGGCAATATTAATAACCCTCTGCTTAAATAATTTAATGGTGTACCCATACTTTTTTAGATAATTTAAAGATACGCACATGTATGTGTAGCATAATCCTTTGATTACATCATGTGTAAAGATGAGCAGAGTTGGAGCCCATGCTTGACTGCACATGGGCTGAATGTGACACAAAGTCAAAAAGTGCACTTCGCAGAAAGGATCATGTGCGGTCTTTCCTGTCCCTGTTAGGACCTTCCTAACCATTGATTTTTCTCACCATACCTGTGTAATGTGGCCAGAAACTGTGCCAATCATGGGTATAAAGGCATGGGGTTTTTTCTGTCAGTTATGGATTCGCCATCACTGGTCAAACTGTGAACATCACCATGCCAGGGCTATCCAAAATGGACAGGGCAAGAGCTATAGGTCGCATTGAAGCCGGTGAAAGTTGCAGAGCTGTCGCAGGGGCAATGGGTGTGAACCACAAATCCATCAATGAGTTGTTGAGAAAATACCGAAACACAAATGATGTTGCAGATTTACCACGCCCGGGAAGGCCAAAGCTGACCACCAGGCAACAAGACCGTTTCATCGTCAATGCAGCACTGAGGAGTAGGAGCCGCACAGGTCCTGATACTCAGAGCCAGCTGGAGAGAACCAATCCTCACCAAAGATGCATGTCCACCCAGACTGTTCGTAACAGACTGCATGCTGCTGGTTTAAGGTCCTGGAGCATGGTGAAAAAGCCGCTTCTTACCCCACGTCACAAGGCTGCTCGGTTGCAGTGGACAAGAGAACATGTCCGTACAACACATGCAGGATGGAGCAATGTTCTCTTCACTGATGAGTGTCGCTTTTCCCTCCACAGAAGTGATGGACGTGTTCGTGCATGGAGACAGCGAGGGGAGAGACACGCTGCTTGTTGTGTTCAGCCCACAGTTGCATACGGAGGGGGCAGCATCATGGTGTGGGCGGGCATCTCTGCTAATGGCAACACAGACCTCGTCTTCATGGAAGGAACAATGACAAGCAGACGGTACATAACGGATGTCCTGGAACCCCATGTTGTTCCATATGCGGGTGCCATTGGAGACTTCATGCTGATGCACGACAATGCCAGGCCACGTTTCAGCTGTGGTTCGTGATTACCTGGATAGTGAGAGTGTTGAGGTGATGGAATGGCCAGCATGCTCACCTGACCTCAACCCGATTGAGCACCTGTGAAGCCATATGAAAAGAAATGTGTACCAGAAGATGGGTCCTAACTCACACTTCGCAGATCTATGGCTTTATCTTCTGGAGGAGTGGGACAGTATACCTCAGGTACTTGTGAGAAAGCTCGTCTACAGCATGTAAAAACGCTGCAAACAGTGCATTGACAACCATGGTGGCTACACATCCTATTGAATGGACATTTAAAGGTGCTTTGTGACACAGTGATGAGTCAATTTCTGCTCTATTGAACTCAGAAAATGCCTTAACTTTAAGTACAGTCTGTGATAACTTTTGATGCAACCAAGCACCATCTGTGATAACTTCTGATGGGACTCTGCACTCAGTTCATATGCATGTTTGAGCACTCTACAGGTACTCTTGCGAACTTACGATTCAGACTTTGTCTGCTTATTGACACTGTGCAATGAAGCGTAACTTCATTTGAACAGAATTTCCTCTACAGATCTACTCTAAAGTGTATACAAAATAAAAGAGACATTAAATATATTCAAGATATGTGTGTGTTTTTTTATATAAAAATTGCTTTTAGTGGAGGGTTATTAATTTTGCCTAGTTTATATAGTCAGTCCAGCCAACCGTCCACACTTGCTCTAATCATGACAACTTAAGAATGCAATGAGCTACCTCAACCAAATTGAGCATCTGGAACCCTCTTATCAATAAGCTCGGACAGAACTGCAAGTCCGTGACCTTCACTTGGAAACTTTGTCAGTTTTATGGTATGTTCATTGTCATTACCACCTCCAATTTGTTGCATGGAACCTCCACTGGAGAGCTGGATAGGATTGGGCATGGGCAACCTTGACCCTGCTTCAATGTCACAGGGGTCAACCTTGTTAATTGCAGCATGTGCAGAACATCAGAATGGAATCAGCTCATCAAGCAAAACTTGTTACCTGTTTTGTTTTTGTTTTTTTTCCTGCTTTGGATGACATTTCATGGGTGACCTCGACGTCCTTTCAAGATCACACAGGACAACTGTATCAAAGTCTTCGGAGACAGTTTTATATATTGGCTTCCAACTGGATACTTGGTATATGGTGTCATCGCATAGGATAGCACATAGGAGTATTGTCATACCGTCACAAGGTCAAGGCCTCAGACTGCTGTCCTCAGCAATCGGAGGCCTGGACCATGTCAAGGTGAGGAGTACGTTGGGCAAGGAGCAGCGAAGGCTGACTATTTATTATTATTATTTTTTATTTTTTCATTTGCAAGAATCGGGGGGGGGGGGGGGGGGGGGTCCTCAAGAAGAGTATTTTTTACACCAGCTTCGCATTCCTTGACTATGAACAATTATCGCTTCTAGAAAACACCACAGAACAACTTGGTAAGATTTTTAGTCAACCCTTAGTTTAATATTGCACAAATTCTTTCCTCTAACTCTGTACAGTAAACTGCCAACATCGTTGACAGCATCCATTTATATTCAATTGTTTAGGTGCTGTGGCAGTGGTATACATACAATACATGCATATATTCAGTACAAAAATGCTGCCATTTTGAGGTAAAACCAAATTTGGAGCATACCTTGATAAATAGTTAACACTGGACATTACCCTCTTAAAACAGCATAATACTCTAAGGGCATCAAGCTGAGAACTGTTACTGTTACAAAATGTTCTCTATCACTCTGACAAGTTTGTGGCAATACTGTATAATTTTAATTAAACTGTATTTCCATCTTGGGGACAATTTTTGTATCACATAAGCTTATAGCTAGACACTCTTTAAGACAAAGCTGTCAGGAAGACTCCCTCCCCTCCTCCCATGGGTTTGTGTCTGTACACAAGTACAGCTTGCAAATGGATGGAATCAGGGCAGACAGACAGACATGATTGATCTACCAAGTCCTGCAACATTTTAACAGCAATGCCAAAAAAAAAAATAAAATAAAATAAAATAATAAAATAAAAATAAGTCATAAACAAAAAATTTTTTAAAAAATCCAAACACAGGACAATTTCTGATGGTAGATTTATGGTCAAGTAGTGCTGCTGAACTACAGAAAATACATATTAAATAAATGGTCTGTCCCAAAGATATCTTACAATTCCCATCTGCCTATTTGCCTTCTTGGATGGCTTAATGAGCAGTACTTATTAATTTTTCTCGTACATTTGCAATACTTACTTCATGGACAAAGTTTATCTATAAACATTACAAGCTTCGTGGATTACTTTGACTCTTTCAGTGCCAAGTTATGTACCGAGTCAACAGCTTCCTCGGCACCCAAAGTGCACCGATGAAAGCTGTTGACCCAGACAGACCACTATATTCTCTGGAACTAAAGGCATGCTGGTGCTTGAATGAAAGGCTGTTTCACAAGGATTATGAATGTAGCATCCTTGTCACAATTGAGAGTAGTTCCTCTGATGTAGTTTGACTTTAGTCACAGCTGACGAGGAAAAAGTTAAAATAACACATGGCACGACCTCACCTTGTAACTTTGGCAAACACTGACCTGTATTTTTCAATGCTGCTATCACTTTTGTCAAAAATATATCTACACAAAAACATATCAGCTGCACGGCCTATGTTAATTAATATCGGGACGTCTTCGAAAATAGAGGCACCTCAACCTATGGGAGGGAATACATGAGAGTGACATGGTACAGTTGCACAGATCACTTGTTCCTCTGTATAAGCAAAATAAGTTACCGATGATCTGGTTATATCGCTGTACATAAACACATTGCTTAATCTTTCAGATCATCACACTTGTAGGTTTTAGTCCATCTACACAGTTTGCATACATGTACAATAGCTAATGTACAATAAAATTCACTTTTACAAAAAGTATACAAATATCTACAGTATATTGCTTACAAATTCATTCTTCAAAACCATGGTTTTCATGAATGCATATATGCATAATTCTTGTTTTATGGTACAATTGGAAAACATTGTGGTTTACTGGTACAAATACAAAATATCAGGCAAGACAACAGGTGGGACTGTCGTAAATTGATGCTAAAAAATCTGCATTATATGGTTGACAAGCACTTCACAAATAGAACATTTTTACTGGCATGAGCAGACCCTTGATTTGCCAATACACCAGATCAGACGCTTAATCCAGTTGAATCAGAAACAAAACTTGCTTAATTGCCATGGTAAAAGAAACTGATGGTTGCAGACTAAAGTAGCAGTACAAACTAGCTTGTTAACGCCCATTTAGTTTGTACTATGAATTTCTCTACAAGATCATGTTAGGTTCCAGGGACAGCTGTAGACTTCAAAAATCTGCTGCCAACATTGGAAATAAGAGGCATAAATGCTACATGTCCATTTGCTCTGATGGGGGGGTGGGGGGTGGGGAGGGGGGTGTCTGTACACTGGACGACACCTTATCATGACAAAGTATTAACTACAGAAGGTGTATAAATCTAGTACTATGTACAAACACTGACATGATATCTAGTGGTACAAAATAGTCTTACTGAAATACCCTGAAGCCCCCTTAAGAGAGGCCAGCCCTCTAAAAAAGACCACTTCTCTCTGCAGCAGAGATGACATTTTCATTACATTTCCCCTCTCAGGAGAGGCCACCCCCTCTTAGCTGCAATTCTGATGCATTGGGAGCGGGTCTTATCACAGGAGCACCACTGCTGTGGCTTAACAATGACCTTCATATAAATAGTAAAAAAATTACATTAAACTGAATTTTCTGAAACTTTCATACGTCCCTGTGTATACTAATTGCTGTTGTCCCTGTGGTATTGATTGGTTGTCAGGCTTGGCAAAACAAAAAACAAAAACAAAAAAAAACGCTTTTATAACCTTACTTGTGCAAGTGACGAGCATACTCTTTGAAAAAATATTTTGTACCACATCAAAATGATGCATTTAATAAATAGTGATGCCCTTTTCATTGGCTCAATAGATTTCCTCCAAACACTACAATTTCAATTTTCAGGTCTCTTTGTGTTGCCCCAATGAGAATTGGAACATTATAAATTCAGTTTCATTCACAGAGAGCACCTGCACATCTGGATTTAATATACAAAGTAGTAATAAAACTAATAAATAACCAGCTGCCTTTAGACCATCCCTATTGAAAAAGTTACAACAGACATGAGGGATACCCATCATGCAATTGATACAATCAGCTGTTTAAGTCTCAACAGGCACCTGTACACTCAAATGTACTGAACCAAAGTTTTTATCACAAATACCGTACCTGCATATGTATTAAAATATTTTTCTGTTCACAACAAATGTTTTTACCACTCATCTGCATAGAGGATCAAGACTGACCAATGCAGGTACTACCTGCACTTCACCTGCCCTAGTAGGCAGCTTTCTACGTGATATTGCAATCATGTACACTTGTCAAATGCTCGAGGTAGAGAAGAAATTTCAGCAGATGCACTCAGTCAGTACTGTAGTGGTAGCAGCCATGCAGAGCTGCTGTGGGATTAAACAGGCAATACTAAAACAGACTTTACACCGGGCACTTTGGTATAGTGGAATTCCCCAATTAAGACCACCTCAGGGCCTAAAAATGGGGAAATAAGTTAAGGACAAACTAAAACAGGAATATAAATTGGTGGTCTTAATATAGAAATGAGAGTTCTAACTTAGTTTACCTCATCTGCATAACTTGCAATCAGCAATATGTAGGACAAACACAGGGACCTATTAATGGTAGGCCAAGAGGGCACTTCCGTTACATTAGCAACAGGGTGACTACATCATGCCCTCCCCGGGTCAAGTGTCACCCCAGGGGCGACAATTCACTCAGGGTGGGCATGATGGACTCGATACTGAAGTCCATATTTTAGAAGACAGTAAAACCTCCCTATACTGAATACCCTTGGGACCAGAAAAAAGTGTTCGGTGCAGTGAGGTGTTAAGTATAGGGAGGTTTGTTTACATTGGAAGTATGTATTTGGGACCGAGAAATGGGTGTTCAGTATAGAGAGGTGTTTGGTATACAGAGGTGTTCGGTTAGAGAGGTTTTACTTGCGTCCCTACTCCAAAAAGATTAGCCCCCAACTAGAGAGCTGTGACTAACTCGAGGGAAACATTAGCTGCAGCGACTATGCTCAATTGAGCCATTTGGCCTCGATATTATGGGAAAATGAGCTCAGTCTAATACATATACCAAAATATTATAGTCAGAGCCCATCTCCCCATGCCATGTACCACTCATCCCACACATCTGTGTGAATTTGAAAAAAAAAAAAGAAACCTCATCTATTACATTACGAAATATTCCTGATATTACCATGGCCGTTACCCAGGGCAACTGAAACAACTAAACGGTGGTTCCAAAAACATGGACCCTGACTATTGCACAGGCTGACCCTTCAGCTGGCAAGTGAAAGGATTTCCCCACTAGGAAAATCTTTCTAATTCAAGGAAAACCTCTTTGAAATAAACATCATATCCACAAAGAACATTCACAACAATTTATGTTGAACCACTTCTGAAATGTAAACAACAGAACTTGGTTTCCGTAGCAACTGTAGTGGTATATAAACAGGGGTAACACAGTTTTATCAACTGTAATGGTTTGTAACTGATGAGATGAAGGTATCACTGAAACTACAGGTAGTCTTCCGTTTAAACGGGCACTGAGCCTCTTCCATCTGCAACCCTTGTCCCGTCATATTTGCTTAATGTCGATATGGTTGCTTTAAAGAGGTGGTACCGCTATTTATTTAAGATTCCATTGTATTTGCATAGGAGCTCTTTGTCACAGACGCATTTGGCTGTGTAATATTCTTCTGGGTCCATAAAATAGAGGACGATTGGGGAATGATATGGAATGAAGTATTGTCAGTTTGTACATGGTAGCCACTGTGTTGATTTCGCTTTCCTGAAATAAAATCTGTTGAACAATTTTCAATCACATGTATATCAAAATATTGAACCAAAAAAAAATCTGGGTTACGTTCACCCTTCCTTTTAAAAGGGGCAACAGACCCAGTTCTCAAAAGTCATCTGTGTAAACAATTATTACATGATTTTCTGGACACAAAACATTCTGAAAGTAAACTGTAAATGAGAACTAAAAGCACCCCATGCTTGAGGCCAGCAGTTTGTATGGCATGCGCCCGGCCTACACCAAGTCGCTGTCAGCTTGCTGGTAATCAAGGGGTTCACGTAAAATGGGACTTCCACAATGTGCTCTCACACTTGACCAACCCCACATATATCAGTCACTGCTGCCTATTATAATGACCATAGTTACACTTGTTTATACAAAGACTACAAATATCTGTACAAAAAAAAAATTCATAACAATATATTATTAAAAAGAAAATGTTCTATTGCATGTGTATTTGCATCTATCAAAAACCTGAGTTTCCATTTACACAGACACGCAGATTAAAAAAGAAGTTACTTGTCCTTCCAAAATTCATTGCATTACAGCATCCCTCACTTTGACTCTTTTTCTTTATGTCCTTTTGTTTGCTGGCCAGCTCTTCCATCTGACAGACCAACTGAATAACCTCCAGTAACACTTGGTGCAAGAGGCCTTCATATAGGCATTGCCTGTTGACCAATTGTTTTTGTCATAAAATATGTTTAAACCAACACTAAGCTCCAACGAGATGGCAGCAAACAGGCAAAGGGTTGATCACAGACTGGGAGTAGGCTCAACTAGTTTGTCATTCACTTATTTGGATCCAATCCTTTGACTCTTTTTTTCCGGCCCGGCTCGCCCTCTTGATTGACAGGTCTCCATTTCGGCCCCTGGTAAACCTCTCCATCGTCTATGTTCGTCATCAGGACGGGCTTTCCCTGATGAGACTTATTCTTGTAGTGGGCCCTCATGTGAGCGCTATAAACATAAACATGGCATATACGAGCTTTGATTATGAATACAGCCCCACATAATGTACTTTTTGAATCAACTTGGTTACATGACACAGATTAACCATTTCCTTTTTACATCAGATTGTCTTAAAGATTGTGTCAAAAGCCTTCCTTGTCACGGGCTGGTTGCCACGGAAAGATGTTGACCTGGCGCATGTCGTTTTCATCGGTCTCGTCTGCAATTTTCAAGTTGTTTTTCACTACTCTTGACAATGGCCACACTGAAGAAGACGACATCTGAACACCAGCTATATTTGGCCAGTTCAAGGACTGGGGGGGGGGGGGGGGGGGAGGCGGCTAAATTTACCCCAGCCACCCTCAATTATGCACACACAACACAATGAATTTGGCTGCACTTATAAAAGGCATCCAAAAGCTACCTAATCACTGTTGTGTAAGATATATTTGCAAGTATAGCAGAAACACGGTATACATGTAGGTACAAACTTCCTTTTCCATGTATTTCCAGTTTATGTGAAAGTTGAATAAATGCACTGAATTGAATATCCATGTGAAGAACTGAATACAAGTGTCAGGTTAAATGACCATTGATTTTTTTTTCCCTTCTGATGACAAATCCATTCATTTATACGTAAAGATCTATATATTATTCCAGTAATTTTGTTCACATAATGGGTATGAAATCCTATCCTCTTTGAATTGGTGGTAGCTTGCAAACAGCATCTAATTTTGGTATTCCAATTTCTAGTTTGGACTTAACTCTGGATCCCAGTATCATCAACAGATGCATCTTCGTAATTCATCCAGGTACTAAAATAATACCAGACACATAAAATTGAATGTGCAATTTGGGCACGGTCCAACCCATTCAGGATAACTGTGTTTTGAGACTTGGGGACATTTTGGTCAACACGTATGTTGTGTATCATGTGTCCAAATTTAGTAATTCTAGCCCCAATACAATCCAAAGAAATTAACTAGATATTTTCAATACATGCAATATATGTTAACATTGTAGTCAATGGACTGTATTAACTATTGGATTTGGATTACTGACAAGAAATATCTGCTCTACCATCTGTTTCACATGGATATTTCTCATTAAGTTAATCTTTTGAAGATTTCCTTTTTTGTCACATTGTAGAAATACTCTAGTTCTTGTCTCCCATTTTTCAGTACCGTTTTCACTGGCTATTCTATGTTTTACATATGCCCTTTTAAATATGTCTCCCTGTCCTCTTGATAAGCCGTTGAGATTACTGTAATGATCTTACCCAAAAGAGCAGGTGAACGCACAGTGAAAGCAACGGAACCTCGGCGGCAAATGTTTGACGACGAAATGTTCACTGGCATGACCAGATTTCTTGCTGGTATGTGTACAGAGACTACAGTGGTAGATGCCATCTTTGTCTTTGGTGTATTGTTTGGTGATCTCATTTGCATTGGTGGAGACTGTCCATGCCCGCTTCTTGGTGGAGGCCACAGGCACACCTGAACAGAGATCCACACGTAAGCACATTATCTGGCTTTCAAATTTACACTGTAAGGCTTGTCATTCAGGCAAGCCCTACCTTCCCGAAAAGTAAATTTTCGTCAGGGCAAGCACAAATAGGAGTTGTATACAGAGTTAACATCTTACTCGTCCTAAATTGATGCAAAAGTGGCAATCAGACAAGTAGAGACAAACCTTCACATCAAGCCTTGCACTGTAACCAAAGTGACCTTGTTACTGTTTCTGGACAGTGGCATCTCCCAAGCTAAACGAGAATTCCAGTTTGGAGAGAGAAGCCAGATGTTCAGGAAGCGTGTCTGCAGCTGGAAACTGTAGCTAGACAGCTGTTATGAGAATATAAAGAATAAATGTGTCAGTACTAGACCTGCTTGCATGTACTGAGGGACCAGAGAGCAGACTTTGCTTCCATGACACATGCCTGATGTATCAGAGACAACAATGGCTTGCACGTCATGCTATTAATGAGGAACCAGAGAGGAGGCTTGGCTTGCATGTCATAGAACTGAAGGACCGGAGACCACCTTATTTATATCTGCCAATGCCAAGTTTTATGATTTCTGAATTGCCACTTTCAATCTCCTTGAATCCTTCAATCTATCTCAACATATATGATTTTGTTCAAAAACTTGGTATGGATAACTTTTTCCGTTGTTCTAACTCAGTCCCTGGTTTTTCCGTATATTTACCTATATTTAAGACTACAAATGCATATGTAAATTCTTCATGAAAAGAGCTTCCGTTCAAGTACCAGCATGCCTATAGTCTTAAGTCAGTAGTTCTGGCACTGTCTGGCAAGTCATGCTGCAGCTGCTGCAAGGGCATGACTTGCCAGGCAGTGCCAGAACCACTGACCAATGCCTGTGACCATAGTATGGAATGAGGTAAAACAATGAAAAGACAGTGACATATCCCCATGCTACATGTTACAAAAACTTTATGTCTGTGGTGTGTCATGTTGAAAGGTCAAAAGTTCCTGTGACAAAATTGCAATTTTACAAGTTCATTGATGTATTAAACATAACCATAAATGAGACCAAATAAAACATTAACTTGCAAAGACAATTTTCTTAAAACAGGCATGCGAGAAACAATCCATCACTGTGCGGCAACAGAAGCATCTGTGGCACCAACTGAGGGGTTCGTTTCCACTCAACAATCCAACCAAAAATGCAAAGGTTAACCTTTACACAAGGGTCATGTGACCATGAAAATGAGGTCACTATCATCAAAAGTTATCAAGTCAAGACAAGGTGTCAAAGTACAAATGAGGTAAACTTGGGAGTTTCAGGAGGCCAGTAAGTCTTGAGATATCGTGTTCACAAACAAATGGCGGTGGACACAACCATGGATGGCATCCTGGATGGACGGACAACCAAAAAACCGTAAAGGGACGGGACCCATAAAAACTGTTCCACAAATATACAAATGCATGTTATCTATGGCAGGGCCAGAATTTCAGCCAGAATCCGAGAATCCATTCTCGTAAAGATTCTCCTAAACTTGTCTTTCTTTAAAAAGAAAACTTATTGACAAAAACCCAAATAGATTCTCCCAAAATTTCGAGAAATTCTGGCCCTGTGTGGGCATCCGTAAAAAAACTGACATTTTCTGTATCTTCAGCACATCTGCCTGTCTCATGTCCTTGACTCACCTTGATTCTGACCTTGACCCTTCTGTGGACTGCTTCCTGTCTGCACCAGCATTTTCTGTTAAAACATAAATCACAGATTAGCCAAACTGCGTGCTGCATGTGGTGACTTTTCAAGCATAGTGACCTAGACCTCTGAGAAGGAAAAATGCATTAAGTAAATGTTACAGAGGAAACAAGAGGACTGTGCTAAGCTGACCTTGAAGGCTCAGACTAAAATTAGTCCTGTGAGCTTTAGAGTTACATAAAGTAATGTTTGTTCAAGACCATCATCACCGAGTTTTAACAAATTGTTAACAGACAATTTGTAATGTCAGTCTTCACTCATACAGTTCACAAGACATTTTTTAACATCAAAAGTTACAGAATCGACAATTATCAAGATCCATATTCACCAATATATGTCAGTTTGACCTGTCAGGGCCACTCACCACCAAAATTAGCATCTAAAGAAACCGCATTGGTGCTTTCCTGTTAATATTTAACAGAAACCATGCCCCCATTATCCACCATTACTG
The DNA here is from genome assembly GCA_964020975.1 of Hermodice carunculata. NCBI lineage: Eukaryota > Metazoa > Annelida > Polychaeta > Eunicida > Amphinomidae > Hermodice > Hermodice carunculata. Next base: position 89,993,719 of record OZ026620.1, on the reverse strand, counting down.
AAATATCAGTTAACCTTTCGGTTAACCTGATTACAGCACAAAGCTATGAATTGAAGTTTGCACAGCACCTCTACCTACAGTACTTTTCAAGATATTCAAGATTTAACTATATATTATGGGATTCAAGATACCCAAGATTTAAAATGCCCTTAATTTTTACAATTGGAAATGCTACAACTTTTGCTCAACATTAATTTGAAGCACAAATCAACAATAAATATATTTAGAAGTTAAAATGGCAACCCCATATTCTACAGTTTGCAGATATAGAAGATTCAAAATTTAAAATATATTTAATGAGAATAATTCAACTTCTTACAACTGTTCTATATTCATCAGATACACAATAGTCAATAACATGAGCTCAGAAGCATGGGATCTCTATGACAGCTTTGAAGATATTTTAGTAAGAATGTAAAATGCCCAAATGAGCATATTTCAAATTGTCAACTTTTTTATGTGCAATGGCTGACGATACTGAGACAGAGGTTGGGACTTTTCTCTATTAGGTATACATTTGAAGATATTCAGCAAAACAAAAAAAGAGCCACTTCAAAGCAAAAAGCATTTACTGTAATGACTGATTGGTTCACCACTGCATGTACATGGATCCTGTGACCTGGAAAATGAGCTCAAGGTCACCAACATGTAATCAAGTCAAGAAATGGTGTCAAGGTACAGATGGGGTATCTTTGAATTCCAGGTGGCTAGTAAGCCCTGAACAATCATGTTCACAAACAAATGGTGCATTGATGGAACCACAGACAGATGACCTGAAAAACAGAATGATCCCCCTCCCCCCGGGTCCTCTTTTGGGTTCAAGCTACAGTACTGTTCATTAATAACTGCTCTTTTTGCTCGCAAATTGCGCGCATATGAGCGCGAATTTTGCGCGAGGCGCAATCATGCAAATCCATTTTAACGCGCATTTTACGTATTAAAATGCTCGCAATTTGCGGGCTTTTTTTAATCAAGTTGCGCGCAAAGCGCACTGTTAAAATTAATTTAACTGTCCAAAATGGGCGACATTTTGCGCACAAACGATAAAAAAAAATGCCCGCTCTCAGTAGAACTGCGCAAGGTGCGCCCACCCGCCTCTCAGATGCTTTGCGGACTCATCTGTCAATCATACGCATGAAGCCATGGCATGAATCATGATACGGTGCTTTCCGCTCATTCTTATATAATATATTAGTAACATTGACTAGATGTGTCTATAATATTGTTCACTTTTTAATTCTTTAAGAGCCACATTAATTTTTATTGACATTCATTGTCGCTGCCAAATTAGTTTTCCATCGACGCAATTTTTGTAATGTTTGGAAAACATAATGCCGAAAGAAAGAGCGCCAAACTTGGTCTTTATTATTGTGAATGTGATTGACAAAATGTTGCAGTATTTTCAAGTCGATCTCTTGCTGCCACATAAAAATATTAAATTTAATTAGACTGAGGGTCAATGTACCTTGCCGATGTTTTTTAGCACTTTCACGGTTGAAAATTGGCAAATGAATGTAAAATACGGCGGTAAAATTGCACTCCTTTCTGCCCTCTGTAGCACTGGATCGCTGCCGGTAAACACCGCATGTTTGGGATCATTGGGAAGTTCAGAACTTCGTTTACATCAGTAAAATCCTTTCTCATTGGCTCAAATGTGACTGAAATGCGGTTAATTTATGCCAAACGTCCCTGTATCAAAAGTTAGAAATGTTATTCAGACGATCGTTTCTATTGGCTGATGATGATGTAGGTGATCGTCATATGACCTATTTGAATAATTAACCCTGAAGATTTTAGTCACGTGAACCAATAGGAGCATGGAGACTGCCAGACAATTCCTTCTTGAACTTCCACCCAGGTCTCAACAACGTGCGGTGGCGAAAGGATGGATACTGGGCACAATTAAAGCGGCAAATCTGGCTCTATAATGCTGTTAACGTGTAAAAACTTTGATATTTTCATGGGATTAGGACGCTTTCTGTTACGATTGCAAGACATACGCAAGGATAGTCACTGTGCCGCTACATTTGGTACCAATGAATGAAGCCATTGAAGGCAACGTCTGGACTCTTGACCTTGTGCCGGGTCTCCATTTGCACATCCACCGGAAGCATTTTTTTTCCCAAACATGTCAGTTTTGCCTTCAATAAAACTAACCGCTAATTATAAATAACTTATATTTTCATGGGATTAGGACACAGATGGTTCTTCTGAAGCTTTCTGTTACGATTGCATGACAAAGGCCTACGGAAGGATATTTGGTACCGATGAAGGCAACATCTTGTACCCGGCCTCCATTTGCACACCCACCAAGAACGCACGTTGTTTTCTTCCAAACAGAGTTTTCCCTTCAATAAAACTAACCGCTAATTGTAAATAACATGTTTTATATTATAAAACGTTGCTTCCTTTAGGCATGGACATATTCCATGCTTTAGGTGAATAATTCTCCGTCTGGCATATATGCTGAGCTTGCCCACAGTGATTTTACAGGATGGTCGTTGCGGTAGATCTGAAGTTATGTCATCAGGAAAAAGGCGGGACCAGTGAATCATTGCTGCGCGCACACAAGACTACATGCCCAGCTGTTAATATTTTTTTTGCTCGCACTGAAATGCTTAATAATTGCGCGCCTACTGTTTGCGAGCAAAGGGTGTGCGCGCAAGTTGTTGCGCTACAGGCGCGGCATCGTTTTTTGTAACGGATGAGAATGCGCTAAAATTTGTCCGCAATTTGCGCGCCTAATGCGCGCAATCGGAGGGCAGTTATTAATGAACGGTACTGAAAACTCAAATACCCTTAATTTACATAATTTGGGGGCTTTTTTGTAACCAAATTTTTTTTTGGGGGGGGTGTCTTATTTTGCCAGGTGGAACTCACAATGCAATTGTATAAGTCAGATTTTATTAAATTGGGCCAGCCTTAAAAATATCTCTGTTTCGTATGACAGGGCCTTGAAAAATTTGATGAGGCACAGAGGATTTTTTTTTTTTTTTTTTTTTTTTTTTTTTTTTTTAACTACACGTACCTACTACATATATTACTGCAATATGGGCACCATGCCGGTACGGGGACTGATGGACTTAGTATTGATACAAGATAAACAAGATTCCAGGTTGAAAATTTTTATAAAATCTGTATTAAAGCAAGAGACTCTGCCACATATGAGGTTGTAGCGGTACAATATATGGTTCAGGCTGGTTTGCTGCCGCTGAGACAGAGTAGCCCTACTGTAAGGTACTTGCCCGGTCGGGCAACCAACTTTTTTTTGCTGGGAACTCTTTTCCTCAAATTTTCATGACACAGTTACAAGTTGCAGTTGTTTGCAAGGCTGGCAACGGGGGTGGGGGGGGGGGGGAAGGGGGGGTTTAATCAGTTAAAAAATCAGAGCTTTCGCAGCACGTGCGTGGGGTGCCAATAGGTGATAATAATCGCTAATTGATAAACATTCCAAGTTTAAACAATTACTTGGTCCACAGTTGTATTCATCAGAACTTTATCTCTGTCAACACAAGCAGACATTTTCACTGTCGTACACTACATAAGATTACGTTACGATAGCAAAGGTACCGGCAGTAATTATTGTAAATATTGGTTTGCTGAGCGGGGTCACACTACTCACCGTCAGTGTGATCTGCCCCAACGATGTCAAAGCAGCGTCAAAATACAACAAAATTTGCATGGCGAATTCATCTGCAAATTAACATCAAATGCCATTTATCGGTGGGTTCTAACAGTGTTGGAAAAAAATAGGTGCCTTGACATGACTTCCAAGTTCCAGTCACACGCAAGTGACAGCGTGGAGTGGATCTGCGGTGAACTGACCCATTCTCATGGACTGATTTGGGACACATTCGGCTATTCCCGCTATCCCCTACCTTTGCGTATTTGCCTGTGACTCCAAATAATTGTTGCAATTAACACTGGAATCTTTATTTTCGCATGCTGCAATATAAACAAAGCTTCCCGTTTGTGTGTTCCCTTCGTAAATTACGGCAGATTCACACATGTTCACTGGGCGGAACCCATGATGAAAACACTGTCACGCGAGCCGTGATTGGCTCATTTTTGCATGTGACTCAATTGACCAATCGGGTGATGTGTTTTGCGTCAGACCACATGGCCAAAGCAGCTGTTTGTGTACAGTTGCAGGAAAGATGCAGACGGTGCGCACACTCGATTTCTGATTTGAAATATTAAAATTTTCGTTTGAATTTGATTTAGGAACACCTTTTATTGCAAGGAACTTGCCAATACTGTATACGCAAATTTACTACGATGTACCGATAGCATTCATGGTTGGTGCGCAAACGATATACATTTACAGAATTACCAGTACCATACGGGGCATGCGAGTAGCGTTAAATCAAGCCTGCAAAAATTTTTTTTGCACCGTTGAAAAAAATATTCCAACCGCAACGTTTTGCGCACACCGTGCGCGTTATACGAAACAGAAATATTTTTAAGGCTGGCCTTGTAGATAAAATTTCTGAATGTGCAGACAAATCAGTAGCAGAACCCAAATACTGGTCAGTCACACATTACAGTGATGGCATATGGTATCTCAAGTAGGCCACATAGCTTATCCATCATGCAATAAAACCCTAACCTAGGTTTTATGCCAGCTATTATAGAATACTAAGGCAATAAATAGCTGCTGAAGACACCACTTCTCAGGAGAGTCGGCAATAGAATTGTAATATATCAATGCTTACTGAAGTGGTCAGTCTTCATGATGATTGATTTGCTATTGAGTAAGTGTGAGGATAGATACTGTGAGTGGGAAATGTTCTAATTTACTGAGATCCTGTGCTGCCACCCTGGCTGCAGCATGGAACTTGACAGGAAGGAAGGCAGTCATGTATTAAGCAGAGCCAAGTGAACATCTTTGACAGAAGTGATGTTACAAACATCATTCACTAAGTTTTAAAACATACAAGATGCTAAAAATATTTAGAAAATTTCATTTAGTTAACAGAAAAATTAAAATTTACAAACAGTTCAGTGACATGGTACAAGTGCCCTCATCATGGTGGAGGCATAGTTCTGTTCCCCAGCAACTGCGAGGATCAGAGCAGGTCAGCAGTTAGTATAGTTAAAATATGAATATCTTCTATTGTCTACTGCAGTGTGAAAAATCAATATCAATACAAATAGTAACAAATAAATTTAAATAATAATCTATGATCTGGAGATGCCATGTCCAATGAGATATATTTTAGAATTCACATTTATAGTGGCAATTTAAAGATTTTGCTATCCTCATTTCATCAAAACTTACTGTGCTTTCACATCATTTAGTTACGATTTCAAATGCCTCCAATTTACATAGATTTCAACATCTTCAACTCTGACTTGTGGTAAACTTTGTTTTGAAAAATCCCATCTTCATTGTTTTGTATAATATCCTTGTGTCTTTGTTACCCTCTAGTAATCTTGCCGCTGTGGTGCATTTATAAAAATTAAGACAGGTGGCCCTAATGGTAGTCGATTTGGAAATCCTTAATTGGGATCATCCTGACAATGTTTTGGTATGATAATTATGTCTCCACTGTACTTTCAATAATCTTATTAATTTCATTTTTTGATACAGTATTCTGTACATTGTGATGTCTGTTGAATATATCTGGTCTGACTCTTTGAATCATCCTTAAAAGGTGCAATACCAGATTTCTTTGAAAAATGGGATGACGCATTTTGTATGATTGCCATATAAATCTGGGGCAAAGGATGTATATATGACTGTTTCAGAAAACAAATCACCAGTTTGTTAGCTTTCTGGCCCTTGGGAATAGACAGCAACATGGCCAAGGTCTTATAACACGAAGTTTTAAACTACTAAGGAATTATCGCACAGACACAATTTTACAAAAATATGTCTCTGTGACCCAGATACTTGAGCTAGTGACCTACTTTTACACAAGTATCCACCCTGATCGAGATTTTGACGTCCTCCATAATCCCACCACATTTCATGTTTCTCCACCAGAAATTCAAGATACTAGAGCATTCACAAGATTTTTACATTTTGACCCATATATTACATAATACTCTATGTGGTGCCACCAATAACGAACTTGACCTAGCTTTTCATACACCCTATAAGTCCTCAAAGTTATACTGGGTTAACTTGAAAACTGTGGACTGTATTACATGTACATTAACGAGCAAAAGTTTATGGACAGATGGATGGACAGACAGACAGACAGACAGACAGACATCAGTGGTTGCATAAGCTCTACAGCCTTAGGTCAGCAAAGCTAAAAACAATGCCTGCGTTTGCACACAGAGAAAGTTTAAACAGTCACTAGATGGCAGCACTTTCTGGCCTTAAGAAAACGCATCTTTTCATTATGAATTATACAAGTACCACATATGGACCCTAACACTGAACCATTTTAATTCCCAAATTTTTATGTTTTAACTTCCTAACTATCAATGTCAGTGGATCAACTTCACTGTATTAGTACCAAATATGCAAATTCTAGCTCTGGTGGTCACAGAGAAAAACAAGGCTTAAAGCCTGGAGGTGGGGCTTTTTGTTGTTTTTCCTTTGTTTTTCATTAGGGCATGAACATATGTTTACATGTATAATATACATATACATGTATATGAAATTTGGGTACATTTGCGAGTAAATATTCATGGCTATTATAGTAATATCTGTAAAACCTTAATTTACCGGGCTTAATATGAATATTTTGAACATTTCAATACATGTAGGTTTGTGTATGATCAAACAAAAATTTATTTCTAGGGTGGGAGTGAGCGTATTTTGGAGATCGTTTATGCACACGCATAATGTGTTATGACATATGTAAAGCAGCCACAGTGACGTATGAAAAGACCTGTTGCTGAAGCCACCGCGAAGAGGTGGAACTAGAAGAATACCTGAGGATTACTCAGTAGTTTCACAAGTACATGTAAGTGTGTGTTTTTCATATTTCGTTGTTTTACCTTGTACATATTACACGAGCGAAGCTGTGTTTGTATAAAATTTGACAGGTTCTCTGCCACTTGCGGTGTCATCGTATCAATGTGGTATCTACGCGGTCATTGCCATGTTGACCATCACATGAACATTATGGCGATGTCATTCACCATCAGCACATGCTTTTGAATATCGGCGCATTGCTCGCAAATTAAACTTGATGTGTGTTTTGAAGTCTTATACTGAGTTGTTATTGTATGTCACTAAGTCTGCTTTATTGATTGCTACATTTTTAATGTTTGTCAGGGTCAACACATAGCAGGCACAATGAAAACTTGTAAGAATGACACTATTTTTTTCCAAGAAAATGAGTCAGATATCTGAATATTTCAGATTAATGAGTCAAAAAACAAAGGAACAACAACTTCAGTCCCTTCAAATTTGTGTCATTATAATGAATATGTCAGATAACTGAGTGTCACTTTGAGTTTTCACTGTATTATTTCATTTGAGCTCCAGTACACTTTAATCAGGTGGTGCAAAATAGAAACAGAATTGTTAGCCCCCTCATCACTGGAAGTGCTTCTCCTCTGGTTTAGTTTCTACCCTTGATCTGTAAAAGGCCACCCTGTACATCTGATACATACAGGTTGTCATTTTCCATTCCAAGGGTATGCAGGAAGATGGACCTTAAACAAGAGGTCTGTGTGAACAGCCCGTGCCTCAGCTGATCTTGACATTCATCACACTTGCAGCTCTATGAACTTTGGAAAGGATCAAGGACATCATGTTCTGAGTAAGTCTGACCTTCATAGAAGAACACCCACACGTGCAACATCAAAGTTCAAGTAATTCTCAAGTTATAATGAAGAGTAAAATTCATGCATGTTGCACTGTGATCCCACAAACGAGGTCAAGGTCATTCATGTACTGTCTCAGCATGACCTTCATACAAAATAGTTAACATGTGTAACTAACCCAAAACAGATCTCAAGATATCAAGTAAACAGTAAATTTCGTGTCAGTTGTCCTGTGAATTAGCATTAGAATGCCCATTGACTTACATGGTAATCAATAGGAAAGCTGCATTGAACGATAAGTACCCGAATTGAAAATCCTTAAAAATCAGGAATCCAAAGCAGAGCCACCTAGTAAACAACTGTTTGACCCTTCCACAACAATATATCCATCACATTTCAGCTTAATCTGAGGGATGGTTCTGAGCACAAAAGAAAAATAGCAAATCCATACAAAAAATTCATTAAAAAAAATTGCAGCCCCACCTGGTGAACAAATTGGGAACTAGGTGTTCCCGGGATTGTCCATGTACGATATCAAAGCAATTGGGTGAGTGGTTTCAGAGAAGAATTTTGAAGGTTTGCCCCCCCCCCCCCAAAAAACAACAAAATTCATCAAAAATCCAAAAATCAATAGAGCTTGACCATTTGAACACACTTGGTAAATATCCACCCAAGGCACATCCCCACCAAGTTTGAAGTAAATCTGGTCAATATTATTAAAGTTATGACCATTACAAGAAATTCCTATGTTAAGTTTTCCTATTAAAACTTTTGTAGTGATTTTTGAAAAAAAATCACAAAAAAAATCCAAATTCATTGGAACATGACCATTGGAACAAACCTGGTAGACACCCACCCAAGGTACATTGCCACCAAGTTTGAAGTTAATCTGGATGATGGATTTGGATAAGAAGTCGAAAATGTAAATTAGCATTAGAATGCCCATTGACTTACATGGTAATCAATAGGAAAGGTGCATTTACCCCAAAGGAGCTGACTTGAAAAAATCATTAAAAATCAGGAATCCGCAGCATTCCCACACAGTGAACAACTTTGTTTGGCCCTTCCATTAGGAACATATCCACCAAGTGTAAGCTTAATCTGAGCGACGGTTCTGGAGAAGAAGTCGAAAATAACTATAGCACACAAAAATTCACAAAAAAATTAGAAAAAAACTGCAGCGCCACCTGGTGAACAAATTAACAACAAGGAGTCCCTAGATGTCTTCCTGTGTGACATCAAAGCATTTAGGTACGCAGTTTTGGGGAAGAAGATTTTTTAAGATTTGTCCAAAAAAAAAAAAAAAAAAAAAAAAAAAAAAAAATCCAAAAATCACTGGAGCATGACCACGTGAACATAATTGGTAGAAACCCACCCAAGGTACATTGCCACCAAGTTTGAAGTTAATCTGGATGACGGTTTTGGAGAAGAAGTCAAAAATGTGAATTAGCATTAGAATGTCCATTGACTTCCATAGTAATCAATTGGAAAGCTGCATTGACCGACAAGTACCAGAATTGAAAAAATCATTAAAAATCAGGAATCCGCAGCATTCCCACATAGTGAACAACTTTGTTTGACCCTTCTACAAGGAACATATCCACCAAGTTTCAGCTTAATCTGAGTGATGGTTCTGGAGAAGAAGTCGAAAATAGCTATAACACACAAAAATTCATAAAAAATTAGGAAAAAATTGCAGTGCCACCTGGTGAACAAATTAAGAACTAAGTGTCCCAGAGAGTGTCCCTGTGTGATATCAAAGCAATTGAGTGAGTGGTTTCGGAGAAGAAGATTTTTTAAGATTTACCCAAAAAAGGACAAAAAAATTCATTAAAAATCCAAAAATCACTGGACCGTGACCATTTGAACAAACTTAGTAGAGACCCACCCAAGGCACATCTCCACAAAGTTTGAAGTGAATCTGGCTGACGGTTTTTGAGAAGAAGTCGAAAATGTGAATTGTGGACGATGGACGATGGACCCTCAAAAAACCTCAGCTGACTGACAAGTCAGCTGAGGTAAAAATCACACCAAAATCCCAGCAGAAGATGGGGTTTTAATCACACTTAAAATATGCATATATATATATATATATATATATATATATATATATATATATATATATATATATATATATATATATATACATACATAGATACATATATATACATACATACATACATACATACATACATTTCAACCTCTATTCAGATCGTTCAAAAAAGGCAAGTTATGAATGATTACGATGTGACAAATCTAAAGCTCAACATGTAAATGAATCAAACCAACTTTTAAATTACATAAGTTTTGCTTTGCTTTAATAATAGTTTTCACTGACGCCATTTTCCCTCCCATTAAAACACAACTTTTCCCATCTCTCCGTGACTGTTCTGGCACACAGTTTCCCTATACAGTATATCAATCGAAGAAAAAATAGTTTTAGCATCAAACAAAGTGGCTTTATCGAGCGCAAGGTTGAGTGAGTACAGCACTGAGTGATAGGTCATTCAAAACGTGAACTGAAAATGTCGACAGTCTCAGCATGGCAATGTTTACAAACATCCACTTCTCGCTCGGATCCATGACTTAGATCTTGATTCATCTCAGAATCCCACAATCGAACGCAATCAATAAAGCAGACCAAGTGACATACAATAACAACTCAGTATAAGACTTCAAAACACACATCAAGTTTAATTTGTGAGCAATGCATTGATATTCAAAAGCATGTGTTCGTGATGAGCGACATTGCCATAATGACTTCTTTATTAATGTTCATGTGATGGTCAACATGGCAATGACCACGTGGATACCACATTGATGCTATGACACCGCTAGTGGCAGGGAACCTGTCAAATTTTATACAAACACATCTTCGCTCGTGTAAAATACACAATATAAAACAACGAAATATGAAAAACACACACTTACTTGTGAAACTACCGAGTAATCCTTACGTCTTCTTCGGGTTCCACCGATGGAGCTTCAATATTCAAACAGAGTGCGGTAGGGAATTCCTGGACAACGTCATTTGGGTCATTTACATACAGATCTCGCGCATGCGTACATCTTATGTTTTCCGTCTGAGCCGGCTTTTCGTCTGCTTGTGCGACCAAGAAAATTACGCCACTCACAGCGAAAAGAAACGTGCCCCAGCCGCGCGTGACAAAATAAGACAGACACACACAGTTTCCATCGGTGTTGAAAATATGGAGCGATAGCGGGTTGTAAAAGAAGGACAAGGTCAGCCTTGGGCGTGCAAGTGATGATGATGTCGCTACATTCATTCTGAACAGGTCTGATGTTTAGAGCAGTGCCCAATTGTCGCACGTGCCGGAAAAAAAAAATCAAAGATCACAGGAGCCGCCCATTTCTCTGAAGTCGTTATATTCAAGTCGTCATGGATACTTGATCAGTCGTGTTTGTAATCAATCGAGATTGAATCCGAATATCATTATCATATTATAACCGCTCCAGCTTGATGAAGTTTTCTTTTCTTTTTCTTTTCTTTTTTTTTTGGGGGGGGGGAGTGGCTAGGTAATCAAATTCATGGGACAAAAGTGCCGTTAATTAAGATCAGTAAAGACGACGGCAACTTCAGAGACAAAGAGAGAGAAAAAACAACAAACAAATGGGCATACTATCTACGTTTCCCGCTAACTTCGAGATAAAATTTTGTCTGCATCGGCAGCTCTTGACTGCACATATTGCGAGGAAGACATGCCCGCGACCTCCGCTACTTATCAAGCTGTTATTGTCTACGATGTCAAAGATTTATGTTATTCTATTCGTCATCAATTTTCCTAGGGGCACCATAAAATTTTCTCATGAACTTGACTTTATCAGTTCTGTATTTCTATAAGATTGTGCAAGGTATAATGTGTGAGTTTCTTTCTTCAGACATTTGTCTGCATGCCACTTGTGTGGGAAGTTGCAATACGTTGTTCAGAGCCTCGTCCGACAGAGAATTTTACCAACACTTCTCGACGACAATATAACGAATTTATTTTGAAAAATTAGAAAGGATTGTACTTGTAATTTCACATTGCTGTGTACCACACTAGCCAAATGCATTTGCAATGGATTAGAACAAGCTTTGAACGTTGTCACCATTGACAGAACGGTATACTGCACAACGGTCTGAACGGGTCCTCGGGTGTCACACTGTGTTCGGTATAATGGCACATGCGACATGAAAATTTGATGAGGAACTGTACGTTTCGAAACATAAAATTTATTATACAAAGAAGCCTCATTCTCTCACTCTTTCGGTCACTGCTTCAGCCATATCTATCTGCTATTATCGGTCGCGACCGTATACATTCTCCGAAAACACGCACACACAAGTCCAACTAAATAACATCCCATTTTTTTGCACATGCTTCCAGCACAGAATTATCTATCGTTCTTTCTTGTAAGTCATAGGCCTATGCAGAACAAAAGTTGATGTACATAAACTTAAGGTATCAACAATTTTTTCCAAACAAATCATTTTAGTCAAGTAATTCAGAATTTCATCTGGTCCTTTCTAGATCTGCTGTGGGGTTTTGTGTGTGTGTGTGTGTGTGTTTTGTTTGTTTTTTTGTTGTTTGTTTGTTTTGTTTTTGTTTTCGTTTTTGTTTTTCTTGTTTTTTGTTTTTGTTTTTTGTTTGTTTTGTTTTTGTTTTGTTTGTTTTGTTTGTTTTTTATCTCGCATTTTTATTTTGGTAATTTGCGATGAAAAAAAAAATACTGAGGATTTCAAATGTATCATACCATGATGCAAACTCGAAATATATGGTTGCTTAATTGCATTGGAACAATCTACTATAGTGTAGAGTTGGTAGGAATAGCGCGAGGAAAATTATTCAGACGATAATATTGACAAGATCTAAGAAGAGAATGAGAGAAAAAATGAAATACAGATTTTGATTTGTTACGAATGCAGTGCATCGTCAATAAAACAATCATCCTAAAACAAAATTTTTGGTAGGAAACACGACGAATCCTGGTGAAATCTCTCTCTCTCTCTCTCTCTCTCTCTCTCTCTCTCTCTCTCTCTCTCTCTCTCTCTCTCTCTCTCTCTCTCTCTCTCTCTCTCTCTCTCTCTCTCTCTCTCTCTCTCTCTCTCTCTCTCTCTCTCTCTCTCTCTCTCTCTCTCTCTCTGCAGATAAGCATGAAGATAGTCTTTTGCTCACTGTAACCAATGAGAAGGGGGGGGGGTTCGGTACGCTGGTACAGGTAATTATTCTTCTAGAGTACGCAGTACGGAAAATAAAAATCTTTCAAAATTTTGGATAGTACGAAGTACGTAAAACAAGACGGCTTCCAGTACGCCAGTACGGTAAATAAATAATTAAAAAAAAAAAAAAAAGCAGTACGCCAGTGCGAGAAACCCCTTACCGACCCTCAAGGAGGGCTTTTTCTACCATCTTTGCTGTAACATTAACAACCAATGGAATGGAGGTACCTGCATCCTAGAACTGCTGGTACCAAATTATAGACAAATCTTGAAATTGGAAACGACGTTTGTTTCACTGCATAAAAATTTAGTTTCCTGAGATTTGAGGTCAATATGTTCCAAGTTGAATCTGTATTTGCAGTGAACGGTGAAGATGACAATCATGTGTTATTGTTTGGGACCATGTGTGTTCTCATTTGCTCGTTTTCCACACTTATGTAATCTAAAGCAAACAAATATGTCTATCAAAATATATACCACAAACACAGTCCATAACAAAGGATTGCGACTTGAATTTATAAAAACATGCACAAGTTTAGCGTCAGAATGAACACCATATATAAAAACTTTATTTGCTGTTTTTCGTCAATAAATGTGTCAAACATTGTCATTGACACCGGAACATTATGTAAGACTGCATGCCGTCGTCTTCAACTTCAAGTTCGAATGATGCGAAGGCCGTAGGCTTGAACAAACAACATAGGCACCGATGAGCGTACAAACTCGTCCATTTATCATTGAGTCTTGCGATACGAACATGCATGATTAAAATATGATCAAGCACAGTTAATCACATGAAAAATTCTATTCTCGTTGACGGCCAACAAAATAGTGGTATTTCACAGTTTCACTTTGTCTCCGCAGACGGCTCTGCAAGCACGTGGAGACTGCATGCAATTGTGCTTTGCTCTCGCAATATAGCGCACGCCACGTGACCGGCGAGAGCCAACTGGTTCTAAATATATCTCTCATCAGCGAGGAATTGCCCTAGAACCGTTGTGCATGGCCGAATGCCGTTACAAACAACACTTGCATGGTCGAATGTAAAAACTCTTTCTTGCCGCCAAAATATCATGTTTATTGACCAAAACGAAGGCACAACGGTCCTTCGACGCATGATTAGTGATGAGTTACGTGGATAGGTACGTGTATGAAATATCGCGGAATGCAACTTTAAAGCACTTACATATTGTTATTGCGCCAAAACAGCGTACTTGCACAAGACTTGTAAAGTTGTAAGGGGAAGTGATAACTTGATTACATTTTCTCGTGGACTTTTTAGATCACTGTAACGAATGCTCAATGTTTTTTTTCCGTCTGATGCATCTTTGGACGTGTTCAGACTGGTAACTGTCTGGATATGCAAAAACCTACGGAGAGCCTCATTGAGCTGACAAAAGTTCGGTGTTTAAAGATTTGACATGACATTCAGGCACGAATACAAGCAAGATACGGAACTTCTTTTAACAGAAAGGTCCTGATAATGTGCATAGATCGATAAAGAATATCTACATTTTACATCAGCAATGAGCAGTAATACCAGTGTTACCATTAAGAGCGCAAATGAACGAAAATAACCTACACCTTTTTAAAATCTGTTTCTTGTTTGCACCAGAATACATACGTTCGCCGTATGGCATATTCTCACAGTTAGGCTTTTTCAGCTAACAGTTAGGCATTTTCAGCAATTGTGACCAGTGGTGACAGAGTATTTTCTCTTATTAAACCCTTCAGGTATCAGTCTTGTTTATTTTGCCGATATCAAATGTTAAGAATAAAGTCTTGTCACAAATCAGGACTATTAACACGACAGGAATACTTCCTGGTTTTCAAATATTGAACTTTTTAGGTCTACTATGTACATTGTACATGAGAGGGGGTCTCCTTACGGAGCCCCACCTAAAAACTGAAAACTCTTGAGTGATGGAAAGAAAATGGGGAAAAAAATGAAGTGAAACGGTTGAAAAGATTGGCCACATTTTGACACCAAGCCAAGTGTTTTAGTTTTAGGGTGTGTGAGCATTCAAAGTGCATCTCAGATGTCAAGTGGTTCAAGTGTCGTTTACTTCTACGTGACCATATGTTCCACAAATCTTTCTATTTACTGCCCGTATCATGTACCCAGGCGACCCTCGTCTCTTATCATAATGAGATAAAGCTTTTGCATAACATGATGAAATGACTTTGCCATGATAAAGATGGTGTGCACCCATATAACCTGATTTAACACACTGCTGTCTTTTTACTGTGTCAACGTCTTTCCTCATTCTGCACTGCACAAAGTGTGAAAAAAATCACCACAGGAAAGCTATTGACCAGCAACTATAATAATCTATGAACAAACTTTCTCGTTGGTTTTTGAATGAGTGGTATTTTGACAAGAAATTCAAATCTGGAAGTATCACAATTCAGTTGACTACAACCATTGTTGTGTTGACCTTAGCTAAAGTATAATCTATAAATACACATACCTCCCGCGTTGCACAATCAGTACAAGAGTAGTTGATAACCTCATTGCTCAATCATATCTAACAGCTATGATTTCAGTCAGGTTTTTTTTTTTTTTTTTTTTTAATGACACTAGGCCTTTTCTTTTGGCCAAGTTCCTTTACTTGTAACTTAACCTGTCTCAGTTTTGTTCTAGCTCAAATCGTCTCTGATCATATTTGTCAGTACCTCCAGACAAGTGCCCTGAAATTTGTACTTGCTTTAGCTGTTGGGAGTTAGGCTGCTTCTAATTTTTACTTGCTGGTATTGAAATTTGAAGGACCGCAACTGCAAATACAGTAAAATGTAGTATACTTGTTGAATGCCCAACGAGTTTCAACAATCAACTCTACAAGCAAAGAGGCCTACTATGATCTAAGTACATGTTGAAACCAGTCAGATATCACACAAGCATTTTACTATATTTTACTATGTTTCCAGTTATTTCCGCAGTTCTACACATGCATGTGTGTGTTTAAATGTTCTAAGGGCCATTTAATACCTCTTATCCCTGGCAGATTCACAGCATCCCCCTGTGAAGTTCTCACTTTATCCGGTTATTGGTTATTTGATATTTTGAAATATTTAACTTTTATGAATACAGTAAAACCTCTCTTACTGAACACCTCCGTATACCGAACACCTATCTATACTGAACACCATTTCTCGGTCCCAAATAAATACTTTCAATGCTATCAAACCTCCCTATACCGAACACATCACTATACTGAACACTTTTTTCTGGTCCCAAGGGTGTTCAGTATAAGGAGGTTTCACTGTATTGCAAGATATTACTTAGTTCCTGACTCATTGGAAATCCCAGACATGTTACAAAGAGGTATGGGGTGTTG
The DNA here is from genome assembly GCA_964020975.1 of Hermodice carunculata. Taxonomy (NCBI): domain Eukaryota; kingdom Metazoa; phylum Annelida; class Polychaeta; order Eunicida; family Amphinomidae; genus Hermodice; species Hermodice carunculata. The sequence goes on along the minus strand of OZ026620.1, from coordinate 89,977,429 downwards.
ACGATCCAGCATCGAGAAGATGACCTATACGTATTAATTGGTAGAAATAATAGGTAAACAAGTGCAGGATGTAAAGCAGATAACACATACATGTACCGGATCTAATTATATGGTTGACATTGACGTATTATTAGGTTATGTAGTACACAGAAATGTGATTTAGAAACTCTGATTTTATACAAAACTTGTCACTGTAAATGAAATGGATCAGAACAGAGCTGTATTTGTCACTTTGTGAGAGGATCCTGGACATATAAAAATGTACAAGTGCACGGTGATCCAAAGGATCTATGTCCCCCGCCACAATATACAGATGAAAGCTATACAATGTATACAGCATGTCTGGATGCACAAAAATTGATATGTTCTTGGGCCCTGTGACCTTCAAAATAGGTCAACGGAAATACATGGTGCACATGCCCTTGGTATGATGCATCTCTAGTATAAATTTCATTATTCTATCTGTAACAGTTCTAGAGATATGCTGCCAGACACACAAAATGGATATGTCTTGGGCCCTGTTTTCAAGGTCAAAAACAATACACAGCGCACATGTCCGTGGTATGATGCATCTCTGGTATAAATTTCATAATTCTATCTCTTTGGGTTCTAGAGATATGCTCTAAAATAAACTGTAAGAAGTGAGTACAAAAGGTGGGTCTTGCTTTTTGCAAATTTTGCCTTTTTTGGTTTCTAGGACTGTTTGATATAGAAAAGTTGAATTTAGCATCAAAGGATTCATTGTTTGGAGTGGAACTCTGACAGTCCTAGAAACCAAACAAAGCAAAATTTGCACCAAATTGTGACCCACTTTTGGTGTTCACTTCTAAAACATGTAGTTTATTCTGCCACAAGAATTTCAAAGTTTGAATGAAAAATAAAAAAGTTGAATCCATTTCAAACTGAAAAAATTAGAAAAACTGTATGTTTGCTTTGCGCATTTGCTGTATGAACACAAAACAAGTGACACAAATGACAATGCCAAAACACACTTTTCCACCTTTTTGCACTTTCCAAAAATATATACTTTGTAGGACTTCTACTCTGCTCAGCAGAAGTAGTCCTCAAGTTGAATCAAAATCATTCAAACACTTAATTTGATCTTTGACAAGTTCATGTGTACATGTATTTTAAACATTCAAGACAGCATCTGTTTGGCAGAGAAATGATGCATCATTATTACAACACTGTATGATGTTAGCATGAATAAAGCAGACAAACATTTTTCTGGATTCATCTTTAATGTTGAGGCTGGCTGATTGTGTAGGTCAAAACAGCCTGCCCTGATACTGATGGCTTCACCCTTTCCTGCTTAAACCGGTCAAAACCAGCTGGTGGTCAAATATTGCCTGCTTCAGTGTTTTCAACTTATTTCAACAGTACTCAAAAGTAATTTGATTGAGAACTGTTGAGAACACCTATCAAAATCACATGCCCCAGGTCAACAGCTTTCCTTTGCATGGGTTTGGCACTTTAGTGCCCAACCCATGTCAAGGAAAGCTGTTGACTCAGTCTTAAGTCAAGGGGGAAAGGATTAAGTCAAAAATAGAGCCTGCAGTAGGAGTAAAATGGACTTACCCACAATTCTAGAATGGATTCACCTGGAGGGGTCTTCAATTGAGTGTACGAGGGCTGATCAGACTGGCCACATCCATGTCGCAGCCACATGTGCTCCTGCATTTTTTTCTCTGTCCACGTCTTGAACTGACATATTTTACACTGCAGTGATGGACTGGCATGCTTTATCTGCAGGTGGCTAGTCATGGCCTTTTTTCCTTCACATTTGTACTCTGGACAAGCTTTGCAACTGTATTCCACTGTCTCGCCTTCAAATTTTGCCTTTTTATTACTCTGAGGCATCACTACCAAATTTTTCCTTTTAAGGTTTGGTTTAATTTTTTCAGTATCTTGGTCACTATGTCCTGAAAGTCTAGAAGTTAGAGATTCACAACTTTGGCTGTTCGAGTCGGAGTCGCTGGTGAAGTTGCTATACAAAGAATCCAGACTCTCATGCAAGCTATGACCAGAACCAGCGCTGCTGTCAGAGTTCAGTCTTCTTCGCTTTTCGACAGGCTCATCACCCTCATGGTAAGACACACGTTTTGGTGGCCCTTGGTTCACTTCCTTACAAGGAGACCCACCATCACAAGATTCTTTTTCATTTTCTTTCATATGCACAGCACTGGTTCTTGATTTTGGTTTCCCAAGTATTTCAACGAAGTTGCCCACACTTCTCAACTTCAGTTTTTTCTTTATTGATGAACTGGGACTTAATATCTCGCCAATATGTTTTTGTGTTCCTGGTGGTGTCTGCATTGATGATACTTTGCCTATATTCTCTCCAGTCATACTCTCGGCTTTGAGACCAAGCTGGGATTTACCCTTTTGAAGTTTCTTATGCATTCTTTCTGCAAGAGTCCTGCACATTTTCTCAGAACTTTGAACACTGGACTTATTTTTTTGCTCTTTTTCATGACTTTTCCCTAAATGTGATAGTCTATCTTTTCTAATCATGCAAGGATCCTCCTTGGATGATGAATCTTTCGGTCTCTCCTTTGACAGATCTTTAGGTTTAGACGAATCTTCAGATTGTGGCACGATTTTGGACATAGATGCGGCATCACTGGCAATGGCCAGAGTATGTGGTGGCAGGTCCTTGGACCCAGATGACCTACGTCTTGACGGTGCCTGTGTCACTACCGAATCAGGAACAAACAGGTCCTGCTGCTGGAAACTTTCCTGCTCCTTTACTTTATACTTTTTCAACAATGTTTCAACTTGCATTTGCTTCTGCTCACATTTCTTGTAATGAGCACTCACAGCCTTATTGGTAATATTCTGGTGTTTCTGTCTTGAATGTTCAACAATACTGTCATGATCTGTACCAGAGAAGTCACAATTTACACAACTATATGGCTTGTATCCTAATTCTTCCATTATGTGACTGCGCATTTTTTTTCTATGTTTAGTTTCAAAGCCACATTTTTTACAAAGATATCCAACTGTTTCCTGCTTTTTAGTTTGACATCTATTGTTGTTAGCTGGGCTATCTGATAAAATATTACTGGGGCCAGCAGTTTGTAAACTTTTTTCCTGAGAGTTTTCAGCAGGCAATTTTTCATGTTCAGTATTCCCTGTAGTCTCTTTTTCTGCAGTCTCGTATGCTTCTGCATTCTTTAACCTACGCTTTACACGATCTTCCAGCCGTTGATCATCTTTTCGTTGTCTTGTCCTTACATCACCACGGTGTCCATGTTCCTGTCTGTAGTGCTCCTCTATTTTATCCATATTCACAGCCCGATATGGACACTGGAAACACTGAATGGGTTTGTAGTTCATTTCCTCCATAATATGGTACTTCATTTTATGTTTTTCTTTGACTTTAAACCCACATACTGAACATTCATATTTTAAAATCTTACCACTTGAAACTTCATTCAGTTTGGTTTTGAGCCAATTGGCTTCTTTCCCAACCACCTTGCCACTTTCTTTTTTTGATGCTGTTTGCAGCAATTCATTTTTATTCCTTTGCATGGCAACTTGTTTCTCAAGGTCTCTTTTCTCAGAGTTTCCACAGATGTTTTTGGCAGCAAGCACTTTTTCTTTACTTGATTTTTCCACCTGCTCTGGCATTGGGCTATCACATGCATGTCCTTGTTTTGGTTCCATTGATACATCATCTTTATGTGGTTTCTGTTTTTGCAGATAGACCCGTGATGGGCTGAGTAAGTCTTTGTGTTTGCTAGAACTTTCTGGAACCCTTTTTTCTGTTTTATTCCTTTTGTTGTCTGGAATAAAACCATCCTTAACTGCATTTGCAGTATCTGTTGTTTCGGTAACAATGTCTGATCTACTATTCTTAACTGCAGTTTTGTCTTTGTGGGGGTCCTTGTAAGCTTCTTTTTCACTAACAAGCGATTCGCACTCCTTGGTTGCGCTGTTAGCTCTCTCATTCTGCGATGCAAAGCTCTTTTCCGTTGGCTTTTCCTTTTTTGAATGGACATCCTCTCTCTTTCTGTTCACACTATCTGATCCATCCCTTTCTGGCTTTCCATGACGTTTCTGATGATCCAATTTAGGTGTTGCCACACAAACAGCCCTGTCTTCTTTGCTCAAGTTCATAGCATTTCCAGAATCTCTTTCTCTGCCAGAAGTGTCTGATCTATCTCTTTGTGATTTTCCATGTTCCTTTTCATGACTTGGTGATTTAGCCAACTGTGATGGAATATTCTGCTTGGTAAGATTACTGATACCCCAAGCTGCTTTTAACATCTCAATCTTTGACAAACTTTGACTCGCAACCGCTTGTGCACAAGCAGAATTTGGTTTGCTTGTCAGACTTTCTGGAGTTTCTTTCCTCGACACATGGTCTGCATTAGCGGACTCTCTTCTACTTCCTTTGGCTGACATGTCACTTTCAGAAAACTTCTTTTCTGTTTTACCAAACCTATTGGCACCAGAATGTTTTTCATCAGTAGGAAGTTTCTCATGGTTGGAAACTCTTCTTTCATATGACTTGTCTTCAACAGAAATAGACTCTCGCCTCTTTCCTTTGTCAGTGTCACTCAGTTTTCTCTCTTTCCTGGCCAAACTGCTGACACCAGAAGATTTCTCCTTCTTAGTAAATTCATCTACACTGGTACGTCTCTTGTCCTCGTCATCCCGAACTGGCTTCTGTTTTCCATTTGCAGAACTGGCAGTTTCAGATAACTTTCCTTCTTTTCCAGCTTTGTTGTCAATTTTAGAATTTTTTTCTTTTCTCCCTTCACTGTCAACATTTGAATCTCGTCTTTCTTTCCCACTGGACTTTTCTCCTTCACATGAGCTCTTACTTTTCGTGGAAAGAGCACCATTAAGTACTGTTTTTTCTGCCAAGGATGACTGCTCTATGCTAGAGGATCTCTTTGTTTTCCTAGTAGCACTATTATCTTCACTTTTGGACTGTTTTCTCTCTTTCCTGAGAGAACTTTCAGCACCAGAAATCCTTGCCTTTCCAAAAGGTTCACTACTTTCCTTTCTGACAGAACTTTCACCATCAGAAATCCTTGCCTTTCCAGAACGTTCACTACTTTCCTTTCTAAGGGAACTTTCACCATCAGATATTCTTGCCCTTCCAGAACGTTCACTACTTTCATTTCTGGGAGATCTTTTACCATCAGAATTCCTTGCTTTTCCAGAGCGTTCACTACTTTTCTTTCCGGGAGAACTTTCACCATCGGAAATTCTTGCCTTCCCAAAAGGTTCAAAACTTTCCTTTCTGTGACAACTTTCACCATCAGAAATTGTTGCTTTTGCAGAACAATCTTCATCTCTCTGCTTTCTCCCTTCTTTCTGGGCACAGTACTCCACACTAGATGTCCTCTCCTTTTTCCTACCATTTTTGCTGCTTTCTGTCATTGTTTCTTTTCTCAGAAAATCTTCAACAGCAGAAGCCTGTTGTTCCTTCCTATTTTTGTCCTCACAACTCAACCTCCTTTTATTCATTTTGGTGGAGTTCTTGCCATCAGACAGTCCTGCCTCTTTAGCACTTGTTTCTCTGTCATCCCTTTTTCTACAAGTTTCCTCAGCCTGTGCTGCTCTTCTATAGTTCTTGTCCTTATGCTCACTTTTTTTCCTTTCACCAGAATTTTGTCTGTGTTTCTTTTTCATATGCTCTTCCATTTCCGATTTTTGTGATGCAGACCAGCTGCTCTGTCTTTCCATACACTTTTCTGCATGTGTATCAGTTTCCTTTGTTACAGATGCTATTTCATCAGAAACTGCCGTTTGTTCTCTGTCTAAGCAACACACCTTCATTTCTTGTGATGGCCTTTCAAGACTGCTACACTGCACACTTTGCTTTACTTGCATGTGCACACGCCTTTCAGTATCTGACATCCTCCTGTGTATTTGTGATTTTTCAAAGCTGTTGGTTTGCTTATCAGCTCGAGAGTCTGCCATCTGTGTTGTCTCATCGTGCTTTTTTTTGGTTGTGGAAATTCTTGCAGCTCTTTCGTCAAGATCGTTGTCTTCACTGGCAACATCTACTTCCACAGTTTGTTGTCTGTGACAAACAGTGCCTGTCTCTGAAATTTTTGTGCAGTTTGCCGTTTTATGCCCATCAGCCCCTTCTGCGCCAGTGGCTTGTTGTGCATCATGCTTCAGTAATACAGTTCCAGTTCTTACAAATTCAGTTCGATTACGTGGTTGTTCTTTGTGTCTACTTTGTGACTCTGATCCATCATTGTCACAAACTTCTGATAAGGGTGGTAAGTTTCTATTATTTTTGGGTGGAACCAACTGATTCGATGCTTCCTCAAACATCTGCCTATGAACTATTATTTTCCTGTTGGCATGAACATTTTTGCAATGATTTTTAACTTTGTTTAGTGCTACCGACTTGTACGGGCAGTATCCACAATTGTAGGGAGCAAATTTCATATGCACTGACAACACATGGTTTTTAACTGAGGAAACAACTTCTTGTTCATATCCACATTCCTTGCATCTATAAGCATACACACCCAGCTTTTCAACATACACAGCTAAGGCATTATTCAGTTTTTCATCTGGGGGAAACTGGTCTGTGGTTCTGGCTTCCCTGGCTTGGACTGCCTTGTTGATGCTGTCCTTTATAAGTTGTGTCTGTCTGTCAACCACCTTAACTGGCTTTCCAATGTGGACAGCTTCGCAGTGCCTTCGGATTTTAGAACTTTCAACTGCATCAAAGATACAGTAACCGCAACGGAAAGGCCGGTAGGATATATGTTGGTAATAATAGTGTCTCTGGACCTTCGATCTGGATCTTGCTTTAAATTCGCAGAAGTTACACTTGAACATGGTAAAGCCAGGTAGACGCCTGCTGTACTTATCTGTAAACAGTAAAAACAAAAACTTTAATTGACACTTTTTCCAGTGAAAATGAATCGAATCAGCCAATTTTCTCCCACCAAGATATAAATACAGTGTACAGTGTATTAGCATTTTAACTGTCCAGTAAGCCAGCATTTATTGTTTGTGAGTTCAGCCACGACATAACAAAAGACCAAACTGAACATGAAATTAATTTCTGAAATCTTCAGTTATGGTCTCCTTTTCTGGTTTCTATTCCTGTTCTGGTCTCATCTTCAGATCACCAGTCATGCACACAAATATAATTTAAACCTTTAGTCTGACTGACAAAAATTACTGCATTAAAGTTCCTATAATCCAGTCGTTTGGGATAACTAATCTCTTCACCATGACGTATTTCAGTGTTCATCTGTTGCGTGAACAAACTGAAATGAACTTGCATTCAACCAACGTGGATCTCTGATAAAATTGTTTCATGAGGCATGTTAGGTCAGCATTTATAGCATAAGTTCAATGTGTTGCTAGATTTACAGTCAGCTCCACAATAGGATAACTGATATTATAAAAAGGACAACTGAAACTTAAAAATCGCTTGTCTTGTCAATGAGTGGAACTAAAGCATTTGTCTCGACAACAAAATGACCCCATCCCCCAGAAATTCAGGAGACTCTCTTACCATTTGGTGTTTGCAACACTGTCCTAACAATCTCAATTACGACAGGTACCAGATAAGTATATTCAAGGTTTTCATCACTGCAAGAAGTACATGGAGTACTCTTGTTCACTATCTCCTCCATCCTCTTACCCATCCCAGTACAACCCAGCATTTTAAAACATTGACCTCCCAGTTCAGCTGGCAATGAAAGAAGCAAGGTCATGAAAATCCCAGCTTACTTTTGATTCCTATTTCAAGTACTTGTGAAAATGTCTCGACAACTTTTTGTGGGCTCTCAACATAAGTGCTTCCAGTCTTTCTTTTTTCAGTTTCTAGCAGAAATCCATGCACTGTTATGATTACTTAATCATTATTTTGTTACATTCTGAAAACTGAACAGCACCATGTACTCCTCCCCCGAGTGTGCCATCTGTATTTTCTTGTGAAAGTTATCCATTCCTAACAAATGCATCATTGGGACTTCATGATGTCTTTTCTAGAAGCACAGAAGCTGACATACCGGGGGTATGTGGATCCTTTGGTAGCACCAGTATTGGTTGTGCAGCAGAGGGTCCAGCCTTCTGATGTTCCTCTTCTTCCTTGTTACTGTCAGAACTTGAGTCTGTGGCATAATCATCGTCATCATCATCACCATCTTCATCTCCACTATCACTACTGCTTCCACCATCTTCTTCCACTGTGCTCTTGCTTGTGCCTTGCACCATCTGTGGCACGGACAATTCCATGTAATTATTGCACAAATGCATTATTTAATGGCATTCTGTATCCTTATACCTCAGTTATATGTGGCACCATTTTTTTAAAAATAAAAGTTACAAACAAAATAATTTTCATATTGAAATTTTAGTATTGGTCAGTGTTTGAACCACTGGCAACCACTGAGTACTACCAGCAGCTGCATGTGCTAATGCCACAAGACTTGACAATCATATATGCACTTGTTTTTCCATAGATCAAAATGGTGTCTGGTTTGGTCTTAAGATTTGGGGTGTTTCCTTTGAGATATCACCAACAATGAGACTTTTGAATTCAAAATACATGTAACTGGTAATACAATATGGAGAAGGAATGAACAAATTTTCCAAATATGAATTACTTTGAATTCCACCAGCATATTAGTGGTAAATGTGCAACTCTACCATTAACTTTTGAACAGAGTACAGGCATGAACACCCTTTCCTATCACTAGCATTACCACTGAGCCCCAGCGCGGCTGTGGACCTAGGTGTGAAAGCGGTCTCTCCGCTTGACTTTCGTAGCTAACAATGCTCATATCATTCTCATTTTACCATTCATCATAATAAAGTTTATATCATTAGATTCACCACATTTTAAGCTTTCTGTTCATATATTTTTTATGGGTATAATCTCATATTCAACTGGTATGATGGCTGAGTGAAAATCCAGTAGTGCGTCACTTCAGCCACTTCCTCACCCAAGCCGGCGTGGGTCAACTTTCCCGCGGGTTCCCAGGCACATTCATTCATAAAAACTATTCTGGCGTGGTTAAATGATGTCATGGAATATTTTACCTTCGTGGACCAATCAGAGCACAGTATGAGCTTTCAATTGGTGTAAGCAAAATTTAAATACTACAAGTGGAAGTAATCATCCTGGCGAGGTAAGTTCAAGGGTCGACTTTGAGTGAGAATTTAGACCAGAAAGAATGCCGCGCAGACACTGGAATGTCCATAATTATAAGCTTCAATCTTTTCTGAAAATAACGATGTGTTTTTTATGTTCAGAAAATGATATTAAATGCCACGGCTTTTGCTTTTAAAATGTCTTGTTCAAAGGGCCATGTTGCCGTCAGCACGTAGTAGTAGTTCCGTGCCTTTGCCGCTAGGGCGACACTAGCAGTTGGGAGAATTGATCAATAATCGGCGAATGCGGACATGCATGTCAATTTTGCGCAATAAACATAAAATTACGTTTCTTGTGCCCCTGATATTCATGCATAAGTTGAAAAAGATATAATTTTCCCTAAATATCATGTTTGAAACGATCGATAGGCTATTTTGAGGAAATTCTGGACCAAAACTGAGCACGAATTCTGAAATGAGCGATAATTGGGAGCCGTGCTTTTCGATCGTAATTTCGATTTTTCTTCGTCAAAATCTTCACATAAGAATTACTTTATGACTTTCAGCAGTATTAACTGTGATTTCAAGGTTGTTTATATTAATTTAATGAAGATATCCAGTAGTTTTATGCTAAAATGAGTTGTATTTTCCATAATTCTGTCATGGCCTTGGTGCCAGATACCAGTGGTATGATCAGATGATCATTCATATCACCAAGTTTTTCAAACGAAATAAGTTTTGTGGTTCGAAAATAAAATGTAGGTTTGCATTTACCTCCAATTGGGGGTAAATTGCCCTTTTCAAATCATGAAATACCCCCTCAACAAAATTCAAAGGGTCACAACTTCTTGTATTTTCTCTGTAAATACTGAAAGAAAAAAAATGCTGAAAATTTGACTCTGCCTCAAGTTGTGACCCCCTGAAAAAAATTGCTAATGCAAACCCTGGCTTGCCTATTTCCATACTTAAATAATTTATTTTAAAACTACACAATTTAAAAATCATTTTGATTTATTTCAATTTGTGGGGAGGATGTTTTTTATGGTTGAATTAATGATAAATAGACATACTTCTTAACCCAATTAGTACTAGTACTAGTAGCAGTGAACTACCCAACATGTCATAAGTCAGAATAAATTTTCAAAATCAAGTTTTCAATTGCAAGTTGCAGACTGCAGTACATTAATCATGGCTATGTTCATTTTATAAGTAATAATAAAAATGTTTCATTCACTATTTCTGATATCTGAGAGAATAAATTATTTTTTCCGAAAAAAACAACAGAAAATAAATTTCATTCTCTAATTTTTATATAAAACACGGTTTAATTTATCTTGCAGTGAATGTGATGGCGAAGGATCCAGATAAGGTTTATATTTGAGAAAAAACATGGGAATTAAATAGCACAGAGACATTGAAATTGTTGAGATTCTATCATCGAGAGGATTCAACTTTTTTGCGTGTTTCAATAACACAGAACACTTGATTTTACACAAATGACAATGTTATTTATATTATTACAGAAGACTGAACTGAATAAGGATATTTATGAAATAATACAAATTGCAACTTTCCAAGTACGTCTTCAGATATATGTCATGATGAAATGGAAAGTATACAACAGTCACTGAGTCGGCGTTAGTAAGAATGGAAGGAGCGTGGCACTGAAAATTATAAATTGAAATTATTAAATTGTGTGCCACAACATTGTATGATTTATTGAAAAAAATGTGTCTCTGTAAAAGTTTGTGAGGATTCTGTAATGTTGATGACATTAAGCTGAAAGACTTGAACTACTTAAAGCCATAAGGCTTACTTCAGAGCCAAGTTGTGATGTCGCTCCCGATTTGGACAGCATACTGAGCTCCGATTGAACATCCAGTTAAGTTATTTTAATTTATGCAAATTAGATAATTTTGTTGACATTTTTATCATTATTTTCATGATAAATTGCAGTTGTATTTGTGACTTGAATAGTGAGGCAAAAGTAACTGACCCTTTGATGAAAATTAGCATTCAGAGATATGAGCATTGTTAGGTACTTGTTTGCTAATTATACGTACTTTTTAGTGTACCTAATTAATATGCAAATTAAGCCAATTTGACAGTAAAGTCTTGATCTGCTATCCAAAATATTTTATTTGAACTCAGCACACCTGAAAACCCCTGTATGCCAAATTTCTATGTAAAATATTGAACAATGACAAAGTTATGAAAGACAACTGCAGAAAATAGTATAATTAGGGGGTCCATTGTTTTTGCCCTCCAGCCATGGATAATAGGCCCAACAATAGGGTAATTCAGGAACCTTTGAACGAGCATATCTTTGGAATGGAGACACTTAGAACAAAAATTCCAACAGATTCTTGTTTCTCTATACAAGTTCTCTCAAACCAAATCAAAATTTAGACTTTATCATGCAGTTCAAATTTTGACCTGGTAATGCTACTATCACATAAAAAATATATGCCAAATTTGCCAAGGTATTTTACTTGAATGTGTTGCAAAAAATTCCTTTGTTCAGAGAAATGTTTGAGAATGAGAATTACCAAGGATACACACAAGAACAGCTTCCCCTAACATGGCTGGTGTGCACACTCACAGGACCCAGCCTGTAAAAAAGAATGCTGAGCGGACTCGCTCTCAACCTAATTCAGACAGGGCTTTGTCAGAACATACAGCACGTCAGAAAATATCAAGCCTACCCTTAAAGTGCTGATTTACAACTGAGTCAACAGCTTTCCTTGGGACACTTTGCCACGCAAAGCACGCAATGTGTCCCGAGGAAAGCTGTTGACTAAGACTAAGTTTTGCTTTAGACTAGGCTTGCTGGTATTTTGAATGAAAGGTATCTTCATGAGGAATCTGAATCTTTTAACCAATATATGTTTTACGGTAATGAGAAAACGACTATAGCCATGATTAACACTTTGAGGGTTAACTTCATTTAACATTTTGGATAGATAATCTTATTTTCCTACCTCTTGCTGGCCAGCCAACATCTCTGTCTCACTCCTTGCATCATTGCCTTCCTTCTCACTGGTCTGGTTTGCTTGTAAGTTACTTTGACTTGCCCCTCTACAGATGGTCACTTTGGACTTTGGTAAATGGTTAATGTGCGTGGAGCTTTCAATGTGCACCACCTTCACTTCCATGTTTTTGTGGAAGGTCCGGATATGCCGTGTCACTGGACTTTGTGACACACTCTCAAAATTGCAATAGAAACAGCGGAAAGCCATTGCTTTAGGTGGAGCATGTCTCTTCATGTGATGTTTCAGACAAGACTTTGATTTTGACTTGTACGCACAGGAGGGGCACTGAAACAACTCTTCCTCAGCACTGACAGCTGCAACCTCAAGCGATGCTCCTGATGGGATAAATGCAGAAGTAGAGCATATCTCCTTGTGTTTTGTTCCATCTGATGATATTTTGCTAGGTGATGAAGAATATATGGTCCCTGTATTCATTGCAGGAGGATCAATGGGTACCAGAGGGGTTGCTGCAGCACATATGGATGTCTCTGGGGTTGCTGCAGGACAGATGGTTGCCTCTGGGGTTGCTGCAGGACAGATGGTTGCCTCTGGGGTTGCTGCAGGACAGATGGTTGCCTCTGGGGTTGCTGGAGTACATATGGAAGCCTCTTGGGTTGCTGTATAACCTACAGATGGTTCATTAACTGCTCGAGGATGTAGCGATTTGTCATCAGTTGCTGAATGATTTACAAATGTATGATTGGTTACTGGAATATCCCTACTTGCTTCCTTACTTGTTGGAGGATAACTTGATGTCCTGTCAATTGCTAGAGGACCTCTGGGTTCTTCTTTGGTTGTTGGAGAATCTGTGAAGACCCTCTTGGTGTCTGAAAGATCCTTGAAGTCCTCCATTATAGGCATGTACAACTTTGGATTTGAGGTTTCTGGTTTATCTTTTGATGATTCCACACCATCACCTGCAGGTAACTTCTTGATAGACACATCCAAAGCAACACAAGACAAATCCTCTGCCAGTTCAACTGTATGTTTATACACATTAGAGCTATGTGCTTCAGGCACATTACACCTTTGTCCAGTGTTTACAGGGGGATGTGCACTGTACACTATATCAGGCTCTCCATTTGTGTTGGCAGGCTCAATGTAACCAAGTTTCATTACAAAAGGAAGAGACGGGTGCTTTCTCTGATGATGTTCATGGACAAGTTCCTGCGATGTCCCATGCCAAAAACACTGGTCACAGCGGAACACATGAACCTTTGTTACATACCCATGTCCATTCAACAAATGGGAATGGAAGGCCTTTAGAATCGTAAAAGACCTCTGGCACAAGTGACACTGGAACGTATTGTATGTTGCTGCGGTCAGTACATTACTTCTCTCCCTTTCCCTTGGCCTTGTAGCAGTCCTTTGGTTCCTTGCTTGTGATGGTTCACTCTCATCTGTCAATTTCACAGACTTATTCTGGTCAAGATTATAACTGACAGATGGTTTTAATTCAAGCTTGGGACCAGTATTTGTGGCAGGTACTACTGTAGATGTAGTCTTTTCTTCTTCCTTACAGTTTAATCCATCTAGATTTGACTCAGAAGGTAATACTGTAAATGTGCTATTTTCTTCTTTGCAATCTGACCCATCCATATTGGATTCAGAGGGTAGTACTGTACCTGCATCATTTTCTTCTTTCACATTCTTTGACCCATCTAGATTAGATAGAGAAGGTAGTAATGTAAATGTACCATTTTCTTCTTTCACACAGTTCGACCCTTCTAGATTAAACTCAGATTTAATATTGTTCGTAAAAGTTTCACTCCTGGCTTCTTCTTCGATTTCTGTTTTACAAGTTACGGGATCATCTTCGTCTTCATCAGAATCTAGAAGATTACCCAAATCTATTCTACTCATCTGATGTGCTTTGGATAAATGCATAGCCAGCTCTTTGGCACTATCAAAATATAATGCCCCACACAATTCACAGCACCATTTCTTGCATTTGACTTCCTTTGTTAAAAGTCTAAATTTCCTGTTTTCATGGTCACTATGTTTTGCTTCCATGTGCTCATCCATCATCATTTTGTGAGAGTACTGCACATGGCACAAGGAACAAGTGTACACAGACACTTCATCAAGTATCCCAGCATGGCAAGATGCATGAGCATAATACTCCTCCCATACATGTAAGCAAATGTTGCAGACAGGACAAATAAACATATTTTCAGGTTTGACACTTTCATTTGATAAGGGGACTCGTTTGGCACTTTCATCAGCATCATTTGTTTCTGAAGACTTAATTTCATCTGATGCTTCTGCATCTAAAGCATTGTCATGGCTTATGGTTGAACCCTGATTACAAGTCTCATGTAGTGGTCCTACATGACCTGCAGTGTCACCTTCAAGGGCTGCACTGTCAACTTTTGATGATGAACATCCAGGTGACTTGGACGGCAACACACGGCACACAAGACTTGAAGTATCGTGCTGCTCCTTCAACTGTCCAGATGCTGGTTCACTGTTCGTCACAATCTCTTCTACTTTCTGTTTACCTTCTGGTGTTTCTGGTATGAGCTGCTTAGATTTATTGACAGCATCTGTTGGCATATCACTCCCTGTATTCACAGGTGTGGGAATCTGCGTACTCACAGGAGTTTTAGGCCCACCCAGATCTTCATAAAGGGGGATAACCTGCCACACAATTGCCGGATTGTTTAGGTTATTTACCCTCATCGCCACAGCTGGTGTTACGATAGTAGCAGGTGCCACCTGCACATGACTTGGGCACTTTTGGGCCACTGAGGAAGACCTTTCACTCTTAGCTGCTTCATGTGATTTATCTGTAGTTGTAATTATACTAGTAGGGTTTCCTATCACTACTCTCTGACCTCCACATTTTGTTAGTGAAACAGGTGGTGGCACAAACACAGTGGCCTGTGGATTTGTAGGCGTTGATGGAGCTGCAGTACTTCTTGCGACAACATTTGCACTCCAAGTTTTTCCTTGCACTGACATCGGACTTG
Organism: Hermodice carunculata; assembly: GCA_964020975.1. Classification (NCBI taxonomy): domain Eukaryota; kingdom Metazoa; phylum Annelida; class Polychaeta; order Eunicida; family Amphinomidae; genus Hermodice; species Hermodice carunculata. The sequence continues at coordinate 89,962,335 of OZ026620.1, read as the reverse complement.
TGGTTTTTGAATTTGTATCTGTGGCTGTTATTTTACATGTATTCCAACTGATAACAGTTTGACCACCTGATTTAGCTTGTGCAGACACTGGAACTGTGGCCCTTTGATTCATTTCCATAGCTGTTCTAGCACAAGTACTCCCTACATGCCCTACGACAACAGTATTTCCCAATGGAGATTGTCTGTGCACAGTCATTGGCGATGTGGCCTTTGGATTTGATGTACTGATAGCGCTTTTCAACATTGAACTTGGCTGAGAAGTAGCTAAGCTTGAAGCTGGAAGGAGGAACTGAGAAGTGGTTGCAATTGCAGATGTAGGTAAACCATAGGTGATAGCTGCTTGTGCAACTGGAACTGCCACCACTTGAGATACAGGAATCAGCTGGGGAAGGTTGGTACCTGGTGACGGAACTTGCATCAGCTGTGCAGTGTTACTGCCAGACATTGGAGAGCCAAGCTGACAGACCATGCTACCTGGAGGAATTGCATCAACTGAAGCAGGTCCAGTGGATGCCACTTGGGAGGCTATTGGTGAATCTGGAAGTGCATGTGTTTGGACAATGGCAGGAGATGGAATCATCTGAGATGTAGACATTTGTGCCCTTGGCTGAACAACAGTAGGTGATGCAGGGATTCCAAGCATTGACATGTGTGGTTGAACAGTTTGAGAACGCGGAATCATCAGCTGAGGGGTCCCTGGTGAAGCACACTGGCTAGTCACTGGAGCACAGGATACTACCCTAACTTGATTTGGCAAACCTTGAAGTGGCGCAAGATTCCTTACTGTGTTTCTGAACTTGTGCCTTTTCTGTTGGTCTAGTGGATCTGAACACAGAGATGTACATGTGCTGGGGATACCCTCCACAGGACCCATGCCATGTCCAGTCACACTTGCTATGACCATCGGGGTGGAGACAGCACCACTCACAGTCACTTGGCTATGCTGGGCTGGAACCTCTTCTCTTGGTTGCATCTTATCACTGGTGACAGCCACATCTAAAGGCACAAGATCATAAATACAATTTACCAACAGGTTGCTATCCATGGATAAATAGGTTATTTCGGGTGGACAGTTCTAGAGTCTTGAGAAGCTATTTTGTGATGCTATTTATGTATGAAGCAATGTTAGATTCAATGCTGATTTGACTTATTTTCCACCTTTTGGCCACAAATCTACATTTAGACAGCAGGGATAATAATTTATGACATGTACAGTTGGTTAGATGATAGGGTCAGTGTAATTCAGAGTTTTGGTCCTTTCTATTGAACAGACTTTCAATGTACATGGAAAGTTTCAAACCCTTGCGAGATTCAAAGACATGGCATCAGGGAAGATTGACACTTTGTAAACATGTTGGTTGGGACATAAATATACCTTCATCAGTCTAACTACATCAGAGGAAGTGCTGGTGAGACCAATCCAGGTGTGAGTGACTAGAATTAGTGAATTGGGTATTTTACAGGGCACCTCTATTGAACAAGGCTTTTAAAGGCCAAAAATAGTACACAAAAGGAATTTACAGTATAGGAAACACTTAAAAAGGAGGTAAAAATGTTGTTTTCAGGACTCTTCACTATGAGGGTTTTAGTGCAGCTCTCTTATAAAACAGTTTTTTTTTTTTTTAACGCGCACAAAACCTGAAGGATATACTGGTCAAGTCAAGGATCAGTTATCATGAAAATCCTCCACAGCACTCGGGAGTCTCGGGTGCAAAGCACCAAAACTTCTGTCAAGGCCACAACTGCAGATATTGCAAGCACTTCAACACGAGTGGTCGTGTTACCAGTACGCAAACCGGCAGAACCTATGTGGTTCCTGACAGAGTTTGTTGTGAGAGCTCAAACTTAGTTTACCTTCTCATATGCAATATCTGCAAGAAGCAATATGTAGGCCAAACGCTTCAGCAAATCAGAGAAAGATTACGAGAACATTTTCGTTCTATTGAGAACTAAATGGACTCACATCCACTGGGCAGACACTTTGCCCTTCCAGACCACAGTGGACTCGATTTGCAAGTCCAGGTGCTGGAAAATATCCAAACCCCTCCCCTCCTGGAGCGCACCAAACAGTTACGCCTGGAGAGAGAGAAACATTGGATCTACCAATTACGTTCCATTGAGCCTTTTGGCCTCAATTTCATGGGGAGATGAGCTCACTCACTCTGTCTAATGCTAAATTTTTACATCGAGCTCTTCTCCATATGATCTATAGTACATTTATTGTCACAGTAGTGCTCAATAAAAACCAAGGGATTTAAAGTTTTTTTACCACAGCAGAACAAAATTTATTTTTCTGTTAGCCCCTGTGATAGGGCATCAGGTGCAAAAACACGCAGTTCACCTGGTAAACGGGTTCCAATATTCAGCACTGGTTGACCCAGAACCAGTATGTTGACTTTCCTAATATGGGAAATAAACATTTCAAACATAGGTTTGAAAACTGAAGTTACGTGGCAACGAAATTGAAACTAGGTCGTAGTCCATAGATGTGCATGCGTACATACGTACACAGGGTAGCAACGCATTTGTTACCCCTAACTATATATATGGAACATTTTGAAATCCCTGCCAGTGCCTGATGATACCTAAACAGGTCGAAACGCGTCGCACAGTTTCCAGTTGCCTATTCTTGGCTACTTGCTTTGTCTAAATCGTCTCTTATAAAACAGGTTCCACTATATTAGGTAACATCAGGTTATCAATGGGTCCATCCACCTAAAAGACCCCAGTAAAAACATACATTCGATTAATTACTGGCACTATATATGCCTGGTGACATTCTTCACTAACCAGAAGCAAGTGGTATTTTGTAGAATCCGGGGGCATATGTGCTGGCATCTGAACTTGTTGCTATGGTAATGGCAGACCTCACTTGTTATTGGCAAAAGCCACACTGCATATGTATTAGCCTTACTTGGTAAGTAATGGTCAAGTTTGTTTTTCACAAACACTTGGTAGCTAGCCCATACATATGAAACCAATGCCCTTCATATGGTAATAAAGTGGTACCTGCTATTCCAGACCACCCTTATGTGAGCAAAAGGTGTATTCAACAGGAAAATACATACAGCAAAGGGTATTCCAAGAGTGGCCATAAGAGTGTGGTATACTTTATGACTCTAATGTAACAATGTTTCACTTCTGTTATATAGTTACCATCTAATACCCTAAAAAGCAAATATTTTCTGAATGAAAACATAACATCGAGTTTGATTTTGGTACTGGAAATAAAATTTTAGTATCACGTTTCAGTGCATTAAACTAGCCCTGAGGGGTAGATGGCCGAAAAATTTGTTTTAAGCCAATTTGCACTGTTATCAATTGTTCAATCTGACCCCCCCCCCACCCCCCCAAAAAGGGGGGAGGGCACCAGTCATAAATTTCTTACAAAATAAAGTGGCCAAGTCACCTTTTTGGTGGCATTTGGCCACTGCCACTGGCTATTTCTCACACTGCTATCGATGTAATAAAATTTTGATTAAAATTCTTAAATTATGGATAAAGTTTAAAATAACAATTTAAAAAATGGAGATCAGATTTAGTTTTAAGTGTCAAATGAACAAACACAAAACACTCTCCAAAACCATATTTTACTTTTTTTAAAAAGGGCTTAGTTCTAATTTTACTGCTGTTCTAATTTTTAAAAAATTTAATTTTAAATAACTTAAAACCTTATCCATGAATTAAAATAGGGTTTTGCTGCTGGAAGTGTGCTGTTTCCTTTGCCATAAGAAAATAATGTTTCCCCTTGTTGGTGTTTTGTTATTTTTTGTTTTTCTGAAAAAACAGGTAAAATTTAAGTTTTTTAATTCAGCACTTAAAATTCAATTTCTTAACCCTGACAGGGATTATATTATCATGAATAACTTAATCCAAATGTATACTTTTAAAAAAAGTACATGACTATAGTTTATGTGATCTCAAATAAGAAGTCTAGTGTATATAAGGAGGTGTTTGGAGCAAAGTCGTATTTTATATGTATTAAGTGCTGCAATTTTATGTGTACCACGCCTTTAAACACATGCAGTTTTATATCCGAGGTGGTCTTAAGAACAGGTACCACTGTACATGACGATATACTTCATTGGACAGACCTTCCTGAGTAAATTCCAAAAATCGACCAAGCCAATGTGAGCACTGAATCGAACTTTAAGTATGGGAACAATCAGTAAACCAAATCCAGTTCTTTATCTTAACCCTTTCACCCTTGAACTAGCAAACACTGGCTGTTGGTCAAATTTCATTCGCTTCTATGTTTTACCCTAAATTCAACATTAATTAAATACAATTTGGATGAGAACTATAGACAAGGCCTATCAAGATTATAGGCCCTAGGTGAAGAGCTTCCTGTGGTATAGAGGAAGGAATGACCAAGGAACAATTTGACTCCATCTTGATTCAAAGGAGGAAGGGTTAAATGTTTTGGAAATAGGCAAACAAAATGCTGGATATACACCGAATCAGTAGACATGACCACACCATGCACTTCACAGGACAAAATCATTTTTCCCCATCCACCCACAATGCAATTCTGAATGTTTTTCTAATATGTATAATCAGGGCTCGACAATTTTTGAAACAATCACTTGTCCGCAGAGCAAATAGATTTCAAAATCCACTTTTCCTAATATAACTTCTATAAACATTTTTTTTTCCATCAATGCTAAAGCCTAGACAAACCATTTACCCTAAAATGTATTTGCCGCTTGTTGTGGTTTGCAAATTCGCAAAAATGTCAAATTTTACGACGATTCTAGCTACAACTGTTAAGTGAAACTGGCAAAATATTAAAAATACAAACTGAAAAAGTAAGCTACTTGCATGGGGTGACTAACGATGAAAAATACAGTGTACTTTCTGGTACTATAGGAAGCCGTATCCTGGGTAAACTTAAATAAAGATTAAATAGTTGCATTGGTCTCAGGATCCTTTTTGCTGCCACTGATGCCTTGATGGGATGCATATCGTTTGCCTATCTACCAAGAATGCTATCGGTACATCGTAGTAAATTTGCGTATACAGTATTGGCAAGTTCTTCGCAATAAACGGTATTCTTAAATCAAATTCAAACAGAAATTTTAATATTTCAAATCAGAAATCAAGTGTGCACACCATCAACATCTTTTCTGCAACTGTACACAAACAGCTGCTTTTGGCCATGTGGTCTGACAAACAGAAATTTTAATATTTCAAATCAGAAATCAAGTGTGCACACCATCAACATCTTTTCTGCAACTGTACACAAACAGCTGCTTTGGCCATGTGGTCTGACAAGACATCACCCGATTGGTCAATTGAGTCACCTGCAAAAATGAGCCAATCACGGCTCGTGTTGCAGTGTTTTTTTTCATCATGGCTTCCGCCCAGTGAACATGTGATAATTTGCTGTAATTTACACAGGGAACACACGAATGGGAAGCTTTGTTTACATTGTAGCATGCGAAAATAAGATTCCAGTGTTTATTGCAACAATTATTTGGAGTCACAGGCAAATACGTAAAGGTAGAGGATAGAGGGAACTGCCGAATGTGTCCCAATCAGTCAGTGAGACTGGGTCATTTCACAGCAGATTCACCTCACACTGTCACTTGCGTGTGACTGGCAGTTGTGTGTTGTTTTTGCCTGGGAAGTCATCTCATGGCACCTAAACATGATCTATATTTTTTCCAACACTCATAGAACCCACCAATAAATGGCATTCGATGTTAATTTGCAGTGGAATTCGCCATGCAAATTTTATTATTTTTTTATGCTGCTTTGACATCGTTGGGGCAGATCACACTGACGGTGAGTAGTGTGACCCCGCTCAGCAAGCCAATAACTGCTGGCACCTATGATATCATAATGACAGTGAAAATATCTGCTTGTGTTGACAGAAATAAATTTCTGATGAATACAACTGATGACCAAGTAATTGTTTAAACTTGGAATGTTTACCAATAATTATCACCTATTGGCACCCCACGCACATGCTGTGAAAGCTCCGATTTTTTTAGTGGTTAGACCGCCCATATTTCTTCAGCATGCACACAATGCTCCAACTTCAAACACTGTTATCACAACTGATTATCGTCACTTTCTGCCGCCCCCTTGCCAGCCTTGCTAACAACCGCAACTTGTAACTGTGTCATGAAAACTTGAGACATAGATTTCCCAGCGAAAAAAAAGTTGGTTGCCAGACCAGGCAAGTACCTATTAAGTTTAACTTGCCCAAGATTAAATCTGACTTGTCCTAGGCAATCAGAAACGTGAATTGTCAAGCCCTGATAATACATTGTACATTGTAGAGCTACAGTGTTTAACAACCTCTTTTATCAAGACTGACCAACTTGACTTGCACTGGGGCAACCATGGGCTTATGGCACCCTGGAATGTGGTAAGACCTGCCGCAGAGTACCTCCATGCTGTCCCTCACAACACCTTAAGACCACTCGTACTGCCTGCATGAGCAAGAAGACTAAGAACGCAATGTTCACAGTTCCAAAGCAAAACTTGTGTCCTTTATTCTTACTAATACACAGAAGATATAACCCAACAAGAGTCAAGGTCACCATGGCAGAAAGTTACACAAGCAGCAAGTTACACAGCATTCTTATACAATAAACTTTGACATCCTAAACATAAAAGGATCCTCATTACATTATTACCACAGTTTGATTATGACCAAATGGCCATTACTGGTAACAAACAAACAGGGTACAATCAGAGTTCATTCACGTATTTGCAAACTTCTCAATCCACTGAATTTTCAAAAACAAAACCTCTACTATGTTGATCCTAAAGCCTACCGCATGTTGCACTTATGCATGCATTAGGCATATACAATTTCTCCATTTGGTCAACTAAATTCTCACATCACAAGACCAGTAACATTGCACTGCCACAGTCAAACTGACTTTTGCACCCAGCCATATGCCTAATGGAAGGCAACTTGGCATTTGTTCATTTCACGGAATCTAGCATTAACCTTTCACCACTGACGAAACTGGCTATCACCAATAACCCTAGCAGATGCCAAATGCGACCATATATACATGGCTGCCTGGCTTGTGGGAAAAATCAAATGCAAGCAACTAATGGAAATCATTGCATACAAGTTTAAACAAAATTTCAACTGTTCTACTAGAGAAAATTTTAAATGTTCTCCAACCAGAAAAACCTCATGGTCTTCAAAGTGTAGAACCTTATTGCACTAGAACATGCCATCTGTCATCAGAACTGCCATCTGATTCAATAATAATTAATCATTGTTTCTGTTAACCCCCAAATAGGGGTATATTACCCTTTCAGAACCTGAATCACCCTCTTAAAAAAATTCTAAAGGTACACAAGTCCTGTTCATTTACATATAAAATTGGTGAAAATTTAGTCTTTTCCCCGAATTTCCCTTCTTGTAACCCCACTGAAAAAATTTCTAATGGAAACACTAATTAATGCAAATCATCTGGGGAGGCTCATGCTAGCAACATAATAAATGTCTTAATGAGAGTCTCCCTAACTAACAGTGTATTTATAGACATTATTGAATAATTGTAAAATTGTGTATTTGTTTGGTCGAATAAACATATATGGAGTCCCTCCCTCCCCCCTCAAGTCCATGTTTACACTGGGTGATCCTAGGACCTTAGATGAGGTTCAAGTCATATATCTGTAATCCCCTGTGAGTATTAATATGATCTTTTCACAGTTGCTCCGTTATTATCAAATCGTCCTTACAAAAAAAATTTGCTTTTGAGCAGCCCTTATGAGAATCAGGTCAAGGTCACCCACTGTGCAATTCTAAGTTAAGTCTAACTCAGATGCTCAAAAGAATCATGCTTAGGTTACCCAATCTACAACCCCAGGCCAATTTTAACTCAGATGTACAATCTGACCATCTCTGATCTCTTAATACTATCACCCTCTTTCAAACCTAAGCAAAAGAATTGAGCAGGGTGGTGAGAACTTGAAACAACTGGCAAAATATAACTGTGGAATGACCTTAAGAGCCCCTCGGTCTGAGATGACCCCTGGTGACCTTGAAAATCTGTCAAGGTCACTGAATGTCAAACTTACTCAAATGAGATGCTTCCACAGTACAAATTTCCAGACAGCGGCTCAATTTGTTCAAATAGTTCAGAAAAACATTAAATTGTTCTTGTATCAGCAAGACTAATGGACTGAAGGAAGGACAGACACATGCACAGATGTTCAGTAATACTCCACTGGCCGAAAGGCACAATGGGTAAAAACAGACTCGCATAGCCTATTATATCACACACATCAACTTGGCTGATTCAAACTGGGTATCTTCTGAATATCTTAATTTGAGCAAGATTTTCAGCATAGAAACTGGTTTTCATTGGCACTTATTGCAGTGTAATATTTGAAATGTATGTGGCACGAGAAGTTCAGTTTGATGTAGGACATGTTACCATTGAGAAACCAGCATGCACTTGTGGTCATGGTTGTGCAGTTGTTTCATGCTGTAGCTACTATGCTCAGTTTTTTTTTTACTCTCAATCAAAATTTAACTCATTCCATACCGGTCCCTGATTTTTCAATATATTTACCTGGATTTAAGACGACAATTACATATTTAAATTCTCAATGAAAAGAGCTTTCGTTCAAGTACCAACATGCCTATAGTCTTAAGTCAGTGGTTCTGGCACTGCCTGGCAAGTCATGCTGCAGCTGCTGCAAGGGCAGCTGCAGCATGACTTGCCAGGAAGTGTAAGAACCACTGACCAAGGCCTGTGACCAAAGTATGGAATGAGTTCAAACACAAAAAAAAAATGCTGCTCAAGTTGCACATTTAAACTGGCATGTGATGTGTTGACCTAACACGAACATGCATCCAGGTAATACTCATTTGTGGATACTGGCACTGTTTGTTCCCAGTCAGGGAATCACAATGCTATTTTTTTGTTTTGACCATGGAACTGCAAGGTTTGGAACCAGCAGCTTTGGGCACCTATCACTGACCAGTCATCACAAGTGACAAATATGTCATGACACATGGTTTAAACATGCTTTATTATATTCATTCAAAAAATCTAAATACATATTTCTCATACATGTGGTCCACGATTAGGTAGAGGGCCTTTGCCCTATCTGAATCCTTCTTGCTGGGAAGAAAAGTCAGTCAATACAGGGCAAACGAAACATCACACGATAAGCACATCAACACCCAGGTTATATCAGCATTAGCAGATAAGCACATCAACACCCAGGTTATATCAGCATTAGCAGATAAGCACATCAACACCCAGGTTATATCAGCATTAGCTGGGTGATCACGCAAGTACTACAAAAAAGTAAAGTGACAATGTTACAAGAGAGACAGAGGAGTCATAAGTGTTGTCATTTATACACGAAGTCACTTATTTGTAAGTAGATAAGTCCACTACACTACATGCATATTAATTTCACACCACAAAGCACGGGTTCACATATCTGTCACAGACCGGGCTGTATGCTCATTTCTCTCAAAATTAGTGTTTTTGTGGGTAAACTAATTTCACAAATGCCAAAGTGGTAGTAAATATTCATCGAGTACTTCCCAAGCCACACATAAGAAAACAAGTTCCACCTGCCTTTAATAAGTATTCTTTTTTTCCAAAATATTAGTAATATCCTGCTTGTCCCCACAGGTACCGGACTCGTATCTTGCCAAGCGAGACTAAGCAATTAGGTATGCAGCTGGGGCGGGAAATTAATATGCATGTTTCGTATTTGCATTAACCAGTTTGTCATGACACACAGGACACCGCTTAAGATCATGACCACAGTAAAGGCCACAACAGGAACAAATACAGATTTGTAACGTCAACACTGAACAGATCCATCAGCTCCATATATTTTTACTTTTAGAGATAAAGAGAGCGATTGGTTCAAGTATGATGTCTTTAGGCAGAATCCAATAATGATGAACTAGGCTAACATATTTCTACGGATAGAACAGGTGGTACACAATGCAGATGGTCTGTAGCATGGGAACACGAACAGTTTTTTGGGTAATAATAATAGTCTGGGGCGGGATGCTTGGTCGCCGTGGTCCTGTGAACTGGAAGCCAAAAATGAAAGTAACTGATGAACTTTCGTGAGTGCTGTCAATTCAGACATGTATTCCATTTGATGTGCTCCCAAGAAATCTTTATTTTGGAGTGTTCCTGGAACTGGACATGCAAGTTTTTTTTATACATGTTGTTCACATTAAACACATGAAGGCTAAAAATATGCATTACTTTGGTGCAAAGGCGAACGGTTTTAATACTGCACCAACATATCTGATCTTACATCAAAACCTCTCTTCACTGTGGTTAAATTTTTGATGCACAGAAGTCACCTGGTGTTCAAACTAAGGCTACTTTATCCTTTTGGGTTAAAGTGAAAAGTATTCATATAAACCTAAGCAAAGTATACATTTCTGAAAAGGCCATGATCAACAGATCCAAAATACAATGAAATTACACATGCCATATCATTATCACATAACTCCGTGAAAACTATGTCTGAGCCAGGAAATCTTTGCATAAGCACAGCGTGCAAGAATGAATACAGTATCAAATTTTGGTTAAAGAATTGAAGTGGTGACATTTAATCAAAACCCCATGTCGGTTTTTGATTTAATATGTATGTGGGACATATGTACCTTGAGCTGGGGAAGGTTAAATTTACGCTGACTAGTCCTCACAAGACTGGCCTTCTTGCACAATGAAATGTTATACACCATAATAAGTTCCACAAGCTGTTATTGTACTTTTGTTAACAGAAGACAGTACTGCCACATATCATTAAAAAGTACTAGTTTCATGATGTTTATGTCACCAGATGGGCCTAACACGTAAGGGGGGTGCGTTTTGCTATTTTATTATTTTTTGGGGGGGGGGGGGGGGTTAAACGCATGCTTTCAAATTCAATGTAAACACAGATGGGCTCCACATTTTCCTAAATATTGTACATGTATTGGTACTTTGACTCCTCACATGAAACCCCCTATTGTTCCCCCAGTACTTGGGAAATGATGATTTTCTACAAGCCATTCCAGAATACCATATAATATTTGGTTATTATTTTCCATCCTCATTAAAAATGTACAGGCCATATACTATACCTCACTTGTTCCCTCCTTACCCTCAGCACAAATTAAAAAATATTGAAACTTTGGTACCTCTCAGGCATAACTGATCACCTTCTCTTTCATATCTGACATGTTTAACAATCATTGGTGGCTTGATAGGTATCCTTCTGTCCCTGCATGATGACACAATAGTTATGCTAAACTTGACACAGACACATATAACTAGTCACACACTGGTGATTCATTACCATTAAAGTTATGCCTACATTTACTCTATTTTCTAAACAAATGCCAGATGAATCACTGTGAATCATACATGGCCTAATTACCATGAAAACATGCTCATGTTTACTCTTTTTTCCTGAACAAGTGCCAGCTGAATCAGAGCGAGTCTTGTCAGCTATAATCCCCATGGACAGCACTCTAACATGTCAGCCATGATCCTATGCACAGCACAAAGAAATTCAGCCAGAGTAACCATGTACATCACTTGACATGTCAGCAATGGTCCCCATACACAGCGCTACAGCATGTCAAGTGTCTTCCTTGGGCATGACCATCTTCTCTGCCACTCAACAGTCATCTCAAAAATATGGTACAACTCCATTTACTCTCCATATATTTTGGTGTATGGCGGATCATACATGCAGATACTTTAAGAAACATGATAACATCATCTCAACAGTTCTGAAAAGAGTTTTCCTCGGACACAGATGGAAATCCAGCTCACAAATTAGTCCTTGAGAGGCAAAACAAGAAATTACCGTCCCAAGCATTCCAGTAATACTTCAGACACCTGAGTAGTCGACAGTGTACCTCAATACCCTCAGGCTACATGGTGCATACTCTTTAAAAACTGATGAATCGGAGAGGGTCTCATTGCACTTATTCACACTCTACCATTACATAATTAGGTCCAATGGCAATCTGCCTCAATATTGTTCCTAACATGCTCCTTATATTTAGCAAATTGTGACTTACACTAAGTGACATGACTTTTTTTGCAACAAATATGACTAATATAGCCCCCCTTATACAATATTGTTTCTCAGCTCTACTTTTACAAATGTTCCATGTCATGACCTGTTGACAACCCTTGCTAACAAAAGTGGTCTTAAAATACCGGTGGTTCTCGTGACAGCTGAATTAATGTGCTACATGACAGGGTTCTCCACAGGCCAGTTCAGTGGGGCGGCCCACCCTGCTATACTGTGGATCCTGTGGCTATATTTTTATCACCCTGGCCAGTTGAAATTTAGGCGGCATGGTAAAGACAATCTTCATTCATAAAAGTACACCTCTCACAGTTTTACAACAATTTCTCCAAGTTTATCATCTTTTTTACCCAAGTTATCTTTTAAGGACCAGGTCAACAGTTTTCCTTGCACCCAAAGTGTACCAAGCAAAGCTGTTGACTCAGTCCCAAATATAACACTGAAAGAGTTTTCATATGTACGTATAAAGGGTATGTTCTAAGGGGTCAGCCAAACTTATCAATATTTTACTTGACACCCACCCATCCCCACCCCCCACCCCCCACCCCCGCGTACTCTATGAACTAATGTCAAAATGTTGATAAAAATGGCTGACCCTTAAGTGCACAGACATAAACTGCATTTTACAGGAATGTTGTGCACATCACCTCTCATACAATAAAAATGTTTCAGTTCTATGCATGCTTCATTGCATGAAAACTCTTCGGCTTTAAACTAAGTCATGACATGACCACAAAATATATGTCCAAGTTGGTGACCTCCTTCTCCTGGTCTGCAGCTGCGCTCTATGTCTGCTGAATAGATTGTTGCTCTATCTGCAGTACCTTATAAACTGCCAGGCCAGTGCGGTCTTGCACCACCAAGAGTAATACTCCATCACCATGAGTCACTATCACAAGACCATGAACAGGAAGTTTTGATACAGCTGGATGTTTCTAGTTTATGCCAGTGTTGCCACAATAATAACCTTGACATTGATGAATCTGATGATGGCTCACATGGATATTGACTTTTTTGTATTCCCCAAACATATTTCATCCTATAAAGTGTCACACTTTATAATCAAGACCGGGGATTCCCCTGTTACTCATCCATACTCTACAAAACACAACATCTCTACCTGAATAAAAACATCCACTTGAACTGCCGACACAACAACTCTATCAACTAACTCATAAATCACACTTTTTCATGCTAAAATAGGTGTGGGTAATTCCCAAATGACTCCTCTTTTTTCACCTTATTCAGCATAAAAACATTTTCTGAATTTCAAGAGTTTTAGTCACAGTGCTGACATAGCAGAAAACATCCATTAACTGTTTCCCCTTAGTTCTGAAACTGAGTCGAAGAGCATTTCTTACTGTGTGCGTATAACAAACATACACAATTCTAACCACTCAGAACTATCAAAGATAACAAGCACAACTGCACATGCAGCATAGTTGGTGACATTATTAATACACGTGAACAATTTACAATCAGTCACAAATTGATTCTCTTGCCAAGCACTTGTTTCTCAAAAGCACTGCTACAGCCTCCCACCAAACAGACTTTGATGGCAATGCAAAATGATTTGCCACTGACACACATTTCTGTCACCTCATGGCCTGTGTAAACAATACTGATGGGAAAAGCAGTCACTGAAACCCATTCCAACAGCCTCAAAACTCATGCAAAATACTGTCTGTCCTGATTTTCATGCATCAAATATTAAACTATCAAAGCACAGTGACAGAACTAAAAGCCTGACACAAACTTAGAAACAAGAGGCCCATGGGCATTGTGCTCTGCTGACTCAAGATCATCCACATTATGTAATATTCTACTTTTAGTATATATGGTACATTAATTTTATCCTATAAATTTGGCATGACTACCTGCATTCTTTGCTGGAATAATGATTTTACATAAGTTTTAGTACACTTTGACTCGTAATTTCCGCACTACTATAGGAGGCCCTATCACTATTATCCTTTATTGAGATTTTGACCTCCCCCAAACCACCCAACCAAATTTCATCAAGATCCAGCAAAAAGATTTTAGAATATTCAGGAGATTTTCACATTTTGACCTCTGTATTTTACACAATATTGTAAGTGGCGCCACCAATATCATACTTACTTAACTAATTTTTTTTATGTGCTTTTAGTCCTGAAAGTTATACGTGTCAACATTGACAGGCTCCAAAACATGTTCTGAGTAGTTACCTCCTGAATACCCTTTAAAATATTTTGGCTAATGCAGCCTAGGTCAAAATTCTACACAGGAACGTGAGCAATATGTATAACTTTTAGTACTTCCATATTTAGGTCAGACAGGGACAGGTTAGCTTATGGAGTGTACTGACTTTGGACTGGGGAATAGGGTAACCATGACCAGGAAGTGGTTCTGGACATAAAGACCCTAGCTTAATTGAAACTTGTAGGAGTTGTTGCATTTACAACTCATATCCATGTATATGTGGTGCCCAGTGACCTTGAAAACTAGGTCAAGGTCATCACTATTAAAAGTTATTATGAGCCTTCACCCACGGTATCATTCAGGAAATTTTGTCATGTAAAACTAAGGCATTGTGAAAATAATGAATTCAATGTGTTTACCATCTATTTGGCACATTCTCCATTAACTCCTACCAAGCCAGTATCGAGTGTAATCACATAGCGCAACATTGCTTCTTGCCACCAGTTGCAAGTCAACTCGCTCTTTTGAAGTGGCTGATCAAAGGCCCTCTCAAATTCCCGGTGTTGTTTATTTACATGCAGGCACGCACATTTTCTTGTAGTGAAACGTCAGTTCTTGCCGATGGCTATTTCGATTTTGCTTAAACAATGAGTATTTTCCTTCAACGATGATTTAAATCGATGATTGGACCGTTGTTTGTGACAATTTGAATGATGTAACTTTGAAAAACTGAGCAAAAATAGGGTGATTTCATTGTCGCGGTTACAATCTTTTTTTTCGTCTACCCACCATGTTCTTCACATCGTCAAAAAGCTTAGAACCTTGTCTCTTTTAAGAACAAGCTCTCCCATTGGGTGAAACAAAAGTACTTTCGGGGAAACTCCTCCAAAACTCCTTCTATTTAAAACAGATACGATGTTATTTTGGTCAGAAAGTACCGAAGACGATTCTCCGGAATCTTCTAGGTCAGTCAGGGGATCTGGATCAATCCCATAGCGTTCGCCAACCAATCAAATGCATCGTTTTTCTACCACTGAGCTTCATTCTGGAGTACTTGCTACCTCATGTTGTGAAGTCTGGCGTAGAAGATGGGTGACATTTGCATGAACACAAGTGATGATTACGGACAATCTATTAAAGCAAGAAACAAAATTTAATGCTGTAAATTGGTCAGAATGAGGACATACTACCAGTCTTTGCGTACAATTGAGCAGAAGGTCCAATATTTTCACGGAAAGAGAGTACAATACGCCAGCCACAGGTTAACATGGCTTGGGTGAAAATACCGCTGCCCAATATGTTGATCATGTTGACAGTTTATCAGTGACGGCAATAGAAATGCGTTTATCCACTATTTACTGCAGCAACAAACAAACTCTATGACAATAATTTAATGACACACAACTGATCTTAAGAAAAAATTAAAGAGGGACCATCGTTCATGACGCTAACCAAGGAAAGTACATGGAACGGTACCCATGCAATTGTATTCACACTGGCTTGAATGTTGCACGATCAATTCGTGATTGAGATCGATATATTCACTTTGTTAGGGTGTAGGACACAAGTTTTAGTTTAAGTTGACAAGGAAACCACATAGAAATGTAGAGAAGGTCTTGCTCAACAAAAGTCATGTTGATCATTTTTTATAAATTGCAAAAATAAAAAAGTTACGGCAATTTTACGCCAGCATTTCGCATGTTGCGCAACAAAACACAAAAAACAAAAAAACTGCCCAGTGGCTGGCTGTGCCAATCCCAAAACTGCCCAGAGTGCTAGGAGTTAAATACAACATGTTGTAAACCACCCAGTCGGTTTACCGTGTGATCTGACTGCATTTGATGGAACAAAAGATGACTAGGCGGTCCACACAAGGTAGGCTAATCTGCGATGGAATAGACAACTCCAGGTTCGTGTGTTCGTCAACTCCAAGCTTTTATTCTTCCTTCCGGTACATCAACTTGGTTGATAGCAGATCTGGTTAAGCTTGGTTCCCCTTTCAGCTCTTCTTAATTCTTTATAGTGAGAGTTACCACTCTGCCTGGCATGGCAAATGGTCCTCCTTTTATACACAGTTATGACTCATGAACGATGGAAAGTCCCAGGGAAAACTGCTACGCAGCACAATTATCTGCCTAGAGCCAGTCAGAACCAGTTAAATCCTGTTCTTATTATGTTTCATGTAAACAAGACATAACTCAGTGATGTCAAAACCCTAAATTATGTTTCTACTTAAATGTTCACTGGCTCCCTCTACAGGTTATTGTGCATATGAAATTTCCCCTCCTTCTATTCTCACACAAGTTCACTCACAAATATGATAGAAAAGACAACCTTTTTATATGTACAGACTTGCCATGATTTACACAATCTCAAACTGAAACTGGATTATCATTTAATCAATTCTGAGAAGAATTAATTCCAATTTTATACAACACATTTTCATATACTGCACAACCTTCAATCCATCACTGTCACAGATAACTGTTATATCCTGTAACTTGATTACATATATCCTGTACTGACTTATTATCTTGTGACTGTATCTAGGTTTTGTTCTTGCACAACACCCATCCTGGATTTAGTAGTTTGTGTTTTTCCAGTGCGTCAGCTACTATAATATTCCACAATATTACTCCTTTTACACTATGGGGACTTCCATTGCTCAGCCAAAAACAATTCAACCATAGGTGGTTTTCACTGTACTTCCCCTAATAAAATTATAACTCCCAATCAGAATCACTGTGGTTACTCTGTGGTTCTTCTCTTGAGCCAACCAGATCTTTACAATATGGTAGAGCAATAACTCTGCATTCTCTCATTGACCGCCATGTGGCGCTGCGGCCAGCTTTCATCCGGGTATTCAATAGCGGGTCAACCTGAGTGGCGTCGCTTACTATGATGTGTTAACGCATGGTGCAAACTGAGCGTTTTTCTTGGCGAATGAAATAACCAAGTGTAACTCATAGGCCTAATCATGATAATGTTGTCATTAATAAATACTTTTTGTAGAAAGCAATGCAATCAAGGAATCAACCAAATACACATTGTTGTGGAGTTAATCACATTTGATTTTAATTTTAATATTAATTTAACTTTTAACACTACCTGCCGACCCCCCCCCCACACCCACACACATACAGTAACACTGTAAAACTTGGGGATTCATCTACAATAACATATTCTGATGAGGTTGTCTACTTGTCTTTATTTTTGACACAATGACAACACACCCGGCAAATAAAATACAATCGACTTCTTACACTGTAAGTTACAGTGTTGCCAACCCTCCCGAATTACCCGGGAGACTCCCGGAATTTTATGCTTAAAATTCTTGGAAAAAGTGTGGATTTTTGACAATTTTGAGTCACCTCCCGGAAATTCATCAATATTTCCCCCCTATATTTCATATTAATTTATCAATCTCCCTTAATTTTACTTTCTATTTCCCGGATTTTAAGTTTGGCAGGTTGGCAACACTGTTCTTAAAACGCGATGACCAATGTTTTACCCTACTCGATCCTCCATTATCGCCCGCAATGAACCAGGTCACATTAAATCCTTGCAACCGAAGTCATACGAAATCCTCATGCTGTTGAGTCTATGTCGATAATTTGTTATATGTGATCATTGCATTATCTTAATAACTGTCGAAGAATATTCTTTATTATTGCATTTCTTTCGACCATTCACACAGTCGAGTGGTGCTACGCAAGAATGTAACAAGCAGAATGTGGTTCCCGGTCACCGCGGTTCAAATGGATTTTTCACTTTTTTAACACAACATACGAACACATGCATTCATGCTCTGCTATAATACAATCTTATCTTTCGTGTGTGTAAAATTTATTAGCAGATATTACGTGAAAAGGAACATTTTTTGCACTTTGATTGCCGATACGTACAATGTTATCACAGTGTTTGCAAATCCGCCGAAACCAATGTTCACCCGCAGGCGAGTACCTGGATGAAAGCGATGACTCGCGCCGTGTAGTGGAGGTTTCTGGAAACTTAAGAAACTGTCCTTCCCTATTCATTGGGGTAATCACCTCAGGGACTTTTTCTGTACCTATTATTAAGTCTGGGGTGAAGACTTTACAATGTGGCACCACCAGCACTTCACGCACAATATGGATTTGTCTTTATTTCTAATAGATGTGCACACTATGTTTTATTCATATCACAGCCGCAATAAAATGTACAAGGTCCACCATTAGCTACTCACCTCTATCAACTTTATACAGCTCTCGTCAAATAGACCACACATGCTAGCCCGTATTTGCATGCTAGCCAATTATTGCACAAAACTAGGATTGTGATTGGCCTGATATATGTACCACTGGCGTGTTCAAATATGCGCATGTTTTCAAGCACGCCATTTTTTTGCATCTGGTAACTCATGTGCCACTAAATACCATAAGCTAGAAGTACGATGCTCAGTGTGTGTGTGCCTGGCGCTTCTGATTATGCGAAAACCGATGGGCCAGAAAGCTTGATGTTGTGCGCAATGCCAGCATGATCTGTCAATCACTGCATTAGCAGCGCGATTTTCCACTTGATGCCATCACTGATTTTCGTCATTTTCCTCAAAAATCTTTGAGTGCCAGTCACTTCCAATGCATGTTGAAAATTTGTGCTCTGCCAGTGCCAGTCACAGTATTGGTGGTGCTCAATACATCTCTAACATTGCAGATATTTATTCTGTAGTAATTTGTTTGAAATGAAGGTTGCCACATGTGACTGATTTCCACAGCGTCAAATCTTTATCATTAACTCGTTAATTAGCTTTGTCTTATTAATGATTGACAAAATGCTGTGGTATTTTTAAGTCAATGTCTTACTACCATATAAAAATACTAAATTTAATCATTTCCGCATGCGGTCCGAATGAAAAAAAGGAAAGATCTCCCATGATGCATCAGGCAACTTAGCCAACATGGACACATCCTCTCTGTTGCGAGTAAACACTTGCAAAGTAAAAGCAATAAAGTTTACATTTCAAAGCAAGATGACACACAAATGTCCTCCTTATATTAATCTAAAGACATTTTTAGAACATATGCCAGACAGTGAGTGATATTACTGGGGTTAATACATGTACTAGATTTTATAGCCGTTTCAAAGTTGGGTAAATTTATGCTTCCAGCAGAGAAAATTGATAGGAAGTCTGCATGCCCATATCGTTAAATCTTGCTTTGTATCCATTTCCAATGACTGCAAATTATTAGAGTGACTGTTGACCACTGTTACCACTCATATTTTTTGTTTTTTGTAATGACCGCTAACAGCAAAAAGCTTGGTTTTGACTGACCGCAAAAACTTGATTTTGACTGACCACGTTTAGCAGGTGACCAGTCACCACAAGTCACTTAACATTGCAAAAAGCTCTGTACTTCACAACTTTGTGACCAGTAACAGCAGGTAATGTGCCACCTCAGTGGGTGGGCCATTGCAGGTACTACTGGTACTTCCAGGCAGCCAGCATGTTGATGCTATACCTTAGCATAATTTATTGTAATGGGGCCAAAGACTGATGCAAGAATTTATCTTTAATGACATTCATATAAATATATTTACGGTTAACCTCTGTTCAGGCATGGTCCTATAATAACTGCAGATAATAAAACTGCTCTACAAAGGTAAAGCTCAGTATTTGCCTATTATTTCTTAGTAAAGTTACATGTACTGTGGTTTACATGTACCTTTGTAGGGCATAAAATGCATGGTCAGCTAATAATCAGGTGCAACATTTAAAGCTGCATAATCACCAAATCTTTGCAGGTGCACCAAATCCAGTCCCCATGATGTGTATGTTGTGACAAGACAGAAAGCATGGCAAGATGACAGTCATGTGCAACATAAAAAGCTGTACATTGAAGTTTCAACATCAGACAAAAGGGTACATGTATCCATCCACTGATCCAGGCACTTTTCAGATATCAGGGTTAATAAAAGGGCTCACATGCACAATTAAAAGGTCAAAGTCGCATGTAAATAGATCGCATGGACCTCAAATCTTAAATCACATATTCTATGCCAAGCAATGCATTTCTGTACCAAATTGGAGTCTAAAAATTCATCCAGGCATTTTGAGTATATCATGGTAACAAAGCTGGATAGTAATAGGTCACAGTATGCCGTAAAGAAGTCAGAGTGACTCGAATTCTAATCATCTAAAGGGGGTCTTGGGTAGGCATCTATGTATCAAATTGCATAATTTGTATAATTGCATATTGAAGATAATGGCCTTAACAAAGCCCATGCCAAGGCGCATACATGTACAGTGTACGCTCCTTGATATGGGCTCATAAAGCTTTTAGCCAAACTTAAATTTTGTCAGTTACAGTCAGCAGTAAAACTGATTTTGAAGCTACAATTTATCAAAAATTTCTTTAGCCAATTTGGTTAAAAGTTTGCAAGTTCTTCTAGCTGAATTCCACATTCATTAGCTTATGCCTAACGGCTAGCGCCAGCTCAGGTGACCCCTACATTCTAAGTGGCCACACATGACCTTCACCTTCAATTTGGATTAAAGATTATTATTGTTCAAAATGTGGCTCTGCATCCAGCTTTCTGTTTGTTCTCATTGGGTAATATCTTTTCTCAACATTGAAGAAAAACCAGAGTTACATGGGCTTACGGTGTCGGGGCATACCTGATAAAGCTGAGCTTTTGTTACCTTTGGGATGGTGAAATGCCAATCTTTATCCATGCCAAATAGTTTCATTGTAACATGTTTACTTCTGTGCAAAAGTTTAAGTTGACAAAGTGTCCCTCTGTCAGTAAAAGCTTTATGGAGTCAGTCAGTTAATTGGCTATTAGATGTTGTCAATAATGGTGATGTTTGGATAACCATTCACAGTCAAAGCCTCACTGTACGTGTTTTTACAGGTGAGCGGATTATTTCACAGGTGACTGATCAGAACCACCACATTGTTTTTAAGTGTATAGGTCAAAGTTATGACAGAGTTTAAGAGATTAACATTTAGTCATCCTTCTTAATGGCCTCAGCAAATGTCATTTGTGAGTAATTAAAGTCAGCAAATCTCCTTAACTATCTTTGGTAGTGAATATCTCAAGAACAATTTTTGACAAGACTTGGTAATTTTGAGACACCCTCACTCAAAACTGGGAGGATGAATCTTTGTGAAATTAACGGCTATGTAAAGACAAGTGTATAACTGAGGAAACTATTTTTTGTTTGGCAATATTCCAATTTTAAATGCTACTTTTTGAGCTGCAAAGTGAAAAAAATAAATGTTAATGCTTCAAAATTCAATAACATAAACACCATCCTTTTAACACAAAACAAAAAAATGGTTACCGAAGTTATACTATTGTCTTTACATGACCGTTGATTTCAAGTTTTTCATGCAAAAAGTTTTGTTGTGATCCTTTCTCGAAGTGTAAATTAGCCCCCTTAAATAAAATGCCCCTCAAATTTTACAAATTAATCTTAGAATATTTATTGTCACATGCAAACAAACTACACATATTGACAAAACTAAAAATGTGTACATTGATGGGCTTGTATCCAAAAACAGAGACACAGCGGCAATTTTTATATCACTCTGTTATATATATATGTACCCTAAGTAAGAGCAGACACCTTTATGATCTGCTGACATATAATCTGATATGACCATCACCAACAAAATTCTCTTTGCCATCGATGTCCAAGCTACACACTGCTGTTACAAAATCACACCTTTCAACTTTGCTTACAGGCCTGGTGACCTACAAAAAATAGCTCAAGATCACTGATATTATTATAACATGTTAGCATTGGACATGATATACATTTAATAAAAAAAATTTAAATTTGGCATGTCAAATTTAATTATTTTCAAGACATGGAATTTTATATCTTTCAAGATATTTCAACACATAATTTCCATCAAAATACAGGTGGCACTACAAGTATCATATGCAACTGACATTCTGACCTCCACAATCACCATATATTTCATGGAAGATCAATACCAAATTAAGGATGCTGGACTAGTCACAATATTTACACATTTTGACCCATATGTTACATAATAATGTAGCTGGTGCCACCAACATTGAAGTGCATTCAGATTTTCATACACTTTTTCAGTCCTAAGGGTACTATGGGCATAACTCAAAAACTGTGGGGTGCAGTGCATTCACAAGACCCCTATAATCCAACTGGCCATTTGACCTTGACCTTCAACTAGGATCGTAAAATTGTTATCTTTTAAATGTGGGTCCTACTTCCAGCTTTCCATTCATGGTCAGTTTGTTCAAATCAGGTAATCACTTTTTCAGTTACTGAAGAAAAACAATAAACTGGGACAAGTGCCAAACTCCATAATATTTGGGTCACAGTGACCCAAAAATGATGTCACCAAATATATAGTTTTATGTATCTTGTACCCCTCTACAAATTAGATCTAGAGGCTCAAATTCTCTTTGCCATCGATGCCAAAGTTACAACTTGACATTACAAAATCACCTCTTTCAACTGTACAGGACTGGTGACCTAACAAAAATAGGTCAAGGTCACCAATATTATATAATATATTAGCATTGGACATGCTTTATATATCCTATAAATTTGGCATGTCTAATTCAATTACTTGGCCAGATATGGAATTCTACACACACACACACACACACACACACACACACACACCCAGGCATGTCACTCAGAAATTTCAAAATAAGTGAATTTGCACAAGGGCTGACCCCCAACAACTAAAATTTTTCAAGATAATAGCAAATTCTGAATTCTTGGACAGAGATCACAACTCTTCGTTTTCATACATTTTCAGAAAAAAAGTGAATTATTGCTGATAAGTGAATGAATGACATGCCTGCACACCCAATGCTCATCATTTCTGTCAAGTTGTAGGTGGCAGAACTAGCCTTGTTTGCAACTGAGATTTTGACCTCCTCCAAAATCTCACTAAATTTCATGAACATCTATCAAATATTACAAATATTAGAGTGCTCACAAGACTTTCACATTTTGACCCATACATTACATTTACTGCAGGTGCGCCACCAATATCAAACTCAAACTAGACATTCATACACTTTGCAAGTCCTGAAGGTTACGTTGGGCTATCTTGCAGGGACAGATCTTGGCCTTCAAAATTTGTAGCCACATCAGCAAATACTAGTAAAACAATATTTGCGGCAGAGTTCGACCTTACTCTTATATAGTTCTTGGCAAAAGAAATTAGTCAAATTTATATATACATGTATATAATAAGTAGTGTTTTATCTCATTACTTGTGCCAAGAAGCCCCCGTTGAACAAACAAAAAGAACCCAACAATTGTGAACCAAACCATTTAAGTGTAATAAACATTTAGCAGGTTCCCTCTGAATTTGAATGTTGATAATTATCTGCATTTTGATGCAAGATCACTGCCAGTGTAAGCAAGCATTCTACAAATACACACATTTAACCAATACAACCACCTAAAGTAAAATTTGGGCGAAATTAGCAAAATGGGGAAATTGCCACATTTCACCCCAGTTTATCATCTCCAGTCAAGGGAATACATGTATTCCCAAACTGTCCACTGCATTTCAAAGATAACATGTTAAAGGACCAGGTCACTTTCACCTTGAGCAGAAGAAACTGTGGGTGGGCGGTCTATCAACCTTGCCACACAGTCAGTCACCCTGCTGTACCCTACAATATTCATGCTGTGTCAAATGCCATCAAACTAATGACAACAAGAGGAAACAGGCTGCAAGGTGAAGAGCTCTATTTTGGCAAGTGTGAATAACTGTGAATTGCTGGATGATACCAGCAGCATGTTTAACTATTATAAACTGATAAATGAAGCAGACCAAAATACCAAATGTCTTTACCACCTTTTACCATACAGGGTTAGATCTAGACTTCAGAAATATGTAGGCGAAATTGGAAATATCTAGTCACAACAAAGATTCTGTCATGGCCCTTAGTTGATTGACTTTAAATTATTTTGGCCAGTTTCTTTAGCCAAATTCAAGAAACATTCGCATTTGGCTAATGGGCAAATGGTCTGAGCAATCCCTGATCATAGTTATGAATAAAGCAAGAATAAATTAATACATTGAAATTTAAATATGAGAATGCCAGTACTATGGTTTAATTCTTGTATTTTTTTTCCACGACTGTCCTGGAGTACTGCAGATATGATAACAATACTATTGTCATGGATATTAACACTTCTGGGACCACTGGTGCCATTAGCCAAATGCAAATGTTTCCTTCATTTGGCTGAAGAAGTTTACAACTGGCAAATCCATTCTAACATGCATTATACAAGTCATGTCGAATTCTGCAGTGATTTCTGTTTTTTATTCAATGTTTGAGAATGAATTATCATTTTCTAGAGTGAAATTCAGAAGTAGTAACTCACTGTAGATCACATGACCTAAACATTGTTACAAGTAAATTGTGACCCACCTGCATCATTGACGTGATGCACTGATATTTAGCATGTTTAGACAAAATCATATGTGCACGAGCTATTATTCTCTCACTTGGGATCATTGTTGGTGTGGAAAATCACACATGATTTTCCCCACCAACAGATCCCTCCTGACAGAAAAATAGTAACTCACTCTCAGCCATGTAAGATTCTCTATATTTGCCGAATTGGCTAGCAAACTGGAATGCCTAAATCTGTCCCTGCTACATGGCATTCTCAATGTTTTCATTTGTCACTGAAATAAATTACTTGCTTAACAGACTTTAATCTGCACCTATCATTCAAGAAAGGAATACCCATATGTCCAGATACATCCCTGTCTGAAACATGGCCAAATATGATACACCATTGATCCATAACATCTAACATCAGTAACAGGAGTCACATGACCTGAAACTGATAAATGATGACAACACATTGAAAAGTCAACTCACCCAAACCACATGCACACAACCTCCCATTTACAGAATAATGTTACTCGATTTATTAGAAATCATGGAAATCAACGCATCTTATTTGATTAATCTTATTAGAGTTCACATTGACTCCAGCTAACTAATGTGGGAATAATGTATTAGAAATGAGAGAAATAAACAAACCAACATCACTGCAAAGGCTTTTAGCAAGATGCTAATAATAAATATGATGGCAGCAAGTCTTTAAAGATTGATAATTGGTGGGTGTGATTCATTTGCTAATGAAATCCTTATCAAGACCTTTCGTATTTCCAACTTGACATGATTGTGAATTATTTTTTCTCTTTCAAACTTGCTAAAGGTCCGTGGATTGTTCCAGAATTGAGTACCTTTCCAAAATTAAACATTATAATATAAACCGTTACACTCAGTAGAACAAAGATATTCCTTGGGATTTTATTTCTGAGCCTCACAAACTACCTTTTCAAAATTCACATGGCCATTTTGGGAGAGTAGGTCAAGTTAGCGGGGGTAAGGTGTGTGTGTGTGTGTTAACTTATCATACTTCATGTAATAAATTTTATCACCATCACAATGATCATAAAAGAAAATATGTGAATCACAATAGTTAATGGAAAATTAAAAAGTTCAACCATGGATCACACAAATACCCCTTGGCCTCCCTCTTTAAGTGCTAGAAATGAGTAATGATCCATCCTAGCCCTGAGGGAAGCCCCCACCCGGCTGAGGGTTACTAACCCTAAGCCAATAGGGAATAGGGGGGAGGTCCCTCTGGACTAGATCCATCCATGCATTAATGCAGTACGAGTCCAGTGATGACATGCATTGTATTAACTATGTCTATAATATTTCACCAAATATATTGTGTACTTTGCATTTTTTAAACTTAAAATCATTTAATTTATTCATTGATTGTTGGGAGGGGTAGTGTGGAGCCATGCAGCTTGCTCAATGCAATGTTTTGTTGTAATGGCCCTGTGAACGGATATGATTTATCCCCATGGCCATACCATGGAAGGATGCCATTTGAGGAAAGTGCATTCATTGCCTTCAATATTTTTTTTAATCAGTCTCACAGTCACAGAGAACAACAAATTTCTGCATGCGTTCACTTCACTGTCTTCAGTGCAAGTCCACTGCTTTGACAGCTTTAGTACAATGGTCTCATTTCGACCTTCACTCACCAGCACCAGCACTGCAGCAGTGGCAAGTCATTGTCTTACACTCGCACCCAATGCCATGACAATATTGACCGGCATTTCCACATTACTGATCTTTGCCACCGTTTTACAACTGCTATGCGCTTCAAGTTCTGTGGTCACTGGGTCACCGTTACTTAGCCCCGTTCACTTGTTGCTCAACTGCCATTGGCTTTTCCTGGGTTGGGCGTGAACATCCTCCTAATTCCGATGGTGCGCCCTTCCCCCACCCCTCACCCCCTTCCCTTCATTGACATGCTCGCCTGTTGCTTCACCAGGCCTGCATTCGCTATGGAGCGTTGGAGGCACCGCAATGCTGAAGCTGAAGCATCGCCGCACGACCCCACTGCCCCAGCCGTTCAGCGCCACCACCACTGCGCTGTGGCTGGGGTTGGACGACGATGTGCACAAACACCATTTTGAATTTCTCGCAGTGCAACTTCCTAAGCAGTGATCGCCGTTTTATATTTACCGATATGATAGACATGACGCGTGGACAAGTTCACCGTTAGCGTTACCGTGGCCACTTTCACACGTGCGGAACTTGCAGTTTCAACAAATCTGACAGTTTCAACAAATCTGACGAGCAACCTTAACGGTTTGATTATTTTCTTTTTCTTCCATAGGCCTACTGCTAAGTTGAAATAATCCGAGGCCGACCAAGTTTGGTGCAGCCGCAGAGCAACATTTTACCATGACGGTAACTTTCGAGTATTTTTAGCCTATTGCCTTCAGGGATGCTTGTTTGTACGCAAAACCACGTTCAACTTCGACCACGCTGCAAGCCCAGTGCCTTGGCCCTGGCCAGCCTCGTGCACAACCTTCTCTTAATCTCTCGCAGCGAAGTTGCTAACCTTTTATGTCGTTTCTTCTGGCGTGAACAGTGAACACCCTAAGGAGAATCATACGAAACCGAACGCAAGTTCGATCTGATGGTCCACACCTAATGCCAGACTTCGTCCTTTGTTTTGATACGCAACCACGTTCAACCACGCTGCCTCGCCAGCATCGCATACATCGAACTTCGCTTGCTCCGAATGCTACTGTAACAACTAACCTTGTCAAGTTGGTCCGTATGACTGCAAGTTCTTCTCGCGTGAACACCCTAACTGTAGAACAACTGCGCAAGCCGGACGTTAGTTCTATCTGCGACCCTTTGTCGATTGTTTTAATACTGAGTTGTCTTTTTTTCCCTACTTAAGCACACGAAAACTTACCAATATCGATCGTCCTTATTGCGTCTGCCCGCCATCGCTGAATCTCTCATTGCACTTACACTCATGAATATTAATGTCGTTGATGAATGACGTCACATTTTCTTCGTTTTGCCAAAAAGTTCACCACCAGTCCACAGATCATGTGACGCATGTTGTTGCAGACATGAATCTACTCCTGGCCTCAATTCAGAAATAAAATATTTTGAAAACGTGTGGCAAGTGACCTACTGTTGAAGGGAAACTGAATGAGCCGTGATCATTTTGTCATTGCCATCGATTGATACAAATAAAAGTGGGCAGTGTGCTTGCAGTTCAGCACCGCACTGTACCCGGGGAGTTGTCACTGAGTGTTGACACTCGCTGAGTGACAGTTTGGTCATAAATCCTTCGAATGTTGCGTCAGGTTGTCATCCTGTATTTGACAAACCGCTTTGTTCACTTGGCCAGCACATCAGTGGCACGTAATTGGCATATTGATTAATGCCATTGTTATGGAAAGGCCAGAGGGTTGGTAGCACGAGTGTTTTCGCGACTCAGTTTCTATAAACTGTCCTGTGTGAACAGTAAAAACATGGTAACTTTTAGTTTGTGCAATATAGCCCTATATGCTGTGCAGCCTGCAGGCCACGTGCGATTCTTTATATTTTTTCCTCTTCTCTTCTTCTAAATTAAATGTGAATCACCCTTGTGAACTTTCTTCAACTACATTAAAAACATAAAATTGAACATTGTATTTTGTTCACAAACTGTGATCGCCACGCTCTCAGGCTCAAGCCAAGGCCCTGACACTGCAGCGGTCCCAATTCAATTTCCAGGTTATTTGGAGATACCTAAAAATAAATGGGCAGGTGACGGGATTCTCCGCACTGCCTACCCGGTATTTTTATCTACTGTACTTGCGTACTGGGAAACCCTTTACTTCCAGTACTTCATACTGCCACTTTTTTTTTTGGGGGGGGGGGGTACACCTTGTTGTGGGAGCAAAGTTGCTGTACCAGTGTACCCCGGCCCTCGCCTGTTTTTCAAAAAGATACCACTGCCTTAAAGACCACTTCTTATGTCATTTATACCTGCATATGAGACACCATCTGTATCGAGACCACAATTTGCTCAGAACTGGGAATTTCATTGAGCTGGCCAAATTGCGGGTATGAGTTCAATGGCTGATAAATTATTAAAGAATTTTCCTCGAGTTGGGACTTAAAATTAAATTACCCATGATCAGTAAAACCAGGATGACACGAAAAAGTATTGAATTAGTAATAAGATACACAGGGTATTATGTAATACCTTGATTAAAACTAAAGCAATTAGATCCGTTGCAAAACAGTGGCATTTCCGAGAATTAAAATGCATTAATTATGCACCCAACTTCTGGCCAGTCCTGAGTGACAGAGAGCTGTAAGGCAGCACCATCTGGTGACGATATTGATCACTACGGTATAATTGTATTTGCCTGCTCACATGTGCGGGCACGATCAAAATTGTTCGCGGGTCTCAGCTGTGGCTGGGTGTTCATAAGAGTTGAGTAATTTTAGCCATCCTTAAAAAATTATCAGCAGTTTACTTCAATGTTTCAGATTGAGAAAATGATCTCAAAATCCGCCTGCCACTTAAGAATTAGGCTGGCAACACTCTTTATCATGGCTGTGTGCCTACACAGACATATTGTTTTTCTAGGAATTTTCTTTCTTTCTTTCTTTCTTTCTTTCTTTCTTTCTTTCTTTCTTTCTTTCTTTCTTTCTTTCTTTCTTTCTTTCTTTCTTTCTTTCTTTCTTTCTTTACAAGCAAATTTGTTTGACATTTCATTTGAAAAGTATTACATGTAGGAACTCCAAATTTGGCACAATAATACTTCAATAGATGAAGTCTGGCCTTTTTATAATGAGAGATCATGCTTTTCAAAATTATGCAAATGAGGGCTAATTAAAGTTTAAATCTTCCATATCTTATACACTATAGCAGATATAGTTTCAAGTGTATAGGAGTTCGATCATAGCAAGGCAAATGTCATCTGAAATGTCAAGGTCATGTCAAAGTCAAAGGCCAATCATAGGTCAAAATATCATTTTACAGGTCAATTTTCACTTCAAGAAGAGGTCATCTCAAGGTCAAAGGTCATTTCAAGGTCAAAGGCCTCGTCTATGGTGGTTTTTTTAGCCGTAACTTGGTCAATTTTTATCTAATTTTGATCATGTTGGGCTCAAATTGTAGCTATTGTAAAACTGCACATTTTGAAACTTACATGTGACCATTAAAGGTCAAAGATCAAGGTCATTGGGACCTTTGAAAGTTTTCAGTCATAATTTGGCCAATTTCCATCCAATTCTAATGATGTTGGACTCAAATTGTAGGTATTGCAACACTGCACATTTTTATAAGAACATGTAACCTCGAAAGGGCAAAGGTCAAGGTCATTTGGCCCTTTGAAAGTTTCATTTTGCCATAACTTGGTCAATTTTCATCCGATTTGGTTCATGTTGGGCGATTTGGTTCATGTTGGGCTTGAATTGTTGGTATTGTAACACTGTGCAATTTACTTGTGACCTGTAAAGGTCCACGATCAAAGTCATTTGTACTTTGAAATTTGCATCCAGCCATAAGCTTAATGTAATGTGAAATACCAAAAGATGAAATTTGTGGCATTAAATATTTACAACTTTTGAACGCACAGACAGATGCCTTGAAGCAAATCTTCTTTTCTAGTTTAGTTTGTACACACACACACACACACACACACACACACACACACATGTAACCGCATCTTAAGCTCCCAACTGACGAACTTGCTGAGTTCAATTGCTATATCTGTTTTAATGTGTTTAACATACTAGTCTGGATGGCATATAATATTCATGCCCAAATTTTTTTTTCGGGGGGTGGGTGTTTTTTGTTGTTGTTGTTGCTGTTGTTGTTGCTGTTGCTGTTGTTGTTGTTGTTGTTGTTGTTGTTGTTGTTGTTTTGTTTTGTTTGTTTGTTTGTTTGTTTGTTTGTTTTTTTTTTGTTTTTTTTTTTGTTTTGTTTTTGTTTTTGTTTTGTTTTTTTTTTGACAGGGACACATCTAGAGTTGAGATGATTGAAAGATCTGTAGGGAAAATCAAATTGAGAAAGAATAGTAGTATCACTCCACTTTTTAGCTAGGGTCTTATATAATATTTGTTTTATGAATTTTACATTTATGTTTTATGTTCGGAACGAACGGGACTCGAACCTACAACCTTCGGCACCAGTCGCCTAGTTGGCATTTATTTCAAGAATTGGGGACTTAAATCCACCAGCAAAGTTTTGGAAATGCCGAAAATATATATTTTATGTTCGGAATGAACGGGACTCGAACCTGCAACCTGTGGCACCAGTTGAAATAGGAAACGCACATACAGTCGAGATGCTGACCTGGTTTTAATGGGATGCCAGATTAGGGGGTCAAATCAGCAGCCTGGTTCCCAGTTGCATAGCTGGGCAGTGCTCATGTAAACAAAGACGCATGGGTACATCTTGGTCCCTGCTATTTGCGAATGCTGAGGTGTTATCATCTCAAAATGGTTGTATATTTCCAAACATATCATGTTTAGTATTACAACGTTGAATAACAGTTTCTGATGTGCTTACCACTGTAATTACAGATAAACAAATGACAAAATAGGGCATATTTTTATTTTCTATGACCCTACCAAATCATGGTTTTATGATTTCTGTACTAATTCAAAATGTATTGTATGCTGTTCCATCATTCTCTGTAGAATGATGCAAAACTAGATGAAATACTGGCTCAGCATCCAGAAAAGGTGAATGCTTGTTTCTTGTTACCATGGGAATGGCGGCCATCTTGAGTGAACGGCCAATCACACAGCCCTTGTGCCCATGGCACCAGGCAAAATGACCAGCCCTCGGTTTTTCATCTCTCAGCTTCGGATCACATGAAAGGGGTGTGATAAGTGATTTACCACTTACATAACAGTCAGCGAATTTATTGGGTTACGATTAATGGTCATTTTATGAGCATCCTGTCACCTAACACCCCACTGAAGACACAAGAGATGCCTGTTTGGAACGGAACACCCACCGACCAGATACTGGCTGCTCTGGCATTTTAATTTAAAACAGATCCATGATCCTTTCACGCTATAATTTGACCAACAGGTGTTCACGCTTTTCAAGAGGGTATAAATTTGGGCTGTGTTGGGTTAAATTTTCAAGAAACAAGGGGTTCAATTTGAAAAACGGAACAGTCCATTTTATCAGAACATGAACGTAATATATATATTACGTTCATGATCAGAAGTAATGGGGGTAACAACTGACAAAATAAAACAGTTTCTGTAATAACATAGATTAGGCCAAGTTTTGTACTTGTTGATATTTTAAGTTGTGAAAAAAATGAGCATCCTTGGGCAAAATGTACAGATTTGATCAAAATTCGAAGGGGCCTACCCCTTAAATGTGGAATTTTGGGATTTCTTCCTTTTTGGGTATAAAGTGGACACAGGGTTGTTTACTATCCCACTACCCCCATTGGATTATGGATCTGTATGCTTTGACAGTGCATTCTAGGTGCAAATTGCCGGGAATAGACCCCATTTTACAAAAGTGGAGCTTCGTAGTAAACGTGGATTTTTTTTTTTTTTTTTTTTTTTTTTTTTTTGAAAAATGGCAGATTTTAGAGCCTCTAAAGAGCTTGAAATTCAAAGTCAGGTCACAAGATTATTTCTTTCTAATTTGGAGCTACATCTTACTGCTTGCATCAGGAAAGTATTTTTGCAGTAGATGGCAAAATATTTTGTCATCACATTGTTTGTACAAAATTTAATCAAAATACATGTACGTGACTTCTGGATATTTGGGTGAGCAATGGCTGATAGGTCAGAAATGAAATGGACATTTTGGATTAACATGGCCCTATTTTTATACTGGAAATAAACCATAATGAGGATTTATATCTGTGGAAAGAGGACATATAAAGGTAAGAGATCATAACACATCTTTTGTACAGCTTTTTAAGAACTTCTTATTTGTAATGCCAGTTAATAACATAGCCGCCATGTTGGATTTTGTGCATCTTGGTGACGTCACAGCCTAAGGCTTAGCATGGAACCGAGGCGTGCTGGTAGCCAATCAATCTCATTCATGTCTCAGCATTTCGACTGATATCCACTGGACCAAATCCCCATTCCTAAAAGAATGATTCAATGGAGGTAATTTTGTGCGAGTGCCATATTAACACGGTAATGCAGTTTAAGTACTGAACCGGCATGAAATTTCAGAGCAGAACAGGGGAAACATTTATTACATTTGCCCACTTGTCAGGACAGTCTCCAGTGTTACTTCTATTAGAACAATTACTACATAGACTTAAATACATTCAGCCAAGGTTATTCCAGCGAAGCCTACATTACACCCGTTAAATATTTTTTTTAATATATATATGTGTACATATATATGTATGTATATATATATATATATATATGTATATATATATATCATGTACTGTAGTATTCTTACTGTAACATGGTGCCATGCTAACATGTATTCTTAACGATCCATACATATCTAAATAAATAATAAATAAATGAATAAATAAATAAATAAAAATCACAAAATCACAGCACTGCCACCTGGTGAAAAAGTTGACGAAGACTCAGTCAAACTACAATTCCACTGAGTTTGAAGACAATCCAGCATGTCATTTGGGAGAAATTGTCAAAAATTACAAGAGACCTACAAATGCATTAAAATAATTATAATGTTACCTGTTCAACATGTTAAGGTCTAGTAATGCTTAGAAGTATCCATATGCCCATGGGCCTAATGGTCTGCTGGTGCCATGGATATATTGCACTTACATCTTCATTCCAAAGTTGCGAGTCCTCACGTGGCTTCTGGACATATATTAAGCTTACGTGATTTGAGTGTATAATTTGTCCACCAGATGACACTTTGCTCCACAGTTAATCATAGCTTATTTGTTCAAATCCTGTGATGAATATTGTTGCATGTGCCAAGAGAATAATGAATGAGTCTTTATGTCCTCAGTGACCTTGGGACAAAAGATCAAAGTCACGGAGATCATATAAAACAAGAGGCCCATGGGTCTGGTGCTGTGCTGACATTGCCATTGATGTCTAAGCTACACCCTGCCTTTACAAAATTACCTCTTTCAACTTTACAGGCACGTTGACCTCACAAAAATAGGTCAGGATCACTGATATTACACAAAATTCTAGTATTGGACATGGTCTATATGTCCTATAAATTTAGCAAGCCTAATCTTATTACTTTTCTAGATATGGAATTTTACATCTTAAAATACTTTTTGGCTAATAATTTCCGTCTACTTATAGGTGGCGCCACTAGTATCATTAACAACTTAGATTTGGACCTCCTACACAATCCCACCAAATTTGGTGAAGGTCCAACGAAAATTAAAGATGCTAGAGTGTTTGCAAGAAATTCACATTTTCTCTCCTATATTGCATAATATTGTGATTAAAAATTGTTATGTTCAAAATATGCGCCCCACATAAAGCTTCTCATTCATGGTCTGTTTGTTCAAATCAAGTAATAATTTTTTGAACTACTGAAGAAAAACGATAGATTCGGACAAGCACCAAAATCCATAATTACTGGGTCATGGTGACCCACAAAGTAGGTCACCAAGTACAGTTTATTAATGTCCAAGCTGCACCTTGCCATCACAAAATCACCTATTTCTATTTTACAGGCATAATGACCTCACAAAATAGGTCAAGGTCACTGATATAGTATAACATTCCAGCAGTGGACATGGTCTATATATATCCTATCAATTTGGCAAGTCTGATCTGATTACTTTTCCAAATATAAAATTTCATATCTTAAAACACATTTTGGCTCATACTTTACGTCAAACGTGGCACCACTAGTATCATTAGAAAGTTGGACTTTAACCTCCCGCATAATCCCACCAAATTTGGTGATCTGCCAAAAATTATAGAAGCTAGAGTGTTCACAAGATTTTCACATTTTGTCCCCCACATAATATTGTATGTGGCACCACCAATATCGAAAGGGACCTAGATTTTTATACACCCTCTCAGTCCTGAAAGTTATATTGGGCTAATTTGAAAATTGTGGAGGTAATCGCACCAACGAGCAAAAGTTTACAGACGGACGGACGGACAGACATGAGAGGTCGCATAAGCTCTGCGACCTTTAGTCAGCAGAGCTAAAAAGCAACTGTCTCAGTGGTTTAAAGTAAGAAACATTTATGAAGGTCTTCCCCTAAAATGAACAAAAAAGTCTTTAAAACTCCAAAATTTTAAGTCACGGAAGCATGACTTATTGAATGAATTTTTGAAGAAAACTATATACACACACATACACCAGTACCCCTAATTTAACAGTCCTAAAATGTACAATTGTCAATCATTACATAATTTCAAACAGTTGTTAAAAATTAGGAAATGACAGTATTGCCATTTGGTACCCAACATTGCTGAAGACTTAATGTGACAGAAGCTCAGCTAAATGACAAGCCACTGGAGCTATATATATATATATATATATATATATATATATATATATATGGATTGACAGATGGGACAACAAACCACATGAAAAGCTCATCTGATTTGCAAATCAGCTGAGCTAAAATTAACATATTAATGAAACCTGACCTGTTGAAAAAGTTTGGCCTGGACTCCTCCAAAGAACATACCTGGAAAGTTATATGAGGAGCCATGCTACCATCGGTTCTTTAGAAGTTGAAAATATAAATTGTTGATGGATTCGAGATGATAAACATATAAGATAAGGTCAGCTGAGTTAAACATTACAATTCCCAATCTTGCTGACAGCTCATGGGAAACCCAGCCCGACAATAAAGGGATCATGTAAAATTTGGCAGCCCTCCTGTAGAGATATCCCGCTCACCCAACAAACACCACATGCATCTTCACCCGTACCCAGTAACAGTCACCATATTGAGTTTTAACCGTAAAGAAATGCTGCCGCCAGCCGGAGGATATGGGATCCCAATTAACCCTTAAAGCACTGATTTAAGATTGAGTCAACAGCTTTCCTCGGGGCACTTTGCCCGCAATGCGTGCAAAGTGCCCTGGGGGAAAGCTGTTGACTAAGACTACTTTTTGCTTTACACCAGGCTTGCTGGTATTTGAATGAAAGGTATCTTCATGAGGAATTTGAATCTTTTAACCATTATTATATATTCAATGGTAATGAGGGAACAACTATAGCCGTGATTAACAACTTAATTCCCATCATATCCCGAGAAAGGTGTCCAGAGTGCATACAAAACTAGGTACCTCTGCAACTCCCGTGAGAGAACACAGTTTCATATATTAAAATTTTGTAAGGTTCATGGGCATTATTATCTCAGAACAGTTTTCTCATCCAGATGACATTGCAGTTACAATGCAGCTGATAGAGCCACTTGCTCACCAAGACAGGCCTTCACATCACCAATCTGTCTGATTTTTTATGCTTTGTAATCCAATGTACCATTATCGTATTACTTAACCAATTATATTATACTGTTTAGCTCAGAGAAAAAAGAACAAAAGACAAACTGGTACAAAAGAAAGTTGCTGGACACTCGTACTTCCCTGCATAACGGCCATGCAAATTAAGCATGGGCCAGCAGTTATCTTGAGCCAAAGGTTGTTAGCTTCCGGAAGGCTAGCTCTTCCCCCAACATTCCACCAGTGTGATTATACATTTAATTACTCCGTATTCACCACAATATCGCTTTGTTAATACTCTGATGGGCCCGTTTATGGACATTTGCCTGCATATATGCAATTGCGATCATTATACCCAGATAATAGATCTTGGTGTGTGTTATGAAATACTCTGGATACATTTAAAATATTTATACATGTTCTAATTTTGGTCATTGCATTTTGGATGTTTCACTGAAACTTTCAGATCATTACTTTTTTGTTATAATTCCTATCCATGCCATGTAAACAATCTTTGCATTCTTCTCTTGGCAGTTTTGAAGCATTAGTGAAATAAGCAAAAATTAAAAACACGATGCTATTAAATGAATTTACAGCACTCAATAAAGTACATTGGTCGCGGACCAGTAAACAAGAAAACAAGGTAAAGAAGCTTGAGGAGAACATTGCTACTAAATGATTCTTAGCCCCTTGCAATATTTTATTGATTTTTCTGCTGTACCTTGCTGTTGTTCCAAGTTATACCTGTGTCTCTGATATACATGTCCATTGCACTTGTTGACTGAAGAATCCACACTGGAACATGTCTTGTGTTTTGAGGACATTGGCTGCCCTATTTATCTATGCTCCAGTGCTCTATTATATTAACTGAACATGTACATGCATTTAAATTTAATTTAGTACACATGTGTTCCCCACTAGAACTTCGATACCGTTGGGGTCTTCTGTTGGACCTGTATGGCTGCAGTGTAGATCACGTATAGACTTCTGATCTCTGTACATCTGCGAGACCCCTGATACTGGTACAATGTTCCATGCAGAAACATTGGCACCCACTGTGAACATTTGCCACATTACTGTTCATTTGATATTCATTCCATCAACAAGGCTTTTGAGGTTTGCAATGTCTAGAGATGGCCAAGGGGTGAACCTCATTAACATAATATCACCACCAGCCTCCCTTTATGACCCTACTTATCTTCCACACATAATAATTGTAATAGAGGAATTATTACGAATATAAATGTAAAAGCAGAAAACATGTACGTTTGGTAAAATTTTGTACGAGTGGTTAAACTTCTGCGGTTTATAGTAAGTCCCTGTTTTCATTGGCTGTTCTTTATATATTGTTTCCCGAAGCCCACCACTTGGGGTGAAAAATTATCACAAAGAAAGACTATTAAGAGTTTTATTTCGACGGAAAAACTACATCTGTGGAGGATGTATACAAAAGTCATTGAGAAGATAACTGATGGTTTCTTTCACCCTCTGCAACTCAGTACAGTGTCACGGCCTTTAGGAATCCTTTTGTTTAACGTATGATCTTTTGTTGTATTTTGACAGCCACAAAACTCATTTATCCTATACAGTGCCACCTAACGCAAATTAAGAGAATTTTACCATTTTTCTAATAAGTAATAAGAAAACATGTGATTTTAGTCTCAGGAGTTGATTGGCCGACTAGGCATATGAAGCCACTTGTCAGTTGAACAAAGCTTGGGATGTTGCGGCCGTTTAGAGAGAGATCTGTGAGCGTGTTATGGTGAAAGGTTGAAGGAGGGAGGCTCTCTCACTATATGCAATGTAAAATCTTAGTGACCGAATAAAGCTGGGTTGATCTCGACCTCATCATCTTCACCTTTGCTCTACCATACAGAGGGTCACTGACCAGAGGCGACATTACCATAAAATGGCAAACCAGCACCACCACACAAGAGGTGTTTTACTGGCTGTTAATGCTCTAACCAGCATAGAATCAAATGTCTCTAGACGGCTCTGAAAGTTGTCAGAACCAGACACAGATAAAGAATAAACAGAAGGAAATTGATGGGGGGGGGGGGAGGGAGGGCACCTACTGCCGTTCAGATATGGGCGAAAGGTTGTCCACAGTTTGCAGACAGTGAAACATAAAGCAATATAAATATAGTGTTCTTCAGAGATCTTTGATCATCTGTGAAATTATCTTATAATCACACATTATTGGTCAGCACTTTCTCGTCAACTTTCCCATGTACATACTAGTACATAGTTGTGTATACATTTGTCTATTTTTTTTCATAAAGTCACCATGGCATCCACAGTTAGACGACAAACATACATGTGGCGCTTTTTTTCTTTTTTTTTTTTTTGCACTGTAGAGATGGGGGGGGGGGGGGGGAAAGCGCAGTATGCCAGGCCATAAAGCATGTGATTCTGAGCTTACACAATGCAGGTGCTATTTATGGGTCATATGGCGTGTGTTCATAACACTGACAAGTGACTTTTTTTTTTTTTTTTTTTTTTACTGGGTGAAAAGGCTTTCATCGAAGTCTTACTCTTCTTAGTATGACACACATACCACCTAGGGCAATTGTCAACTTGTTCATTTCATCCTGGTGAAACTGTGACAGTTCTCCCATTATACAGAGATCTTTATTTTATACTCATGGCATACAATTTTGAGAAATTACAAAAGGAGAATAAAGAAAACGCAAACACATGAGCAATAGCATGCAATAATGTTGACACAATCAAACACTCAAAACATACCAGCCACCTGGGGCCCAATCAAATAGCAATCAAATACCTTAATTGTCACAAACCTGTGCACAAATCTGCAATAATTAATTATGATTCACTTGTCAGCAGAAATTCAATGCGCATCAGTCACAAAATATTACACAATTCCAGTGTGACTGATGCATGGGCTATCATCTCATCAGACATATGTACATCTGATTTTAGACTCATTATTAATAAGCCAAATAGGCATCTCAGTTGAGCATGCTCAGTAAGGTGTGTTGCTCTAATGAGGTCACAGCCCATTAAAAACGAATTTCACCCACTTAACATAGACATGTACAGAGGTAATTAAACATAAAGCTTTGAAAAGAATTGTTACAGATGACAGTTTAATTTATTAAGAAGTTTGCTGGTGTTTGTCATCATCATCTATAGACTATACAGTTTTAATAATCCATGAAACTACAAAAACAAAAACAAAAAATCAAAAAAAAGAGAGAGAAATAAAGAAAAAAATAGAAATCGATAAACATGAAAAGTTTGATGGTGGTTACCCAGGTAACTTAATAAGTTGAATGAAGAAAGGTCACAGCCTGTATTCAGTGACCTCTGACCTCTGACCTCAATCAGCCTGTCTCTGGGTTGGGTCGCATTAGCAACTTGGTTTATTGTAACAGTGCATAGTATTAAGAGCATAATATTTTTAAGATCTTGCACCTTTTAACTTTCATCAAGTGCAAACTTATCTTTGTAAATAAAATTCATCTCTTATTATCTGATTATCCAATTTTCTGTGGTATAGCATGTATTGCTGCAGTGTACTGGTGATCTCTGCCCCCCCCCCCTCAGTACAAATGGGCACCTCTTTGAATGACACACTTACTTTAAGGGTAATTGAGCATTTAAGGTCCACTTGAGGAAAATAACATCTTTTGCCAAAATAACTTTCTCTTTTCAAACCGAGAATGTCTGCAACTGTTTTCTGGAGTGAATAATTCTTTTTAGAAATTGAATAGTAAACAAACCTATTAAAGACTTGTACCATCAGATCAGGAATTTCTGGTCACAATTATTATCTATTTTTACAACTGTGCTACAGAATTTCTGGTTTTTGCCAAAGTAAATTAGGCATTAAAAATGACCAGGAAAGTAAAAGACATTCCCAGAAAATTATATAAAATTACTCCACATTACACGACCAAAATTAATACCAGTGGAGTTGCGGAAGTGTCAAACTTGCACTTTGAATGTTGTTGAAGATGAGAAACACTTTTTGTTAGATTGCAAACTCTATGGTAGATAAGAAGCAAATTATTTCAAGATCTAACATCAGTTTATGGTGATTTTACTCATTTGAACAGGGATGATAAGTTTTAATGTATAATGACTTTGCAGAATATTTCAATGTGCCAACCAGTCATTAACTTTGTAAATGAGGCATTTACAAAACGATAGGATTACCTAGGGCATTAAGAAACACCCCAGGCTAACTCATTGTATTTATTTAGATCTACGGGGCACCGGTTCTGAAAATGCATAAGTAGTTGTAATATTGTTTGTCTTTTATATGTGATGACAATCTTGTTCAATAGCTTATTGTATTGTTTTTATGACTATACTGTATTTGTACGGTTCATGTCAATAAAGTTCTTTCATGTTACCGGCAGAAATAACAATAAATAAGGATGCAACGAAAGAGACCAGCAGAGACTTGGCTGTGATCTATTCTTAAATTTAAGATTGAAACCAACTGACTGTGTGTACTCGTGTTGCCGTCCTTGTTTGCTGCTTGCCTGTTCAACTACTACAATCTTTTCCACAAAACGAGAAGTCAATCTTTGTTATTACGACCAGAGCGGGAAGCAACTGAATTGACCCAGTTACAGGACTCATTTTTAAGCACGAAATCTCTGTCAATTGGGTATTTGTATTGTATGAAATTCCACAGGTGCACTCTTTGATATGGGTGAAAGAAGTACAGAACAATCAAGTTCTTCGTGGTGTTGTCCACACAAAGCTTAAAGCTTAAAATACCAGTCAAATTGTCCTCAGGTCTTTCAATCCTCAACTGACTCAAAACAAAAAATATGACCGCGAACAACCATTTTCATGCACAGTTGTCTTGCCTTGAACTCTATCAATGGACCGAGTCAACAGTTTTCCTCCATGCACTTTGGGCACAATGTGCTGCAAGGAAAGCTGTTGACCTGGAATATTTTATTATATGTAACTGTGGGCATGCTGCTGCTAGAATGAAAGGTCTTTTTACACGGAACATGAATCTAGCAGCCTTACCATAATTCAGAGCAGTTTGTTTTAAGTAGTTTGACTTAAGTTGCAGTTGACATTGAAAAAGTTAGAGGCCACCCTGGTAACAGACCATCTGCTTGTCAAGACCACATTTTAGCAAGGCCCTAGTACCCTCCACGAAGAGACCACCTGCTTTATCTGGCCACAGGTGTGGCCTCTCAAGAGAGAACACTCTTTTCAAATAGTGTCCACTGAACCAAATTTCTTCACTTACAATTTCTTGCTGTAATATTCTTATAAACTAGAAATTTTCACACTTAACTGTGATGATTATATAGGGCATCATGATGTTACAAAATCTATGAAAACATACATGTAGGCAATACTACAGTCTTACCTCTTATTTCAACTGACTGGAACTGTTTCTTTTGAAAGCTTTTGCCTTTTCCTTCCCTCATAGCCCAACACCTTCCCACAATGTTAAGACAGCTTTTTCTTGTCAAATTTTGAACATCATGTTCAATATGGTCCTTGGATTTCAAATGTGATAACTAAAATTATGCAGAAACTGATGTATTAATGTTAAAAAAAATATGGTTTCACATCAAGACAAAACACTTAAACATGTTGTTCAAATCATACATTTAATTTAACTCTCTCTTTTTCACACTCATTAATGACTGTCACATAATAACTATGATCGAAAATGAACTGCTTTCTTGCCCAGCAAGCATTGTTCTAGACTCTCTCTTAACCTGAGAATGAAAGGACTCATTGTGCTTTGTTCATAATGTCCTGGAGCTCCATAGTTTGTCCAATGATATTCCAGGTTTCTGTTGTTTTACAGAGTAAAATTCATCTGATCCTTCTTGCTGTATGTAGTGCTATTAACAGGCCTTCACATGGTAAATAACCAAGTGCAAAATTATCATTTTAAAAGATATAAAATTCAAAGTTGAACTTTTTAAAGGCTGTAAGGTGTAAGATATGAAACGTATAAATGATGTAAAATATGAGGCATTTGGATTATCAAAAGAAATTTTAAAAACCACTGAAGTATATTCCTTATAAAAATTGAAGTGCCCCATACTCTCTGAGAGTAGCTGTGTTATTGTAATTGTGGATGCACTCAACAGTCACTTAGACGAGCTGGTCTCTTGGACGGACTATTACGTCATTAACCTGGAAACACAGACAACAATAAATATTTTACAGCGTATATTCACTCAGCTTTCTTGATGAACAGCAATGATTGAGCATGACAGATGAAGATTTACCTACCACTGGTAAAGACAGACAGATGTCTAACATTATATGCATATATCAGAGACACGCCATGACAATGCATCTTTAACATCAGAGCAGACTGAGCTCAGTGCTTCTTTTCACAGTCCACATGTGGAATCGAGAGTACATGGAACTGAGATCTGCTCAGAAGGCAACACTATGTAAACATTACATTGTACAGTAGTGCCTGTCACAAAAGACCATGCACCCTGAGATCACCTGGCTTTTCAGACCACTTTTGAACATTCTTTACTCAGTACTTTCTTGTTCTTTTACCTCTCATGAGAGACCACCTGTCTCACAAGACCACATTTTGATCCTCCCTGAGGGTGATCTTTGGTGACAGGTACCACTGTGGTAATTTGTATTCCTG
The DNA here is from genome assembly GCA_964020975.1 of Hermodice carunculata. Classification (NCBI taxonomy): domain Eukaryota; kingdom Metazoa; phylum Annelida; class Polychaeta; order Eunicida; family Amphinomidae; genus Hermodice; species Hermodice carunculata. The sequence continues at coordinate 89,919,698 of OZ026620.1, read as the reverse complement.
TGACATACTCCACAGCTTGCCCTACTTTACCACTCCAGTATTTTAATGATGCTTTTCCTATCAATAGTAATATTTGTTACATAGTCATAACAAGGCTTTGGTTTGATAGGTATTCTTTCTTCATATTAAAGTTAATGCACCATTTGACATGTTCATATAATTTTTATGATTATGTGGGTTGTCTTTTGCTGAATATTTAGCTTAGACAAGGAGCGGCTACTCAGAGAGGGACGTATGGGTACAGGCTCCGAAACATTGTCTGAGTAGTAACCCACTGACGACCCTTTCATTTATTTGGGATAATATAGAACATGTCAATATTCTACAGAAGAACATGTGCAATATGTGACAATAGTATACTTCCTTATTTATATAGGTTAGACAGTGACAGCTTAGCTCATGGAGTGTAAGGATCGAGTTTGGACTACAGAATAGGGTCGTGACTACCAGGAAGTAGTATGTGATCTTTGAGGGGGCAGTCGGGGAATGGGCACTCACTGTGCCCATTCCCCGACTGCCCCCTCAAAGACCACATACCTGCGGCTAACTTAGGCCATACATGTAGACAGGTATATATGTTATGCATGTGGTCATGCAATGCTGTTTGAACTTTGGTACATCCTGGCAACAGACGCAGTGGCCTGTCACAAACTTGTCAGCCCAAACCAACTGGTGTTCCAACTTGTCCGCTTTACACATTCATTTCAATTGATTCTGTCAAAGATGAAAACTCACTTAAGCAAGAATTGACGTTGACATCTGTAGCTAATAGTATACATGAACTACCCAAATGGACTGCTTTATCTGGTGTGGAATGGTCGCTTAGAACTCAATCTCCCCAGGGAAAGTTCTTGGTGGAGGTTCGATCCAAGGAAAAAGGCCTCAATGTTTTCAACTAATATCAACAGTTATGAAAAACAATTTGACTGAGAATTGTAGATGAACATTTTTTAAGATAACATACCTCAGGTCAACAGCTTTCCCTGGCATGGTTTGGATACTGAGTGCCCAACCCATGCCAAGGTAAGCTATTGAATCAGTCTTAATTCAAGGGGAAAGGGTTAAGATAAAATACTGCAACATTTTTAAACAAGTACAGAGGCTATACTTTGGTTTTCTCCAAATTCGTTTGATTAAATGTTATCATTTAGAAAAACAGAAGTCACATTTAATAACTACCTCTAGCTCAGATTACACACAATGCTTGAAGTGATTTTTTCTTTTTTTTTTTTTTTTTCTTTTTTTTTTTTTTTTTTTTTTGCACTTTCTGAATTTTTTGTTTGATAAAACATTTTAAACTTAGTCTCATCTTTTTTCGATGCCAGGCACAAAGAGCGTAATACTGTATGTGGCTGAGAAATTTGCTTCAGTGATGACAGAAATAGAGCTGTGAGTACTCACTTCTACATGTTCTGGCTGAGACAGTGCTTGGACTGCACACCTGGCTACATCCTCTGGCAGCAAAAACTACAAGCACATTAAAACATGCATTGACAAGTACACATGTACATACATCACCTCGAGACCATGCGGATGCGGCACAACAACATATTGAAGGGTACAAGAAGATTGAATGGAAAGCTCCTGTTGGAGTTCGAATGCAAAGGACAAAAAAAACTTTGATAGCAGCACTGTGAATTCACTGCTTTTTTCACTGATGCCCATCAACCATCAAAAAAGACACATCAATATACTGTAAAAACTTTTGAATGTTTTATGCTGGGAAAAGTTCACATAACTATTGTGTTAAATAAGTAATTATTATAAGACAGAATTCGTTATAATCAATGTCTTTGAAAACACACACGCATTGACAGCAGTCAACATGAATTCCATCATAAACTGAAGCAGATTTATTCCTGATATGTCTTGCTGCCTCTGACAGACAGATGTGTATCAAACTGAACAATGAGTAAAACACAGACTCCACTTACTGATGCCTTCCCCATGGCAACAACAGACCTGGCGACCCTAGGATCTGCTAATCTTGACAATTTCTCTAATCCAGATGCCAGCTCACTTTGGCCTGGTTGCTGCAAACAAAAAAATCCTGTCACGAGAATGCGTACTTTACAAATCAACGCAAATTTAGTCTTTCTGCTTTAAACCAGCCAAAACGGCCTCGCAGTCACATCTTGTCTGCATCAATGTCTTAGACTAATTTCAACAGTAATGAAAAACTGTCTGGAGCAAACTTGTCGATGAGACCTATAAGGATAACATGCCCAGGTCAACAGCATTCTTTGGCATGGACTGAGCCCTTAAAGTCCAACCCATACACAGGAAAGCTGTTGACTTAGTCTTAATTCAAGAGGGAATGAGTTAAGCTACAGTTGATCTCAAGCTGGAAATAAAATACTTCAAGTCATGTTAATCCACTAACAGATAGCAAAATGTTACACAATATAGGTAAAACTCTCTGATAATTTTGGTTATTTTATAGGTGGCGCCAATAGTGTCATATACAATTTTAATCTGCTCTGCATATTGCATGACTGTGTTGTAATTTTTCCCTCTTGGATTAGCAGAAGTTCAGCTGTAGGATCTATATGTTCTCACCTGAGAACCTTCCAGTTTCTTCATTTCCTCGCCTGCTTCTTTGCGCTGCACCAGACTCTTGAAGAATTCTGATGCCACTGTGCCAGGACTAAGTTGCTGCAAACGACAAAGACGTGGAAGCGTAAGGGCAGTTTTTGTCTTAGTACTTTCCTTTTCAAACAGGTCTCTGACAATTAACCGGTATTTTCAAGGGTCATCTGCTTCATCCATTTCATGAAATATTGTCCTTTCTCGAAATATTTTCAATGAAAATTTCCAGGAAAACTTACCAGGATAAGATGTCAATAATTAACAGCTGTCCTCAACACACCCTGAGGATCTAAAAACTGTTGACTGAGTCCAATAGTATGATCTTTAAACGGTTGATAGAGATTACTGATATTTCAAGCCTACTCCTGTCTTGACAGTACACCCTTCGAGACACTTTGCTTTGAAGCCAGTCAAAGTGCTTCAAAAGTTTCACATGAGTATACAGAATACACTTTTTGGAAATGGAGGAGGGGCCAAGGGAAACTGTACGTTTTTTTTTTAAATGTATAAATTTGTTGATTTTTTTCTTTTGCTTACAGAAATTTGTTGAAAACATGTACTTATGGTAATATTTACATAAGAAGCTGTATAAACATTACGTAACAAGTTTTAGAGTCTGAAGAAATAGCCAAACAATATAGCTTTTTCAAATATTGTTTGAAAAATCAGCATTTTAAAGTACTAATTTCAACGGGGAGTGGGTTATGGGAATTAGTACTCTGTGTAATAATGTGAATATAATGCCTTGCCCCTGTGTATTGTGCATGTCATTCATAACTCCCAAGAAAGACCACCTGTTTTCAGAGACCACATTCAACTTTCAAAGACAGGTTGTACTGTATTAGGATACAAAGGAACCAATTATGCACTAAAGTAATGGAGTGAAACCTGTTCTTGGAGACCACAACTAGAGATGACTTAATTGTTGTCTCTTAAGCCAGGTGGTCTCCTATAGGAGGTGTCAATAAAATGAGAAGTACTTAAGAGACCATCCTGACAGGGTGCTCGAGAGAGAGAGAGAGAGAGAGAGAGAGAGAGAGAGAGAGATGAAGTGAAGACCCTGAAAGCTTGTGCAGTGCTATGCTAAAGTGCTGACCTTAATATTAAGTAAACAGATTTCCTTGCAGATTTTGCGCAAAAATGTGCTAATATGTCTTGACCCACTTTTTTTTTTTTTTTGCTAAAACAGCTTTCTTTAGACAATGGCACACTTGTACCTTAATGAAAAGTTTTTTTGTGTGTTTTGTTTGTTTCCTTTGGTTTCTTTTTTTCCAGTTTTTTTAATGAGGAAAAGTTATTCATGCAAGGACAATTAAACTTACCCCTTGAAGGGACAGAGTGAAATGATATATTCTACTTCTCACACTTTTGTACCCCTGGCCCTATGTCCGAAAGTTTATTTCCTGCTCACCTTAACTGTTCTTTTCCCCACCAAGACCCTCTTACCGTGATCCTGATTGAAGAATTTTTCTCTCGGAGTTCTTCACGTACGCTTTCTGTTATGGAACGTACAGCTTGCTTGGTGAGAGAGTAAAAGTTGAGGATACTGGCACCAAGAATGCGTGTATGTGCTGCTAAGCTGCTCAAAAAAAGGAAAAAGAAACAAACAAGAGGCCCATGGGCCAAATGCTCTGCTGGTACCATGGTTACACCTTCATCTTCTTTCAAAGTCCTCAAGTGGCTTCTGAACATGTAAAATTTATGTGATTTTAGTGTCTCATTTGTCCACCGAATGGCACTTTGCTCCATATATAATCATAGCTTATTTGTGCAATTCCAGTTATGGATATAGTTGTATGTGCCACGATAACAGTGAGTGAGACCTTAACTTTATGTCCGCAGTGACCTTGGGACAGAAGATCAAGGTCATCCAGATTATGTAAAACAAGTGGCCCATGGGCCTGGTGCTGTGCTGACATTGCCACTGAAGTCAAAGCTAGAACCTGCCATTACAAAATCACTAATTTCAACTTTACAGGCATGGTGACTTCCAAAATGGGTCAAGGTCACTGATATTATATTACATTTTAGCACCAGACATGATCTATATATTCTATAAATTTGGCAAGTCTAATCTAATTACTTTTCCAAACATGGAATTTTATATCCTAAAACACATTTTGGCTCATAATTTCCATCTAATTATAGGTGGCACCACTAGTATCATTACCAACTTAGACTTTGACTTCCTCCACACTCCCATCAAATTTGGTGAAGATCCGCCAAAAATTAAAGATGCAAGTGTGTTCATAAGATTTTCATACTTGACCCATATATTACATAATATTGTAGGTGGCACCACCAATATCGAAAGGGACCTAGATTTTATACACCCTGTTAGTCCCAGCAGTTATGTTGGGCTTGAAACTTGAAAACTGTGGACGGTATCGACGGACGGACAGACATGAGTGGTTGTATAAGCTCTGTGACTTTAAGTCAGCAGAGCTAAAAAAGGAAGTGAAAAGGAAGAATCATGGGTTAGGAGAAATTCAGTATCCCAAAAAAGTATAGAATGGTATTATCTCACATATGAAATATGTGATGCAATATTTTTTCTGTGTGGCTTGATGATGTTTTTACATGCACATGCAGAGCAACATGGTAATTTGATATAAGCTTACGTGCTTAAATGCAAGTTTGACGGTTGCACCGAATTTGCGCTGCATTTGAAGAACTATTCATAAGTTATTAACAGTTGCAAGATTAAGACATTCCTGAGTCACAGTAATTCCTATTGGTTTAGACTTTCTCAAATACAGTAACACCTGCAACTAACAAACATCTCTCAATTACAGCACTACCTGCTACCCAAGACATTTCTCTATTATAGCAACACATACATAAATACCATTCAAATACAGTGCTAAATTACATGCACAGTAATGCATGCATTTGGTAAATAAGAACAATCCCATAGCCAACAAAAAGTTGTTTTGTATTGCAAGTCATTTCAATAAAACCCAGGAAAATTTATTAGACCCAAGTGTCACGAAAAGACAGCCTTTCATGCAATTTGGCCCTGTGTACTACACGAACAAGTGTAGGTACCACTTCAAACCGGAAGGTACTCTAGCTAGACCTACAGGGATCAGTCAGCTGTCACATATTTTTGCTTCATAAAAAAGGAAGGGATTTTACAAATGAAAAGAAAGCAGTGTTTCAAGTGCCATGCTTCATAATTCACCCGTTGACATGGGAAGTCTTAGATCGTTATTGCTGCATAAACAACTAGTTCATTTTCAGAGTTAATGTGAGCGATGTTATTAAAATATAGCTGTTGACACAAAAGTTAAAATGACTTCTTCCTGGGTCAGCCATTTTTTTGAATGGTGTAACAGGAAACTCAAAACTCAACACTCTTTTATAAGTTTCAATGCACAAAGTTTTGATTATTATCATCTCTCCATCAGTTCTATCACAATGGCCAAACTCCCAACCTTTTGATCAGTGTCATTTATTGCATATCAACAATGTGATAAGTGACCTCCAATACTGCTCTTTCTTTTTCACATATACATGCATGTCATCATAATGATAATAAAAGAGAACTAGGGGGCTGCGTAAACAGCCCATGCTCAGCTGACCTAAGCTTGTCCCATAAAATCAAGGTTTCAACTGATTATATCTGCGTTGAGCTCTAGATAAGTGCATATGACATTTGGAAGTATTTCTAAAATGGGCAACTGAACCTCCTAAAAGCACAGCCTGACTAGAAAGTCACCTGAGCTAAAAATTGTAGTGCCACCTGATGAACAAATTAAGAACAAGGAGACCCAGGAGTGTTCCTGTATGATATGAAAGCAATTGGGTGAGCAGCTTCGGAGAAGAATTTTTTTAAAGATTTGCATCCCCCCTCCCGCCTCATAAAGTAAACATATTCATAAAAATATCAAAAAATCACTAGAGCATGACCATTTGAACAAATTTGGTAGAGACCCAACCAAGGTACATTGCCACCAAGTCTGAAGTCAATCTGGCTGACGGTTTCAGGGAAGAACCTAAAAATGTGAATTAGCATTAGAATGCCCACTAACTTGCATAGTAATCGATAGGAAATGCATTTGCCAATAGTACCCAAATTGAAAAAACTCTTAAAAATCAGGAATCCATAGCAGTGCCACCTAGTCAACAACTTTGACTCTTTCACAAGGAACATATCCTCCAAGTTTCAGCTCAATCTGAGTGATGATTCTGGAGAAGCCAAAAATAGTGAAAACACACAAAAAATCATTAAAAAAAATTAGTAAAAATTGAAGCCCCACCTGGTCAACAAATAAAAAACAAGGAGTCCCGAGGAGTGTTCCTGTGTGATATCAAAGCAATTGGGTTAGCAGTTACAGAGAAGATTTTTTTAACATTTGTCCACAAAAAGAACAAAAAAAAAAAAAAAAAAAAAAAAAAAATCCAAAAATCCAAAAATCCAAAAATCCAAAAATCACTGGAGCATGATCATTTGAACAAACTTGGAAGAGACTCATCCAAGGTTCATTGCCACCAAGTCTGAAGTGAATCCGGCTGACAGTTTTGGAGAAGTCGCTTGACAAGTAGTTAGCCAAGCTTAAAAAATGATGGGGTCAGCCATATGTACAGACTCAGTCTACATCCTACATATAGCATTGACAGGGTTAAAAATATGATAGGGAAAGCTGTTGACTTCATTTATGTAACCCTCATGTGGCAATTCAATGAACTGGTTAAAATGATGGTGAGAGCTATGGTCTCAGTGTACAACCTACATATAAAATGGAAAGAGTTAACAGGAAAAGGTAAAGGTGACAGATGTCATGCAAATGTGGCTCTTCTACAATACAGATTACTCCAAAAACACAATTTCATCACAGGGAACATGCAGGCTAGACAATCATGACTCAAGTGTAGGCCAACTGAATTAAGCTGCAGGCTATTTAAGGCTATTTGTTTTATGGACCTTTCAGCCATTTCATGAGATATTGTCTTAGTCTTAGTGATGACTTCCCTAAAGCCATCACTAAGACAATAGGTCACAAAATGGCTGAAACATTGCTTGTACAGGAAACTCCATTGATTAAGGTGTGGCTATGCTAGTTATACATGATCAGTTTTCATGACTTATGTCATGTACATGTATATGTATATGTATGTATGTATATATATATATATATATATATATATATATATATATATATATATATATATATAAATATATATATATATATATATATATATATATATATATATATATATATATATAAAATTCTCGATCTATGTGTGTAGGTACACATTTATAATCATTTGTGATAAATATCACCTATATATTTTCCTTGATCTGGTATTCTATCATATTCATGTTTTACTGACCTGCACATATTTATTATATGGCCTGCTGACCCTTTCTCCTCCATAGACTTGACTGCTTCACGGATGACCACAGCCACACCCAGCACATTCACCTGTGTCCATATTTCAAGGTAATGCATCACAATAGTATTTATGTATGATTTGGTTGGAAGTTGGTGTGTAATAATTGTACAGTGGCAGTTGCTATTTCAGTCCACCCTCTTGACTTCTTTTACAATCCATGGGAAACAAACGAGAGTTTCGTGCACTCCTTGCCAGACAATTAAAAATATTTTGCCATGGATCGAGGTTTGCATGATGGTTTCATGCCCAAAATTACACACACACACCGGGAAGCTGCTGGCTAATCACTGATATCATTCTGGATGAATACAGTGGCAGGCATGTGTTTACAATACAACTTTGGGTCATTTCTAACGAATACATTTGTAACTGCACAGTTGTTGATAACTAGTATATGTATAGATTATCAGGAATTGCTGGTATCACTAGCAGTAAGTCAAAATGTTTCTTCAATTTGGGTAAAAAAAAACAGCTAACTCACTTGAAGGTGAATTTTTAAGAAGCATGAGGATATGTGAATTTCTCAAATATTTTGCATTTGGGCTTAATATTTTAGAAGTGTATATCATTCCTTGGATTTTATAAATGGATGCAAGCTATAGTGCTACCCTTTTTTCTGAGGGTATAACAAGCTATGTTAACCCTTGGAGGGAGACAGAGTCAACAGCTTTTCTTGGTGTGCTTTGCGCGCAATTTGCCCAATTGTTGCCAAGGAAAACTCCTGACATGAACCATGTTCTTCTGTTAGGAAAGATTGGTATGCTAATACCTGTATAAAAGTTTGGTTTTTTTAAAGACAAATGAGAATCTGAAATCATTAAAACAATTCAAATCTTAACTTTGGCTGCGATGCACACTGAAAGGGTTAAGAATGGGGTTGATTGAAGACTGATGTAAAAGAATGGAGTGGATCAAAGACTCACCTCACAGAACAAACTGGATCAAAGATTCACCTCAAAAATGGGGTGGATTAAAGACTCACCCCAAGGAATAGGATGGATCAAAGACTCACCTCAAGCATGTCCCTCCACAGATGAGTTTCTCCAGACAAGAGGGGAGCCATGTGGCCAAGTCCTGCTGCATTGACACACACATCCACTCCACCATAGTCTTTCTTGATAGTTGCAAAGGCTTCAAGGACTTCATCCTCCTTGGAGACATCAAGTTTCATGGGAATTAATTTTCCAGTAGCATCTGGTCCCAGCTCTTCTGCAAGACGTTGTGCAGTGTCCTGGAAGATAAGACAAAGTTTTTATTGGCCATAGGACACTTTTATTGCAAGGTTTCAAAATCATAGTCAACAGAGGAAAATGTTACAAACCAAAAGTAAATAGTAGCAGGATATCACTATGATCCAGATACTTCTTCTTGTGACCTAGTTTTACTACATAATACAAATTTAGTCCTCATTTATTAAAACACACAAAGTTAAAAAGCCCAAATATGAACAGTGTATGATCATATCACTGTTACCCATGTAGATGAACTAATGACAGAGTTGTAAGTCATGGCATGTATTTTATTTTTCATACGTGCCTGTACGAGATTTCATGACACAAAGTCAGAGAAGAAAGAAGTTGCAGCTAAGAGATTAATTACAAATGAATTTATCACAACGACCCAGGTATTTGGCCTGCAGACCTAGTTTTCTTACATACAAACATGGGCTCTAATTATGTCTGGGTGCGAATCCAGATATTTTGTTTTTGCAAGGATTTTTTTCATTCTTTCTTTCTTGATGTCTTGGTGCCAACCCAGACATACAGTTTTTACTAGGATTCCTTTCCTTATTGTGTGTGGGTGCCAGCCCAGACGTTCAGCCCAGACGTTCTTCTTCTTCTTCTTCTTCTTCTTCTTCTTCTTCTTCTTCTTCTTCTTCTTCTTCTTCTTCTTCTTCTTCTTCTTCTTCTTCTTCTTCTTCTTCTTCTTCTTCTTCTTCTTCTTCTTCTTCTTCTTCTTCTTCTTCTTCTTCTTCTTCTTCTTCTTCTTCTTCTTCTTCTTCTTCTTCTTCTTCTTCTTCTTCTTCTTCTTCTCTTCTTCCCCTCCTCTTCCTCTTCCTCCTCCTCCTCCTCCTCCTCCTCCTCCTCCTTCTCCTCGCCACATAATTTGTCCGGTGCTTTTCTCAAACACCGTGCAAGCTACAATGTTTTAACTTGCCATGGTAACAGAGGTAGCAGGGAAGTTAATGTCTCTCTGATTTGGAATAATTGACATGTTTAATTTTATGCAAATTAGGGCCATTCAAAAATGTTAAGTCTTCAATATCTTGGAAACTACACACACAGTAGTGACAAGATTCCAAATGTTATCTATAGGTTTGTAAGGAGAGGCTATTAGATGGACCTATAGTCAGATTTGAAGCTGTCATTATTGTGCAAATTATGGAACTGAAAAATCAAAATCCTCGATATCTTCCAAAGGACCAAACTATGATAGATACAGACACGATTCCAAATACCAGCAATACGGTTGTGAGGATGGGCTTTCATATGTGCCTCTTTGTACAGAGCTTTTCTGGGACACCATGCAGGCTACAATGTTTTTAACTTGACATGGTAACAGAGGTAGTGGGAAAGTTGTTTCTGATGTGGGATAATCAACATGCATGGAAATATGCAAATTAGGGCCATTAAAACTTTTAAATCTTCAACCTTGGCAAAGGAACAAGTGGTGTCACTTTCAAGGATATTTGGGGCCTTCAAAGACAGCTGCTTGTGCTTTTGCAGACAAACACAAAATTACGATGTGCATGTACAGTTTTATGACACCTGCCAATTTAATGGACAGTAAGGGAATTTTGTAGAATTTAAATAATGCAAATTATGGGCATTGAAAAATTAAAAGTTGAATATATCCAGCACTATTATACATAGAAATGTCATTCCAACTTCAAGTTACAGGTTTGTGGCAAAGCCACATCCAATGAACCATGAACTAAAGTTGTAAGATTTTAATTTATGCAAATTAGAGGAATATTCAAAAAGTTAAATCTTCAATAGCTTCAAAATTATTATAGATAGAGGTGTCTTTTCAACTTGAATTTATGGGTTTGTTACATAGCCACATCCAATGAAACATGATCCAAAATTGTACAATTTTAATTTATACAAATAAGATGAATACTTAATATTTTAATCTTGAATAACTTCAAAATTATCATACATGGAGGTGCCATTCCAACTTCAACTTGCAGGTATGTGATATAGCCACATCTAATGAACCATGAACCAAAGAAAATTGTAGGTTTTTAATTTATACAAATTAGGCAAACACATATATTGAAATCTTGAATGGCTTCAAAACTGTTATAGATAGTGATGTCAATCAAACTTTGGTTTATAAGTTTGTGACATGGACACATTCAATGAGCCAAGAACAAAAGTTGTAGCGTTTTAGTTTATGCAAATTAGGCTAATACACAAAATTTAGATTATGTTGATATAAGGTAAAGACTAGCATTTCAAACTGTTGTCATTTTGAAGACACCCAGACATATTTGCTGTGTAGCAAATCTTCTTTTTAAGTTTGGTAATGTTATCAAGTGACTGTAGCAGGTTGGTCAGGGTTCGATTACCCATGTGCAATGGCCAAGAAATTTTGATCCAGTTCAGGGACTGTTATCAGAACACAATCATTTTCATATACACTGAAACAAAGCAGTTCATTTTATATGCAAAGTAAGACCATTTTGAATTTCAGGAAAACCTATTACCTGGCCTTTCTGCTTTGGACTGAAACTGATGTCACACAATACCTTGATGTTGTGTACTTGTCATTCTTTTGTGAGTTGGAACGCAGCATTTTGATCACTTAATCACACGGATAATGTGATGAATTATGTATGGTCAAAATGCTTCAGTGAGCACAGACAACAATGGCAGATCCTTCAACCTTTCCCACCGTTGAATACAATTCGTCGTGTCAGAAGTGGTGCAGCACTTTAGAGTTAAAGCATATCAACCCTGTCCATCAAGAATTTTGACTCAATCAAAGGCTTTCCTTGTGATAGATTGGGCACCAAGAACTTGACCCATTCCAAGGAAAGCCACTGCATGGGGTATATGTTATCCTGATAGGCCTTCTCTAGAATTTTCATCCAAATTAGTTTTTATTACTATTGAAATTAGTTCAAAATATTGACGAAACAACATACGACCACCTGCTAACGTGAAAGGGGAAGGGTTTTCGGTCAAGCTTAATGTTTCTTTTCCACAAATTTCATATATTAGATCGACTGCCGTTCTGGCTTCTAGAACCAATTTATTTGATATTTGTGCAGAATGCCAATACATCTCTTCGTAAAATGTCCAATCCCTGGAATATAACAGATCCCTATTTCAATATTGTAAGACAACTTTTATGAAATCAAATATGACACTTTATAAGGGTTAATATATTTGGGAAACCAAGAGTCAATATGAACCTGAATCATTAACACAGGTTGCCCTGACAAAAAATGTTCTACTGCAAACTAGAAAAATCAAGATGTGCCAAACTTCCCAGCCACGGAAAAATGAATCATTAAAATCACCATGCCGTCAAAATACCATGACTCATGAAACACACACACACAGACTGCATGCGTGCAATTAGGAAACAACTTTTTATGAGTGTGGGGGATAACCTGCATAGCAGCCAAAGCTGAAACATAAAGTTATCAAGAAACCAAACTGGTCATGAGGGATAACAAATATTATTTCCTCTTCTCTGAGTAAGTAGGATGACCTCAGTGTACTGGAAATTAATATCAAAGTTCATTTTGCGGTTCTAAACTTTACATACAAAGGGTACATCTTAAACAATGGTGATTGGGGAAAACCAGTAATGACACCACAGCCATTGGGGTAGGTTTTACTCTAATCGGGATATGGCGAGAGAGGTCATATGATAATGACTCAGTTAGAGGCTGAAGTATTATCCTTGATGGTGCAATACCACAGTCAGACGGAACTGACAGACTTGTATAAAACTGCTGCGCATTGTGAGCAGCAATGCCATTCACCAGCTGGAGACAAGGAGAGGCTTACCATCTTGGCCCAATATTTTGTGAACATGATTTCTTCAGCCAATGCCGAATAAAGTCAATCATGCAAAGCTGGTAGGAGTTGTTCATAATTTAATTATGAACAAAACTGCACAACACTGAGGAACCCTTAGAGCCCTACAAGCACAGACCACCATATTGGAATTTCAAAACAACTGATGTTATAACCAAACAGATTAAACTTTTATATATGGTGTTGGTGTCGCTTTGTGGACTTATATGGATGATAATCATTGTTTAGATGGTGGTTGCAAGTAGTACCTTTCTAAATACTGAATTTTATTGACATTTTCAACAAGTTAAGAACCTCCACTTACAAATTCTCTGATGTGCTGCAAATTTTGGTCCCTTTTCATAAATTGTATGGTCCTGTATTAGCATGAATGATGCAACTGTTCAAGCCAATTTACTGAAATAGGCCTATAATTTCAAACAAAACATTTTGCAATCTGTCATGTGAAAACTAGATAAAGTCCCCCCCCCCCCCCCCATGGACCTTTGCACTTACGTTTTGGTCTCTTTTGGGTAGATACTAACTATAAATTTATATGTTTCAGCTATACATACCAAGGAACATTGCCTTTGGTCGGAATTGACTTGCATTTGTTTTGTTAGGACTACGGTTTGGATATGGTAATGACACTGTCTAATTAAGTGACATGGGACAAATGCCTAGTACATGCCTTAAGCCTCTTTATCCACATCTAGTAACTGAATATAGCACTTATATTTTAAACACAATCCTAATCTTTATGTTCCATTATTGACCACATTTACTTTAAATACACATATGCAAATTTCAATGCTCAACTTGTACTATTTTTCTGTGAGTCTACAATAAGTATTTTCTTTTAATTTCGTTGTGACTCTGACATGCCCTAAGTTAGCATTCTCAGAATTCGGTAAAATGATATAATTTCAAACAAACTTAAGATGCCCTATGTCATGACATAATAAGTGCTGGATTCAAGAGGTTGCTTGGATATCACCATGGTCACGTTTCCAGTTCATAGTTTTCTGATTGGTTAATAGTAATTGCCTTAGCTTTCTAATACTCAGAAGTGCCACAACTCTGTATACTTATTGCATGACAGTCCTCACATTTAATTGGATGCTTGTATTTTTGGAAACAGTTCTGTAACAATAGAAGAATGGAAGCGATCCTAGTCCTGTGTTTAATGTTTTTTTTTCATGAAACCTTCACATAACTACAAGTGCTACTCTGGGACAAGTGATTATATTTGTTTGGTGGGAGAATCCTGGAGGTACAGTCTTTTATTTTTCCATCTTCTGTGATTTACACTACAGCCAAGAGGAGCTGCCATGCAATGCCTGTCCACACAAGCCATGACTGGCAGGCCTGACACTAGGATGGAAGTCTAGGCCAAACAGCTGGCTAATGTCGGCCTTCATCAAAAACTTACTGACAATAAGTTGAACTATTTGGAAGAGAAATTGACCACAATGGCCTCACTTAGCGACAATCATATATCTCATCTCTTCTCCACATCTAGTGACTATTAATGAAGATGGTACTAATATTTTAAATACAGTCTTTACCTTTATGTCCCGATATTAACAACACTTACTTTGTGTACTCATATACAAAATTTCAGTTGCTTAACTTATGCTGCTTTTCTGTGACTCTACAAAAAGCATTTTCTATTAATTTCTTTGTAAATTGAGAATTTTGAAGCTTACATCATTTTACCAAAATCTGAGAATGCCAACTTTAAAATTGAGTACAATTGGTAAAATGATATAAGCTTCAAAATTCTTAACATGCCCTTGGTCATGATATCACAAGTCCTGTATCCAAGAGGTTGTTGGACATGACCATGTTTGGTTACGTTTTTTGTTCATAGTTTTCTGATTGGTTTATAGTAATTGCCTTAGCTTTCTAATACTCAAAAGGGCTACAACTCTGTACACTTATTGTATGGCAGTCTCCACATCTACTTGGATGTTTGCATCTTTGGAAGCAGTTCTGTAACAATAAAAGAATGGAAGCAACCCAAAACTTATGTTGAATGTATTTTACGTGAAACCTTCACATAGCTGCAAGTGTTGCTCTCAAACAAGTGGTTATAACATATCAGCCAGTCTGAAGCAGCCTTGCTGACCATCAAAAGCCCACAATGCTGTGTTAACTACAACACAGAAGTACTTTACTGTATACATGACCCATAAGTAGAAAGCTGAGACATCCTTTGTGGATGTGCATTTTTAACATTGATATATCCAGTAGATTAACCTCAGTGTTTAGCTGCACAGCACGTGCACCCATTACCGAGAGTTGTGGTGGTGAAAGATACAAATCCCAGTATGTGGAAGATTACAATGATAAACAGGCTAAAAAGAGTGATAGAATGGATTCATCTTACACAATGTATCCATACCTTAACCAGTATGCTGCGGCGTGCACCTCCTATCACTATCATCCCTTCCCTGACCAGTGCTAGTGAGATGTACAGTCCTATGCCCGAGGATGCTCCTGTCACAAGGGCAACTTTCCCTACCCATCTTTCCATCTTCCTGCAAAGTAAACAAGTAATCAATGTTACACCAGGTAAGTGTCGTGGAGGCAAATGTACTGGTATTGAACCTCCTATGAGACACCACCTGATTTATGTGACCAGTTCTTGGATAATACTAGGGTCGGTCTCTCAAAGGAAGGACTACTGTATGTCAGAGACCTTTGTTTTCCTTATGCTGGTGGATGATCTGATTTTGTACACATGTGCTACTTGCTTTTACATGCTGTTATGAACCCCCTTGCTTCAACAAAACTATATTTTCCAAAGATGAATTTTTGACAAACACGCAAAATTATACATGTAATATTGTCTTCAAAAATGCTGTGGTCAGATTCATGGGGCTTATTACTACTTATATAAAAGTTAAACACCATTTGTGACCAGAATTTGGGCCTACGTGTACTACGCACTGAACTCACAAACTGAGCACAAGCCCAGATGACACATCTCTTTAGCTCTGCTGGACATAGGTTGCAGAGCTTATGTGATCACTCATGCCTGTCTGCCTGTAAATTTTTGCTTGTGAACAGGTTACAGTCAACAGTTATCTGAGCTAGCCCCATATAGCTTTCATTACTTGTATAGGGTATGGAAATGTAGGTTAAGTTTGACATTGGTGGTGCCACCTATAGTATTATGTAATATTTGGGCCAGAATATTAAGATTTTGATAATTCTGTTTTTTTAAACGTTTTTAATGAATCTTCTTGAAACTTGGTGCGAATGTAAACCAGGCAAAAGAACAACAACAGACCAGGTAGTATTCAGTGGAACTAGCATCACAGGTATTACAAGTACATTAAATTAACTATTTTGATTATAAATTGGGATGGAACCTGTAACGTTACACTGAACATGCGTTAAACCAATGATCAAATTTTGTAAAATTTGCGTGACTTTCACTCTGTTTTGTTATGAGGTCATCAATGATGTAGTTAAGGACACTAGATTTGACATGTTGAGCAATTAGAATACCAAACGTACTATGAATGCCCTTACCAAACCTGGAAGATAAGATAGCTTAATTTAAGCATTTCAAAAGCTTTCCAAAAGTTTATGTTCTCTCACATAAGCAATCGCAAGCATTCAAAGAAATGATTGCTAGTAACCAAAAAGTGATGGAGGCTATCAAGGGTTAACTGTTAAGCTTTCAAAAGCTATCAGTATTGTCAAGTTAGAAAGCCTAGACCAGCGCTTTCTGCTTAGCTTTCAAACCAAACTTTACTCAGCTTTCAATTGCGTAATCCAGAAGCTTAGATAATCACATACTGCAATCAAATAATCTTCTGGCTATTTCCCTCCAGTTTAAACTAAATTTGGACAAGAAAGACTGAAAGAGGTAAGCCGTTTCAATATATTTCTAGTGTCAAGGAACAATCTTCCTGAAAATAATGTGCCATTGATACAGGTGGTCCATAAAGTATCATGGACCATACAGGCATGATATATTGGCACCTAAATACTGACTATGTTTTCAACATTTTGCTGTGCTTAAAGTGCAACATGTAGCGAACCTTTAGAAAAGCTCAGAACATGTATGCATGAGTAACCTACCATTAACATATATTTGTCATATTTGTACCAATATTCATCACCTATAGACTAAACAACTTTTGAAATACAGCTTTATGCAGTACATTCCTGCATTTGCAGTCAGCTGGGGCAAATCTATATAGTTTAGGAACTGCATGATTGCGTGTATTACCGGTCATACTTGTACCAGTTGACCTATAATTGGTTGTTTTTTATATTCTTGAAACAAAGCCCTTCTATTTCAAGCTTCTGAATGCTACATGTGGCTTACAAGTGTAAAGCCACTAGCTTGCGAGTCTTAATACTACTAGCTTTTGAGAGCTAAGCACGTTGCTTTTGACTGCCAATTCCACTAGTTTTTGAGAGCTAAGTCAATAGCTTCCAAATGCTTTCAGAAAGTGAAAGCTAAGCTCATTTAAATAAGTCATCTCTATTACAAACTAAGCAGAAGCTATCCTAAAGTTAAAAAACCTTTAAAAAGTTAATGATAACTTTTGAAGGACATATTAAGTGTATGCCAGCTTTCAGGTTAGTAGCTTTCCTATACCTTTCACAAGCTAGTGTTTTGAAAGTATTCCGAATGCTAGAAGAAAGCTTTCGAGTTTGGTAAGGGTGTGCATCACAGATGGAAGTTTGATATTGAATAATGTGGGTGACCTTGACACACTTTCTCAATGTCATGGAAGTAGTGCATATAGGGAAATGATGTTAATGTGATACTCATGACATAATATGTATATAATAGATGTACATAAATTGAGATGGAATCGCAAAACTTAAACCAAATACGCATTAGACCAATGACCAAATTTACTTATATATGTTATCTGACATTGACCTATTTTTCAAGGTCATTAATCACTTAGAAAATACACTAAACTCAATATGTTAGTAAAGGATAAGGGGAATGATACCGCCAGTGTATTCATGTGAAGATTTGATGTTGCATCACATGAATGACGGACTAATTGATCAGGGTCATGGAGAGAATACTTTCTGTGAAATAATTTCTTGGTAATGGTAATCAGATTATATGTCAGCAGAGTATTATGGACTTTTTGTTATGTTGTTATTGACACATGACAAGTTCTAGTTTTAATCACATGTGATAAGCGAACAAGCCACACTGCATTGGCCATTGTGTATTGATGCCTTAGACTGAATGCAAAACAGGGTGGGATCTTTTTAAATATTGTCATTGACATGTCGCAAGCTGAATGTGTAATGGTGTGTAACAAGCCGCAAGCGACCCGATTGGCTTGATTTGGTGCACAGCTGAGCACTTCATCAGTGGACGAAACGTGGTTACAACAAAGACAATGGTTTTGGTTAAAAACAGGCTCCACCCATATGAGAATGTCAGTTAATATCCCTGTTCCACATGCATTATAATTGCATGAGGTACCTTTTTTAACTTGCATAACATGACAAAATAGGGCAGAGAGAACACACTGCAGAAATCAATTAAATAAATGAGGTGGACCAAAGTGTACTCTCCAACTGCAATGGTTCACATTATTTAAAGACTATGCTCATTACATACCTTTATTCATTCATTCATTGTACCACAGATGTTGTACTCTTTTGCACAACATCCAGGCGAGCACTGACCTTTTTCATCACGTCAATAAACTTATCTCTTTCCACTTACTAGTAGATTTCATTAAAAAAATTTGCCTACTGGTATTGTTGTATCTGTTGCAGAATAGGAACAAGTAATTATGCAAAATTGTAATGGACCTAATATAATATTAGTGTCACGACAAGCTAAAGGCTTTGCAGGCTTACAAGACCAATATTATATGGTTATTCTGGACCCACCTTTTCAGTGTTGAAGTGTAAACATGTTGGAAGTTTTAACAGCACTGTGTCTGCCTTTGCAGTCCCACAGAACCTGTTTTGAAGTGGCAGCTTTGTAGATGCTGGAAGTTTTAACGGCACTATGCCTGCCTTTGCAGTCCCACAGAAACTGTTTTGAAGTGGTAGCTTTGTAAATGCTGGAAGTTTTAACGGCACAATGGCTGCCTTTGCAGTCCCCTGGAAACTGTTTTGAAATGGCAGCTTACGTCTCATTGGTTGAGTTCAGATTAATTGGGGTTTGTTTTTTTTGGTTTTTTGTTTTTTTGTTTTTTTTTTGTTTTTTTTTTTTTTTTGTTTTTGTTTTTTTTTTGTTTTTTTTGTTTTTTTTTTTTTTTTTGTTTTTTGTTTTTTTTTGTTTTTTGTTTTTCGTTTTTTTTTTTTAGGTCTGGCGGCACGTGTTTCAAGTTGTTTGACACATAGTGAGTTTGCCACCTCTTTCGTATTTCCATCAAGACAGTCACACCTGGTTCTAGTTGATGCATGGCTTTGATCATTCATGCCTTAATTCTCCCTCTATGAAATTAAAACATCAAATTGTCACAGCTGTAATCCAGCCTCAGACTGTGTACAATGTATCTCAAATCCATACAAAAAAGAAATTGCTGTTGCAACGTTGCAGGAACATTGCAGCAATAGAGGTTTCGTTGCCAGAACTTATCTCGGCCTGCTGCACTGTTTCTTGCCATTAGCAGCAATAATAAGACAATTTTGCTGTAACAAGATGCAGTGATGGATTGCCAGAAGCTGCAGAGCTCCTGCACCGTATCACCACAAGCTAACGTATGTATTCTGGCATCCTGCAATACTTGCAGCAAGCTGCTACAATCCCAGAAAGCCCCCATTTTCTGTAATAAGTGGCACCATATCTCTGTTGGATAAGATGCCATTTTTTCTTTACTTGCTGTGTATGCGGACAATGAGTATTACCTACTGCATTTTGTTGTTTTAAAAGATCTACAAACATGCTGGCGTGATGGAAGGAGTAGAATGAGAAAACATGGAAGTTCACAAGGGACAGGCAATAGGACGGTGAACACAGTTAAAAATGGATGAATCACTGCCTCATGCTTATATATGATGTCGATCCGTACAGCAGTTTTGACAACTTAGCCACTGCAGAATCAAATATTTCTGACTGTACAACTTATATACTGTATTCCTGCATGTCAAATTTAGACTCACGACTGCCAAAATTTTAACGGAAACCATCCGCCGAACTTGTACGCCAAAACATAGCCACAATAATGCTGCAATGCCGTTCTTGTACTGTTGTGGCATGCAGCATCATTACAGCAGGGCCATTTTTTTCAGTAATTATATTACAGCAGTCCTCATTTGCATGGTAAGAAATGTGTTGCCGCAACATTGCGGCAATGTATTGCTGCCGTGGCTTCTTCCAGCTATATACTGGTGCACCATTGCTACAATATTGCCACTTTCATGTACTGTTCTTTCCAGATATTGCTGCAACGTTGTGGCAAAATGACTGTATACCGCAATTATAGTGGTGCGCTACAATCATCATGGCAAACCTCATTTGCATGGCAAAAACTGTGATGCTGCAAGATCGCAGCAATGTATCACAGCATGGCTACTTTTTCTGTAAGCGTCAATCTGGTGACACGGCTATAAGACTATGTCATTGGTCATTGTAAACTGGTCAGGCATAAGGTTAAATATCATACATTTTTGAAACACTATAGGTTGTATTTAATGAAGAATATGTCAAAGGTTGAGAGGACCGGTTTAAAACCACCAGTTGTCTTTTATGGGTGACTGCCTGTCTCAAGTCAGGAGTGAAATTTGTTTCTTCACATTGGTATTGGAAGATGAATGGTGATGATTTGGTAACTTTGGAATCTCTTTGCTGTCATTGTTGGGTTGGAATTTTAAGAATATGGGTCATGTTTTTCCACACTATTTGATAAATACTTCATTGGCTATGTTGTGCTGTACCTCGACTCGTAGTT
The DNA here is from genome assembly GCA_964020975.1 of Hermodice carunculata. Classification (NCBI taxonomy): domain Eukaryota; kingdom Metazoa; phylum Annelida; class Polychaeta; order Eunicida; family Amphinomidae; genus Hermodice; species Hermodice carunculata. The sequence continues at coordinate 89,898,766 of OZ026620.1, read as the reverse complement.
ACAATGGAGGTAAAGTGCATTTATTATGTTCCAGATTCATAAATATCAAAAAACGATATAGGCCATCTTTCTTCTTTTGATGTAAACTCTCTCTCTCTCTCTCTCTCTCTCTCTCTCTCTCTCTCTCTCTCTCTCTCTCTCTCTCTCTCTCTCTCTCTCTCTCTCTCTCTCTCTCTCTCTCTCTCTCTCTCTCTCTCTCTCTCTCTCTCTCTCTCTCTCTCTCTCTCTCTCTCTCTCTCTCTCTCTCTCTCTCTCATCAAATTTTGATTTTGAGTGGTTAGGCCTATACATTTAAAACCACCAGTTGCCTTTAATGGGTGACTGCCTGTCTCAAGTCAGGAGTGAAATTTGTTTCTTCACATTGCCATTTGGAAAATGAATGGTGAAACTTCGGTAACGTTGAAATCTCTTTGCTGTCATTGTTGGGTTTGAATTTTAAGAATATGGGTCATGTTTTTCTAAACTATACACAAGCTTTAAAAAATACGTTTACAGATCATAAACTGGTTTTGCACTGCTATCCATACAGCAAAACATTCCAGCTAACACGTTCCTATGTTACCAACAGCAGAGTTTCAAAGGTATTGAGAAACTGAAATATAAAATCCCTTATTAGCAACATTTAAAATGCTGCCATATTTGTCCAGTGTTCACCAGATCATGAACGGTCAATAATGTGTGGAAGAAAAGTATTCTGTTTTTCTAAAAATATGTATGATTTTCTTGTTATTAGAAAGCAAAATAGATATGTATTGTCAATATTCTTGTCTCAAGGGAGAAAAGGTTTCTTAATTTTTTTCTTGAAATAAGATTTTAAAAATCCTGGGAATGCATAGGTCTCAACTTAAGAGAGTACAAATGCTGGTCTATGTATCCGTCGATCAAGGCCGCAAAGTGGCCAAGACGGGGGGGAGGGGGTAGAGAGAGAGAGAGAGAGAGAGGAGAGAGAGAGAGAGAGAGAGAGAGAGAGAGAGAGAGAGAGAGAGAGAGAGACAGAGAGAGAGAGACAGACTAGTAGGAGCGGTGCAGATGGGGTGCCCCCCCCCCCCCTCTTGCGCTAGAAGCTTTTGAAAGAAAGTATCTGAAAAGAAGGAAATCTGATTACTTTGAGCACACCTTCTGGGACTCTAGGAGTCTACTTTTGTCCCAGTTAATTTCAAGTTTGTTTGTTTGTTTTTTGCATCACAAGCAGCTTTAAAAAAGACATAAATGTATACACACATTGCCATAACGTTTGATTGGCGCGTTTTCTGTGGTTGCTGGCCGGTCAGTGGGTTTTCATCTCAATATGAGGATCTTGGGAGGTATTGAGTGAGGGAGGATTTTTTCCCTTGAAACAAGACTTTTGAGAAAAAGCAGAATACCTTTCTTGTTTATCTTACTTAAGATAGCATTTTTTTTTCTTTTTTTTTTTTACTGTGTAGCTTTTTCTTGTCCATATTATTTCTCATACAGAATTGCTTAATGTCATAGTTTCTTGTATGCAATTTTTTTAAAGTAAATTTGTCTGGTTTACTTGTTTATTAATTATAACTGATGCTACAATATCAAGTAACATACCTTAGTTTTCCAGGATCCGTTTATGGCTATCTGCACAGATAGGACTTCGACAGGCTGAGTGTGTACTTGATATATAGTGATCCAGCAAATGTCATCTTGATTGTCTGGGTGTTGCCATGTATGTCACACTTCATTTACTCATTTAAATTATGCTGCACCTGTTACTTGGATACCGCTAGTTTCAGCCATGCAGAAAAAAACCCAAACAATGGTCTGTTTAAAGATGCTAAACTATTCAGATACGGTGGAACTTGTTACATGTGGGCCCTACCACTTCTACAAAATTACACTGGGCACTTCAATACAGCTTGTTACTACTTTCTGCAGGCAAGTCATCTATATGCAAGCCCATTGTTGACTTGAGTGGTATATACACTTTGGAATACCGGAACACAGGAAACATAAAGTCGGGAAGGTGGCCAATACCTCATGACTTCTCCCCTGCTTTTGCAATGGGGACACTGAACCATATGCACTGAAGTCTGTGTGGGTGCAGGTTGTCTTGAACATCAAGGACTGCATGTAGTCTTGTCATTATCTGTTCACACGGGACAACCTATTGGTGATTATGGTTGTCTAAAATTAATTTCGTGCTCTGTGAAGTAAATCTCATGGAGCTCAAAATAATTTTCCTTAACTGATGAATTTGTGTGTCATATCACAATCAGTTACAGGAGTATGATATATGACCCTCCTTGGACATGTGTGGATGTGGTGTAGCTCAGAGTTCATGATGCTGATCTGTTTTCTGTGTATGTGTGTGTGTGTGAGAGAGAGAGAGAGTGAGAGAGAGAGAGAGAGAGAGAGAGAGACAGACAGACAGACAGACAGAGAAAATAACGTCGTTAGATGTGGTATCAAACATGATGAACAAATATGGTTAAATAACCTCAAGACCAGGGCATAAATATGATTACCCTGGAGATCTTGACGATAGTTTAAGCTCACTGCATGTCGATTTCAGCCAAGTTTCCCATGGGATTCTTCTGCAGTATAAGTTTCATGAAAGTAGCTCAGTTTGTTCAAAAGTTGTTGCATCTGCAAGGGTAATGGATGGACAGGTGCCCAGAGAGAACAACAACAATACCCTGTCAGCTGATAGGGTCGACGGGGTAAAACGTGATGAACCTATATTCGTGTTCACATCATCCAGTATTTTGTACCTTGGAAACAACTACAATGTACCGTACTTGCTTAATGAAGCATGAGATTTAGTGAAATAGTGGATATATATCCAAGCGTCTTCTGGAACTTGAACAGGGAGGTCCCAGTCATGGGCCATGTCACTTGTCATGCTTAACGGTATTTGACGTTAGACCTTTTGACCCCCACCCCTTAATGTCAAAAGTGATCTCGGTGACACGCAGCTGATTTTCCTTGTACATCATGAGTCTCCTCTAGACCATTATAGTTGACCTTTAATACACAGGCCTAGGACTGGTCTTCTCTTATTAAACTTGTTACTCTGCCTTTTTATCATGAAGCCCGACATTGAGTTCATAATTTACTCTAATAATCAATGTTTCTTTATTTTAAAATGGTCAAATATAAAATATATTATATTGCGCAAAGTGTGCCGGAGAAAAGCTTTTGACTGAGACAATGATTACTGAAACTGAAACAAGACTAGGCATGCTGGTACTTGAATGGAAGGTCTTTCCCACATAGAATTTGAATATGAAATTACTTTATGGGTATAAATCATCTTCGCTCATACAGCGAAATAGATATGATTTACAATTTTGTTGTTGTATTAAAAATACATCTTTATACCTAATTATTTAACATTTTTGCACTGATCATTTATGACCTGAAGAAAATACCCCTCTTTGAAATCTTGGCTTGTATGTAGGCGTGTGGAATGCATAGAATGCAAGAATCCATACCCACAACTCTAGAATTAAACAAATTAAAGTTGGAAATGCTTATCAAAGTGTATGTATGAGGTGTTTATTGTTTTTGAACCCGTAAATCATCATTTTATATATTAATCAACAGCTTTCCTGCCCGGCCCTGTCACTTCCCACAAAAGTGGTAGCACATGATAGTTCCATAAATTAAAATGCATCCCCTTTTCAAGGATTTTTCCCTGACTTTTACCCCCCTATTTTGATGAAAACAAGGAGATTTTTTCCCTGGAAAAGTACCCCTATTTTTGAAAACAAGGAGATTTTGACCCTCAAAAAGTACCCCTATTTTTCAGTTTTAAGGATACAAATGTAGTGGTCCATGTCTTAAAATCTGCATTACGCAGCATATAAGTGTTGTTACATTCACATGAGTGAAACCATTTTCATTTTCTCCATGCGTTTTAATGATTTGGGTTTAAACTTGGAACTGACATTGTCGACTATTTAAACCTATAGACCCATAGCCTGTATTTTCCCAAAATTCCAATGACACTGATCATATCATCACATTCATCAACCGCGAAGGTTGTACAAAACATACCCTGATTTAAGATTTCGCGGATCTTGACCCATGAAAAAACACCCCTAATTTCCGATTTCGCGGACCTCGTCGAGGCTCAAAATACACCCCTTTTTCCGCGAAATTTGGAACGATCAAGCGTCATGTTTGGTCCTAAGTGCGGGGGGAGGGCTTTCCTGGCCACACTCGCGATGCTTAATGCTCAGAGGGCACCAGGGAAAGCTGTTGACTATGGTTTAATTATTCTCTGAAAACCCCTTTAAAACATTCAGTCAAATTGTTTTCTTAAAAGTGCAGATTAAGATACTCTGTTGCGGTTTCAAAGACACAGTTGGCATATATCTATAATAAAGTTAACAATATAACAAGAGGGCTGTGTGAACAGCCCAAGCCTCAGCTGATCTTGACATTCATCACACTTGCAGCTCTATGAATTTGGGAAAGGATCAAGGACACCATGTTCTGATTAAGTCTGAACTTTATAGAAGAACACTTACATGTGCAACATCAAAGTTCAAGTAGTTCTCAAGTTATAATGAAGAGTAAAATTCATGTATATTGCACTGTGACCCCACAAACGAGGTCAAGGTCATTCATGTACTGTCTCAGCATGACCTTCATACAGAATAATTAATATGTGTAGCTAACTCAAAACAGATCTCAAGTTATCAAGTAAACAGTAAATTTCATGTCAGTTGTCCTGTGAATTAGCATTAGAATGCCCATTGACTTACATAGTAATCAACAGGAAAGCTGCATTGAACAATAAGTACCCGAATTGAAAATCTTTAAAAATCAGAAATCCAAAGCAGTGCCATATAGTAAACAACTGTTTGACCCTTCCACAAAAACATAGCCATCACATTTCAGCTTAATCTGAGGGAAAGTTCTGAGAACAAGTGAAAAATAGCAAAACCATACAAAAAATTCATAAAAAAATTGCAGCGCCACCTGGTGAACAAATTGGAAAATAGGTGTCCCCGGGAATGTCTATGTACAATATCAAACCATTTGGGTGAGCGGTTTCAGAGGAGAAGAATTTTAAAGGTTTGCCCCAAAAAAGAACAAAAAGATTCATAAAAAATAAAAAAATCAATAGAGCGTGACCATTTGAACAAACTTGGTACAGATCCACCCAAGGCACATCCCCACCAAGTTTGAAGAAAATCTGGCCAATATTATTTAAGTTATGACCATTACAAGAAATTCCCATGTTACACTTTCCTATTAAAACCTTTGTTGAGATTTTTGAAAAAAAAAATATAAAAAAATCCAAAATTCATTGGAACATGACCATTGGAACAAACCTGGTAGACACCCACCCAAGGTACATTGCCACCAAGTTTGAAGTAAATCTGGGTGACGGTTTTGGAGAAGAAGTCGAAAATGTAAATTAGCATGAGAATTCCCATTGACTTACATGGTAATCGATAGGAAAGGTGCATTTACCCCAAAGGAGCCGAATTGAAAAAATCATTAAAAATCAGGAATCCGCAGCATTCCCACATAGTGAACCACTTTGTTTGGCCCTTCCATAAGGAACATATCCACCATGTTTCAGCTTATTCTGAGTGACGGTTCTGGAGAAGAAGTGGAAAATAGCTATAACACACAAAAATTCTTGAAAAATTTGAAAAAAATTGCAGCCCCACCTGGTGAACAAATTAAGAACTAGGAGTCCCAGGGAGTGTTACTATGTGATATCAAAGCAATCGGGTGAGCGGTTTCGGAGAAGAAGATTTTTTAAGATATCCCCAAAAAAGAACAAAAAAATTCATTAAAAATCCAAAAATCACTGGACCATGACCATTTGAACAAACTTGGTAGAGACCCACCCAAGGCACATCTCCACCAAGTTTGAAGTGGATCTGGCTGATGTTTTTGAGAAGAAGTTGAAAATGTGAATTGTGGACGACGGACAGACGGACGGACGGACGACGGACGGACAGACGGACGGACGGACGACGGACGGACGACAGACCCTCAAAAAACCTCAGCTGACTGACAAGTCAGCTGAGGTAAAAACTCAGTCAAAAAGATTCTATAAATGTGCCAATAGCATGAGGACTATACATAGATGGTAATGTGGCAAGGTCTGTATTTTGTATGTTTATTGCAATATGGTTGATCTGGAACTCTCTTAGTTTTCTGATTTTTTTTTTCTCACTTTCGTATTCTTTGTCACGCCTTGAGCAAATTAACGTCAATAGGTTATGACCCCCACCCCCTAACGTCAAATGCCGTACGTTAAGCGTAACAAGTGACATGTCCCCTTATGTTGGACGCTTCATCGACAACACTGATGCGAGATGGTGAAATGTATAATGAGTATCCGTGCAGTGCTCATTCTACACTTAAAGCTGGGGTTTATTCCCCCAGATACTTTTGCCTTGGCAAGAATGTAGGCTCCCAAGAGTTAAGGCTAGTCTATATCTTTGTACTCCTCAGTGGGTCACGTAAGTACAGGCTTGGTGTCGGGTGTCCATTGTGGGCAGGGCACGCGGAGGCTGAGATGGGAGTGATCTGACAAATGTTGATGTCACTGCGATTCAAAGAAATTTAGTCATATTTGGGATGGGGCTAAAATTTTAGGTACAACTGTTTCCGGTTTTGGCATTATTCGTTAATGGGTAAGTACTTGAACTTACAAAGCAAAGACATTAATTATTCCCCTGCTTGTGATGTGACCAACAGGAAATGAGTGTAAAAATTCCAATATTTGCCCACATCTTTTGTAGGAAGTTTTGAATATTGAGAAATGCACGTTAGATGCCCGCCCCCAGGAAGAGAACAACAACTGTAACATCTGTCCACAAAATAGATGGATGAAAGGTCAGCAGCCAATAAAGTTCGTTCAACGCCATACAGAGTGATAGTCATTTCCCTGCGTTACACTGATTTCACCACAGGCGTAAAATTCCAAAAGACTTGCAAACAGCTGTTCTTGATTATGTGTATGAGTGTAAATGTCTCGCTCCACTGATGACGTGTGTGAGACCATACAAAACAAACAAATGGAAGTGGCATGAATAATTTTTAACAAGAGGTCCATGGGCCTATTGCTCTGCTAGTTGTCACCGTGGCGATATTGCACCTACATCTTTATTTCAAAGTTGTAAGTCTTGAGGTGGCTTCTGAACATATAAAGCTTATGTGGTTTTAGTGTATAATTTGTCCACCAGATGGTACTTTGCTCCACACGTAATCACAGCTTATTTGTCCAATTCCTCTGATGGATATTGTGTTGCATGCGCCAGAACAATGAGCGATTCGTGAATTTAATGTCCTCAGTGACCTTGGGACAGAAGATCAAGGTCAACCAGATTATGTGATACAATGGGCCCATAGGCCTGCCTGGTGCTGTGCTGACATTGCCATTGATGTCCAACATCCTGTCATTACAAAATCACATCTCTCAAATTTACAGGCATGGTGACCTGACAAAAATGGTCAATGTCACGGATATTACATAACATTCTAGCATTGGATATGGTCTATATATCCTATAAATTTGGCAAGCCTAATCAAATTACTGTCCCAAATATGTAATTTTATATCATAAAAACACATTTTGGCTCATAATTTCAGTCAAATTATGAGTGGTGCTACTGGTATCACTAGCAATTTAGACTTTTACCTCCCCCACAATCCCACTAAATTTGATGATGATCCACCAAAAATTAAAGAAGCTTCAGTGTTCACAACATTTTCACATTTTAACCCCTACATTACATAATATTGTAGGTGGCACCACCAATATCAAAAGGTGCCTAGACTGTTATACACCCTATAAGTCCTGAAAGTTATATTGGGCTAACTTAACTTTGTGGATGGTATCGCACTAACAAGCAAAAGTTAATAGACTGTCAGACAGACATGAGCAGTAGCATAAGCTCTGTAACCGTTGGTCAGCAGATCTAAAAAGTGATCAAACAATACTCATGTCTGCATCCATATGTATTTCATATCATGGAAACAACAAAGTAACTCCTTTGCTTCCACCGCTCCGCAATTAACATGAAGAAAAATAAGGTTTTTCCCATTCCAACTACTGCATTTCTTCAAGATTTACTCATATAGTGAGGATCAGATATGACAGTCAGTGGACAGCTATCAACCCCTCATTGTTGTCCAGTTTTCATCGGTTTCCTTGAGGAAATTTTCACACTCTGTCTTGAAAATCAATGTGGTAATAAATAATGAAAAAACACCAAAATTCAACATGTACATATTTTATATAAAGCTATGATTAAACAATGATGTTACTGGCAAAACACAGAGAAAAAAGAACAATAACACAGAAAAAAGCTAGAGGGCTGCGTGAACAGTCTGTGCTCAGCTGACTTAAGCTTATCCCAGAAGAATCAAGTTCCAACTGAATAGACCTGTGTTGAGCTTTAGCTGAATGCATATGGCATTTAGAAGTATTGGATGGATGACTGAGCCTCCTTAAAGCTCACCTAGTGAACATCTTTGTTTGACCCTTTCACAAGAGACATATCACCAAAGTTTCAGCTTAATCTTGAGAGATGGTTCTGGAGAAGTCGAAAATAGCTAAAAGACACGCCCCCCCCCAAAAAAAAATTGCAGCGCGACCTGGTGAACAAATTACAAGCTATGAGTGCTCCTGTGACACATCAAAGGAATTGGGTGAACGGATTCGGAGAAGTTTTTTTTAAGATTTGCCCCCACCCCCAATTCTTAAGAGGAACGACTGAGCCTCCTAAAAATGTAACCTGACTAGCAAGTCAGCTGAGCTAAAAAAGGGAAAAAAATTTCAGTGCCAACGGGTGAGAAAATCAGGAACTAGGAGTCCATAGGAGTGCTCCTGTGTGATACCAAAGCAATCAGGTGAGTGGTTTCATAGAAGATTTTTAAAGATTTGCTCACCCTCCCCCCCCCCCCCCGAAAAAAATCATAAAAAAATCGTAAAGTCAATGGAGCATGGCCATTTGAACACACTCGGTAGAGACCCACCCAAGGTACATTGCCAAAAAGTTTGAAGTGAATCTGGGTGATGGTTCTGGAGAAGTTGATTGCTGACGATGGATGAAGAAACATAAGATAAGCTCAGCTACTGACAAGTTAGCTGAGCTAAAAATCATAAAATTTGCTCAGCTGACCTAGAAATTGATGAAACTTGTGGCACTATGGCATTCGGAAAAAGTTCAAGGTCATCCACATATTGTGTGTCTGCCCTTTGTTGAAATGCCATCTCTATCTATAATAGTTCTGAAGATATTCAAGAATTAGAATTTCAAATGCTGCTAATTAGCATAATTGAAATTGCTACAACTTTTATTTTAAATTCACTGCATGCGAAATGATCAATAACCCTCTAGTAGAAGTTGAAAAGACATCTCTATCTATTATACTTTTGAAGATATTCAAGATTTAGAATGCCTCTAATTTGTATTATTTTAAACATCTTCATTCCTTCGCATAAAAAGGCTCAACTCCTTGTGTGGAGGTACAATCATGCCAAGTTTGGTAGGTTTCTATGTATAATTGTGTCTGAGAAAAGTGTCAGACGAATTCACTGGTAAAGGAGGAAAAAAGAACAAAAGATAGTCACAATGAATGAATGAATGAATGACACACACATACTTTAAATATAAATAATATGATGGGGTAATGTGGTTTTTCGACAGGTCTCATCCCCAGTTACTACACGATCATGTAAGTAGGTGGGCAAGGCTTTAAAATAGCCTCTCCACAAAAAGGAAGGAAGTCCATGAGACTCAAGTTGTGGGTGATGTGAATAGCCAGGAACATTTCTTTCTGACATTTTTTTTCCTGCACAACAAACTTTTCGAAACAGGAGATGGTGAGGGTCATTTCTGCAGCCTTTTCTGTGGTTATTGTGCAAAGTTTCTCCTGGTGACAGTGAACAGCAGCAGTAACCAGTCTTCTCTTGGTGTCTTTTGGGATGGATTGCATGGTATATTTTATGTATGTCCATTATCTTAGCTTATCCATGCACATGGCAAAGGTTGGGGGTATGTTTTCTTTGCTGGTGAATGTTGCTTGGCAAATGAGGCCAGGTTGTCACAGTATCGGTTACACGGTCTGCAAAACATAAATGTAAGGCTGTCCTTAACAACAGCAATTTGAGTTTGATTATTAACAACTGGGTTTCCCCAAACATTATACCTTATACCAGCTTTGAAACTCATTATCTGATTACCAATATTCTTTGCTGTTCCAGATCAGGTGTCTGATATGCTAAAATTCAATCCAATCGGCTAAATTCCCCATGCACAAAGCAGATTTAATCTTGAGAAAGACAACTGCTTGACAATAAAGTTTACACTGTGGAAATGACAACTGAAATACTATGAAAAGGGTAACCAGTTGCACAGGTCTCACCCCAAGCCTCCACTTTTTCTCTTTGATCAAAGCATCTGCAGTAAGGTTCAAAGTATACTTTGTATTGCTGGTCCTGTTTTCCTGTTGGCCTAACTTTATGAATGAGAACTTTTACTGCCATAATATCCTCTTCACAATATGCTCCTTGGGTTGTGATGGTGCTTTTCTATCGAGAATGCATGTCAATTTTGATCACATATTTTGTTGTCTGAAAACAAGGGTATTTATGTCTGGGTGCCAACCCAGACATTTTGTTTTTCCAAGAATTCTTTTTTTCTTTCTTCTGTATGACCAAATTTGTCCGGAGTTTTTCTCGGACCCTACTATTCCGAAAATCACCAAACTTGCCACGGTGACTGACCTACCAGTGAAATTAGGCACCTGACTTGGAATAGTCATGATGATTAAAAATATGCAAATGAAGAGCAATTAAAATTTTAAAAGCTCCATAGCTCCTAAACTATTGGAGATAGACACAAAGTTCTAACTTACACATATCGGTTTGAGACAACTGGCAAATCCAATAGCATGCAAACAAAACTTGGGGAATTTTATTGTACGCTAAATTCACCAAATTTCTCCCCAATCCACATACAAGCCTTGAACTGCTTGCTCTATGACCTATTGCTTGACCTCCAGGGTGCCAGGCAACCATTTTGCATTTATAATTAATTAGCTTGAACCTGTCTCACAGCTTTCTGTCCATGTATGCTAAGTGTACGCTTTGAAAGGTTTGGGTCTTGTAGCAAATTGGGGGTGTGGGGATTCCCAACAACTGTGTAATGAGGCTCTAAATAAAATACAGAGTATCTCCTTCTGTTCATGTATGAACAGATTGACTCCATGCTGCCATATGTACCAGGCAGGCTTTTGATTCCACTGGTGTCCTAGCTGGCCTGTTTTTGGATGAGGCAATGTCAGTCTGCTGAGCCTATCAGTCCCAAGGGAGCTCACACTCCAGACTTCAAGGCAGAACAAGCCTAAGTGTACCCTCTCTTAAAAATAGACAACATACAGAGCTGAATTGGCCAGACCAAAGAGGATAGAATTTGTGTCATCTCAGTGAAGACTTTAATGTCTGTGTTTTCTTGTAACCAGTGTGATGAAGCCCGTTCTTCATAGCCAATACTGAGACAGTATAGCTTGGTCTTGGTTCCCAGGTACATGTTTATGTAGGTTCTTTATAGCTTCTGTTAAAATTTGTTTATGCAATAAAGGAAGAAAGAAAGTTTTGTATTGCATGTAAACACATCCCTCTGAATTATAATACGTGTACGCTGTACATGCACATATACTCATCAATACTGCCCAGAAGGGCTGACCCTCTCAGGAGGGGGCACTTTTCTCTGGTCGCAAGGGTGCTCACTGTAGAGAGGTTTCACTGTACAGTGGTACTTGCAATTTAAGACTACCCCTTATGCCAGACAAAAGTGGTCACATAGGAGAGGTGTTCTTTCTTTCTTTCTTTCCTTCCTTCTTTCTTTACGACCAAGTTGGTCCAGGTTTTTTTCGACACTATTTTTCCGAAAACCACCAAACTTGCCATGGTGACTGACATAACCAGTGAAATTGTGCATCTCATTTGGAACAGTCATGGTGTTTAAAATTATGCAAATTTTTAGAGGCAACAAAAATTTTAAAAGCGCCATATCTTCCAAACTATTGCAGATGGAATCAAAATTTCAATGTGCATATACTGTAGTTCTAGAAATTTTCTCGCGTGTTTAATTTCGCGCAAACTCATTTTTTCTGAAATTACAGAATTTTCGCACATTTTAGTTTCGCACAATCCAATGCCAAACAATGTAGTGAAATACAATGCAACTTATTTTCGCGCATTTTAATTTCGTACTTTAGGTGGTAGCGCGAAAAGCGGGAAATTAAATCGAGCGCTAAAATTTCTAGAACTACAGTATACCTTAGTGACACTTGCCACTATAATGGACAGTATAGTTGTAGAATTTCAAATTATGCTGATACATTGGAAAATTTAAAAGTTGAATATCTCCAAATCTATTGTACATAGAGATGCCATTCCAACTTAAATTTATAAGTTTGTGGCAAAGCTGCATCCAATGAACCATGAACCAAAGTTGTAGGATTTTAATTTAGGCAAATTAGGTCAATATGCATTTTGTAACTCTTTAATAACTTCAAAACTATTATAGAGGGGCCATTCCTTCTTTAATTTATGTGTTTGTGGCACAGCCCCATCCAATGAACAATAAACCAAAGTACTTCTACGCTTATAATTCATGCAAATTGGGCAAATACACAAAATTAAAATCTTGAATAGCTTCAAAACTATTATAGATAGTACTTTCATTCAAACATCACTTTATAACTTTGGGCCATGGCCACATCCCTTGATACAAGAACCAAAGCTAAGCATTTTAATTTGTATAAATCAGGCTAATACACGAAATTTAGATTATGTTGAACAATGGCAAAGTGTATCATTTCAAACTGTTCTCATTTTGAAGGCACCCAGAGATTTGCTGTGAAGCAAATCGTCTTTTCTAGTTTTGATTGTTTTAAGCAAAAAACTCAATCATGATCAGCTGAAATTACTATGTGGTGCCAAATTTCTATGCTTCAGACTTCACACTTCCATTTTCAAAAGGAAATCTTGCTTGGCAATATTTTTTTATGTATAAACTTGAAGGCCCAATCACAAGCACTTGTAGCACGTATGAATAGTTATTTTGCATGCCAGTATGTACTCTCTCTCTCTCTCTCTCTCTCTCTCTCTCTCTCTCTCTCTCTCTCTCTCTCTCTCTCTCTCTCCCCCTCCCTCCCTCCCTACCTATCTATCTATCTATCTATGGTCACATATACTCAGAAAATACCATTGCACTGCATGAGTGGAAACTCATCTATGTTTTCATGGGTATCTTGTGTTGTGACCAGCCTTTTTAGGTCAGCTGAGCTGTCAGTTAGCTGAACATCTGGGCTAGGGGAAGGATGTATCACCTCAGAAAATGTAGGAATGTCCTTGGTAGAAACTCATGTGAATATCGCATGATGAATGTGCTGTACACAGGATAACTAACTGAGTCTTTTTTAACCTTCAAATCATTGACATTGCATATATTTTAAACATTGGAAAGAAAATAATATATACATTGAAGTGAATACAGGGATACCTTGCCCGGCAGAACACCTCTCTTACCTGATTTTTTTTTTCAGTCCCAATCACTTTCAAGATTATTTAATAGATGATTGAAGTGTTCAAACCTGCAATCCCTGAACACTAAATTGGAGTCCCAACTTTTCAATTTTTACCTGTCAAAGCTGAACACTTGTCCAAAAGGGAGTCAAGTTTCCTGGTAATGGATTACTCCATAACATTCTAACACTACATTAGTCATGGTACTTGACTTTAACACATGTTTTTGAACACAAGAATACACAAATATCATGTCTGATCGTGCGTTTTGATAAAATACAAACAACTCAGCTGGGTATCATGCAAAGCCGTGGCTCCTATTGAAACAACTGACATTTGCATTGTTTCCCATTTAACCACTTTGTCATTGACAAAACATTGTTTTAAGTCACAAACAATAATGAGGGTGGGAAAGGGGTTTCCCATACTGGCGTACTGGGGCTTTTTATTTACCGTACTGGCGTACTGGAAGCCCTCTTATTTTACGTACTTTGTACTATCCAAAATTTTGAAAGATTTTTATTTTCCGTACTACATACTCTAGAAAAATAATTACCTGTACCAGCATACTGAAACCCACCCCTTACCCCCCTTCAATAATAGCAACTGTAAATTTATGCTAATAAACATAGCAGTACAGCTGTAAAAGGATTAGGTCCAATACAAAGTGTAACTCATAGACAAACAATGCAAGTGCCATAATGGCGAGAATGCCTGTCTGTGGTGCTGTCAAAAGACAGTCAGGACAGACATCTCTGGTGCTTTTTCCCTGACAGCTTTCACCACAAACAGGACTCATCAGAGGCTGATCAAAGACTACTGCATTCATTTTCATCTTTGTGTGTCAACAGACCCTGGTAATGTTATGTCACATAAAGGGTGCCACGTAAAAGTGAACTGTTTCTTACATCCGACAGACCAACTGTCACATTGATGTATTGGTATGGTTTATGGTCCACGCACTTCATGCACACGGTGATGTTTGCAAAAATCCCACAACTGAGGGGATGTCACGTCCCCCTGGTGGTGATTCCTGTAGGTATGGGTTTGCCCCACATGGAAAGCTGTGTCTTGAGTCTGACATGGGGTCATAAATGGAGAAACCCAAACTATTGGTAGTCTATGGGACAGAATGCTGTATTCTCTCTGGGAGCATAATGTAAACAGTATCAATATGTAATAGGCATCAGAACTGTACATTTTCCAGTAACTTGTACAATTAACATGAACTAGTAATAGGAGATATGAATATTAAATTCCCGCCCCAACTGCATACCTGATTGCCTAGTCTCGCTTGGTGAGATATGGCGAGATACGGGTCGGTACCTGTGTGGACAAGCGGGATATTACTAATATTTAGAAAATACAGAATACTTATTAAAGGCATATGGAAGTTTTTCTAGAAGAATATCAGTTTGGCATGTGTGAACTTAATTTTTTAAAAAAAAGGTATTTTTTTCTTCAGAAATGAGCATATGGCCTGTCTGTGACAGTGATGCGACCCGCACATTCCCCGTGATCGCCAGGCGTCAAACCCGTGCTTCCTGGCGGGAAATTAATATGCATACTGCCTATTTACTGTGTTTGGTACATGTCATGGTAAGTCTAGGTTTCATAGGATTAATCAGTGCTGATACAGGTGTATGGAATGCCGAGACAAAATTATGACACTTCTCTAAATGTAACTAATGAAACACATTCAAAATTAGTACTTGAACTAAGTCATACGTTTAAAATATGCAGTATACTAACATTCTGGTTTCACACAGACATGTATGGCAAATTGTATAAAAACTGCACATCTATTTCATTCCACCGCAGAACTAATTGAATTTTATTAAAATTCTCCGAAAGTTGTGAGATCAAATTGTGAAACCTCAGTGAATGCAACATAGAACATTCTGCAGATTTACTAATTTACATGTATTAACCCTTAAAACACTGATTTAAGACTGAGTCAACAGCTTTCCTCTGCTCACTTCGTGCACCATGTGCGCGAAGTGTCTCAAGGAAAGCTGTTGACTAAAACTATTTTTTGTTTTAGACTAGGCTTGCTGGTATATCCTCATGAAGACTTTGTATCTTTTAACCATTACATGTTTAACAGTAATGAGAAAATGACTACAGCTGTGATTGTGGTTTCACGAAGATGTATGTACAGCAACTTGTATAAATTCTGCTACAGTTCTGGAAGCTGCACTTCATGTATAGTCTTTTTAATGTGGTTTAAATATGTGCACAAATTAATTCACCATGGGTGAAACATAACTGATTGATTGCCTAATTTGTATACATGTTTCATACCATTTATGTTCAATATGACAAACGACACCATTGAAACATATCGCTAATGAATAAATAAATAACACCAAGACAGAAAATGTGTAAAAAATATAATAAATAGGAAGTGGCCTCCCCCGATATGTTTCGGGCCCTGGGTGGCCCTACATTACGGGTGGGGGCAGCTTCGTGAGTTGTGGTTTTATTATGCTTAAGTACAATATCACGGCTCGTTTTTTGCGTAGAGTGTCCGTAGAGGCGGGCTGCCGTAAAAGGGCACTTATGAAAAGTAGTTATCAATTATCATTAAGCTTTGGGCCCGCAAATTTCACAATTTAGTATTGCTGCTATGAAGCCTTGAATAGAAATTGTTGTGAAGCCTTTCACACTTATATTAACTGTTACTTTGGTATAATGTTCATATATATCTCAAGAGTGTTCATTCTATCATGCTGTGTCCACGTACGAAGAAGCTGATACCTTGTTAATAAATACTGCTATCCAAAATACGATCCGTCTTGTTATTCTTCTTTTCACATTGCCCGTGGTAGTCTTGATCGCCCATTTATATTGAGTCTTGTGGTGTACTTTCTTGTCGCTTGGTTTCTGCCATCAGCTGTAATTAAAGAAACAAAGGTCAGTCAAAGTTGGGTGGGGACTGGGCCTTCATTCTCCTCGTCAGATAGGTAGACATCATTATCTAAAACAGGCGTCCTAATTAATAATTCACTGTGCCATTTGGGTGTGGTGGGAAAACGATGTGGCAGAGCTTGTGCTATAAATTCATTAAAATATTTAGGTCTGCATTTGATTAGGTTTCTGGTGATAGGCATGACCCGATTTTGATAAAGTGATTTAGGGGGCTTCTGTTGGTTCGGCTTTGATCTTGAATATCACCTGTCTGGGGTCTACCTCAAAGGGTCTTGTGTGCTTCTCCACTGTAATGGCTTCATTGCAGGGAGTGTAGACTCTGGGTGGATTTGCTCATAAAGGAGTTCATATTTAACATGTAGGAGCAAGCAACAAATTGCATACAGTATGGTCTGTTACTGGGTGTTAGAATAAGTTTATTGAAATTAGAATGAACAAGTTTGTCCCTTGTAGCACAGCACAGTAGTTTTGTTGTGTATATGGGTTGCAACAGCATTTCTGCCTAATATTGGCCCAAATTTTTTGATAGTGGTGCTGGTAATACTAAATAGGATTATGAGTGTTGTAGAAACAACAAAGTTGATAACATCTGCATTTGTAGGGGTGCCTTGTGCCAGTTGTAGGGTCAAAAGGAGGCACGGTGGTCCTGCGAAACCATGGGAAATGGCTTCCTTGATGAGTTAATCTCGATAGCCGTGAGTAGATAAATCTGCGACAAGTAGTTTGGTTTTGGGTCTCATATTTGTCATCTGTGGAGCATATTCTTTTCATGCATAGCACTAGTCTTAAGATTATGGATCGCTTCTGGTGGGGGGATGGCATGAATTATAGTGTAAATTACACAGGTTACAATTTCTGGGTTTGAGGTAAACTGTTGTAGTGATCTTGTTCGCGTTAGCGCTTCGTTTGACAAGAACATCCAGAAAGCTCAATTCTGTGCTTGATTGATTCACGGTAAATTTAATTGTTGGATGGAAGTTGTTGGCGTGTGTAATTAAATCTTGTAACAATGTTTCCCTGTGTTGCCAGATCATCCAAATGTCATCAATGAATCTAATCCACATGCGTGGTTTTAGAGGGTATGAATTCAAAAACTCAGTTTCTCAGTGATGCATGAAAACATTGGCATAGTTTGGCGCCATTTTGGTGCCCAAAAGAAGTGCCAGAGATTTGTAAATGGTATTTATCATTGAATTTGAAGCATTTTTTGTTAGAATGAAGTGCATCAAATGGAGTATATTCAATGGAGCATGATCCATGTATGAAGATCAGGGCTAGGTCTTTGATTTAGCATATGTTTGCTGGCTGTGATGCCTTCCAGGTGTGGTATGTTGGTGTATACAGTGGAACCTCGTTAATCCAAACACCTTTGTACCCCAATGAACTGGTCAGATAAATGAAGCATCTGGATAAATGAATCACTATTACTTGAAATGAACAGTTCTGTTCCAGGAGTAGTGTGCAGATTAATGAGACACACAGATTAATGAGGTTCCACTCTACATGTTTCAAACCAAATTACCCCCTTCCCCCTTGAATTGACACAGAGTAAACAGCTTTCCTCTGTATGGATTGGGCACTAAGTGTCTATCCCATGCCAAGGAAAGCTGTTGACCTGGGGCATATGATCTTCATGGGTCTCCTCTACAATGCTCAGTAAATTGTTTTTCATCACTATTGAATTAGTTGAAAACACTGAATTAGGCAACATTGGACCACCAGCTTGCTTTGGTCGTTTTAAGGGAGAAAGGGTTGAAACTTTTCATTCATGTGACCCTAGGTCACACACATACACACCTCCCAACACTCACACACTGACATATACACCCTGAGCCAATAGTCGAACACCTGTAAATGTTTAGCACTTTGGCTCAGTCCCTGGTGCATTCGGCCTTGACGAATTTTACTGTACATGTATAATTTGGTCACCCAAATATTGAAGTGAATTTGTTTCAATCTCCTCCATACCTGTTGGGTTAATGGCAACACTGGGAGATCTATAATCACAACTTACCTGCTTCCCAAACTGGCATTTCATAAGATTCCCCATCCTCCTGTTGACTCCCCATCTTGTGCCTGCCATGCTCACACCCAGTTGCTGGGCTCCTGAGGAGATCCACTGTCAAAACAGGTCTTGCTGAAGCATTGCTAAGCTGCTTTAACCACTGGAAAAGCTCCGGTATATTTGTCCTTTAGAGAGATGCTATACACCATAATAAAGAAAAGAAAAAAAAAAAGGGTCCGCATGATTACCGGCATTGCAAGGTGCAGGTGGGATATGATACTATGTCACTGTCAGAGATACATGTCTGGGTACTGTAAATTGCTTTATTTTCGCCTGTTTAAATTTTCACAGTTTTTTATTTTTGACATTTCACTGTAGTTTTAATTTCACTGTTTTGGACATAATTCCCATTCAAACAATGTTAAAATATTACTTCACTGTGTTTTTAAATTCGCGGTTTTGTGCCATCAGCAAAATAAGCTAAAATAAGAATACAGCAATATTAAAGCAATTTACAGTATTCCAGGCTCCAAAATGTGTTCTGATAGTTAACCACAAAAGACCTGATATTTAAACTTGCAGACTGATACAGCCTTTTTTGCAGCAAGAGGACTGTGACAGTCCTGTGCTCAGCTGACCTACTGAGATATAAGTTAATAGGTCAGATTTGCTGCTAACTATATTGTACATTAACAATGCAAACATGTATATAAACCCTTACCAATTTGTCCTTTTCAATTTCAAAATTTATTTAAAATCAGAAAACCACAGCATCACCATGTAGTGAAAAAAACTTGGTGGAGATCAAGTCCCGGGTACATTTCCACTAGGTTTCAAGAGAATCCAATGTGCAGTTTCACAGCAGTCAAACAAGAGGCCCACGGGCCTATTGGTCTACTGACATAATAATCTGATGACTGTCATCAATAAAAATTTTCTTGAAATTATGTCTCTCCATGTCCTTTAGAAATCATTCAAGGTCACCATATCATGCAATATCAAACTTCCACATGATCCACATTTGTGGTACATTTAGTATCATTCCTGTCATTCTGTATCACCAAACTGAATTTAATCTCAAGCACTTAATGACCATATGACAATCTGAAGAATTAGTAATTTACATGTAACATTGTGGTTTCACAAAGATGTGAATCTGGCAAATTGTATAAATTCTGCTTCAGTTTTTGAACCTGCACTTCATGTACAGTCTTTTTAATATGGTTTAAATATGTGCACACATTAATGCACCATGGATGAAACATACCTCATTGATTGCCTATTTTATACATACATGTTTCATAAAAAATTACCCCCTCCCCCCTTGAATTAACACAGGGTAAGCAGCTTTGTTTGGCATGGGTTAGACACTAAGTGTCCATCCCATGGCAAGGATGGGGGGGGGGGGGGGGAGGACCTTGATAGGACTCTACAATTCTCAAATTGTTTTTCATTACTGTTGAAAATACATGTAGTTGAAAATACTGAATTAGACAACATTGGACCACCAGCTTGTTTTGCCTGTTTACGGGGTTTGAGCACGTATGCACACACACACACACACACATACACAGCTGATAGTCAAACGCTACTCAATGCCAAACATTTGGCTCAGTCCCCTAGTACTTTCGCCCTTGACAAATTTTACTGCACATGTACAATTCAGTCACCAGAATCATGAAGCGAATTTTTTACCTGCTTCCCAAACTGGCATTTCATACGATTCCCCTCCTCCTGTTGACTGCTCATTGTGTACCTGCCATGCTCACACCCAGTTGCTGGGCTCCTGAGGAGATCCATTGTCTAAACAGGTATTGCTGACGCATTGCTGCACTGCCATAACTAGTGGAGAAACTTCCGCATATTTGTCTTTCAGAGAGAAGCTATATACAATAAAAAACAGAAGAAAAAAGAGGGTCAGCATGATTACCGATATTGCAAGGTGCAGGTGGGATATGATACCATGTCACTTTCCGAGATACATGTCTGGGTTTTCCAGGCTCCAAAATGTGTTTGGATAGTTAACCACAGAAGACCTGATATTATTAACTTGCAGCCTGACACAGCTTTTTTTCCAACAAGAGGACTGTGACAGTCCTGTGCTCAGTTGATCTACTTGGATAAGTTAAAAGGTCAGATTTGCTACTAACCATATTGTATAGTAACAATGCTTACATGTACATGAACCCTTACCAATTTGTCCTAATGTGAAAAATTTATAAAAAATCCCGATCGAAAAAAAAAAGCACCAACATGTAGTAAAAAAAACTTGGTGGAGATCAAGTCCAGACAAGTACATTTCCAGTAGGTTTCAAGAGAACCCAATGTGCTGTTTCAGAGAAGTCAAACATGAGGCCTATGGGCCTAATGCTCTACTGACAAACACTCTCATGACCAGCACCAATAAATTATAACTTCTTGAAATTATGTCTCTCCATGATGAAGAGACAGAAAGGATTTTTTTATACTTGTCCCAAGGCCAACTACACTTTGAAATTTATTTGTCCCACAGAAATTGCAGTTGTCTCAGGCCAACCTCAATTTGAAACTTATTGGTCCCAAATTCATCCTACCTATCCCACCACGAGATTATATAAAAACAATAGTCTGCAATTAATGGCGTACAACTATGTTGAAGACCTTATTTCTGGGACTTAATTGGAAAAATAAACACGAAACCATCCTTTCAACATTGACTATATATATATATATATATATATATATATATATATATATATATATTGAGCACAAGATTTTGTGCAAGATTATTCACTGTCATTAGTCTGAAATAATGGCTGGCAGGCCTACACTTCACTGTCTGATGTGGTAAGGAAATTACACTGTGTGGGGTAAAAAACCTGGCTAAGGGGATGAGCACTTTTGCAAAATTGACAGTGTCAGAAGAAAACAATCCAAATACATGGACATATTACCTCCCCCCCCCCCCCCCCAAAAAAAAAAAAAAAAGAAAAGTGCTCATTGCAGAGATGTTCCATTAACATGTACATGTAGGTAATAGGGAAAATCAAACAGGAGGGCAGAAAAGAGCCCATTGTAAGGAGGTTCCCACTGCAGAGAGGTGCCCACAAATGGGTGTTTTCCTGTACACTAATTCTATAATCTGTTCAACTGTGTTGGATCACATTATCATAGAACTGGTGCAAGCACATACTCCAAGTGACTATTACCCTTTACAAAAAAAAAAAAACAAAAAAAAAAAAAACAAAAAAAAAACCCAGCAGCGAAGAAATAAATGTAGTGTAAACCTTGCATTTAACATTTCCTAGAACTGTAGAGAGTGATGGCTATTTCCTTACAGAAACAAATGAAACAGACAACCACAAACTTCTGTATCAACAAATTCAGGAAATCTACCACTGCAAAAATACATATATGCATGACTTTACTTGTCCCATATTTTTGCAGCAAAGACTCTTAATGCCAATTCATCAATTTGGGAATGCAGACCTACTGTATCTATTGTCTTTGTAAGAGAACTCCTGTACTCAGCTTGTCCACTGCCCACAGTTAATTTAAAGAAACCAAGTCACATTATTAAATACAACATCGAGCATGAATGCATGTCAAGACTTACTGATAAGTCTGCCATCTAGTGTCACTTTGAGGAATTAGTGAAAATGCCATGTGCTTCAAGCTGTGAATGTGAAGAGATAGAGCTGCACTGTTGGGGCTCCAGGATTATACATGAGAAAGGATTTAAAGAAAATATGTTCCATGAACATACCAAATGGGGTACTGTATATGTAAAGCAAAAATTTGAAGCTCTAGTGAGGCTTTTCAAACATTGGTATGTAAGTCCCCCTATTATCGTCCATCGGGATCTTTTCTTACCAAATGGGGTACTGTATAAGATAAAGCAAAAACTTTGAAGCTGTAGTGAACCTTTTCAAACATCGGTATATAAAACTCCCTATTATCGTCCATCGCTATCTTTTCTTTGTTGAGTTTTGATAACAAAATCACTCTTTATTTTACGCATGGAAATTTCCTTTGTGTTGTTTGAGGTTGGAAGATATCTTCTCTCTCAGCACATTTGTTTTCAAGACAAAATGTATCATTTGAAGTCCTAGAAGAGTCGATTTGGTTGTTGATGGAGAATACTGGTTGTCCATTCGGGCTTGGTAATTTTCAATTTTACTTGTCCCTTGTTAAATTTCACTTGCCTTAATGTCACGCCCTGTTCAGACCATGCCCTTTATAAAAACCAGTCAAGGTCATCCATTATGCAATATCAAACTTCCACATGGTACACATTTGTCATACATTAGGAATCATTCCTCTCATTCTTTGTCACCAATCTTAATTTAATCTCATTAAATGCTTAATGACCTTGAAAAATAGTTCAAGGTCACACAACATATTATAAAATTTGACCATTAGCCTAATGCATATTTGGTGTAAACTTTGCAGATCCATCTCAAACTAGAACAGGCTGATTTTCCGACAGACAATCAAATGTCTCCCCATGTGCCCTTACTATTGTCACCCTTATTTTCATCAACAGGCATACCAATTCCATTCCAATGATCTATGTCCAGATATGGTGAAGGTACACTCTTTATTGACACTTCAAAACATTGATTTTTGATAAAATGCCCACATGACCTTGAAAAGCAGGTCACAGTCATACATCTCCAGTCACAAGCAAGGTCTTACAAAAGTCTAACATAGAAACATAATCACACAAAATGTCAACCTCTTTAAGACAAAACTTTCTCGAGTGCATCTGGAATGATTTTTAAAAAGTGGCCATGTGACCTTGAAAATAGGTCAAGGTCACCCATCTACAATCCCAACCTAATGCATATTATGGTACATAATCATGCAAAATTTCAACCTCCTAAGTCATATCCTTGCAGAGTTATTACATCTGCATCAATTTTACATGACATGCTCATGTGACCTTGAAAAATATGTCAAGGTCACCCATCTGAAATCCCAAGCAAGGCTTTATATAAGAACATCTTCACAAAAAATTTCAACTTCCCAAGGCAAATCTTTGTTGAGTTATCGCATCCGCAACGCACGCAACAATGTGTTGAAGACGAACAAGAAGAAGAAGAAGCGGAAGAAACGGACACAAAAACAATATGTCCCCCCATTGCACGGGTAGACATAATTATGGGCATAATAATTAGTCTGATATGTTTTGATACCTATGATGTTATCAAAATACTTGAATAATGGTATATAAATGTATTAATACTAGTTTAGATGAAATTACCATCACAGCATTTTATAAAAAGCATTCCCTCCATGACCTTGAAATAGTACTTCAAGGTCATCCATATTATGCAAGATCAAACTTCTATATAATTGAAACCCTTGTGGTGTATTCAGTACTGTTAACTGACTTCCATATATATATATGAGAAATATTTGTGGTGTATAAAATTGGTTATTGTTAACCTTATTTTTTCTCAACTAGAAGCAAGTTTTTCATGTGAAAAACAACATGCATCCCCTGATCAGGCACCTCTCATGTGAGGCCACTCCTCTAAGTTGGCCACCATTCTTCTGCAGAAGCTTTGACCTTGAACTTTGACCTCAATATCACCTCCTAGCAAATTTAAGGGAAGTCTCACCTGGTGAATGGTGACCAAGTTTGATGGACTTCAATCATATCCATTTGAGGATGTGGCAGGCAAACCATTTTATTTTGCAAGGCATTGTGACCTTGACCTATGATCTGAAGGTCATCACAGTCATATTTTGTAAAAAAAACTATGACATATCTTTACCAAAGGTTCAAGTGCATCTGGCTTATGGTTTTGAAGAAGTCAAAATGGGAACTACCATTGCAGACCCCATTGACTTCCATGGTAATCAAGAGGAATGCAAAAAATCATCAAAATGAATACATAAATGAAGTGAAAAAAATCCAAAAATCATTAGAGCATGACCATTTGAACACAGCTGGTGGATACATACCTGACGTACATACATCCCCACCAAGTTTGAAGTGAATCTGGCCAATTGTTTTGAAGAAGTGGAAAATGTGAATTAGCATTGCAATTCCCATTGACTTGCATAGTAATTAACAGGAATGTATGCAGTTTGACCTTTCAAGGTCACTCAGATTTAAAATAAACCATACAAATTGAAGGCCTATAGGTTCTTTCCTATTAATGTTTAATGGTAACCTTGGGCATACGATGCACCATTAAGAAGAGATAAGCCAATGTGAAAATTGTTGACTCAGCAGAAAAATGCAAACAAGAATTTGACCTTGACCTTTGACCTCAAGTTTATGCATTTTTTTTGGGGGGGGGGGGATTTCCCAGTTCCATAGATTTTCTGTACTAAATTAGGAGGTAACAGTTCAATTGCTTTGGAGAAGTGGAAAATGTGAATTAGCATTGCAATCCCCATCGATTTACATAGTAATTAACAGGAATGTATGCAGTTTGAACTTTCAAAGTCGCTAAGGTTTAAAATAAACCATACAAGTTGAAAGCCCATAGGTACTTTACAATCAACATTGAATAACCTTTGGCCTATGATGCACCATTAAAAAGGTACAAGCCAACATGTGAAAATTGCTGAGTCGGCAGAAAAATGCAACCAATATTTGACCTTGACCTTTGACCTCAAGATTATGCATTGTTATATGGGAAAATTTCCCAGACCCATAGATTATCTGTACCAAATAAGGAGACACTTGATCATGTGGGGACAGATATATAAGGAAAATGATATGCGGTGGAGACGGCGGATGACGAGACTTAACATAAAATACATCCCCTCCCACGGGGGATACATAAGAAGACTAAACAAGTGTTGATAAGAACAGCTACACAGTGTGCCAAATCCATGTAAGCCTGATGAGTTCTGTCCTTCACTGGACTCATCAGAGGCTAATGATTATTTTTTCTCAACATGTAGAATTTAGTATTACTAGTGACAGTGCTTCATGACGTTGGAAAATGGGTCATGATCACTCTTAATTTTTACGTAATATTTATATGTATGACTATTCACCCCACACATAATTGGTATACATTTTGCAGTTCAATCTCAATTTAGTATCACAAAAATGAATTTAATGTGATTTTGATACCTATGACAGTAGTTCCAATTATTACCACCAGTGGTGCCCCCATGACTCCACAACACATAAACAATCTTGCCTGTATAATGTTTCTGGGACACAAGGCTCTTACCTCTGCGAAAACAGTCGTATCCATAGCATGGAGGGTAAAACCGTTAAAGGCCATAGCTGAACCTCAATCCATTTTGTTATTTGGAAGGGATCCCAAGCGAAGCCTTAGTGTCACCTGGGAGTGGTCGGGCAACCATTGGATTTGGTTGTGTGCTACAAGAATGCTTCTTCTAACCCCCCCCCCCCCCCCCCCAAGCAGTGTTTTAATAGAAAACAAGTTTTCATATCCAGTGCTTGAGGTCCACATATCTGGGGTCTTCTTGGCACTCAAAAGGCCATATCTTCAGCATGGTCAAGACCAGGGGTAATTCCCACCAGGGCAGGACTTGCTTTTCAGCCAGTCTGTCCATGTAGGAGGCGATGAGCACCAACAGATAAGGATCACTCCCAATGCGCATGTCCAGATCCTTTGCGAGGATGGAGGAGATGGCTGATTGAAATCCTTCTTCAGTTCTCGAGCTCTTGCCAAGGACTTCCCACTGGTCAAGCAGGAAGTCTGCAATGTGCTGATCAATACCATTCATGTGTTTTCAGATCAGTGCACAGATCTGAAAACACATTCCATAGAGCTGTGTAAACCATTAGAGAAGAGGATTGAAGCCCACCTCTGGCAAATCTATTTGTGCGGATTCCAGGAAACCTTTGTCATGGATGTGCTGTGCAACAACATCCAAACCTAGAGTTTGAGCACTTGAGGGTTCCTGTGGAACATGCTCACTTGCAGTTGCACCACAAGTTTCGGCCATGCTGGTAAATGTAGTGGAGGCTTCAGGCTTATTTCCAAGAGGTCCATGGACCAATCTGTCCTTGGGCACCAGGAGGAAACCAGGACCAGATTGCAGTCATGGGGCTCAACATTCTGCAATACTCTGGGTAGGATTTGTGGAGGCAGAAAGGCATAAGCCCAAAGGTTGCTCCAGTCCATCGCTAGAGCTTCCACTGCTAGGGCAGGGGTCCAGGACTGGCGAAACGCAGAAGGGTAGTTTTGCACTTGTGCTAGTCGCTGGGGCTTGATAGCCTTGGTCCCTCCACCATCTGTCCTGCAGAGCATGCTGCAATGGAAAATAGTCAAGGGGATCCATGGGGACTTGGGAGTCCATGGAGGACAGGGAACCCAGCAGGGCTTGCCACTGTTGCACATAGAGAACCGTAGGTGTCAGAAATTCCTTGACCAGGCTCCGGAGTCTCTCCCACCTGTCCTTCGAGGGCCGACAGATGTAGGTACCCAGGTCGAACTGACTGCATAGAAAGACAAAGATCTGCTGGGGCAAGAGTCTGGACTTGCTTTGTTTCACAATAAGGCCCAAGCAGTGCCAGAAATAAGAAAAAATTTTCACTTGTCCGCCAACCAAGTGGAGTCTTAATCTAATTGAATTATATGTAAATTTTGGACAAGTGCATTGGCAACTTGACTTGTCCGTCATAAGTTTTACTTAGTACGGACAAGCGGATAAGCCCTATTTCTTGCCCTGCCAAGCATTTGCAAAGTTCCAGGATGGTCTCTGTGTGACACTGCGAATTTAGGCGTGAGCCAATCATCCAGGTACAAATGAATGTGTAGAGCGATCTAGTGCAGGTAAGCAGCAACTGTTAGCACGAACACCAGAGGGGCACTGACAAGGCTAAATGGAAGCCCCCTGAACTGGTAAATCTGGCATGAGAATGCACATCGCAGATACTTCTGTGAAGTCTCCATGATTGGCACCTGGAGGAACGCATCCTGGAGGTCCACGGATGCCACCCACTACAGGGGCCACAAGGGCCACTGCCACCAACTGGGGAGTCACCATCCCAAAGGTCAGGATTACAAAGAAGGTGTTCAGCATTTAC
Organism: Hermodice carunculata; assembly: GCA_964020975.1. Taxonomy (NCBI): domain Eukaryota; kingdom Metazoa; phylum Annelida; class Polychaeta; order Eunicida; family Amphinomidae; genus Hermodice; species Hermodice carunculata. Next base: position 89,871,289 of record OZ026620.1, on the reverse strand, counting down.
AGGTCTATCATTGGGTGCCAGTCTCCATTTATCTTGGGGACCAGGAAAAGTCGGTAGTAGAACCAGGGAACAGGGATCTCAGACCAGCTCTATTGTGCACTTGCTCCACTGTCTCTAGCAAATTCGGAAGCTTTGGGTTACTCTATGGGTGGCGTGGGCCACATGGGTTCACAGCTTAATGGCAGCCTGTCTTCAAAGGGCAGTGAATAGCCATGTCTCAGGGTATTCAAGATGAACGAATCATCTGTAATGGACTCCCATTGCACATGATAGGAGGAAAGACAACCGCCGATCAGGCGCTCTGAGATGTGGGTAGCCTTGGCAGCTGGCAACCCAGAGACTGGGTGGTCCAGCTTGCCTTTGGTGAAGCGCTTGCCCTTCTCAGATCACTGCCTGCTCTTCCTTGGATGTCACAATACCAAGGACGGTGTGTGAGTTGAAGGACAAGTAGGTGCAGTATGAGTGCCACCCTTCCAGACTGTGGCGGCCAAGGACCAAAGTGACCAAACAGTGTAGATCAAAGCCTTGGTGTGGGTCTGTTCGGTGGAGTGGGCCCATAAGTCCTGTGGCCGGTGAACAACTTCTGCTATCGCTCCTCTGAACAAGGTTTCAGAGAAGAGGGGCCCTGTTCCGGCCCTGCAGGCAACCACTGACACTGGAAGTAGGTATCTCTACACAACAACGAAGGTTGGGATCCAACATGCAGGCAGTTTGAACCTGGTGGTCAACTGCTCATGACTGCAAAACGGCAAATAGTGACGCCTGGTAAAGCGAGTACTGCACCGCCTCCGTGATCTGTACAGAGCCTTTGAAGTTGTCCAGGAGAGACCTTAAAGGGACAAACCCACATCTGCATAGGACACCATAAGGATGGATTGATCTCCTGGCATATTCTTGTAGGCCTCTGCAGACCTTGTGATAGACTTTGGCTGCTGAGGTTCAAATTCATCCAAATCAAAATTTACTAGAGGTGGTTGGGAGGGAAAGATCTGCTCAGGTGCAGAGTACCACCATCCCTGGACAACTGGACGGGGGAGGAGTCGCTCTTGCTGCAAACAGCTATATGTCGGGGCTCTATGGAAACCAGTGTACCATGAGTCTTTGCCATAAGCAGATCATAGAGCTCCACTACAAAGGGTGAAAAAGGGACAGGGGTCTTCAGGAACAACCCCAGCAGGACATCGCGACAGCTCCGCACCTCTCCTCCTGACATGGGACCAAAGCTTTGGTCTCCCAAGCAACATGTATGTCACCACGCTGTGCGAGGGGTTAGCAATGACTTCTGTGGAAGTTGTGGAAGCCTCTGTTACAGCCCCCACCTGCTTAAAGGGACAAACCCACATCTGCATAGGACACCATAAGGATGGATTGATCCCCTGGCATATTCTTGTAGGCCTCTGCAGACCTTGTGATAGACTTTGGCTGCTGAGGTTCAAATTCATCCAAATCAAAATTTACTAGAGGTGGTTGGGAGGGAAAGATCTGCTCAGGTGCAGAGTACCACCATCCCTGGACATCTGGACGGGGGAGGAGTCGCTCTTGCTGCAAACAGCTATATGTCGGGGCTCTATGGAAACCAGTGTACCATGAGTCTTTGCCATAAGCAGATCGTAGAGCTCCACTACAAAGGGTGAAAAAGGGACAGGGGTCTTCAGGAACAACCCCAGCAGGACATCGCGACAGCTCCGCACCTCTCCTCCTGACATGGGACCAAAGCTTTGGTCTCCCAAGCAACATGTATGTCACCACGCTGTGCGAGGGGTTAGCAATGACTTCTGTGGAAGTTGTGGAAGCCTCTGTTACAGCCCCCACCTGCTCCACCAACATGGGGCTAGAGCGGGGGCATTTCGGTGATGCCGTGCATTGAAAGGATCTGCTTACAAACTGCAAGAGTGCCAGCAGGGGCAAATGAAGAAATCTCCATCCGCAACCACTTCTCCTTGAGGGACACCACCACAAGCTTCTGTACCATCTTCTATGCTCCAACTTGCTTGGACTTACGCCCTGAGATCTCAAACCTGGAAGCCAAAGAAGTTTGTCCAGGCTTCGGCATCACGGCATCTCCCAACATACAATCAGAGTGCTTTGACTGGCCCAGGTTCTGGAATGCCCGAACAAGGACCCCTAGGGTTCCATTCCGGCTTCACCAATGCTGTTTGGACTGCAAGTGCTAGGACTGAGGGGACTAAGATTTCCGAAGATCATGACTGCCCAGAGTCCAGGATCAGCAGCTCTGGAGCCTCCGGTCATCACCTTGGGTGGTGCCGTGTGCTGCAGATCCTCATGAGGTGATCTCTTGCTGCCAAACTTGCTACTATGCCGCCCCCTCTCCCAATCCCCCCCCCCCCCAGGGGGTTTGGAATGAGGCGGCAGTGACCAATTGGGTATGTGTGCAAGCCACATGGGTTTGCTTGGCTTCTCCAGTGGCATCACAGGGGAAGAGGACTCATGTTGTCTGCCCACCTAACACAAAACCTACACGTATTCTCGAGAACACATGCGGTCAAGCTGTTGGTGACAATAAAAGAATTGATCATGTTCCCAAACTGCCATGATGTGGCTCAGTGTGTCCTTCTTCTGCCTTGCACCCAACAAAGGGGCAGCGATGCCCGATTGCCATTGTCCTCCCTTTGTTTGCAATTTAACCTGCCAAACATCATCTTGGAAAAGATCAGTTTCAACCCAACAAGAACCAGCTCCACTTCCACTTTTCACTTCAGTATCTGTAGGCCAGATATAAGCAATCTTTATCTCCAAGGAGTCTAGCAAGGCTTAGGAAACAAATCCCGCAGATACATGTACTGCCAAGCAGGAATTGCCTGGCTGGCACTGTCCTCCCTCTTTCTGCAATCTGAACATAAAGACAGTGTCTTGAAAATTTAGGTTTCAAGCCAAACAACTGGTCAGCTCTACTACCAACTATTTCACAGGTATCCACAGATCAGATATAAGCTACTCTTCCCTCTGAACAGTCCTGGGCTGTTAACATGCGTGAAGCACTAGAATAGTGATGGTGAACAAAAGTCGACAGAACTCCCAACTTGATTGAGCAAGCCAGTTATTATGCCAAAACAGAAAGGAAGATCATGGAGCATGCACAGCGGAAGTCACCACCAGATCCACAGGAACTGAGAGATGGTGCCACAGGACTGTCAAGTTTTGGGAACAATCAAGTGAATGAACCAAACTTCATGTACAAGTCCTGGGCAATATGCCCCGACACAGAGATCTTGGCAACGGTGGTTGAGAGGTAATGTTACATCACTAACACACAAAAATTCATTTAAAAAAAAAGGGAAAAATTGAAATGCCACCCAGTAGCCAAAATGTGAGCTATGTGACCCCAGGTGACCCTGTGTGCAATACCAAAGCAATTTGTCATGTAGTCCTTAAGGACAAATTTTCAAAATATAAATTTGAAAATCCCTTTAAAAAAAAATTACAAAAAATATCATCTCTTTCACAAACTTGGTACTGGATAACCTGCCTGACATTAATGTACAAAAGCAACATGTGACAGCTTTTGAGAAGTCAAATCTGTAAGTCTAATTGGCAGATGGACAAATGCCAACAGTTTTCACAAGCTCTGCTCACTGACAAGTCAGCAGAGCTAAAAATGGAGGCACAGCTACATATTTTTTGCATCTGGCTGCACATTTGGTCACCAATATCATCGAAAGTATCCAGGCCAGTAGCCCACAAACAGCTGACAAACAAGCATTTAAGTCATCGTGATTAACATTCTTATAGTCCAAGACTCTACGTTTAAAATTCTTCTCAGGGGGGAATGATAGAGTCATCTTGCAGTGATGACGGAGTGATCTGAGTTTGAGAGGGGAGTCAGCACCCCGCTATCAAGCACTGAACCAGGTGAATCAGTAATAATTAGATGCAGTAATGTGTTTGTGTATTCAGTCAGTTTGGTAGGTTCATTAATTATTTGAAATAAATTATTGCTTGAGACAATGTTCACAAGAGGGGTTCCCAGCTCACTGTCACAGAAGTCTGATCATCATGAAAAAGTGTGACCGCCAAACCTAATCGAACTATAGACCTATCTCATTGTTGTGTAATGTCTCAAAAGTTATCGAACAATTGGTGTTCAACAAATTTTATGAATACCTGATTGCAAATGGCTTATTAACTAATAAGAATTCAGGGTTTAAAGAAAATGATTCTACAGTGAACCAACTAGTCAGTATCCTGCATAAAATTTACATTTGTCTAGCATGCAACAATGAGGTCCGGATGGTGTTCTTTGATGTCTCCAAAGTGTCTGATAAGGTGTGGCACCAGGGATTAATTTTCAAACTACAACAGCTTGGTTTCTGTGACAAACTATTTGAATGGGTGGAAACTTATTTATACAATAGGTATATCAGCATGATCAGAGTCACTATACAAGGGCTGTCCTCCACATGGTTACAGATTCAGGTGGGCGTACCTCAAGGGTCAATCCTGGGTCCTCTTTTATTTTTGGTATATGTTAATGACATCGTATATGATATTACCTCTGATATACAATTACTTGCAGACTATACAAGTATCTTAGAAATCATAATTAATCCAGCTGAGTCTAACAGAAAGTTGAATACAACGCTTGGTAACTGGGGGCGCACATGGTGAGTAACTGTTAATGGATTAAAATCCCCTGTTGTCATATTTTCCTCTAAAGGTAAAAAAACTAAAACATGATCCTTTATTCCCAGGTGATGTTGAAATACCAGAAGGGAATAGCCACACCCATATTGGCATCACCCTTAACTCAAACCTGTCATGGAGAGAACACATAACAGGTATTACTAACATAGCAAGCAGAAGAATTGCCTTACTACGAAGATTCAAATTCAAACACTCTCGAAAAGCCTTGTTTGAATTCCACACCTCCATGATCAGACCAATACTGGAATATGGAAGTGTCCTGTTTGACAATCGTGGGCAAATATTGTCTGGCTTACTAGAAAACACCCAGTACCAGGCAGCATAGTTTTGTACTGGGCCTAAATGCCACACAAATCGATACCAGTTGCTCCTATAACTAAGGGTTGATGTACAAAAAATAACCTTTCCAAGATTTAAAAAAACAATGAAATGTGATTAACCCCCCCCCCCCCTTCCAAAATCACCAATTTCTTGGAAAGTCCACCATCAACCTTTCAATACACACGTCTGCAAGGGAGGCCTAGAGAAATTATTTCATGAGATTCATTGGGTAGTGATGATCCCTGTGACTTTTCAAGATACATATATCTATTATATCTGAAGTAGTGATAGAAAAACACATGTATTGAATCATTTGACATTCATTTTTTTTTTTAATTCTAACATTTCATAATACATATCATACTGATCTTCATCACATTTATCCCAATTCAGGGCTGGAATTTTGGCGAGGAATCCATTCTCTCCTTAAGATGCTCCTAAACTTGCCTTTCTTTAAAAAGGAAACTAATTGACAAAAATCCAAATAGATTGTCACAAAATTTTGTAGAGTTCTGGCCCTGCAATTCAATCACAGATGCTAATTGCAAAGACAGGCATTTACCGTACTTAAAAAATACACATTCTGTCTGCACTGTTTACCGAATTCCGCAATTTACCGCGAGTGGTAACTTTGTAGAAATGGGTTCTCTTCAAGCACGCTTGGAGTGGTTAATTTTTTGATAAATAATTCTATACACTTTCTGGTTTTTCCATGCTTGCGGTCGTGCTCAAATTAGGTTTGCTATTTCGTACACATTGTGACTGTTTGCGCTGGAATGGGACAGACATTAACTCATTTACGCGAGCTTAGAGAAAAGAACGCTCATCACAGTACTCTTGTTTCTGTTACATAATCCTGACTCGTGTTAATTTGGAATCTGATGCTGTCATAGCTGCCAGTGCCAGATGTGCGACAAATCTCCAACACTGCAATATATTTATTCTTCACTGATTTGTTTGAAATAACTGTTGCCAGATGTGATTGATTTCCACAGCGTCAAATCTTATTATCTTGCATATTTTACAAGTTATTTACAATTGGCGGTTAGATTTATTGAAGGCAAAACTGATATGGTTGGCAAAAGCGATGCTTTCGATGCGCAAATGGAGTCCAGGCACAAGAGTCAAGACATTGCCTTTATCGGTGCCAAATGTACAATCAATATCATTCCACATGTCTTGCAATCAAAACAGAAAACTTCAGAAGAAATATCTAAGTCCTAATCAGGGTTTCCTCCAGAAAAAAAATTTAGGGTACGGAAACGTACCAAAGGCGTATCACAGGCTGAAGCCAGATCACTGGGTGGGGGCTCTGATGGCCCTCCCCCCAGAAAATCTTTTACATTTAAATGCTCTAGAATGGATTCTAAGGCATTTCTGGAGATCAAGAAGGCTTTAAAAGTCTAAATTTTTAGCTCCAAAATGCTCCACCTTGCATCATTTTGCATGTTACCTTCAAATATTTTAGGGCACAAAGTCTTACCCTCAGAAAATTTTAGGGTACGGAATTTTACCCATTTTACCCTTTGGCAGAAACCCTGCTAATACTATGAAAATATCAAAGTGTTGTCACAGTAGCAGCATCATATCAGCCAGATTTGCCGCTTTTATTTTAACCCACATCCATAATTTCACCAACGACACGGTGTTGAGACCGAGGCGAAAGTCCAGGCAGAAATGGTGGCTTGAGAAATCACCATGCTCCTATTGGTCCACATGACTAATCGTCAGCATAAATTATTCAAATGGATCAGATGACGATCTGACTACATCACCATCAACCAATAGAAATGATTGTTTGAATAACATTTGGAACTTTTGAAACAGCGATGTTTGGCATAAATTAACCCACATTGCAGTCACACTTAGCCAAGGATAGAGCATTTTACTGATACAGACGAAGTTCTGAACTTCCCAATGATCCAAGCATGCTGTGTTTACTGCAAGTGGTCCAGTCCTAGAGAGAGCACAAACAAATGCAATTTTACCACCGTGTTTACATTGTTGTACCAATTTTTCAACTGTTAAAGTGCCATATATGGATCGTAAAAGGTACATTACCCATCATTTTAAGGGATGGTTCAACATTTTCATCATTTTTGAATTAGTACTTACAGTACGCAAGGGGGGAGGGGGTTAAATGGGTCTGTACACTTTCACAGGATATGGAAAATGATGGTCAATTTTTGGCCTGATTTGTGCAATTTTGATATGATTTGGGGGGAAAATCATCATTTTAAAGTACTAATTTGGGGGGAGGGAGGGGGGTCATGAAATTTAGTACCCTAAGTACTAATTCAAAAATGATGATAATGTTGAACTATCCCTAAGTAAACTTAATATTTTTATGTGGCAATAAGACGTCGACTTAAAAAATACCGCAACATTTTGTCAATCATGTGTAAGCGTACCTGGAAAATACCCCATCAGGGCCATGCATAGTCAGAGATAATGTACATCTGCGGAAACTTGTATTTTTACTCGCTAGATATCGCACTAAGAAAAATACCGCTACCATGAAATAATAGTGTTAATTTTATGGCTTTCCAGAAAATTGGTGAAATTCAATATTGTTCCAGATCCTGCATGTGCTTATGGATGTCCATCCGAAACAAGCAAACATTTTTTCTTTGATTGCATGATATGTATGTTGCCTATCGCCCAAAACTGTTGAAATACAATGCTTCAGTTCTGGCCCCAGGAGTAAATCCCTCTCTTTCTCAGTCTTGACTGCAAATATTACCTCAGAATGTTATTGGAAGGAAGCCCCGACCTGGATACCCAATCTAACAAGAAGCTATTTGCTGCTGTACAGTCATTCATAAGTACCTCACGAAGATTTGAATACAGACTCCTGGAGCCACTGAAACAACACTTGCTCAGGAATATGGTACTCGTTGCCTTAGTATGTATATATATATGTGTGTGTGTGTGTGTGTGTGTGTGTGTGTGTGTGTGTGTGTTTATGCCTATGACTGAACACTTGGACCATGTCTGTCCTGTGCATTGCTGTACATATAAAATGTGTGTCACTGTGTGTCTGGAGGCTGATTAGTTATCACGTATAACTATTAGGCAATCCAGGGAAAATAAGTATATTTACAATACAAATGCTATGTACAGTAGAAGCCCTTCTTAAGAATTATTTTAATTTACTTGAATGTTATCAACACTGATGCATTATTTGACCCTAAAGTGAATTAATTCATCTTAGTGTGGTAAATTGCACTTGAGTGATTTAAGGAACAGGTAAGGGTAACTAAATACCAATTAATATTAGTAATGGTCGATATATTCACTTGCCAAGTCTTATGCTAAAATTTTATGTTCTGAGTCTATCTACCATCACATAAACTCTAGTCAACCTTTAATGGAGTTGACCTAGGGACACTGCTAAGCTTCTCTGATATTGGCTATCATTCTCAAACATAAGACACATTCCCTACTAGTCTTGTAAGGAATAGTGTTTTCCATTTCAGGGCTAAATCAGGCATACAAGGGACAGTATGACCTGTGTCTCTGGTAACCAAGGACTGGTTATTCGTAGTGACGTCCTCATTTTTATGACACGTCACACCAACCCGTCAATTCAGACGGTTGACTGGTAGCTCTGTTTGCTTTATAACTTGCAACAGTTTAGGATGTTCAGCTAATGTTGTTAGCAACCTTACCCCAGTGTATATGAGCAATGGTTCACGATGTCCTCAACCGCAACTGATGAGAATAGCTAGATTCAAAACCGGTCTGGCACTTTCCCTCAAGTTTTTTGCCCATCAATGGTTTTGCTTGGTGTTTTTATTATAATTTTACATAACAAGCAAGTGTAACTTTAGATACATGTTTAACGCACAGTAAAATGATAATAAATCATATAATTAATTAATATCTTGGCCCGTTGAATCGAAAGACTTGTATATATTTGACTCACACGGGCCCAAATTAGCTAAGATAGGTTGGTGTCTGCTCCCACTTCTTTTCCAATGATCTCTGATTGTGGGGACTTGTCTGCCATTGGCACTTAATCACAGCATTAACAATCAGTAGATATATGCCTATTCCTTGTAAGTTATGTGTCAATGATTTATATAAGCCTATACTAACAACAGGAGGTCTAATGGTTGATTGGAAAGAAAACATGATGAAAGAATTCTATAACGAAAATAAACGAACAACTTCAAGCATAACTTATACAGAGCAATACATAGCTTCCCACCAAGGATCTAATTCTGGTGCGTGGGACACCCCTATCTTATAAAATGTACACACGCCAAATTTAATTGCTGTATGTGTTGTGGTACAGGGAAGATGGCCCTGACAAATTTTGCCAGAATGACAGAAGGCTGGGTGGAAGGATGGACAGAAGGACAAAATACAAACCTACAGTCCCCATTGGGGGCTCATCATCACTATTACCCTCAACAGAAATGGTGTACTTAAGATGGACAGTTTGCTGCATTGCTGTTAATAAGGGACCATAGTGCGGGGTAACAAGTGACTCCAGCTTTCCCAGCCCATGTATTGATACATGTTTATTCACGTGTATGTATGCAAGGTGCAGGTGGAAGACACAGATATGCATGTGTATGCTCAGACGATGACATAATGTGCAGACAATGTCAGCTGTTTGCCATGGTGGCAAAGGAAGTATATACATAGTTAACAATTTGTTTACATAGACCTAAATATACACATGTACATATAATTTCAACCACTTAGTGCAAGATTGTCTGAGCTACACAGCAGATATGAGTTCTATTTAGATGTTCAATTGGTAATACCCCTGCATCCGATCTGGATCCAATCTTGCACTCTTTAACCCCTGAGGTCACATATCACGTGTTGTCCTGGTAAGGTGCTTGCCATGTAATTTCAACGGTAATGAAAAAAATTTGATGGAGAATGATACGGGAGACATATCAAGATCACATGCCAAGGAAACCTGTTGACTAAGTCTTTATTCAGGGATGAAAGGGTTAAAGCTCTGCTTCCTTTTTACTGTGATAGGTGTTCACATATTTTGCGCCACACAGGCCTAAAATAAAAGAATCTTACTCATCTTAATCTTAACAGCCCTTAGGCTTTCACAAAATTCCATTCTTCTATTAGAGAATGACCTTGGCTTTGGCCAGTGAAACCTCAGTGCCCTGAACCAGCAAATCTTCAAAGTCTCTTAAAATACACTTGGTGATCAACTCATGAGGCCAAGGTTTTTCATAAAATGCTTTGTTGTGAAACTCCGGTCTGTGTGTGTTACAAGATGCTGATGGGTGAATACAGGCCTGGATACATTTATTTTAGATCTCTGTTCTACCATGGACCTACTATCAGCTTGGAGGAATCATGTTGATGATTCCTCCAAGACCAAGCTATCAGATAGTAGGTCCATGGTTCTACATCCATGATAGAGCTGACAGTGCAATGATTTGATACATTAACATTATATCTCTGTTCTACATATCCATGATAGAGGTGATAGTGCAATGATTTAAAAAAAAAAAAGAGTGGAAATTGTGTGTATTTGCATAATTTGTAATAATTGTGCTAAAAATTAAATCTTGTACAAGCAGGTGAATGACCAACAATACGCCATAAAATATATTTATTTGTAAATGAAAATAAGTGGAAAAACAAGAATTTTTTTTTTAATCACTCAGACTCAGAGTTTACCCCAAGTTTCTGTATTGATGATCCCAAATCCATGATACATATTGACTACATGTCCTTGATATCAAGGTATCTGACACAACTACTGTTCCCAGCCTCTTGGCCTTGCTTGAGTCCCGGGGCTTGAGAATATGCCCATCTGGTACATTGATCACAAAATGACCTATTTAAAGTAAACAACCTTAACATAGGTTTGCTATCCCACGGATTTTTAAACTGCTTCATTTGTGTTTGAAGAGATTCACAAATCTACGACGATTTTTTACACATACAAATACAAATATTCAAACACAGTAACCAAATTCACATGTACATAATGACGAAACTGACCTGTCACGTGACATCATAACCGCAATCCAAATTTCAAGTGGAGCTCTGAATTGAATCCTTTATCTGACAGGTAAATCCTTTAGCCAATCCATGCCCTTCCTCCATGGGCAATCCAACAGTGAAAACACTAGTAAATGGTGTGAACATTTTCTGCCTCGCCAGTTGATCGTCTACAGTTTATTTATTATGTGAAAAAAAAAATAAAAAATACAACTGCTGCGACAATGTTCTGTCAGATATGCCGTCTTCAGTAACCCACATAAAATCAGTTTCTCGTGTGGCTGAAAGTCACTTTCAGCCGCTCAAGAAACACGATATTAGCCTACATTTGCTGTCAGGCACACGTCTCACATTTGTATGTTTCGACGAACTGCATCGGTGCGAAATATTCAAGCTGTCGATGTAAACATGGTGAAAAGAAAGGGACAAGCCTGCTGCAAATAATAAATCATCCCAAATCATAACTTGGCAGTCTTTGTCACCATCCGAACGGCACAAAAAGCATCACACTCTAGTGATGTTACAAAGTAGCGACGAAATTACCAACATAATGGAAAGCAATCGTCCGAAAGCTTAATACTCGCTTGACAGGTCACCACTACCAGGGCGCTGCCATTTTGCAAGTGCGCTGACGTCATGCTCCTAGCGTCACCCTTTCTTGAAATTTACATGATCACGTGATACATAAATTGAACAGGAACTGCCAACCAGATTGTTCGAGTATTTACATGTATGGCGGCCAGGCGAAGCTTGTGAGGAGTATGGAAATAATCCACTGATTGGGATTTTACTGTGCGAGTGGAATGTACAAAGGACGACAATAATCAAAGGTTTGGGATTTCTTCTAACATAATATGATAGTTCTATTTGACAGAACAAATGTTTTGTCCCAGAAAACGAGTGACCAAAAGAGGACCAATTCAACATGTTGGCTTCTGCCCAGCTCAGTTGTGTGGAATGTCGTGTGCATGGTGCTTTGTTGTACCACTGACCTTCCCATGCACCGTGCAGTGGGAAGGTCAGCAGTACAACAAAGCTGTCGGTGTTACAGAGCTGTGGTGTAGACTAAGTACTGATGTTACCTGTGTGCTGTATATAGGCTATATACAGCACATATTATAGCATCTGGAATCCATTACATGGCTATACTGATAATATGCAAATTTTTTTTTAAATTATTTAATTTTCAGAAGGTAACCAGCTTTAAATATTAGCTGTTAGATATAAACAATTAAAAGAGTTATAAATGCAGAAATAATTTCCCAAACAGTAAAAGGCCATGGTGAGGTATAGGCTCCTTTTTTGGGTGTGTTTTTCCATTCAGCCAGGCTGAGGGTGTGAGATGGGGATGTGAAGGTAGGATTTTTCGAGATAATGACTTTCAAACCCAGATGTCTACGGAATTGGGTCATATTCAGTTATAGACTGGGAGGACGGTGTTTGGTTGTTGTTACATCATAAGCTCGCATTGTGATAAGATGGAGTATTTGAAACAATTGACAGAATAATTATATTTTGCTTATTGGAAATTTAAGAGAAATCAATATATGCCCATTGATTTGGCTGTCATAGTTTTGATGTATGATGAACTTTATTGCAGATAAACTTAAAAACATCAACATGATACAGCAATGCACAGAAATAATAACCTTACCGTATAAACACTGAACTATATGTACACATGTACACACAAACATACACCCTTTCCAAGGTATGGTATTATCCAAGGCCAGCAAAACATTAAAATATTTTGGCCATTTTCATATTTGTTGAATCAAATTCAAGAATAATAGCATTTGACTAATGTATTTATATAATATTTATCATCATTTAACATGACATGAAATTCATCTTGCTCCTCTGATCTATTACATCTAAAACAAAACCTACCTTCCACTGGTGTTTTATTGTATCACCCAGTCTCAATTTTTAAAGATCATGTGCATTTAGTGGGATTTTTTATGATTATGAAACGGATAGTTTAAATTAAGATATTCTTTTTCTGTACCAAAGCTATTTTGAATTTGTGGTTCATAATTTTCTGGGTTTCTTATTCACTCCACGTGCAAGGTCTAAGCATTGCTTTTCATATGTGGAGCGTAATTTGTCTGAGTGTTTGTATACATCCAGGTGTATGTACTTTTGGAAAATATGATTTAAAAAAAAAACTGTGGGTCATACAATTAAATTGACATGTATAGAAAGATTGCAGTTTCTTCTACATATAGACTTAAATTGTTTGAGAAATAATATGGACATGCATATTAATTTACTGCAGAAATCTCTGGCTTTGGGGCCATCAACGACCATGATACAGGTATACTGAGAAAAAAATCTCAGGTGTTATTTAACATTTGTTGGAATGAAGAATACTTATTTGAAATGCATGACAACCCCTTATTATGCCCCTCTTCGAAACGGGAAGGGCATATAGCATTGCTCATGTTGGTCAGTCAATAGAGAACTGGTTTCTGCACCAAAATCAAGAAGTTTTAAATATAGGACATTTATAGTCATCAGTGTTCAAGTAGATACTCCAGTATAAGGGCCAGGTGAAGTATGATGGTGGTTGACCTTGACCCTAAATCCAAGGTCAGGGAGGCGCAGTAGTAAGTTTGGTTTCCGCACCATAACTTGAAATTTTTCATAATAAGACCTGTATATTGCAGCACAGGATGAAAGTGCTTATCCATGGCTAGGTCAAGTTTGAAAATGGGTGACCCTGAGCTAAATTTAAAGGTCGCAAGGTCACTCAAGCGAACTTGGTTTCTGCATCAATTGTAACTCAGAATTTAAGTTATGACTTCAATATTGCATATGGTTATAGTCCTCTATAAAAGGTCTTGGTCAGCTTAGAAGATATGTGACCATGACCAAATCCCCAAGGTCATCAGGTCTGTGAGTCGGTTGGTATAGAGACTGATTTACGCACCATAACTGAAGTTCTGAGGTAGGAGTTTGATAGTGGCCAGGTATATACTCCAGTGTTAAGGGCCAAATGAAATGTGAAGATGGTTGACCATGACCCTATTTCCAAGGTCATGGAGGTACTGTAGTAAGTTTTAGTTTCTGCACCGTAACTAGAAAAGTTTTTATGATGAGACCTGTATAACGCAGAGGATTATAGTCCTTATCGAGGGCAAAATCAAGTACATAGATGGGTGACCTTGACCTAAATTCAAAGGTCACAAGGTCAGTTTAGTAAGCTTGGTTTCTGAATTGTGTCTCACAATTTAAGTTGTGACTTCAATATTGCACACGGTAATGGTCCTCATCCTCAAATAGGGCTTGGTCAGCTTAGACGATGAATAACCTTGACCAAATTTCCAAGGTTACCAGGTCAGTTGGTTGGTCCATAGAGAGACTGTGGTTTCCCCACCATAACTTGAGAGGTTTTTAAGATAGGACTTTGATAGTGGATATATATATATATACTTCTATATAAGCATGATAAGGGCCAGGTGAAGTTTGGTTGACCTTGACACAATTTCTAAAGTCTCAAAGGTACTGTTGTACATGAAATTGCATTTGTCTCTTTTCATCCAGAACCACTTCCTGGTAGTCATTACCCTATTTCATAGTCCAAACTCTTGTACACTCCATAAGCGAACCTGTCACTGTCTAACCTATATACTAATATGGAAATAAAAGTAAGTGTTGGTTTCCGCCAGGTAACTGGAAAAGTTTTTAAATATAGGACCTGTATGTGGCACAGGATTATAGTCCTAATCCAGGGCCAGGTCAAGTTTGAAGATGAGTGACCTTGGCCTACATACATTAGTGAACTACCCAAAGTTATGAGTGCCCCATTTAGTACTATCAACAGGGTAATGAGGGCAAATATAATGACAGCAGCCTGTCTAACCTATATACTAATATGGAAATAAAAGTAAGTGTTGGTTTCCGCCAGGTAACTGGAAAAGTTTTTAATGATAGGACCTGTATGTGGCACAGGATTATAGTCCTAATCCAGGGCCAGGTCAAGTTTGAAGATGAGTGACCTTGGCCTACATGCAAAGGTCAAAACAGCACATTAGTGAACTACCCAAGGTTATGAGTGCCCCATTTAGTACTATCAACAGGGTAATGAGGGCAAACATAATGACAGCAGCCTGGGGGGCATCTATGTTTTACAAACATGTCTTGTTTATTATATTGTGGTGTTGTGTTGGCAGATCATGTTTAAATCCGTGAATTGTTGGTTTGGGTAGAACAACATATTTTGTCCCATTTGATATACAGGGATCTGCCCATACATGCAGGGACTTTGTTGTTGACTGATACAGACCAAAGCATAACCACAGCTCATATGAACATTTATATTAACTATGTTCACAGTTCCTAACCAAATACTATTGACCATGGAGCCATGTCTAAGTTAAATCCTGTAAGTTCAGAACAACAATGCTTGTTTTAACTTCAAACTTGGTGGAAACGAACATGTACCTTGTGTAGGTCCCTACCAAGTCTGTTCAAATGGCCAAGCTCCAGTAATTTGGGGATATTTTTATATTCATTTTTGGCAAAATTGAAAAAAAAAAATCTTCTCCAAAACCCATGCCCAATTGTTTCGAAATTGCATAGGGACACTTCTGGGGACCCCTAGACCTTAATTGTTCAACAGGTGGTGCTGCACTTTTTTGGCCGGAGGTCCTATACATGTAAATCAATAGGAATTCACATTTTTCGACTTCTCCTTTGAAACCGTTAGTTGGGTTCACTTTTAACTTGGTGGCAACGTTTCTCCTGTGGGTCTCCACTAAATTTGTTCAAATGGTCATGCCCCAATGATTTGTGTAATTTTTTATGATTTTATGTGGGTTTTTGTGTGCAAAATCTGAAAAAATATTTTTCACTGTCAAAATCATTCACTAAATTCCTTCCAAATCACACAGGGACACTCCTAGGGACCCCTTGTTGTTAACTTGTTCACCAGGTGGCACTGCACTCATTTTGCTTCTTTTTTTTAAAAAAAAAAAAATTTTTTCACCCCTTTTTAATTCTTGCTTTCATTGAATAAGTTGTTAACTTTTGTATCTGTTCTAAGACATCAAATATGAACAGTCTTGGGCATAATGGATGCCAGATTGGAATATGTATTCGCTTATTGCAGAAATGGTGAGAATGAGCAGTCAAAAACAGCTCTTGGACTGATCATTGTATGACAGATATGGGCTTCAATAGCTGTTTATGGCTCAGGTATCATTATGTCTCCCGGTGGAAGCCGGGGGACATATTGTTTTAGTGCCCGCTTCTTCCGCTTCTTGTTGTTGTTGTTGTTGTTGTTGTTCATGTTCTTCAACACTTGTTTTCTGTGCGATAAGTCTTGAAGGACTTGACAGAATTTGATGAAACTTGGTAGGATTATGTATCTAGGCAATATCTAGGTTGGGATTGTATTTGGGTGACCTTGAGCGAATTCTCAAGGTCACAGGGTCACTTATGTGAAATTGGTTTCCGTTCGATAAGTCATGAAGAACTTGATGGAATTTGATGAAACTTGGTAGGATTATGTATCTTGGCAAGACCTAGGTTGTGATTGTATTTGGATGACCTTGAGCGAATTCTCAAGGTCACAGGGTCACTTATGTGAAATTGGTTTCCGTTCGATAAGTCTTGAAGAACTTGATGGAATTTGATGAAACTTGGTAGGATTATGTATCTTAGTAAGACCTAGGTTGGGATTGTATTTGGATGACCTTGAGCAAATTCTCAAGGTCACAGGGTCACTTATGTGAAATTGGTTTCTGTTCGATAAGTCTTGAAGAACTTGATGGAATTTGATGAAACTTGGTAGGATTATGTATCTAGGGAAGACCTAGGTTGGGATTGTATTTGGATGACCTTGCGTGAATTCTCAAGGTCACAGGGTCACTTATGTGAAATTGGTTTCCATTCGATAAGTCATGAAGAACGTGATGGAATTTGATGAAACTTGGTAGGAATATATATCTAGGCAAGACCTAGGTTAGGATCATATTTGGGTGACCTGGAGCAAATTCTCAAGGTCACAGGGTCAGTTTTATGAAATGTGTTTCTGTGCTATAAGTCTTGAAGAACGTGATGGAATTTGATGAAACTTGGAAGGATAATGCATCAAGGTGAGATCCACAATTGAATCGTAGTTGGGTGACCTTGACCTAAGTTTCAAGGTCACAGCATCACTTAAATATGAAATTGGTTTCGGTGCGATAAGTCTTGGAAGAACATGATGGAATTTTATGAAACTTGGTATGATAATGTATCAAGGTAAGACCTAGGTAAGCATTGTATTTGGGTGACCTTGACCGAATTCTCAAGGTCACAGGGTCATTAATGTGAAATTGGTTTCTCTGCAATAAGTCTTGAAGAACTTGATGAAAATTGCTAGTAATGTATCCAGGTGAGAGCTAAAATAGGATTGTAATTTTCAAGCAAACTTGGTCATTTGTAATATGTTATCACCTGTAGCTTATTCAGAGACGTAAGTGTTCCACCGGGAGACATTTGATTTTCTGTTGGAAAATCAGTCTGTTCTAGTTAATTTGTTAATTTGTTTGCCATTTACGCAATATTCACAAGGTTTTGTATGGTATGAGTATGGGACTTCTAACCTGATTTCAGTACGAGGGCCACAACAACATGGTCTTAATCAAATAGCTCACTCTGCACCATCAAACAATAGCTGGAAAAGTATCTCCACTGTTTTGATTTCAGGCCTGTGTTTAATTTGTTCAGGGCAGACACATGCAAACATGTATGTAAATGGAATGTTGAATCCCAGACAGACCACGAGTGTGTGTGTGTTTTGACAATAATGTGCAGGTTCCTGTGGGCACTGTAGCCCACGATCAAGTGTGGTGATAGAAGGTCGTGTGGCGTCGATATTATCATACCAATTCTGTAACAGGTTAATGTAACATTGTATTTTATAAGTCTGTAACAAAATTTCATGAAATTCATAAATTTAGTAACACTGTGAATTCATTTTATTTTGCTGATGCTTCAAAGCTGCTAAAATAAGAACCCAGTGAAAAAGATTTTTAACACAGTATGGATAGGAATTCTAACAAAAATAGTGAATTTATAATTTCAGTGAAAGGTCCAAAATACAAAATCCACCAAAATTACTACCTGTGATAATCATGATAATAAATGTATTCATGGTATATAATTACATCTGGCACATGTGCAGATCGACATTGTACCAGATTTTGTTCATGCATAATCGATTGTTATTTCATTGTAATAAGACAGGGTGTCACAGCTAATCCATTTGTTGAAAGCGCAAGACTGGCCAAAGCTGTGACTTTGCTGGACAGAAACTGGGCACACTTCTTTTATATCCTGGAGGTTTTGATGTGTCATGGTATCGTCATCTGGCGGGTAAAATACCAAACTGACTGTCGCTCATGATGGAAACCTCAAATTTTGTTGAATATGCGATTTTGACATCTGAAAGACACCATTGGAGTTAATTTGCTTATAAGCCATGATTTGTTCGGAAAGAGCATAAGAAAAGTAGGTATGTGTGTCTGTCGTTTGATGAAATGCATGTACATGTATGCAGTTTTTAAGGACACTTGAAGACTGTTACACCTTAATTTGTTCAACAGCTGGTGCTGTATTTTTTAATAATCTGTTTTTTGTTTTTGTTTTTGTTTTTTCGATCAGCAAAGGGATATGTACATGTAAGCAACAGTGATCATAGTCTAAAACAGAGATGACCTTGATGTCAAAGTTCACAGGGTCACTTCATTCTGTGCACATAAGGTCAGCTGAGGACAGGACTGTCCCAGTCCTCTTGTTTTATTTTTTTTTTAGCTGAGGCAACATAACTGATATTATGGTATCTTATACATTAATTGTTGTTTTTCTCTAAAACAGTTTAAACCACATTTTCCTCAAACTTGATCTAGGCGTACCCAACTAAGCTACTTCAATCCAATTTTGCTTCAAAACTGCATAGAGACACTTCACGGCATTCATAGACCTTAGTTTGTTCAACAGAAGACACTGTGACTTGTTTCTATAAATGCATTTCTGCATGTGCTAAAGCAATTTTGGACTTGTAATGCAAAAGTGTCATGCAGATTGTGCTGAAACTTGGTGGAAATGAAGCATTCAGAAAGTTCAAGCAAATTTTTTCACTAGGTGACACTGCTTTGAATGCATAATTTTAAGTGCATTTCTTAGTTTGGGTATTTGTTCGTTCAGGCAGTGTCCAACCAATTTTGGATTTATAATTTTGTCCTACTTCAGATTGGGGACATTTTGGTAGACACATACATGTTGTCTATCATATGTCCAAATATATAGCAGTTCTAGCCCCAACACAATCTGAAGAAATTAACAAAATAATGCAATGCCCACATGCTAGCCAATGAACTTGAACTGTGTTTAAACATTTGGATCTTGTCTGCTGGCTTTGAGTGTCTGCTCTGAAATGTCCATTTCACATGGATATTTCTGTATCTCTGATTTTAATCAAATAAAAACTGAGATTTACTTCAAAAATTCCTTAGAGCAAAAACGTATCGGATTTTCTAAGAAGTTGTCAATTCCTCTAAGCTCTGCTCACCTAAGGTTGCAGAACTTATAAATGTGACCGCTCATGTCTGTGTGTCCACCTGAATAAGAAAATCTAGGTCCCTTTCCAAATTGATGGTACCACCTACAAAATAATGCAATTTACAGGTCAAAATGTGAAAATTTTGTGCACCCTGTAGAATCTTTAATTTTTGACAGATCTTTAGGAAATGTGGTGGGATTGTGAAGGAGGTCAAAGTCTTAAGTTGCTAATGATACTTGTGGCGACACCTATAATTTGACGGAAATGATGATCCAAAATGTGTTTTAAGATATAGAATTCCATATCTGCAAAAGTAATTGGATTACACTTGCAAAATTTATATATAGACCATGTCCAATGCTAGAATGTTATGTAATATCAGTGACCTTGACTTATTTTTGTGAGGTCACCGTGCCTGTTAAGTTGAAAGAGGTGAATTTGTAATGGCAGGCTAGGTTACATAGCTTGGACATCAATGGCAAAGAAAAGTGAGCCTTTAGATCAACATGGTACTTGATTACATTGAACATAAAACTGTACTTGATGACTCACTTTTTCGGTCACCATGACCCAGTGATTATGGAGTTTGGCACTTGTCCAAATTTATTGTTTTTCTTCTATAACTTGAAAAGTTGCATGTATTACCCAATTTGAACAAACACACCATGTTTGAAAGGCTGGAAGTTAGGCACATATTTTGAACATAAACAGAGTTCAAGGTCAAGGTCAAACGGCCAGTTTGAATATATGGGTCATCTCATGAAAGCTTTTCAGTTAGGCCCATATAACATTTAGAGGTTATAAAGTGTATGAAACTCTTTGTGGACAATAACGTTGGTGGCACTACCTATAGTATTATATATACAGATTAAAATGTGTAAAACCTGTGATCAGTCCAGCATTTTTGATGGATCTTCAGGAAATTTATTTTCCATCTTTAGTGCAGACAGATTCAGCAAAACTTGCTGTCAGTTGAGTTTGTGTTTATTATGTCAAGGATGTACATGTACATGTATGTTTCTGTGATATTGAGCATCAAAATGAAGTCACTTTTCCAGGTTGGACATAACTTTTAAAATGCATTATGTGTTGTTCTTAATACATGTAATATGGAACTTCTAGCATTGATGTCAGGAAACAGACAATGTAGAATACATCATAAAACTGTAAGACAGTATGTACACCATACATTTGGCCATTAGGCCATACAATCCTGTGGACTAAACTGCTCCAAACACCACACTGGATAGTGAAGTGAAACTGAAACTTAGACAATTGTTGCTAATTGTGTGTGCATAGAATCCTTTTCAGTACTCCCTCAATATAAGGCCCCTCATTACAAGGTGGATTCTGGTCCATATAATGTGATGGGTCCCTTGGTTTCCACTGAAGCACTTTTGCATTTACTTCTATGTTATTAAATCTTTATGATGTGGTTTTCCTCTGTTAACCATCTACTCTGTAGACTCCACCAGCAGTATTAATATGAGGGAATGCTTTACAAATAATTGACTTTTCACTATTTATTTCCAACTGTTGAGTAAGCCAAAAAAAGTCTAAGAACATCATCATTTCAGCACTCTCTTTAAAATGGGTTCTCATAATATTTTCACATTTTTACTTCATTAAATGTGGACCTTTTGTTGTAGGTCTAGTCGGGTTTTAAGGTGATTACATTGGCCTAACAGGAGACATTCATATGTAACTGTGATCCTGCTCACTTCCTGTGTTACCGGGGCAACAGACTGATGCTTCCACCATGATCAGGGAAGATCTGTAGTATATACTATATAAACATCCATAAATAACACCTTTTCAACCAAAAGAGAGCTCATTTCTAATCAATTCAGGCACCAGTTATGTTTCAAATATATGTTAAACATTTTCTTAAGATTATTCTGTGTTGGTGTTGTTTATTTTATTGAGAAAGTAGTTTTGACCATGCTAAATACATGGATCAGCCCTGATGCAGGTGGCTCCCCCTTTTGCTCAATAGGTGTTAAAGTAGGACTGCATTTAAATATGAATATGTCCTATTGCATTTTTCCAGTGCAGGTAATTTGTACTTTGATACATGTAGTAAGCACCAAATTAGTGTTTTGTGGTAACCTTGCATCAATTTTAAAATGTCTAAAATTTTAGTTATAAAGGCCTGAACTTAACATGTGTGCACCTATCAAAAATTATTCTAACAGATTGTAACAGTAATAAAGTCAAGATCAATATACTAAATTTAGCACCAAAAATGGTACCAGTCGGTGTATACCTAAGTTAATGGGTCTCAAATTAGTAGAGCAAGAGTTCTTGCAAATGCTCTTAAGTTTTCCTGGTATGCAACTGCTCTGTATGTATGGGTCCATACCAAACTGTAGGTAAGAAATTTGTATTAAATTACAAAAATGAACTTATCTCAAAATGAGTTTGTCTGGCGTATATATATATATATATATATATATATATATATATATATATATATATATATATATATATATATATATGGATTTTGGGAAGCTGAGAGATCAAAGGTCGTACTTGCTTTCATTGTGTAGACCACATGCTATGAAAAGCCCCATTGTAGCCAGATAGCTAAATATATTAGGTACATGTTAGTGAAATCGAGAGAGGGAAAAAATCGAATTTGTCAAAAGCAAAAGATTAAGTCAGAAATGTAAAGTTCTTGGGTGTAGAATATTTGGAAAATTAGAAAAATAGTTATTGTTTGATTTTTTTCTGTCTTTAACTCTGCTGACCATATGTTGCAGAGCTTATGCAATCACTCATATCTGTCTGCCCATCCATCTGGACATGTAACTCTGCTTTCTTCTGTTTTGAGCTTTGAACTCTGCTTTCTTCTGTTTTGAGCTTTGCTAACATTGTTCACTTCAAATTTTGAATATGGGTCATTTTTTTCTGAATTATTCGAGATAATTTGTGTATGGAAAAATTTAGTTTCTTAAGAGATGTATGTCATGAACTTTTGCTTGTGGATGTGGTACAGTCTACAGTTTTCACGTTAGCCCCATGTAACTTTCAGGAGTTATCAATGTATGGAAGTCCAGGTGAAGTTTGATAATAGTGGCACTATCTGTAGTACAAAGATGTGAAAATTTTGGAAATGCTATTTTCAGAAAGTTTTTTATGAATTATCATGAAACTTAGCAGGAATGTCAATCAGCCTAAAAACTGAAAATGCTCTGAAATTTGGTGGTGCCACCGGCAGTATTTTGAAAGATATGGACCAAAATGTGGGGTTTTTATTTAAAAAAAACCCACATTAATA
Organism: Hermodice carunculata; assembly: GCA_964020975.1. Lineage (NCBI taxonomy): Eukaryota > Metazoa > Annelida > Polychaeta > Eunicida > Amphinomidae > Hermodice > Hermodice carunculata. The sequence continues at coordinate 89,848,481 of OZ026620.1, read as the reverse complement.
TCGATATGCTGATATATAGAATAAGACTTATGATATTTATGTGACACATTCCTGAGTATATCACATAGAAATTGCATATTACATGTAGTATGGATGACCTTTAACTGTTGTCTCAAGTTCGCAGAGGGAATACATTTAAATACATTTCAGAAAATGTTTTTTACAGTGATATAAGTCATTACCCAAATGGACGTGTTAACACGTGTCAATATGCCATGACCATGATCCCAGGAAAATTGTACAGACAAAAGGCTATGACGTGTAGTCATGCTGGCGGTATTGGTGGTATTAAGTGGAACTAGCATCATAGACCTGTATTAAAAGTATATTAAATCCTTGGTTTTGATTATAGTAAAACCTGCTGTGCATGTGGTCACCCCTTCTGCCAAGAAAAAGTGACCACATATAGTGCTCAGGTGACTTGTCATTGCAGGGTAAATTTACAAAGAAACTGACATCTGTGTTGACAGTAATGTGACCATAAAAAGTACAGTGATCCCTGTCATGAAAGACCACTTTCAGCAGGTCTTTGCTGCCATCTTTTCCATGTTGTTATACCTCTAATGAGAGACCACTTGTGGGTCTGCTCTTGGGGTGGTCTCTCAAGACAGGGACTACTGTAGTGTAGCTATTGATGGCAGTGGTTATATACAGTAGGTACCACTCTATGTGCAGCTTCTGAACCTATACAAAGTATGTGTTAGGCCAATAGTCAAATCTTATACAATTTTGGGTGACCTTGACCTATTTTTTGAGGTCATAAAAGACATACATTAGGAGAGCTAAAATGCTGAGAAAGGGCCACTCTCTGTGCTTTTTGCCGAGAAATGGCAAAGAAATTTGTACAGAAATCCTTTTCTCAGCATTTCTTCCCAATTTTGCTGAGAAATGCCAAGGTCTGATGCAATGTTAATCTCTCCTCAGCATTTCTCGGTAAATGCCAAGAAATGCCGAGGTACTTATCTCCCTCATTCTTATCTCAGCGTTTCTCACAGTCAGCATATTATGCCGAGAAACACTGAAATACCTTTCATCCTACTCCTGAGCTGAGCGTTTCTTGGCATTTTTGCCAAGAAATGCTGAGGTATTGTCTAGAGTGAAAAGCACCTCGGTGTTCCTCATCATTTTTGCCAAGAAATGCCTAGGTATCACACTCCCCAGTATTAATAATAAATAAATAGTAAAGTACAATTATTTATGTTTCTAGTGAGGAGATTCATATAAGTGTTTAATAATAAATAATATATACCAAGTCCTGGACAAGAGTACCTAATTCACTTTTGCTGCAACAAATCTGGCATTCGCTGCAATTATGTCACAAGCTGTGGGATTGTTGTTCCTGTCGAAAGTGTTTAACTTTTAGCTAGACGTGCTTAATATAGTTTGGACAAGTGCAGCATCTTTCATAAAAGTAATTCACATTGCACTTAAGAAAGATGCTGCACTTGGACAGTTGGATATTTTATAAAAGGTTGAAAAAAGTTCTGGTTTCTTCAGAAGATTTAACAATGAATTAAATGCCTTAAATCTCTTTGCAACGAGTACATTGTTATCATAGCCTTGCGTATACTCCTTTGACTATTCATCATATGAATTTCATCTCATCCTGGCCATCAAAAATGACCATCATTGGTAATTATATTGACTTCTCGCCTGAGGAGAGTATAGTCAAATGCAAATTTACTGTGATCAACAGATGCCAGATTTTGTAATTGAAAAAGTACACTGCCTGACATTTTATAACTAACAAGATTCAGGGTGCTTAACAGTAATTGTAGTTGAACATGTGTCATGTGTGAACAGACATGACAAATTTTTAAAAAGGGCACCATGACAAAGCCAACATTGGCTTTGTCATGCCACTTAAAATGCTGCCTTACTAAACTAGGGGAAACCAGCATTCTCACATTTATGATGTGCAAAATTTTTAGTTTTGAAATATCCCCATAAAATGTCTTCTTTCATAGTATTGCTCTAGTTTTAGAAATATTTGTAAATAAATTCAGAGGGGGTAGATGCAATCTGATCAAGGTACATAAATTCTGCTGAGAAGTGGTACCAACTTGCCCTGTTTGGAAGTTTCCATCAGAAAGGAACTGCTATTCAAGTCCAAGTTATAAAGTGAGAATGCCAGTTTTCCCTAGTTTTTACTGTATTGCTGACTCTTGTCATCATGGCCATTTACCACAGGCACAGATATTGGAACATGTCCCCACCCCACCTGAGCTGAAAAAATAAAATGGAATCACTCTGATTACAGAGGGAATACTTCTGGATTCACCAATACCATACCATGGAACCATTTGGTCTTAATGTCATAGTAAAATAGACAAACTAATCTTGTCTTACACTGTAATTAAAATTTATTTGCCTATTTTCTCATGACAACTAACTGATCAGAGGTCAGAAAGCATTCTTTCTACCCATCATGCCTAGCTCAGCTTTTGATTCATAGAACTCTCAGAATTCTTGTGAATCCACATAATATGCCAATTGGCACATTGTCCTTGCCATTTATCTTTATAATTCTAAAATTAAAAGTTCATTTGTCTGTTTTCTCATGAAAATTAACTTACCAGAGGTCAGCAAGCACTCTTTCTACCCATCATGCCTAGCTCAGCTTTTAATTCATAGAACTCTCAGAATTCTCATGAATCCACAAAATATGCCAATTGGCATATTATTCATGCCATATCTATTCATATATATAAATAATCCAGCCATCAGATAAAATTCAGGAATTTAAAAAGCTGTGACTTACATTTTTTTGGGCCATTGACTTGTTTTTATTGACCATAATAATGTGAGGCTCATCATTGGATATTAAGAACAGCTATGACTCCAAAAATAAATATCAGTTTAATCAATCCTTACTCAAAATGTATTTGCATTAGGATAACAAAATATATGTGTGTAATCCTCATACTCCAAAGAATATATATGTTCCATGTTTGGATGTGTGTGATGTTACTTGTTGAATAAACAATTCAAAGTTGACAGCAAACCATCCGCCCCGTAAGTGTTGATACAAGTCACTAATTATTTGTGATAAAATCATAACTATACTTGCATCTTAATCCTGACATATTGGCAACAAAAAAAGTGATCCTGCGAGTTTCTATGTTTGGCTCAGTTTTTCTATTATTCATCCTCAAAGTTTGCTATTTCAATTTCCCTTTGATTTCCAGGATGTTCATTTTCTTTATTTCATAGAAAAAGAATGAAGCAAAATTTTGAAAACCGCTGAATCGTTTTTTGCAGCTCAGACATTACAGAATAAGTGGCTCAGATCAGACATTACAGAATCAAAAGCCATTAACCAGATTGTGTTACTTAGCCAAAGCCTCAAGATTTGTTGATTTCATTGGATAATAGGAGGCGAGGGTGTTTTGTGTTCCTTGAGATAGATCTGTTGAAAGATCAGTTTGGGGTACCATAGAACTTTAATAAATTTAACAGGTGCTACTGCATTTTTTCTTCTATTTAAACAAAATGATCTTCATGCATTTGTAATCATGTTCTCCAAAGCCACTGGCTGGATTTAATTCAAACTGTGTTGGAATGTAACTCAGGTAAACATGGACAAAGAAATTACATGTATCACTGTGATCAAGATTCCTGACTAATGACCTTGTTTTAGTTCATGGCATATTCATTAGTTCTGATATGCACCTGCATGATTTTATGAAACAAAGTAAAGGAATTTATAGCGTAACAATGAATAGTAGTTGAATTTATCACTGTGACCCAGATATTGATTTGACCTACTGACCTAATTGTGTCACATAATACATCCTAGGCATCTGCATGTATTTGCCAGTAAACACGCAGGACCCTGCTCGTCTAGTGGACATTTTGTAACATCAAAAAATAGTCTTCTGAATAGATCAAATTCCTTTCACTATTGAGATATGAACATATGTCATATTTTGTAGTGGAATATGTTGTGAATGTGAATGTAATATGAATATTTAACCCTTTCCTGGTTAGAAGACTGAGTCAGTACCTTTCCTCAGCATAGGTTGGTGGGGTGCAATGCACCCAACTCACAGCTAGGGAAGCTACTGACCTGGGATGTGGCTTCATGATAGGTGGTATCCATTACTTTCAGCAAAATGGTTTCTATTACCATGAAATCAAAATAATAACATTATTGAAGCAGATGACAAATTATATCAGCGTGCTTTTAGCTGATTGAAGTGGGGGAGGATTAAGCATGTGAACTTCGTCTTTCCTAGATGGCTTTGGCTGTGTAAGAACAGAGGGACTATGCACATATTTTTTCATATAATGCACATGACGTCTATGTTTCAAGCAGCGAAAAGCATCCAGAAAAACAACTTCCAGTTTCTAAATTATTGCACTTGCATGCAGAAAGAAAAACAAACATTTTTTTTTTTTTTTGGGTAAACCCAAAGCATTAATCATGATAATGAACAGAAATGTATAGTACTTTTTTATGACATCTCTTGTTTGTTACAGAATACAGCAAAATGACTTCGATGCAGATATCGACCCTGGAGCCCACAGTGGTTCATGTTATAGAACCAAAAGAAGGAGGAAAATTATTTGTGGAACAGGAGCCAGACAATATAGTGGACCAAGATGACAACTCATTGTGCATAAACTCAGACTTTACAAATGATCTTGGCATTACTCATGGTGATGGTTCCTCACAGTGGCATTCAGAATCTGGACACTCCTTTGGACCAATTGTGATTGAGCCCAAACAATTAGCACCTTTGGGAAATGAAGAAGGCTTTCAGCTCTTGGAAGGAGCTCAAGAGGGAATAGAAGAGAACAGTGCTATTATAATTGAGGACTCGGATGAGGACGAGCCTCATAATGCAGGTGAACATACACCACTTGGTAAGCCTGCGCAGTACCTCACTGATACCAGAACACCATATGGAGAGGTTTTGGCCGCCAACTCAACTCCCAGTGAAAAGCCCATTGGAGAAAATGTATTCTGCAGACACATTGATAAAGGGGGAAAGGTTGGTGCATATGTTTGCAGTTTGTGCTCATTTGCTAGTCACAACTCAACAGCAGTGACAGAACATACATCATGGCACAAAAGACATGGGCAAGAACAAACTTTAATCTTTAATGACACAAGCAAGGTTAGAGGTAAAATCTTAAAGGACTTAACTTTTTCTTACAAAGATGGTGTTTATATATGTGATACATGCAAAGTGTCAACAAATAACAGGGGCATGTTCAGAACACATATACTTTATCATGCAAAATCACTGGTTGGCAGGTGTGCATATTGCAATTATTGTGAGCTAGATGCAACCCAAATAGCAGCCCATTGTGAAAAGGAGCACCCAGGGTTACCAGTCAAGTCTAGCTATTCTGTGGACATGTTACCATCAGACACAGCTGATTTGATAATGGATCAGCTTGTTTCTGGAAGGCCTACTAGCAGAGCATCATTGAAGGATGGCCTTCAGACATTAGAGAAAAGAGGCATGTTAAAAAAGAATAGGATGCCAAAAGAACCCTTACCTGGTAAGAAAGGCACCCAGGCATGTTCTAAAAAAGGATGCGATCTTGTTACACAGACATCTTTTGTGCAGGCAGACATTTATGGTCAAAACCTTGGAATGCAGCAAAAAATTACTATTGTTCCAAACTTTGGAGGAAAACAGAGGTTTGTGCCAAGGTCTGCCCCCACCTTAATACCTTTGGGTGGTGTTAGTACTTTAGCCACTAAACCAACAATGACTGCTGTTCCTGTAAGCTCGGGTTTAAATAGCCTGTATGCTGAAGGCATTATCCCATCAATGGCCCAAAGTGCTATTTCTCAGACTGTAAGAAACCCTAGCCTGTACACAGAAAGCATAGTACCAAATCAGGCATTCACACCAAAAGTGGGTTCTACCATGAACTTAATCAACAAGGGAGAGTCATTTATCCTTTCTCATGAGGGCAAAGCCCTAGCAACTGTGCCTATGGCCCAAACAAGCACAAACTCACAAGGTGCAAAGGTGGTTAAATTACCACAGAAACTTGTTATTCATAACAAAACTACAGGCACAAAGAGCATCCTTATTGCTGTCCCAGGACCAGCAAAGCCTGATGATTCAGCAACTACAAAATCTGGGTCATCGATGGAAGAAAAATTTATTTTAAAAGCTGGTACCTTAGATTTGGTTGAAAAGGCATTGCAGGCTGCCCAAATTACCACATTATTAAGGCCTTCTGAAAAGAATAATGCAACCCAGGGCTCAGAAACTTCTGTGGTGTCTTGTGGTGCATCCAATATTGAAACCACTTCTGCACCTCAAAATGTATCAGCTAACACCAGTAAAGATGCTCTCACTGACACTGTTACAGAAAGTAGTGTTTCAGAAAGCACAAGTAAGTCTACCAATGTGAGTCATTCTTTAAATGTCTCTTCAGGGACGACAAAGCAGCCTGTTGTCAACATCACGCACGTTTTCAATTCAGGAGCAGAAAAGTTGGAAAAACACAACAAAGATGATGGATCTAGCTCTAGCAACGTGAAACAAAATGCGACAGCGGTTGTAAGGTGTCGCTATGATGTGGAGCAAGGAAGTTATATTTGTCTTAGGTGTAATTATCAATGCATAGATTTGCAAGCATTCCGCAGGCACTTGTGGAAGGAGATACACCGCTGCACCAAGCACCAGTGCTACCATTGCCCAGATCATGTGACATTTAACAAGTTTCACCACTGTCCAGTTCTCAACCAGCTCATTAAACTTGTGAAAAAAGGCAAAAGTATGCCAGATCAACTCTCTGCCAGTGTTGAAACTGAACATGAACACCATCAGGATCAGTCTGGCAGTCATGTGCAGAATAAACAAGGTGAACACAGTGCAGAATGTCAGGATGAAGATTATCATGTGGATGCTTCCTCTGTGGAAAAGGAGCATACAGACTCCCATTGTTACAGTACAGACAAACAATTAGAATCTTCAGTGGAAAATACTAGTGACATTCAGAAAGCCCCAAATACGGTGAGGAAAGGTGTAAGTGAATCTAACATAGCTGATACCTCTTCACCAAAGAATAGAGATGGGGAAATGGAGTATGATGCTGGGAATGCCAATCCTGTTGAAGGAAGTGGAAGTGGAACTTCAGAAACTGAAATTGCACCTGATTCCACAAATCCTAAAGTTGATGATATGGCACAGTATGGGCCAGAGCCCACAGGAGCAGATAGAGACTCTGATGATAGTGCTCATGGTAATGATTTAGAGATAGATCTAGGGGAAGGGGATGATGCTGAGGATCTTACTGTGGAGCCAAGAGGTAATTCAACCTTGAAAATTCATAGCTTATCAGCAGTGGATGGTGACAGTCTTGGTTCAAATGTGAATGTTGATGAACTGAATGAAGACAAAGGGTATGAGTCTCCTTTGGGCACAGTTGATCCAAAAAATAAAGAAGAAATCAGACAAGATAAGGGTAATCCTGGCAGTAAAGTAGATGCCTCAGAGGCAGTCCATGTGAGGACTGATGACTGTGACCAGGAAGAGGGTCATCATGCTGATGGAACTCAATGCCCAGCAGAGCTGGGGAACAGTACTCAAGAGAGTTCTTTAGAGAAATCTGGCAAAGAGGGAACTGATTCTACCTCCAACAAAAATCACAGCGCAGAAGAACCAGATGACGAGTTAAGTGAACTGCTTAGGATGGCGGAGAAAATAATACAGGACAATGCTCCAATATTAAAAGAAGGCAATGTCTTATCCTTGCCAGAGAAACCAAAGGAATTGCAAACCAAGAAAACAAATGAGGCACAAGCCCCAAAAGAATTTCAACCAGAACAGCCAGAAGAAAATTCAAATTTTCAGCAATCAACTGTGGACAAACTACGTATGAAGATACAAGGAAGGTTAAGTTCTGAACAATTGGCTGCAAACAATGCATCAGTGACTAAACCTGACCATCCACAAGAATTGCCAGAGGGTTCTAATATTGATTTAGGAGCAGAAATTGGTGTGCAGCAGCCCTCAGAAGAAGACCAAATGCGACCAGGTAAGTTATATTTTGTGATATACTTGGCATAGGATAGAATGAAATGGGTGTAGCATAAGCAAAGAAGACCTATCACTAGAGGAATTACTGGTGAAGAGGGATCATTTGACACACCTTTTTTGGTCACGCAATGCTAAGTGAGTCCTTTTGACTAGTGTTGCTCTGGTGATAATGAGCTTATACTAGTCCAGAAAAAAAGAATTGCAGCGCCCTTTCATGACTAGATAAAACTCTTGTGGGATCATGAGGATGCCACAGACAGACAGGATTAGTCAGGGATAAAGTCACTGTATTCCAAGTCAAGATCGCAACAAACAGGCCAGCATAAGTTGTATCATCTATGTAGCAAAGTCAGTGTAAAGCCCCAGTCAGAAAATCCAATCCATGGCAGTCTGTTATCCATCCCAACTATGCTAACATTAAAAGCATCTTGTCTCAGAGTGGAGATGTTGATTTGCTGGGGCAATGAATTGTGCTAAGGTACCATCAATCTAGATTGGTTATGACAAGTGGCACATTAAAGCTTTCAATATTTGGAGGGGGTGGGGGGTGGGGGCACGCCGCCCCCACACTGAGTTTTAAAATGTAGGTTGTAGATGTTGATATGTTTTGTTTTGATTGTCAACTTGGTGTACACGGTAAAATATTTTATTAGCTCTGCTGACCTAAGGTCGCAAAGCTCAGGTATTGCTTATGTCTGTCCATCCAGGTGTTGTGGTGAATGTTATATCATCCACACCCTTCAAAGTAAGTCCTTGTGACTTTCAAGACTTTAAAGTACATGGAAATTTGCCTGCAGTATTGCATGATGTACAGGTCAAAATATGAAGATCTTGCAAACATGCAAGTTTATTGAATCTTCTATTGCTCTTTATCATGTTTTTGAAATGTAATGGGGTTGTAGGGGAGGCCAAATTTTCAACCAAGGTTATACACAGCACCATCTGTCGTTTTATGGAAAATATAAGCAAAAATGTGTTCAAACATGTGAATGTCCACATCCATAGAAATATTGAAGGTAGACAAATTCAAACTGAATTTTGCCTCACACTTATGGTTAGTCTATTGTGTAATTTGGTGGACCTTGACTTATTTTTTCAAGGTCACAAATGCTGAAAAGTTTTTAAAATATTTTTTTTTTTGTGATGGTTCAGATGTGTTTGCTTGATGATACAGATACATTACAGGAACACTGTACAAAGAAAATGTGATGTATGAAGGATAGGTGGTGCTTCCTGTAGTAACAAGCAAAACTAGTTTAATGGGTGGAAAATGCATTAAATTCCTGATTTCAAAAGCAAATTTTACTTGCCTCACCAAACCTATACCAGATGTGCATTTGGCTAAAACCCACATTTTCATGAAATATGTATGGCCATGACATATCATTACAAGGGCAACGCGCAATACAGGCAGTCAATATATATAAAAACCGTACATCAAAATTGATGAATAATGGAGGATCATTACTAAATTTATACCAAAATGTGTGTATTGTATACATAACACAAGGATTTTTCTGTAATATGAATAACTGGGACCTAGTTTATGAAAGCCATTGCAGCTTCAAATTTGATTTGAAAGTATTTGTCTTTTGAAAATTTTTCTTTAATCTGCTTTTAATTATAAATTGTAAATACATATATGCACGTAACATCACACTCACCGGCTCGTTGTACTGACAAAAGGTATGACATGTAAAATACAGGGAACTCCACCAATATTGTGCCAAGGAGAACTGGCCTAATGGGTAGAAAATACAGTAAATTCATCATGTTACCAGAAGATTGCACTTGTATTACCATATTCAGGGTCAGGAACATATACCGATTAAAAAAAAACACATTTCATCTGCATTGTTCTCTGAATTCTGCTTTTTACCGGGAGTCATAATTTTGTGGTGCAAAAGTTGCCAGAATCTTCAAATCATGCAATGTTTTGTATTAAAAAGGTGTTGCAACATCATAATTTGACCCAATTCAAAACCTTTCATCCACTGCACCACCTGGAGTGGACAAAGGAGTGGCAAGTGTATCGCAACCTATCAGCTGATGAGTTGTACTATGACCACACCCCCAGCACTGACATTGATACAAGTCATAGTAAAACGACACAAAGGTAATAGCACTCCAAGTGCAACCGGTTTCGCCCCTGTGTGGGGCTCGTCAGGCACTGAAAATTTAACAGCTGCTAATGCTGTATTATTAGTAACGTAAAGAGGGGTTGCTACGTTCTATTTTGCAGTGAGAGAAGCCAGGTAGCTCCAACTGAGTTTTATGACGTCATAAAGTGGACATTGTGACCACTCATCTGTACTGGGCCATCTCAGTGGGTTCTAGTGATGGTCTATGTCCAGTACATTGATTAATAAAGCTGGGGCAGGAAATGGGCGGGTCTGTACCTTCCTCTGTGAAGATACTTGCGAATTCATCTGTTATTATTTTATCAGTGTATTATCCAGAGTATGTGTGCAGCTGTTAAAATGGGGAATTTACTGTGTTTCCCTCATAAACATTGACACTGGATGGGAAAATGAGCATATAACTTATTAAAAATTAGCATTTAAAAAAAAATTGATACAAGTCAGCCTGAGGAAATCAAAAGTGCAGGCCCAGCTATCACTCATGACAACCCACAACCACATTGTTCTGATGACAAGCCGTGTTGTTTTTTTAGGCTCAGGCAGCCTGTTTGCCACGTCTCAGCACAGGGGCCTGGCAGTGGCTCTGGTTGTCGAGGTCTTCTGTTGAGGTGCAGTGAAGTTTCTCTGCTTAGGGTAATGTTTTTGGAGACAAAACCCGTAATTTAACTGGTGAAAAACAGCAGACATTTGGTATTACTCTCCTTCAAAGGAGACCTGGAGGGGTGATTTGCTGGCTATATAGATAATTTCCCGCTGTGATTAAAAGCTCCTGGCCAGGCACGGCTGCTGGGACTTTGACACTCAGACATACATTTTAGGTCGGTATAATTCGTAATCATTTCACGATTTGATTAGCCTGTTATTAGTGCTAACTAGGCCTATAGTGTTGGACACTGACACTTTTGGATATGGTTTCAAATTTACTATTCAGTGTTGACTTGCACTTATAGGACAACAATAAGTACATATCGTTTACATTGATAGGTTATTAATGTCATTTTCACTGATTTTCTGATTAATTATGAAAATCTGCATGTACAGCCCATTTCCGTAAAAACGGCTGCTTTTCCGCTATCACGGTAAATGCCTGTCCCTGCATATTTAACTTGTATACCAGATGTGCATTTGGACAAGATCTACATTGTCATGAAATATGAGTGACCTTGACCTTTTTTCAGTATCAGCATGTAGTGTGTACAGTTGTGCCCACATAAGATTCAGAACTTATCGAGTCTTTGAAAATCAAAGCTCCATTCAATATTGGTGGCATTACTTATTGTTTTATGCAGTAGACAGGTCAAAATGTTAAAGCCTTGTGAACAACCAGACATCTCAAATTTTTATATTGTCAACCTGGCATCAAAAAAGTCACAGTTCATCCCTTGCCAAACTTGAAGGCAGTTCTTACAACAGTCCTATTGCAGTCCTGACAGCATGCACAAGGCAGTCCAGCTCCATGCGCGTGCTATCATGTACAATGGAACTGTGAAGGCAGTCATTGCTGATGCAGCCTGTTGGGTGGCCTGTGTGGAGGATGAATTATTTAAGTGAGGCACATGCTATTGGATTTGATGGCGGTCCAGAAGAGCCTGCACAGGCTATGGAGATGGCAGTCTTATGTAGCCCATGCAGGCCTGCTATGGAGATAGCAGCCCTGTGTAGCCTGTGCAGGCTATGGGGATGGCAGTCTGGCATACCAGTTCTGACCCACATGCAGAACACTTGAATTGTGTCATCACTTTTGGCTCAGTCATGACGAAAGGATCGATAAAATTCTTTCAAAAATTCAAAGCTGTAGACATCTATAGATATATTGTCTACCTTAGTTACACACAACCATAGACATGGTACAGATGCCAACAGTATGCAAAATTATGATTTACGGGTGACCACTCTGTCACATACTTGTTTTGGACAAGTGAAAATTACAGTGTTTTGAAATATAGTCCCGTACATTTGTACTAAACTGACTGCCTACAGTGTGTGCATACTGTATACTCACAACTTGGTGTTGGTCTTATTTCTCTCTCCGAAACAGTGGTCCAGACTTTTATTCCAGGACACTCCCTGGACAGTACTTTGTATACTTGCCATGGTCAGTATGGTTTGTCAGTCTCTAAAGTGCAAAATGTTACTAAAGTTTGAAGCTCTATGAATTCCAAGACAATGTTTTCCAATATGTCTGCTTCCCTCCAATTTTCACTGCATTGTGGGTATTTTTATGGACAGCAGTCCTAGTCCTGACAGCATGTGGCTGCATGTCTATGGGGTCAGGACTTCCTTCCCCAAGAAGGCATGCACAGGACTGCAGTCCTGACAGCATGTGGTCATCAACATGTCCCAAGGATTGCCATCTTCAGTAGCTTATATTACAAAGTTTAGATAGCTTGCACATGCTACCATTTCACTCTGATACCATGTACATGGAGTTTTCATGCCAATTGCAGGCAATGTAACTGCTATGCTAGCAGCCCGGTTTGGTAAGGGATGGACCTGTTTCTAGACCCAATAGCAAGGCTCTCTTTTTCATATATTCAAGACACTGAAGATGTTCTTAAAATCAATGCACTTGATTTTTCGCCCACTGATCTGCTTGCTACCAAAAGTGTAAGTTCTGTCTGCACTTCCACTCCACATCACTTAGGCACCCTAGCAGCAAAAGAAGCCCTGGATTCACACAGGAACTATCTACTATTGGAGCTGTCTGCTTGGGGCATTTTGTGCCTCCTCCACCTCATCTTAATGTATAACTGCTTTGAATTTAATGGTGAATATAAATTTTCTGCAAATCCACAGCACTGCTATAGACACAAAAACCAAACTGAAATCCTGTTTCCTTGCTGAATTCCCTGATAGGCATAAATTTTATGAAAGGTTCATTGACGATATACTTGAATTCCCTGATTGGCATAAATTTTAAGAAAGGTTCATTGACAATCCTTTTTTTAAGGTGGCCCCAGGGCCAATTGCCTCCTAAGTACACTTTTTCTGGCTTCTGGTGAAAATCCTCTCTCTATATGATCACTTTTTTTTGCTTCGCAAATGCAGCTGAAGTAAAGCTTCAGTGAACTTCCTCAGACTCTGAATGAATGCTATAGCATGTAGTGCCATGCATTGGGACTTTATTGCGTAAAATTAGTTATTAAGCCCTTTCTCAGATAGCTTCAAATAATCAACATTAAAGCCTCTTGCTACTTCAGTTTATGTGAGTATCATGTTCACATCACATTTTATTTAATTTTTTATGCCCTGATGCAGATACCTCATTTTTAATGGAAGTAGTACATTTTACCTTGTATACAAAACCTCTCTCCGTCCATTATGTTCCAATGGACTGAAACCTCAAGCATTACTTCTGAAAATTACCTCTATATGTACCTGGTAAATATAACACCTCCTTGTCTGCAACTTCACTACATGATGTAAATGTGTGTTCCATGTAATGTGAGATGAAACCTCTTCATTGATATTAACTGTCAGTTCACTAACTTTTATGATGGTTGAGCCTTCTTCAAGAGCCTCGTGTATTCAACTACTAATCTGAATCCTCTCAAATTTATTAAAAGACTGATCCATTGGACTTCAAAACACAGATTCTTTTATGACCTCTGTTAGGTCCTTGTAAATATATATTACCTTTAGCCACCTCCAGAACGTCAGTCACCTATTTGCTTTGAACATCATAACCATATTTTCCCTTGAAAAAGGCCTTACAGCTGAAACCAGTCGGGAATAAATTACATGTACAGTTGTGATTAGAAATGGGTTCTGCGTCAACTGTCATATCCTTGCTTGACAAGCAGAATTATCTGCATAGATATAAGCAAAATCTGATGGGGGACGCTAGACCCCTTGTTGCATTTCGAGTGTGACTGGTGCACTGAGTTGCAATTAAGCTTATTCGCACACAAAGAGGTAATGGAACCAAGAGCAAAATAGCACAATTAAAACATTTTTTTATGTACATGTTTAGCATTTATGCTTCATGTGCATGCATTTTTCCCATTGGCTTACATATGATTGACAAAAAAAATGTTGCAGTATTTTTAAGTCAACCTCTTTGCTCCCACATAAAAATGCCAAATTAAATTTAACTCGTGGCTGATGTACCTTGTATGATGCATATTTTGCACTTTAATGGTTGAAAATTGGAAAACAATATAAAAACAGCGGTAAAATTGCATTCATTTGTGTGCTCCTTAGGACTGGATCACTTGTGATAAACACTGCATGTCTGGTATCATTGGAAAGTTAAGAACTTCATCTGTATCAGTAAAATGCTCAAGATTTCGTTGACTGAGTGTGACTACAATGTGGTTAATTTATGCCAAACATCACTGTTTCAAAGGTTAGAAATGTTATTCAAATGATCGTTTCTATTGGCTGTTGGTGATGTAGATGTAGTCGGATTGTCATATGACCAATTTTAATAATTAACGCGGAAGATTGGTCATGTGGACCACAGAGATTTCCCAAATGATAATTTCTGCCTGGAGTTCTGCCCAGGTCTCCACGCCATGCCGTTGGTGAAAGCATGGATGCAGGGCACTATAAGTGCAGCAAATCTGGCTGTTTTGGTGCTGTTAATGTGTGAAAACTTTGATATTTTCATAGGATTAGGACTTACATAGTTCTTCTGGACCAATCTCGTATGATTGCAAGACATATGGAGGGCTATTCACGGTACATTTGGCACTGATGAAGGCAAGGTCTTGTGCCCGGACTCCATTTGCACATCAAAAGCATTGTTTTTGCCAAACATATCAGTTTTGCCTTCAATAAATCTAACCGCTAATTGTAAATAACTTGTAAAATTAGCAAGATAATAAACATTTTATGCTGTGGAAATCAGTCACATGGGGTAACGATTATTTCAAACAAATTACTGCAGAATAAATATATGCAATGTATTGCACACTGTTACTGGCACTGGGGGACCACAAATGGTCAGGACTGCATCAGATTGAGAGTTAACGTGATCATACAACAGAAACAGGAGTACGAAGGGAACACGCTTTTCTTCAAGCTCAGGTAAATGAGTTTATATATGTCCCATTCCTGTGCAAAAAGTCCCAACATGTGTACAAAGTAGCAAACATAATTTGCATGTGACTGCAGGCACAGAAAAACCAGAAAGTGAACACAGCTATTTGTCGAAAAATTCAGGATTCCAATCGCGCTTGAAGGTATCCCATTTCTAATCACAAAGTACCAAGCATACACAGCTGTAAAATTCAAATTGTTTAATTTCCACCAACACTGGTTGTACAGGTTGTCTGATATACATTTTACAGCTGTGTAAGCTTGGTGTGACTGTATGTGAGGTCAGACTATACTTGTGACTTAATTCCCTACTCTTACCACAAACAAGCCACACACTTGGGTTTGGGACCATTTCTTTATTTGACAGTATTGTCACTGCCGTCAATGCCGCCGCCATAACCAATTACAAAGTACATGTGACAATACACATTTCCCCACATGACAATACACATCATCAAAGAAACACAACTAGTCACACAGGTGACATCACTAACTTAACTACACTAAGACTACAAAGTAAAAACAAAAAGGGACAAAGGGTGCGTGGGTCTCAAAATCATGTAGAAAAGAAGTTACAAGAACTACTGCAGAGATCTTGGAAACGCACAAGATTTAGTCACTGAACGAGTCACACACTGGAGAAACGATGTATACCCTGTGGCCGCTACAATTTGAATGAGAGCTTGACCGTTGAAACAATGCCCTGATTGGCTGGGCCTCCCGCCTTGGGAGTCACAGGGACAGTTGTTACTTCAAGTCATGTGACCCACCCACGCTTACCTAACACTCTGCTGTACCGCGGGAATGCCGCTGTTGGCGGGAATTAAACAATAATTAACATATTTAATTATACTCATAATGTTACACTTGTGGGACCACACAGATGTATACAGAAAATATGAGGCAAAATGTGTGCAAAGTAGTATTGCAGCAATGGATTCAG
Source organism: Hermodice carunculata (assembly GCA_964020975.1). Lineage (NCBI taxonomy): Eukaryota > Metazoa > Annelida > Polychaeta > Eunicida > Amphinomidae > Hermodice > Hermodice carunculata. Next base: position 89,832,339 of record OZ026620.1, on the reverse strand, counting down.
CAAGTCAGACCAGGTTATGTGATCATTGTGTCATATCTGAAACTAGGATATATTGTTTTATGTGGATGACATGGACTCACATTTTCATGGTCATTGGGGCAGATAAGTGCAAAGAGCAAACTTTCCAATTGTGGGCTTTTATAGATTTGATCACCAATTCAGTTACTTTTAACAGACATCTGTTGGATATGATAGGTCAACACGAAATTGTTAAAATTTTTATGTATATATATATATATATATATATATATATATATATATATATATATATATATATATATATATATATATATATATTCATGGTATTGTGCTTTTTACAACTAATTGGAGATACTGAGGATAATTTAAAACTGTAAATTGTGCTCATGGTCTTGGTTAACATAGTCAGATTTGACTACAAACAAGTCTAATGTTACTTTGTTCAAACTGGCTACAGTGGTAAGATCCCTAGTAGCAACCCAGGCTTTTATGACAGCAGAGCAGTAGGCCCATGGGCCTTTTTTCTTTCCTTTTTTTCTTAATCTGCAAGCAGTGCCTGTTATATTGCAGGGTTCTCCCCAGATCAGGGCCAGAATTTCGCAAAATTTTGCAAGAATCTATTTGGATTTTTGTCAATTAGTTTTCTTTTGAAAGAAAGACAAGTTTAGGAGAATCTTTACGAGAATGGATTCTCGGATTCTCTCTGAAATTCTGGCCCTGCAGATAATCCTAGCAATGTGGTGGGATTTCCATATTTTACCCAATTTGTGTAAATTTCAAGAACTACACCCCTGTCCTCCTATACCTTATAATGGAAAGCCAAAGTCACAGCTCTAATTTCAGGATCACAGCCCTACAATTTGTAGGGCTCGGGGGGGGGGGGGGGGACCCTTACATTGATAAGATTTCACCCTTTTTTGGACTACCATAAATTGCAGGTAAGAGACACATGTATGACCCTTCATGGACTTACTGATGACAGATGATACATGAACCATTGTTGACTGAACAAGTCTTTAACTGACACATTTAGCTTTGGAGGACAGGATGAGTGTGTGTCTGGCAAAGATAAGTGGGCTGACTGATGATGTGACATGCATGGACATCGTGGAACAAATTTGTTTACCCATTCTGGACTGATTTAGAATGAGCTCTTACACATTGACCCATTCTGGACTGATTTAGAATGAGCTCTTACACATTGACCCATTCTGGACTGATTTAGAATGAGCTCTTACACATTGACCCATTCTGGGCTGATTTAGAATGAGCTCTTACACATTGACCCATTCTGGACAGATTTAAAAGGAATTTGTACACATTTACCTGAAGTGGATTGATTGATGTGAAGTGATACATTGACTCTTGGTGAATCATTCATAATGAGAACATAACTTTTCATGTATCGATCAGCGACAGTGGATATAATAACCCTTTGCAGATTTGATGACTGTTGACATTGACCTTAAAGGACCAGTGTGCATTAGATTAATTTATGACTGACACTGGGCAATCATGAATACTGTGTATTGGAACAACAAGGCCAAAATATATCATAATGTGATATATTTGAAAATATTCCTTGCCAATTTGACTAAGTATTGGTAGTGTAATGTTTACAAAATTTTGTCACTTAAGGTAAAATATAACAGGGGGGGGGGGGGGGGACGTGGCTAATATGGCACACTTAATGTAAAATCTGGATGTCAAGCCCAATAGTACTGATAGTTACTGTTTTATGCATGTTAGATATATAGACATTTAAGGGAGCAGCTCTTATTTGTTTACCACTTTACATAAGGTTGGAACAAAGCCTTAGTTCTTTCATGTATTTTAGTTGCAGTGAATGGGGCATGTACAAGCAGTGACTTACAACAGCACCACACTTCACTCGAGAACTTGGCACCTAAAGGTGCACCTCTGCTAACAACTGTAATTGAGACATCATCATCAGTTGTAACTGAAAAATCTCCTGCCACAACCCTGGATCAAGTGCCAGCTACAGATGATTTACCGGCTCCTACGGCTCCTGCTCAGCCGACAACTACTGATGGAATCATACCATCCAAAGAAACCACTCTCGAGGATGAACCAGACTCTACTGATCATGCAGGTGCCAAACTTGTACCAAAAGTCGCAATTCAGAAAGCTGCAGATGGTAGCATGAAAGTCTCAATCGTCAAACCAAGTGCTACACATACTTCTGAGGAAGCCAGCATGCAAGACGAAACTAGCTTTTTAGCAAAGAAGCAAGGCTTCTTTGCTTGTAACTTTGCCAACTGTGAATATTCAACAGATGAAGCAGAACGTTTTGACCTTCACAACAGTATGTTTCATGGTCTGGAGCAATGCTTTACCTGTAAGTACTGCTCTCATATAAGTTCCAATAAGACCAGTTTGAGGGAACACTATATATCACATAAGCAGCAATTTCAGTTGTTTCGCTGTGGAGTTGAATCATGCAATTTTGGTACTGTAATTGCTGCAAACTTCAGTGATCATTATGTGAAGGAGCATCTGTCAACAACATCAAAACGTACTAAAATCACAAAATTCAAATGTTTTTATTGTCATGAGAACATGTACAGCGTGGATCGGCTCATCCATCACTTACAAGATAACTTTGTGAGGTTGTTGCAATGTCCCTACTGCCCAGTAACTTCCCAAAACCACAGCACTATAGTGTCCCATCTGGCCAAAAGCCATCAGGCAGAGAAAAGGAAAGTGGTGCGAGTATTTTGCTTACGTTGCATCAAAACTCCAACCAGAGGAGAGAACAAAAATGTGTCTCTGTCTGCAAGTAAGAAACTCTTTCAGTTGAGCCAAAATGTACCCAGCAGTCCAGAGGTGGTACATTCTCAAGGAACATGGATGACCACATTAAATGTTCCTATGCCTTTAACTCCCACAACTCCCGACAGCCCATCCAAGCACAAACCTAGTATACTGAAACGTCCCTCCACTCCAATCACTGGTGAGAGTCCTCTTCCCAGTGCCTACAATATCATGACAACAAACTCCACTCAGGAAGGCCAAAGTATAGCCCGTGAATATGTTTGTGGAGCTTGCAGTTTATGCTTCCACAGTCTCGATCACTTCTACAAGCACATGAAAAACTGTGATTCACAACAACGAATTGCTAATCTTGAAAGTGCTGTGACAATTAAGCTTGGTGGCAGGAAGTCTCGACCTGAGGAACGTCAGTGGTCGGGACCAGAAATTCAAGAGGAATCAGAATCAGGTGAAGAACAGGCCAGTGAAGAACATATGGAACCATTTAAGTGCGAGAAATGTTGTTTCATGTCATTTGAGGCAGGTGTGGTAGATGTCCACATGATGCAACATGATGTTCCTCAAGCTTACAAGATGAACTTTATATGCATGAAGTGTCCGTATGCAACTGATGAGAGCAAGGACTATATTGAACATATGCATCATCATCCTGGAGAACACTCTGTACGCATATATCAGTGTATCCATTGTAACTTACAAACAGCAATGCTCTCATGCATGGAGTCCCACTTAACTTATGCACATTCTGAGTCTGAATTCCGCTTTGAAGTAAATCAGATCAAAGTCTGTGGCGGTACTGAAGAACTTCTTAAGCTTGAATGTAAGAAACAGGACAATGCCTTAAAGCGTGAGTGTAAGAAAAAAGACAATACCATCAAAGATTACCAGCTGTCTAAAAAGACACCAGACTGTGGTACTACAATAAAGACAAAGAGTGGCCAATCCTCTAAAAAGACTGTAGATGAAAAGACAATTGGTTATGATCAAAAGAAGCTTGATGCTGACCTTGGAAAAGTAGTGAATGTTCTTCCTTGTCCGCCTAAAAGACTGAAAAAATTCCAGTGTGAGTACTGTGACAGTGAATTTCCTACAACCTACAAATATGCCATGCACCTGAAAAAACAACACGTTGGAGTGGGCCAGCTACAAGTGCCACTGTACAAATGTGCTTTCTGCATCTGGAAGGCATCCAGTGAGAGATTTATTTTGGAGCATATCCATCAGATGCACAGGAACCACTTGCATAACAATCAGAAGGTTGGTAAAAGTGGGAGACCCATTATGGCAGGATTCATCGAAGTCGGCTCAACGGAAGGAAAAGTGTGGTTTGAGGACCGACCACAAAATGTCATGACCCTGAAGCTGGTGCCCAATCAGACTGGTCCCATCAGTAAAACTGAAGATCCAGTTGTACAGATTGAACGATATCATTGTGATCATTGTGACTACAGTACCAATGACATTGAAGAGTTCAGGACACACGAGGCTTCTCATTGTGGGATATCCAGTGACTCAGATATAACAAGACCTGATAATCAAACAGTAGCAGAAGTACATAATGGCGAAAATGGCGATGAATGGACAGACTATGTGGCTATATCTGAAGGGGAGGACACAGAACTATCTGCAAAGGAAAAAAAAAATGGAAAAGCAGCAGCACCAGGCAAAACAGAAACTTTTAATTGTACTCATTGTGCGTACACTACTAACAAATTCTATAATTTGCAAAAGCACATGAAACGGCATCAGGAAGTAGCGACAAGTGGCAGTGGTTTCAGATGCACCTACTGTAGCTATGAAACAACACAAAAATGGATAGTCTCAAGGCACATACATTTGTACCATGAAAATCGTCCTGTCAAAATATTGGATATTGCAAAGAATAAAATTATCAGTTCATCAGACTCCGCAAAGCCAAAGTCATCAAAATCAAAGTCTTTTCGGACTAAGTTGGCTAAGTCAGCATTGCAAAAAGCAAGAATTGCTCAGAGTAGGTTGGTAACTGGCTCCCAAGAGAACACTGTTTCAACACTGCCGGTTGGCCTTAGCTCTGTAAACATCGGAGGCATAGGGATTGCACTTCCCACTGACATGATTTTTCGAACACCTCAGAAGTGTCCTTTCTGTGAACATCAGACCAAGGTGCGCTATAACTTTATCCGCCATCTGAAAGCTCATGAGCGAGATGGTACTGCAAAGGCACCAGAACTAGTATTGGTCAACACTGATGACGATGGTCAGAATCTGCAAGATGGTGCTGTAGATGACATTAATCCATCAAAGAAAGAAGCAGAAATAGAAAACATGAATCCCATTTTGTCCAGCTTAGTTTCCACAGACAAGGACAGAGCAACGGAAATTGATCAACCAGCATCTGCTGGGCCTGGAAAGGAAACAAAGACCCCAGAAAAAACATCTGCTGGCACATCAGGACCAATATCACTTGGTGATGTTGCTACTGTTAGTTTCAAGGAGGTGTCTCAACCAATGGCTGAACCGTCTGGTGACAAACCAGTGAGTGGACCTGATGGCCAGCCAAGCCACACGAAACCTGATCAGGCATTATCAGAAGTGAGTATACATGTATGAAGCCCTATTTACATGCTACTTGCATGGACTAATCCCATTTGGCTACCCCTCGTATAAGGGATGGAGCACAAAAAAAATGAAGCCAATGTGTGACCGGGAGGTCAAAAATTCAACTTCTCTAAACTGTCTTGGTATTTGTATTTTCAGATAGCTGAAGTAATATGGATTAACAAAATATATCATGCATATGGTTTAATATTAACATTTAAAGTATAATGCCTCTAAAATTATGACAAATTGCTTGATACAGGAACAAAAATGTACTTTTTTTCTTCAATTTATATCAGTTTTATTCTCCAGTCATAGTAAAATGTGGGAAATGTTTCAATTTTTTGCATAGCATTGCCATCTCGGGGTGATTTGAAGTAAATTTCAATGTTCATTTATGAGTTTTGTGATATTAGTGATTAAAAGGTTTTATATTTTAGTTTACTAGGACAATTGATACACATCTACCTTTTAGTTAATTTAGAAATAAAAACTTCCAATCCTCTATTGGAATAAATTCTGTCTTGCATATGGTGGGAAATTTAACATCAACAATTTCTAAAAAAAATTGAAGCGACATGTGAAATGGCTACAAATCTATAGAGGTTCAAAATATGTATGGTTAATTTCAAAACTCCGGTAATGCTTGGAACATTCAGAAGAAATGCGAATTAAAATCAATAAATTTAGTATGCCTCTGTAGTACAGTTGTAGTATTTGTGAGGTCACAAACTAAATAGCCCAACCAATGTCTAAAATCCATGGTATCTTATATTTTGTAAAAAATAATGTTACCATAAAGTTCTGTGGTAATGCTTGGGACATTTCACAAGTGAGTGAAGTGTGCATTACTTGGTTACTGGTGTATAACTGAGGTTAATTTAGTATCATATATGCTGAATTTTCACAACCAATGCCCTGGGATATCAATTTTGTATATTGCTTGCAAGAAAAGTCTTTGACAGAGTTGAAAAATGGAGATAACAGCAGTACATGTATGCTGAATGAAGAATGAACAGTATATTTCCACAAGTTGTAGCACACTGGAATGTTCATTAAATCCCACTATGATTCCAAGCAAGAATAGTTCTACTGCTACTGTGTATGTACATGTGTGGCTTGCATAGCCATTTAATAGTTGTGACAATTCTACGCCCACACAATTGCCCTAATGAGAACAAGAACTTTTATCTACAAATCTACCAGGATACCCATCATACCCGCTCATGAAAAGATCACTGGAATGACACTTGAAAATACTCAGCATGCATTTTATTGGAATTTCATGAAATTCCAATGAAAAATATTAGTCCACTAAAATGTTGCTGATATTACACTGAGATTTCAGTGACTCCAACCTTTCTCACTGGACCATGTCCCAACAAAACACTAGAGATCATTCAAATCACTACCCGATTAGTGTATATATTACTGTTTGTTTTCATGTTTAGGCACATTTTATCTATATGAGTAATGCTTGGGAGCGGTAACACTTCCGACAACACATAATGTGTTATTTGCCAAATTTTGGAATGAAATGTTTCAAACAAAGTTTTTGGCATATCCATCATCATTGACTTTCGCCAAGTCATCACAGACAGTGTAACTGGCACAGTATCATTTTTTGCTACTTGTACAAAAGCTAAACTTCAAGTAACACTTGGGACACCTTCCATTTTGTGAATGACGTGTCCAGTTTGGCAGCCCTCATAATGCATGTACACAGACTTTACTGCCCTGGTGGCATGTATGAATTGTTTGGTGAAGAAATGGGGTGTAACCCCGGGTATTCTGACTGTTATTATATTTGAATCCATCTAAACTTGAAGCTCAGCAAATACTCTATGAAATTTAGCTAAATTTTGGCTTCAAAATATATATGTAGTATCATATATAAATTTTATTTTTGTGAAATTGCAGTAATATGGAAAACAATATTACACTTTTGTTACATGAGGCTCTTAAATAGTAAAGCATGTATAAAAAGGACCTAGTAAATTTTTCCAAAGACAAAAAAAAATTTGATAAAATAATCATACTTTTTTAAAATACAGCCTGCCTTTTGTGACCATATTTATCAGATTTCTCTTGCTATCCTGTCCATGTTATTTGACCTTTCAGAGACCACCTGCTTCAGGCTATGTGTATGTAACAACATGTTAAACATACAGTCAGACAGGTTTCCTATCATTGACACAATTGGACATCTCATTTTCCAGAGACTTTTTCTCATAGGAGAGTCACATGACCAGAATTTCAACGGGTAGCATTTAAAGAATGCAAATGGAGAGCAGTTTTAAGAAGCTAGTAATAAGCCCAGTACCCCTTAAATCTTGAGGGGTCAAATCCCTGGCAATACCTGCATCTTTGGAGAAATTCTTTATCCCATATGTGTCTAGTCCAGAGTAGCCTTAGACATGATGTTCTTTATAACGTAGAAGTTATTGCAGTTCCACCCTCTCATGCTTTGTGTGCAACCGATCGTCACTCCATGGAACCATTTCCATGCTGGCCCGGCCCTGCTGTACACCAAAAGATGCTGAATTATCCTCTGCTATTTGTGTTGCAGTTACTCAGGACTACACATGCGTGAAAGAAAATGATTAACAGCACTATTCCCATTACCTGGCCATGAAGTCTGCATGTCACTTGTCACTTGTACACAGGTGAAGCAGAAGAATACACTCAGTGGCCTGCCTGGAGGGGGGGGGGGACTTCACTTTGTACATCCGTTCACTCCACTGGTTCACTCGTACCATGCAAAATGTCTGCTTAGACGATTTTAATAGGTGTCAGTGACAAAAAGAAATTAATTGAGAATAGTAGATGAGTCCTTTCAGAAAAGTATCTTCATGGGCAACAACCCTCCTTGGGGTAGGTTGGGTGCCTGGTGCCCCTGCCTCAAAGAAGTCTGTTGAATCAGTCTTAATTCAAGAGCAAATAGGTTAAATATTATTTTATTAGTGTACAATGTCCATGGTATGCCAGAAGGGAACTGTTATTTTAAGTGAAAGCCAAAACAAGATGTTTGGAAAGAATCTGGCTTGCTGCTCAATGTTGCATGGTGATAGGGAGGTCACTGTGAATAAAAATGTTCTCCTTTTATGCACGATATTCATAGAATAAGACAACAGTGAAAATATCAGATGCGTTTGGTGAAGAAAGCGAGGACTCCTGTGTATTTCAGGCTACTCAAAAGGAAGCAAATGAAAATCAAGAGCAGGATGCTGATGATGAAGATGAGGAGGAGGATGAAGAAGACAATGATGGGGACTGGGATTCTGGCAGTGAGGATGAGGCTGGCGAGGAGTACGTGCCACCAGCGACCAAGCCAAAAATCACATCCAAAGAGCAGAGTAAGAACTTTTTTTTATATCTACATCATTTTGAGGTCGGATGACAGTAGGTGGCAGAGCCGTTTGCAGTCACTCATGTCCGTCCATCTCTCCATCTGTTAGTACACAACTGCTTGCAGCATGATAGCGTCGGCAATTTTTATGCAGGGGCCTGATAAGGCCACGGCATATTTAAAGCAATCTCAGCTGCCCGGGTTTGTATGACGTTGCCATAGCAATGGCAAGTGTGCATCAAATTTATATCCTGAAAATCTTAAATACATTTTAAAGTTTGCAATTGGAAGTTTGCCGTGCATGAGCTGTGGTAAGAAGGTGCTTACGTAGAATGCTATGTTTGAGTTTTCTTTGTTGTTTTTGTGACAAATCCTAATTTTCAGTGAGGGACCAGATAATTGTTGTCCGGATGTCTGGGGACCCAGAGAGCTGCTACAGCATTGGCAGCTCTTTGGGGGACCATATATAAAACTGCACTGAGGTCAATGGAATGGAGCCCAGTGTTATTCGAAATTTGAGTCAATACCTGTGTGCATGATAAAGTATTTGTGTGTATGAAGGAATGAACATAACTGTGTCATTAGAGAGCTGTTCAATTTGTTGTCCGGTATTTGGTCACAGTGCTCTATGAAAATGTAACGATCACATCATTGGCGAGTGCAGGCAGGGTGCTGTTGTCTCTGTCAACCTCTGACCATGTGGCTGTGTTGACCCAGATCGTACATTAAATAAACAACGTGGTAACCGCAAAGATCAGAAGCTGGTTGCAATTAGGATGATTGAAAGTATTCAATTTGATGAACAAGTTCACACAACTGCAGAGTTTAACGGTTCAGGCAGGTAGTTAACAAGACTCGTCCATTTATGTGAAGAAAGATATACTTATTTCACCCTTGATACTAACATCAAAGAAGGACATACGGCTCGCTAAATTTACGGAAAAGGGTGCTTTGATCTGATACAGCTTGCTCACACAGGTCCAGGAATATGTTTTAAGCTAGAATTCATGTATACCTGTATGTGTATGATGTAGATTTATGGGGGGGGGGGATTATTTCAAGAGTTATGGTAGTTGTTTATTTTAATCCAATTCAAGTCAATGTTCATTAGCTTTGTCTTGTGGAACTTTTTTGCAGATTGATCTTGTTCTACGGTACCCAACAAAATAATTTTGAAATGTTTGAATACACTGGCTGACCACTAGAGGTTTGTGTACATGAAAAAAAGGCCCAATTTAAAGGCTGATGCCCCTGCATTTAGGCCACTAGGCCCTGTCAAATTAGTCTCATGAATTTTTTGGACATATTCTATGAATAAAAATTTATGTTCCTTTTGTTATTAGTGGCAACACCTGCTGGATCACATAACACAGGGACCAAAAAGTGAAAAAAAAATGCTCTGGTGTGTTTCATGCTTATAAAATCTGATCAAAATACATTTTATGCTAATATGTCAAAGCAGAACAATACCACTAACACCACACAATACTAGTGGCACAACTTAATTTGGCCAGTTTGAATATTGGAGTCATCTTATGAATGCTCTGCACCCCACATTTTCTAGTAAGGTCCATTATTATAACATTTAGAAGAACTTTATAAAGTGCATGCAAGTCATGGTCAACATCAATGTTGGTAGAGCCACCTATAGTTTTATGTAATACAGGTCAAAATGTGAAAATCTTTTGACCAGTCCAGCATCCTTAATTTTTTATGGATCTTCATGAAATTTAGTGGGGTTGTGCCTTATGTTGTTGGTCACCATGACCCAATGATTGTGTGACCTGGACCTATTTTTCAAGGTCATTTAGCACCTTAAGAAAGGGCCATTTTATTCAATATCTTGAAAAAGAATAAGAATAATGATGCCAATTGTGCCACAAATGTGTAGCATGTGGAACTTTGAGATTGCATAATAAGCTAACCTTGACATGAAGATACCTTTCATTCAAATACCAGCAAGCCTGGTCTAAAGCAAAAGTAGACTTTGTTAACAGCTTTCCTTGGGACACTTTGTCGGCATTGTGCGCTTAGTGCCCCAAGAAAAGCTGTTGACTTAGTCTTAAATCAGCACTTAAAGGGTTAATTTTTCAAGTTATTGGATTGATTACATATCAGAAAATGATTTTTCTGGTGATGGTGGTCAGCAGAGCAATAGGCCCATAGGCCTCTTGTTAGAAAGATAAAGGCTTATTGTACCAAATATAACATCAATATGTCTCCTATATAGAAGTCTGATTATGCCCCCCCCCCCCCCCCCCCGAAGGAATAGAGCAATCACTGTGTCCAACCATCTGTTCACAAAGCGTCCATACGAAAACTTGAGCGCTTTTTTTCTTCAGGCTTTCATACTGGCAATTTGTACAGATTTATAATCCCCTGTAAGGACCACATTAAGTTTGAAGATGGGTAACCTTGACCCATTCACAATGCTCAGAGCCACAGTAGTGAATTTTGTTTCTGCATGACCTGAGAAATTTGTGAGGTAGGACTTTCATATTGCACAGCGTTATAGTCCTCTAGAAGGACTAAGTCAGGTTGAAGATGGGTGACCATGACCCAATTCCCAAGGTCACAGAGCCACATTGGTGAATTTGGTTTCCACATGATAACTTGAGAAGTTTCTGAGCTGGGGCTTTCATGTTGCACAGGATTATGGTCCCCTATAAGGGCTAGTTTAAGTTTAAAGATTTCATATTGCACAAGTTCCTTCTGTCTGTCCGCATTCACTTGCATTCTGCATGATAACTAGAAAGCTTTTTGAATTGGGACTTCCTGCTTGCACATGCTTATACACCACTATAATGCCTCGGTTATTCAAGTTCAGATCCAAGTGCCCTTGACTTCTTTTTCTAGGTCACAGTGAATATACTCACATCACCATGTTATTTTTCTCTGCACACTTTTGTACAGTTTGCACTCCAAGACTTTTAAGTACTACAAAGTTGTAAGTAATGCTTCATCTACGAAATTATTATATTCAACTGCATACTACAACACAAAAACATTGCAACATTATCCTTTTAGTTTTTTTTTTTAAAGCTCTGCTGACCACAGGTTGCAGAGCTCATGCCATCACTCATCTGTCTCTCCTTCCATCTGTTAAGTTTTGCTTGTGAGCACGATTATTTACAGTCCACAGTTTTCAAGATAGCCCCACATAATTATGACTTTTAGGACTTATCAAGTGTATGAAATCTAGTTTGATACTGGTGGCGCCACCTTCTTTACTGTTTATAACTACAGGGATAGATATTCCAATATGAGACCTGTGATAACTGAAGTTGTAAATGAGACAGGGATTGTGTGTGTGTGTGTGGGGGGGGGGGGTATTGATCCTGCAAATTGTGATTGCATTTTAATGTTGCATAATGTGGATGACTTTGGCCTACTTAGTCAAGGTCATAGAGGGAATGTTTGTCAGGAAATGATCTTTTTGTGATAGTTATTACATCCTAATTTTTGCATTTATATCAAAATACCATTACAGGAACTTTATTCAGACGATATGTGGAGTCATGGTGGCCCCACTGGTGTTATTGATTGGAACTAACATCATAGGTATCAAAAAACACATGAAACTCATCATTGTGATAATGAGTTCGCCTATAGCTTGAGGTGCAAGTGAGAGGACGTGTGTCATGTGCTGTCTTGTACATTTCAGATAAATACAGCAAGCGGGTACCAGGGATGAACTTGTTCCAGTGTAAAAGCTGCATATTCATGGCTCGCTACAGATCCAAAGTTCGACGCCACTATTACTACAAGCACGCCTCCTACCACCCGTACCGCTGTGGCTACTGTGACTTTAATGCAGTGGAAAGTGCCAAAGTCCGTCGACATTGTACCATAGTCCATAAGGGAAAGCCTGTGAAGGTTGTTGATGTGGAAGTCGATGGGGTGTCCAGTAGTTCAAATGCTGACGCATCAGCAAAGCAAGGTTCTGTTGCTTCAAATGGTCAGCCAGGGGAGGAGATGTCAACAAGCGCATTTGCTGATGATGAAGATGTGGTGAACCAGTGTGTTCGAAAAGATGGAATGTACTATTGGTGCAAATACTGTGGCTATCATCAAGAGTGGCTGTCCAACCTGAAGAGGCATGTCTATGCTGTCCACTTGCGTTTCTACCCATTTCGATGTCCTTACTGTGCATTTGCAATGGTAGAAGCAAACAAAGTGCAGAAACATGTCATGAATGTACACCCGGAAAAGCCATTGAAGATTCGCCGCAAAAGGTACAACAAGCCATTGCCGCCATTCACTAGTGATAATACAGATGTGCAAAGTGCAGATGAAGTAAGACAGTCTTCAACACCACAGGAAACTGAATGCACTGAATCGACTCCAGCAGGTATTCCTGAGGAGGAATTACTCATGGAGGGGGATGATTATGATGATGATAATAGCGATAATGATGAGGTACCATATGATGATGGTGGTGGTACATCAGATCATGTGCTGGATGACTATTTTGAGGAGTCAGAACAAAATAACAGCATACCTACTTTGACTGAATCAGTTGGCGATACAATTCTTCAGAATCCAAATACAGAAAATGGTGACTTGCACAAGAAAGATAAGGACAATTGGGAAACCCTGAAAAAATACACACATATAAGAATTAAGGAAGAACCTCCGTCTCCACCCCCTGTCCCCAGCATGCAGGAAGTCGATACTTCAGTCCCTGCTACCAGTCAGGGAGGCCAAGACAACTTAGCCTCTCCAGCAATACCTGCCAGAGGAAGCACGGAACATTCATCCCCTCAGGCCAGCCATGTCGGTCGAGATAACATATTCAACATTTTAGAGAACATAAAGGTGGAGAAAGTAGATTTAGGAGACTTGAATGTTGATTTAGCTTCCCAGAATTCGCAGCTGTTGTCAGGATGGTACAGTGGTCCATTTGCCAGTTTATCTCCTGAAAAAAGGTCCCCTGCTAGATCACAAGGAAGTTCTGCACATTCCACTCCACAAAGACATTTACGAGGAGGCCAGTCCCCAGGTTCCTTCCCACTAGATTCCCCGAAAAACAGAAGTCTTTGGGATTCCCCTGCTTTGACAACATCTCAAAGGTCACCTGTTCGAATGGCAACAACACCAGTAACTCCTCCAAAGCCAGCTGCCTCTGTTGTTGGACTTCCTCAAGATCATCAGGCTGGAAATCTGGGAACGTCACCTGCAAAATCCCAGATGGGCAGCACAACTGTCTCACCTGAAAAGTCTCCATGTTCTGCTTTCAGAGGGAAAATTCTTAAATGTGCACATTGTGATTATATGTCAAGGTGGGGCCAAATGGACGTCCGCCGCCACATATTAAGTGTTCATATTTGTAAGAAACCCTATGAGTGTGAGTATTGTGATTTTGGATCTCACAAAGCCAATGCTGTAGTGGATCATATTAAGCACAAACATAAGGGACAGTCAACTAAGCATGTGGTCCAACAGCGAGAGCGGCTGTTTGTATACACTGAAGCTGTGGAGTCTGGCCCTGGCTTTGTTTCATATGGTATGACTAAGGCTGGGGAAAGTGTAAAAGCAGCAGCGCTGAGTAACCCCAGGAAACAGCTTCCAGTTAGCAAAGTTGAGACCAGGCCAGTGGAGCCAGCAGAGACTGAGCCTTTACAGAAACCAAAGTTAACAGTTTCACTGAAAACACTGACTGCTTTGAAAACAAAAGTACATGTAGCTGCATCTACTAAAAGGGTAGGTGCACATGTAAAAAAGGGAAGAAAGCCTATCCCACCGAAGCAGTACAAATGTATAATGTGTGGCTGGAAGAGCAAAGACAAGAAGGCTTTTCAGAACCACTTAATGACTGAAATTGACTACAAACCTTACCAGTGCCTCAGGTGCACTAATAGACAGGTACGGATTGACAACATGGTGACCCACTGCATGCGTTTTCATAAAAACCAATCCTGCTTCACAAAGGAGTTGGACGGCCTGAAGGAAATTCAGGTAGAGGAACTACTGAAGGCTTCAGAAGTTGGTGCCTTTGTGAAACCTGAAACACCTGCCCCAGATCCAGTGTGGATAGAAAATGAGAAATCTCCTGGAAATGCCACAGAGATGGCCCAGCAAACTTTTCCAATAAAGAGAACTATGGCAGTTGCTAGTTCTGTAGAGCCATTACCAAAGAAGCCAAAGGTGGAGCTGGAAAGTTCTGCTCAAGAAAACAGTAGTTATGAACAACCCAGTGTATCTCCAAGGACCTATAAAGAAGCTGCAGTTACATCTACTGCATCATCCTCTAAGCAAAAAGGGGAGTCACCAAAAGTACCCACAATGCCTGCAGTCGATCCAGATGCACATAAGTACATATTTATTTGCATTTTCTGTAATTACACTACCAAAGCCTATACCAACATGTTTACACACATGATGAGGGAAGTGGACTATAGGCCTTACAAATGTGCGTATTGTCCTGTGACGGGAGTATTTCCGTCAGATCTGAAACGTCATTGTGCCAGCCAGCATGCTGGGTTACCCCCTAGGCAGGAAAATGTACCAAATCCCAAGTTGAGAGCCAAGATGCATGTTTTAGTGAAACAATCCAGGCAGTTGAGACCTGAATATGATACTAATTCCAAAATAATGACAGGGGAAACGCCAGAAGAACAGATACAGCAGTCATTGCCAGAAACAGACCACTTGCCAGGTTCATCACAAGATTTCTCCGAGAAAGAGGAGGCAGCAGATGGGGTGGAGGAAGTGGACCATAGCAATGATAGTGAGAAGGAATCGCCATCTGTGTCAAACAGGTTAGAGCTCAGAAAGAAACAGAAAGGCTTCAGAATGAGACGTCGTGTCAATGCAGGGAATTATAAATGTGTGAAATGTGGGTACAAGTCTTACAGTAAGAGTGGGATGCAGAGACATTTGATGAGGGAATTAAACTATAAGCCTTTTGTGTGCGACATCTGTTCAAGAGTTTCAGTAGCAAAGGGAGAATTGTGGAGAGACTGCAAGAAAAGTCATCCAGGTATTGAACAATGCAGTTACCGTAAAGACCAGGAGAAACATTCACAGCTGAAGGAATTAATGAGGAAAAGTTGGAAACCAAAACATGCAAGACTTAAGGTTAACCTCAACCCAGGGCAGTCACAACCAGAAGAAACAAAAGTGGGCTCCTCAATAGAAGAACCCAAAGTCCAAAAAGTTGACCCATCAGCTCTCCCTGTCCGAGCAGGGTACTTGACTTGTATTTTGTGTGGTAACAATCAGTACAGAGAAAAGAAGAATCTGTACAGACATATCATGAAAGAGATGGGCTACTGTCCTTACAAGTGTGGATACTGCACATGGAAAGGGATATACCCAGCAAATGTACGGGGGCATATTCTGACAGAACATGGTCCTGGAACTGCAATAAAAATTGAACGCATTGACCACAAGCTGAAGACCGAGGTGTTTGAAGTCTACAAGAAATCTTGTGAACTGAGTAAAAACCCTCTGAAGAGAACATGTAGCAGACCTGAAGGAAACATCAAGACAGAAGATGCTACTCCAGGGATTAAGCTCCAGGCCAGATACGCTGAAAGCTCAAAGAATGTCACATTCAGGTGTACACAGTGTGGCTTCACCCATGCCAAAAGGAAAAACATGGAATGTCACATCGTACGTCACACCCCTCCACGTGTGCAGTGTAATGTGTGTGGCCACCAGGACTGGTTCAAGAGCAAGATGGTCGAACACTTATTCAAGCTGCACCCAGGGCAGGAGGCACAGTCATACCGACTGCTGGACATCCCAGAGGGCCAAGGCATTAAGGACGTGAAGGTAAATCTTGTTTGTGTCCAGTTTGTCATTAACATAATCATTGATAGAAATGCATATTGACCCCTAAGGTGCTGATTTTACTCTTTTAGTGCCAAACACAACTAAAGCCGATCTACTTCAGTCAAACTGGTCTGAATTATCATTAGGATCCCAGAGTCGTATTCCTTGTAAAAAGACCTCTTACATTTTCTCCTTCAGCATCATGCTCAATAGAGGCCACTTTCATCTGTGCAAGTCAGGGCTATTTACTAATATATTACTTTCCATTGTGATTGGCAGGGCATTCCAACTCTTTAAATTCACTTGTCCTTGGGACAAGCTCTTGTGATATTTGACACGCCATACATCCTAACTTAGTTGTCAGTTTATTCTGAGCTTGTTGTCAAACCAAAATTTCTGGAAGACTGCAGGCAAATTGCTTTGAAATTTTACATTTCCTGATTGAAATTTCACTGGACCAAGGCCAGAGGATATACATTCAAGTTGTGAAGCTCTGCTTAGGAACAACGAGGCCTTAATTGAGGATTGGGTCAATATTGAGTCACACTAGAACAGAAGAACATGCACATATACTGCTGCTGTGGACCATTTTAGTCAGCCTGTTACATAGATACATACTTTACAATACATATACAGTAGACCAAATTGGCCAGGAAGGCTTCATGTGAGACAAACAAAATGTCACTATTGTCCAATGCAACATAAAGATTTGTGTCATTCTACATGGTCCAGTGGAGCATAACACTGATATTAAAAACAAAACTTTGATTGTAGAGAAACTTGACATTTCTAGATAGAGTGCGAGTCTTCAATACTTAGGAAAAGATAATCTACCAACGTCATCAGGATATGAATGTGTATTTTTGTCTCCAATGTCTTGCAGTGCTTTCTTTAAGAAAATTGAATTTCTGTTCATTGCATAACAATGAGCATACCTTAAAGTAAACATATGCCTTTAACCCTCAGTTATCTCATCTCTTGTGACAGTAAAATCACCGCTTTGTTAAATCCTTTTGTGCTCAAATCTCCTGAAAGTGCTCAGATGTAAATTGTCAGAGCTGCCTCAAAATTTTATGTAAATGTATTATTTACATGTACCAGACAACACTTTTGCTAAGATTTGTATGCAAGACCACTCATGGTGGTGTGCCCCAGGTCAGTAGCTTTCCTTGGGTTGGGTGCAATGGTCCCAACTGTTGCCAAGTAAAGCTATTGACTCGGTCATACTATGACCAGGAATGGGTTAAAATTTTAGTGGTTGAAGATTATTAAGAACATTGTGGAATTTGAGGTAGAGATATGATACTTTAAAAGTGTAAGTGTATCCTCAATTTTCAGAAATTACAGTTTTTTTAAAAAGTGGGCATATATGAGCATTATATATTGGGCCTTATTGAACTTTAGGGGACCCGAGCCCCTATAAGACTAATAATGGTTCAAAGTTCACGAAAGTTCCGGAAGTGTTGTAAATAATCATTAGCAACACGAATCACTTATCTGAGATGACTTCCGACCGGTCCTAACATGTAAATTAAGCATCAGCGTTTCTGCCGATGGTCCAAGATGGATGCTGCAAGTGCTATTGGGGACCGTATCATATAATTTTAAATGTGATCATAAACAATAAAATTATTGCTTAACTATTTCGAAGAAAAAAATTACAAGAAAGAATGAACGCTGAGACCATCCCCGGGAATATCCCAGGGCATCACGTGCACCTGGCTCGTGCAGGTAAACATGCACCCAAAGCTCATTTGGTAGATTTACCGCGATTGGTTAAAAACTTGTTCCGGTGTTGCATTGTGGTTAATATTCGAGTCAAAAGTCGTTCGGTGCATATGCAAATGGTGGCACGATAATCGATTCCATCCATGATTTCACGGAATAAATTTGATTTTTTTGATATTTTAATTACACTATGCCTGCGGCGCAAACATCTATTCTACTAGAAAAACATATAGGAACGTTACCATAGTGCCTGCGGCGCAGTAATCTTTGCTTTAGGTAGGAACATGGACATCGTTAGGGGATTTTACCTATAGAGGCTCGGGTCCCCGAAAGTTCAATAAGGCCGTATATTGTATTAATACAGAAATGCTCATGATTGACATGAAGGGAATGCACAAGCAAACTTGTTTTCCTCCTTTATTGCAGCATCTACTGATAGAAGAGATTCCTGTTACAAAGGAGGTTCAGAAAAAGCTAACGGGTGAGTGGCAAGCTATGTAGATCTTGAAGGCTTCCCAATGTGAATTTAGACTGAGTCAATAGCTTTCTTTGGTTTGACACCAAACCCATGCCCAAGTAAAGCTGTTGACCTGATGCCTGTTACCTTGGTAGGAGGTCTTGTATACAATTCTCATTGCTTAGGGCTTTCATGTTGCACATGCTTATAGTCCTGAATAAGATCTCAGACAAGTTCTAATGTGTGTGACCTGGACCCAATTCCCAAGGTCACAGAGCCATTTTAGTGAATTTGGTTTTCACACAATAACTTGAAGAAAAGTTTTTGACATAGGCCTGTCAAATTACAGGTGATTACATACTTGCAACATGTCTAAAATAACATTATGTTACCCTCTGGTATATAAAGCATGGCAGGAAATTATAACATCCAATCCCTGAAAAGCGCAGTCAGGAAAAAACCAGTTGGACCATCTTGATGTTTCATTTGAACTTTAGGCTACCTTTCATTATATACATCCTCTGTATATGCATCCCCCCATAGGGGGATGTATGTAGTGTTTAGTCCTGTTGTATGCCGTCCCCACTATTGCCGCTTAACTTCTCTCTCTCTCTCTCTCTCTCTCTCTCTCTCTCCTTTACCAGCTAATTAGCAGTATTCGAAATTTTCAATCTTGAATATCTTCAACACTATAATAGATAGAGATGTCATTCCAATTTTTATCAGGGGTTAAAAATTAAAGTTGTAGCAATTTAAATTATCCTATATAGCACCATTAGAAAATTTAAATCTTAAATAACTTCAAAGCTATAATAGATAGAGATGCCATTCCAATTTCTGCTCCAGTGTTATGGAATAGTTTGCCATACCAATATGCTTTGAAGACACACTCACTAATTTGCTATGCAGCAAATCATCTTTCCTAGTTTTCCTTATATTTCTGTCCCGTTGACCTATTGCCCCCTAATTTGGTACAAGTAATTGGTGTCTGAGAAATTTTTCCCATATAATAATATATAACCTTGAGATCAAAGGTCATGAGGTCAAATCCTTGTTGCACAGTTGGCGGAGCTGAAACATGCTCGCCTTCACCTCTGCAGCCGGGGTTCGATTCACGGCCGGGGAAGCAAGTGGAAAGAGTTCCTACCACTCTGACTGTGCACGGTTATTTTCTCGGCAGTCCTTTGGTTTCCTCCACCAAACAAGTGGGTAGGAAAATATACGCCACCTCTGTCCCATGGAGAGTGATTAATATAGGCTTGGCCTGTTTCGCAATCCATGTAAAAGATATGGGTCCATATAATCCTTGTTGCATTTTTCTGCTGACTCAGCAAATTTCACATGCATGTATTGGCTTTATACTTTCTTAATGGTGCATTGTAGGCCCAAGGTTACTATTAAACATTAAAAAGAAAGTACATATTGGTTTTCAATTGTATGGTATAAGGTTTAACTTCTTCAAACAATTGGCCAGATTCACTTCAAACTTGGTGGGGATGGGTAGGTATCTACCAGCTGTGTTCAAATGGTCATGTTCCAGTGATTTTTAGCTCTGCTGACTTGTCAGTCAGCAGAGCCTATAGAGACCGTTTCCATCTGTTGTCCGTTTGTCTGTCATTAGACTTTTTACATTTTCATCTTTTTCTCAAAAACCACTGCATGGAATGTTTTGATTTTGCACATGGATGTTCCCCAGGTAGACCTTTATCAAGTGTGGAAAGGAGATGATGATGCAATATTTTTTTCTATTTTTTATGAATTTTTGATTTATTTTTTGAAAAAAAAAATTCCTCAACTCAAGAATTATGGGATATCAAACTTTGCAACTGTAAGTGAGTGCTGCCACTGTATATGAATATATGGCAATACAGTGTATATATGGCACTATTGTATTTACATTTTCGACTTCTTGTCAAAAACAGCTTCATGGAATGTTTGATTTCGCACATGGATGTTGTCCAGGTGGATCTTTACCAAGTTTGCAAAAGAGATGATGATGCAAAAATTTTTCTATTTTTTATGAAGTTTTTAATTTGTTTTTGAAAAAAAATTAAAATTTCATTGTCTCAAGAACTGCCTGGCCAATTGCTTTGATAGAACACATAGGGTCACCTGGGATCAACTAGTTGTTATTTTGGGCACCAGGTAGTGCTGCGATTTTTTCCTATTTTTTAAATGAATTTTTGTGTGTTAAGGCTATTTTCGACTTCCCCAGAATGGCTTAACAGAATTGCTTAAAATGTTATTAGAACATAGTTGGCCATTAGACAGTAAAAGTTTGCAAAAATAATGTCGATATGTTAATTTTTGACAAAGTTATGGGATATGAATTTAAAAAACATAAGTGATGATGTCACTGTATAAATATATATGGTAATACAGTGCATGTATTGCACCATTGTATTTACAACTTCGACTTCTTCTCAAATACCAATGCTTGAGTGCTACCACTGTGCATGTATATAGCTATACAGACTACAGTGCATGTATTGCAATATTGTAAAAGCAGATTCCAGTCAGCAGAGCATAGGACATCATGATCCTCTTGTTGGATTTTTAATTTTTTGTTTTTTGTTGATTTTTGCATTCCTATTGATTGTCATGTAAGTCAGAGGGGTCTGCAATGGTAGTTCACATCATGACTTCTTCAAAACCGTAAGCCGGATTCACTTGAAACTTTAGGTACAGATACTCCATAAATTTTGCGAATTTTTTTCATATGATTGTGGATGACCTTCAGATCAAGGTCACAATATTTTGCAAAATAAAATGGTTCCCCTGCCACACCTTCAAATGGGTATGACTGAAGCCCATCAAACTTGGTTATTATTTACCCAGGTGAGACTTCCCTTAAATCTTCTCAGCCGTGACCTAGAGGTCAACTGTCAAGGTCAAACTTTCTGCAGAAGAATGGTGGCCCTTTAGAGGGGTGGCCTGTGGTGAGAGGTGCCTGTTCAGAGGATGCATTTTTTTTAAATATCATATTTGAACATGCACAATTTGTAACATTAACACTACAGTGGACACATTATATTTTGACTTTTTTTTCCCAGGTTCAAAATCTAACCAGCAGAGGGCAGCAGGGATGAAATCTACTGCCATCAGCACTTGGGATGATGATGGAAAGATGAAGAAAGCCAGCCCAGGAGTGCTTCCACGGTACAAGAAAATCAGCAATGGATTTGCATGTCTTTACTGCAGCTGGACCACAACTGTAAAAGCATCAGTGTATGAGCATATTACAAGGGTTCATAGTCCATACAGGTGGCGCTGTAGTAACTGCGATTTTACCTGCCATCATGGGTAAGTCTGTGTATCCTATGGTCTGCTTTTGTTATGTGTTGTCCTATAGATGTATGCCCTCCATTTTTAACAAAATGATCAATGATAATTTAGCCTGATATTCCAATAGGTTCTCCTGAAAAATGGGATGCCAATGTATAAAACTTGATATTACATTTTCAGTGGCTGATGACTTTTTTCGCATTAAGCTGAACCCAGCTTAACGTTGATGGTTAATGAAAATGGGAAACACTAAGCCGTGCACCATATAAAAAAAAGGAACTGGTATTTTGGGCCATTCAAGATTGTCAACATATTCACAAGCATTAACTCATAGTACTCAATGTAAAGTGAGATATTTTGGATCTAGTACAGGAACTAATTCAAGGAATGACCGTGGGACTCTTTAAACATGCAGGGCAAAAATGATGTACTGTTTGTGATCATTGCAGGAGCGAGATGAAGAAACATTACAAGAGCATGTCTCACCGCGACATGGAACTGCGAATGTTGAACATAGACAGTGGGGAGGAGCACATACATAGAGATAACAGCTGGGTAGCAGTCAGTGCCATTCAGGGTGACGTTGATCTTCCAGACGATAGATCCAGTGTCATCAGTGAGGTACAGTCTGATATCACAAGTATATCTCGCTGCACCACCCCAACTCAAATTCCCGGACAGAAATCCACACAGGGGGTCATCTATTGCTGCCACTGGTGTCGCTACAAGACTCGCTCGGAGGATAATTTTGCTGGACATGTGGGTCGTCACTTGACGGAGATGTCAAGTCATGTGAGCAAAAACATACCACATAGATGTGGTTATTGTAACTTTACCACCACATCTCATCAGGAATTCAATAGACATGTGCAATCACATACCATTGAGAAACCGTACCAGTGTGGACACTGTGGGAATATGTACTTCCAGAAACACAAGGTCAAACAGCATAGTCGGAGAGTCCACCTAGGCTTACCACTTAGCATTCTGGAAACTATTCAGCCATATTCAGAGGAAGGTGTTTTCAAGGTGGTTAACTTCCAACCTCAGGTGGTACTCCGGGATTGTTCTGTGTATAGCCAATGATTTAGGACCGCTCTCAACCCTGCTGGATTCAGCCGTCGGCATTTCTTTGCATGAGTGGGGCACTTGCCCTCGACCAAACCCAAGGAAAAGTTCTGGCTTGGGACATGTTATGCCGATATATTTTAGTTACAATTCTCATTCAAACTTTTCTTTTAATCAGAGCCTTCATTAAGGACACCAAAGCAGATAGATACCTTCCATCCAGGTTTTGGCCAATGTGTGTGTGTGGGGGGGGGGGGGGCATCAACAATGGTGGCCAAATCAGTGTACAGTCTTATTTGTGCTTTTCTGGCCAGCCAAGATAAGGTGGAGGTAACAACATCCTGAGTCATGATTTACACAGTTAAAATAGTTGAAATACGACATGGTGGTTGCCAAGGTTTAACCAGTTCCACCCAAACACAGGTCAAGATCACCCAGACGTCAAGTGTCTCTCTGCTTCAGGGTTCATAAATTTTCTGTTTAAATGGCAGCCACTTTGAACAAGACTTGTAGATATGACCCATAAGACTATCTAGCATGCCCCAGATTGGTAGCTTGTCTTGTTAGCCAGTCAGTGGTGGATGTGGCCTATTGGTGGCAGTGCTGGCAACTTTAAATATAACTTCCCCCCTGACATCCACCTGTTGCATGTGGGGACACCTGGGGGATACACAAAACTTCATTCTGTGGTTGAAAATGTCATGTGACACAGGAAGCAGGTGCTGCCACCATGCAGAGCAGTGCATTTGACATGTTGTAACTGACATTTAACCTGCAGCAGAATTTGTTATTTCAAAGCGAGGGAGAGATCACAACACAGAACTAAGTACATTGTACATACAGTATGACAAACATGTGGGTATTATAGATCATCTATAAATGTATCTTGCATGCAATGCATGAATATTGAAGAAGACATAGGCCAACTGAAATGATAGAATGTGCACATTATTGTAGCCTTTCAAGTTAAGTATGTAACGATTGGTCACTCTTTGTCAAGTGCATCTGTGTCAGGAGTTCTTGTCAAACTAGTTATATAAGCTACGAGTTTTACCAGAATATTGCGCTGTAGTTGCAGGTGGTCTGAGCTTGTGATGGGATTTATTTATATGCGAACAGAACAAACTGTTGATGTGCCATCCCACTGTACTGTAACTACATGTAATAAAGATTATACATTTTAAAAGGCAGCAGGACTGGAAATTTTCACACACTGCCAAAGTGACTAAAATTCACAAATCCTATAGGGTTTTAAAATGTTATTAAGAATCCTTAGTTTGATCACCAGCAAAGAGTAAATATTCATGAGCCAGCTGGAAAATTGACCAACATTTGGCTAGTGGCAGATGCTAATTTTGAGCCCTGAGCAGCCTGTTTTGGTGCCATCTGGTGACTGACGTTTGAATATTGACCATTTTTCTGTGGACATAATGCGCAACGTATCACGTAATATAGGCAGTGGCTGTAATGCTACAGTTGTCATCCTTATTGAACATAACCCCATTTGTGAAGTAAATATGGTTTGGTACACAAAGCAGTGTTTTATTAGATGTTAAGTTAAGGAACAGGTGTAGTACAGTATCACAAAAAGTTTGGTCTTTTAAGCAATTTCTGGAAAGAGCTGTGTTTGTAAAAGATGTTACTGTGTGGGCAGCATTACAAATGTGCTTTTTGGTCGAAGTCGACAACAGTGTTGTTTACGTGAACATATATTTTTGATGGACCAAAGAAAGAACACCGTGACCTCAGGTCGAAAAATTGTACCAAGTGTGATCATGCTGCATACATAAAATGCAGTCAATATACATGTAAGTAGTAATGAGCAAAGAGGGACATACTCTTCTGGTATTTATTTGTGACGTCTACATTTCACTTTATTTTACCGGGCTTGACATTATTATTTTTCTTTTTTCATTTCCTGCCTGTGAAGCAAGTTTCGGTTACTCTTGGGACGTCCAGTGGAACCATCCCTAGGTTGGCCTCTAAATTTTCACTTGTCCCCGTCTTATATTTACTGTATCTGGCAAGGGGAAAGTCCTTCATACCAAACACTTTAGTTGAGGCGAAAGACATTTTGTTTTTGTTAAAAGCAGTGTAAGGGGTACACAGTCATTTTTTAAAATTTTGTTGATGCTTATAGATGAACTTACACAGTGGTCACCCTCTAATAAGGTTCCCTCAAAGAAAGGGCAACCTCTCCACAAAGGCCACCTCTCCATGCCACAAATGTGGTCCATGTATTTCCTTTGTATTGTCCCTGTCAAGAGAAGTCTTCCCTCTTATTTGGCTACTTTTTGGGTTGCAGTTAGGGTGGCCTTATTCGAGGGGGGCCACTGTACTCGAAAACTATTTGGTGCTTGATGGTAAATGTGGCTTTGTAAATGTGAAAGTGTTCAAGTCGCTGTTTCACATGCTAGGTATCGCTGGTTTCCATCTCTAGAAATTGGCGTAAAGCGGGGCATGTGTAAAATACAACTGATTATACAAAATATGACGTCATGGAGTGACCATAAAATGGAGTTGTGTGTTAGAAATGTGGTCTGGTAATGTGACTGTAACAATAGAGTTGGCATAGAAATTATTGCAACAAAGTGATTATAAATACAGTGGTACCTGTCTTGAGAGACCCCTCCAATGAGAGACAGCATATCTTCTTAAGACCATTCTCTCACAACACTGTGGTTTCTTTTCCATGTTATTATACCTGTTATGAAAGACCACCTGTTTTGAGAGACCACATTTTGATGTGCCCTGGGGATGGTCTGTCAAGACAGGGACTACTGTATATGCATCTGGTCCCTTTGTGAATAGTCCATCTCAGCAGCCATTCTTGTCTCTGTTTTCAAGGACAGTGAATCCCATGCTTTAGCGTGGCCCCATAAATTCGTGACTACATCATGATTCACTGATCACCATGACACAGAGATTGGCAAAGCACAGATTCAGCACCCTATATGCCTTCATAACTGCATGGGAAATCTGCAGTTCAGCAAATAGTTCAGTTCTCACTGCTCATGAAGCAATAAGAGGTATTCATCGCAAGTGGGTTTCTTGTGCTGCCCCCTAGGCTATACCAAGGAAATTAACAGGAAGGAGGGCATATCCATGTGTTGAGCAGAACAAAATGAATATCCAGATGACAAATATATCAACTTGAGAAAACGAAAAAGCATCAGAAAAGTCATTCACTAAGTTTCAAAACTTTTTACGCATATTTAGAAAACTTCATTTGTTTGGTAGAAGAAAAAAAATGTTATTTCTAGATAGTTTAGTGATATAACTGGTGCAAGTGCCCTCACCATGGAGAAGCACAGTGCCATTGCCCAGCAACTAACATAACCAGAGCAAGTCTGCAGTTGACATTGTTCAATACGAATTTCTCCTATTGAACCAAGGTTTCCCATGATTTGCACCAGTATCTAATGTGCTCACATGCCATGAATGTGTAAATCTTGCAGCTGATTCGATGCATAAATTACCATTAAACATACAGTATGCATTAAACATACCATTACCTTACTTACATTTAAATGTGCTGGGCACTGATTCTCCTGCCTGGTATCAAAAGCCATTCATTGCAAGTGCAAATCTGTGAATGACAACATTAGGCTCATAAGTGGAAACAATTACGAGGAAAGGACTAGGTCACACTTTGTTTGTGTCACCTTTGAATATTTCAAAAGGCTTGGTTTAACAATCATACGATAGACAGTTAACCTATTGTCTCCAAACACTTAAAAAAAAAAAAAAGAAGAAGAAGAAAAGGAATTGGTGCGACTTAAATTTGCACTACTTTACTACATCATTATGTATGTGCACTGGCATGTTATTTCCTGTTTCATTTCTTAGAACAGAGGAGATAGGAAAAATACAAAATGCAGTTTGTTTTACCGGTGAATGTTTAACAGCTGTTCTGTAACTTTACGGCCACAGAAAAACCGTCAACTTGTAGGTGTGCAGCACCCTGTAAGGTTGTTCCCATGTACACCAGAGGGGGTAAAATGCAAGTAGGACATACAGGGCCACTTCTGAGGGCATACATATTACAATTTCGCTTGTGCTCCATGGCTGGGGCTGCCAGAAGTGTTTCAGCATTATTAAAAACTTTCAAGAGTTGAAAGGTATTGCCAACAAAACCAAGAAATATTTTACTTTGTTGTGTTGCAAGCGGGGATTTCAGAAACTGCAATGCCAAAATTTTTACCCCCAAATCTGGACTTGCTTTAAGTAATAATTTAGTCAGGCAGAACATGTACCTTGGTTCTTTATATTCCAAATATGGTGGACTGAATTTTTTGTTTCCAAAATCGAAAATCATATTTTTCTAACGTTATAAGAAGCCAAAATTTTTCTGTTGTGGAAAACAGTGGGTTAACATGATTTCAGCTGGAAGCTCTTTCCAT
The DNA here is from genome assembly GCA_964020975.1 of Hermodice carunculata. NCBI lineage: Eukaryota > Metazoa > Annelida > Polychaeta > Eunicida > Amphinomidae > Hermodice > Hermodice carunculata. Next base: position 89,804,921 of record OZ026620.1, on the reverse strand, counting down.
ATGGCTTGAAGATTATCATGTTTATTACTTAAAGTCTGTTTTGTGTCCAGTGTTTTGTCTACAAGTATGAATAATTCATTCATTTAGTTTCATCTCATAGCCACACAGTATCTATCTCACAGCCACACAGTATTAAATCCCATGGCCACACAGTATCAATCTCATGGCTACACAGTATCAATCTCATGGCTACACAGTATCAATCTCATGGCCACACAGTATCAACCCTTGACTTGTGTCGTGTATGTGACTTAACATCTACTTTTTTTTTCTTGCTGAGAATGAGTTCTGTACGTAACAAGCATTTGTACCCACATGTGCCATTAGGAATATCCTTCATTTGTATCTTCTCCATAATAATTGGTCACTAAGTAGTCAACAGCAAAGCTCGATAATATGATGAACAGATATTTTTATATATATATAATGGTAGGATGTAAAATATGTCATTTTGACACAGCTAAAGTATTACATAGAAGTTAAATGATTCATATTTAATATGGTAGGATATTAGGCATACAATGTGATCCAAATAGCAAGGAAAGTTTGTAGAGCTTCTGTACAGGCATTTGATGTCAATTTAGTGAAGGATAATTTTGGAGGCCAAAAGCATTTATGCTTGCTCAGGTTCAGCCTGTATCTGTGTGTTGAATATTTAAAATTAATAATGAAACTTCTTGTTGTGTGTCGGGCGTGAAAGAGGTGTGTTTAGCCATGTATGGTGTGTTCTTGTAATACTCATTAAACTTTTTGTAGAAGTCTAATGTTGATTTTGTTTGTTGTCTATCTTTGAATGTCAACACTCTGGTACAGTGGTCCCCCTCTTGTAAGGCCACCCCAATTGCACCAGAAACGTGGCCTTATGAGAGGAGTGGCCTCCGTTGAGGGGGAAAATAAAATGAAAATACCATATTTGATGCATGGAGAGGCCTCCGCAGAGGGGGATGTCTCTTGCCTGGGGGCCTTACAAGAGGGGGACCACTGTGGGGCTGCTCTACAATTATAGATTTCACTTTCCTCTTACCACTGCCAGTCCTGGTAAAAAAAAAAGAAGAAGAAAATATGGACAGTTTATGCCTGTGGGGCACTTATAAAAAATGAAAAAAACATCATATGCCACATAGTGAAACGTGTTCACTTAAGTCACTCTTTGCTGGCAAAGGAGACAAAAGAAAAGGGATTGAACACTCTGCTTGCTGAGAGTAGAATTCTGTATGTCCACTTGCTCCCACCAGATGTCTCTCCCATGTACCATTTCCACAATCATGAGATCCAATACATGCCAAGTCAAATATCTGCATTTGATTAAACGACTCCCAATATGAAAGATAACTTACAATGTGAGTGTTGACCTGTGAAAAGCCTTTTGCTTCCAATTCCATACATTTTGGGATTGATCATAAACTAAATCATTAGCAGTCCATTGTCATCTTCATCTAACCATGTTACAAAATAATTCCGTAAAACCTGTTTTGAGAGACTGTCCATAGGGCAGGCCAAAAAGTGGTCACATAAGGCAGGTGGTCGCTCAATAGAGGTGATATAACATGGGAAAGATGGCAAAAGAGACATGGTAAACGTGGTGTGAAAAGGCAGGTGGTCTTTCCTCACAGTGGTCTCTCAAAACAGGTTTCACTGTAGATTAAAATCTGTACATACCTGCAAGAAGGGTACAAGCTTAGCACAGACCCCTCCTGATGCCAGCAAGCTCCTTATGTCACATGTTAAATACAGCAGGGGCTAATGGGTCAAAAACAACAGAGCAGGGCACTCTTCATTATGTCCAATAAATATTCCATTAAGTTGCATCAGTTGGCAAGTGAGGAAGTGTCTGCCAAGGGTTAATACTTTCCTGTGGACCCAGTCTGATAAAGGCCAATAGCTGCCTGTGGACCCGGTCTGCAGAGTGTTCATACTTGCCTGTGGACCCAGTCTGCCGATGGTTTATACTTTCCTGTGGTCCCAGTCTGCCGAGGGTCAATACTTGCCTGTGGACCCAGTCTGCAGAGGGTTAATACTTGCCTGTGGCAATTACAGGCCTCCTTCCAGCCTGCCACACATACTGTATTGTCCTGAAAATTATCTTTTACTCCAGGTAATTTTTTTTTTGGGGGGGGGGGGGAGCATGGGGTATTGACTGACACAGCATAGATTCTGTTCTTACTAGTGTGTTACTTCAGAAGAAATACAGAATTTCAGTGAAGTAAACCTGCCTCTGGGTATTGACCTGCACAGGGACCAACAAAGGGACCCAGAAATATTCATGAAGAGGTCTGGTGCTCACTTAAACTGGCTGAAATTGCATGGCTAACAACATAGATAAGCTAGAACATACCAATGGACCTTACATATGTTTGGTGCAAATTCTGGGCATTCACTGCCACTTTCGCCCCACGAGCGTTCCCATTTCTCCCTGTGTTAGTGCTGCATGAACAAGACCATTCTCATTGAGAATATTCAAGTAAGTAAATTAACTGTAAGGTAAACCAGCACCAATTTAGAACTGTCAGGAGTCAGAAATAAGTCAATATTCCCGTATTATACATGTTATATAAGGGAATGAATGACATGCCTGATTCTTGACTTTACCTTTCTCCATGTCTTCAGTGTGGGTGTTCACTGATCTCATGCTGTGAATATGAACATTTGGCACAAAACAAGTATTCTCTGTTCATGAAAGTCCCATGTACAGCTACAGGATGTAATTTTTATGAAATAAAAACCCTTTAACTGCCAATTGCGACTAAAGTACCTAAAATGAACTTCTCTAAATTATCAAAAATGAATACTATACATGTATTAAAATTCTTTGTGAAAAGGCCTTTCATTCAAGGACCAGTATGTCTATAGTCCCTTGGAATATAATGGTCCAGGTCAACAGCTTTCCTTGGTGAGCTTTAATTCGGCATAATGCACCCAAAGTTTGCCAAGGAAAGTTGTTAACTGTTCAAAACTTGGCACTGAAAGGGTTATATAAACAATAAAAAGAATAACAGCTTGTTAGCAACATCAGGAGTTTCACTGTACTATCTTGGGACTTAAATGTGAGGTGTGTAAATTGGGAATTATATTTGTTAAAATTGGTAGATGGACGTTGGCATATGAGGCCATGCTACAGAAAGCCCTTGACCTGGGGCATGCAGTCCTAATGTAAGTTTCACCTCCAGTTCTCAGTAAAAAATCTTTGTTATTGGGAAGAAACACAAACACTTTGGAGATGGAAATGTCTGCCAAGCACCAGCAGAAGAAAACTTAAAAGAAACTTCTGTCTCTAAATTTAAAACCAATGCAGAAATGCATGGACAGCGTGTTCAGGAGAAACAACTTGGAAAGGGCAGGTCATGTTGCCAAAAAGATAAAACTATTATAGTACTTATAAAATACACCAGATGGGGTGCTCTTCCAGCCTGGTACACAGCAAGGGTTCCACATTTTCATGTCTGTTCATAGTTTTTTGTCTACCTATTTGTGAAATGAATGAATGCTCTGAATTAAAATTGTTGACATCTATTTCAATTCACCCTTTCCCACTCAAACTGCCCCGACGTAAATTGTCATATGCCTTAACATTTTTACTTAAAATTTCTCATTACAGGAAAACAATTTTCACTGAGGTTTGTATCGAAGACCATTTATGATGGCACTCCCCAGGTCAATAGCTTTCCTTGGTGAGGGTTGGCTGCAATGCACCCAAACCATGTCAAGGAAAGCTATTGACTCAGTGGTACTTTTACCAGGAACGGGTGAACTCTTTTTAGTGCTATGTTTTGAATTTCGTCCACAGCTTTTCATCTGTGCAAAGTATGCCGAGGAAAGCTGTTGACCTGGACCATTCTCTGTTCATTTTCAATTAAACTACAGACCAGTTGGCATTTGATTGAAATGTATTTCGCGAGCAACTTAAATCTGGAATCAGTTTAGTAAATCAGATGAGCAGGACTTTTGTTGTAATTATTATTGGCCAAACAACACTGTCTGTGCATAGACCAACTCTGCTGGACATGCAGGAATATTTTTGGATTGTTGCCATTCTGGGTACCGTACATCTCCTGTTGTATGTTGCCACTAGTTTTCAGCAATAAAGGTGCAGCTCATTGCAGCATATATGTGGCGTGGAGGGACAGCTTAACTCATTCCATACTATGGTCACAGGCCTTGGTCAGTGGTTCTGACACTGCCTTAAGACTATAGGCATGTTGGTATTTGAACGAAAGCTCTTTTCATGAAGAATTTAAATATGCAACTGTTGTCTTAAATCTAGGTAAATATACGGAAAAATCAGGGTCTGGTATGGAATGAGTTAAGTGAGGACGCCATAAGGCACAAATATGGGGCAGCCACAGACCTCATCCTATGTTTGGGATAGGACATGCACCATCAATAGACATCTTCACTACCATCAAAAACGATGGCACTGTTAGCATTCAGATATTGTAATCATCTCCTTACAGCTTTAAATTGTTTCAAACATTTACACACCCACATGCACATATTCTTATACTCCTCGCACTTGAGATAAGTATATCCCTGCCCCTTTATGTTTATGAAGATCTAAATCCAGGGCGACAGCTTTCTTATTAATCACAAAGCTCAGTGCAGAAATGCAATACAGTGGTCCCTATCTTGAGAGGCCACCTGGCTTGTGAAGCCACTTCTGGCAGGTCCCTGCTGTTATCTTTTCCATGTGATTTTACCTCTAATGAAAGGCCACCTGTCCTGAGGCCACTTTCGGGCCTGCCCTTGGGGTGGCCTCACAAGACAAGGACTACTGTAACAATTAAATTTGGCTGACCCACAGCAGTTGCAAATCATGTGGACTGCTCCTCTGCATTCCCCAACTACTTTGGTGATCCATGCTAGGTCTTTCTTGCCTCCTGACCCCCATACAACATATGGACTGGCCTGGACTGCCCCACTTCCAAAGTGTATAAACCCAGGCACTGGCTCATGCCAGCATCCACATGATGCTTTCATCGGTTGCCTAAATTCAGGTCACACATGTGTTTTGATGGAATGATGTCAGTATAAAGTTGCCTGCTGAATGGTCAGAAGATCACATCTTGACTATTGAAGTGAACTGGCTGGGCCAATTATCAGCCCATCCAGCCAACAATTAAATTTGCTAGGGTGGGCTAATTAAAATAAATTCTCAAATTTCAGGGACCAGGAAATTAACTTAACCCCCCCCCCCCCCCGCAACAAACTTAATGCTGATGTACATGCATGCTACTTTTTCTCATAAAAAAAGTCAAGATGTACTTTATTGGCATTTTCCACTGCATAGAGTATTGTGTATTCACGTATCATAAACAACACACAACATACCACCTATAAACATCAGGACAAACTATGTACACTTTCCAACCTACATAATACGTAATAGTTTTACCCCTGAACAGGATATGACAATCCGGGGAATTGCAACATCCAACACTTTTCACGGGTAAAAATGACTTCTACCATATATGAATCAAATGATATTATGACACCCCAATGAGGAGGAAATGGGCTAACAAATCAGCACGGCAGTGGTATCTGTCTACTCCAGCCTGTCTCAAACATCCTGTCTCTTTCACTACTGAACAGCGAAGGAGATGAGGCAATATGGATGACCCAAACAGAAGTATAGGCAACACAATGAATAAGTGACGATGCAGGATAATTTTCTTTCATTCACCATGAATGCATTTTTATCTCTTTGCATTAATTTTTTTCCATCAATTTTACCTTTAACTCAAGGACAAGTTATCATGGGAGATTTTATCAGGACATTATAAGTAAAGCACATGCAGTGTTTTTGTTCAGTGTATTAAATGTTTTAATAAAGTTTTTTTTCTTTTTTTTGGTTTATTGACATGAAATGTTCTGCTCTGGCATGCTTATCCTGTAGTAAGAAATCAAGATACAGCCACCCACTGCCTTTAATTATCTGATCTATTGCTGTTAGTGGGAAGTTAATGTATTTATGATAATGATAATGAAGTTAATGTATTTATGATAATGAAAATGAACTTAATGTATTTATGATAATGATAATGAAGTTAATGTATTTATGATAATGATAACAGTGCCCACGCCCTTTGGCCGCACTATCTGTATTATGGTGCTTTCATAGTTGATGGTGTCTGAAGTGGACGGTTCCCTGGTGTGGTGAGAGGTAGGCCAGCAGCCTTCTCTGCCAAGGTCCTGGTGGTCATGCAGGTTAGCCAGGGCCCCGGCAACATCAGCTGAGAATGGCCGACACGATTCCCAAAACAACCATTTGTTTCATATTTCTCAACTCTCGAAAACAACAGCTGTTGAGTTTGAACATTTAATCATGATTCAAGATCATGTCCCTGATCCATGATTAGCAGTGTAGCCATGCAGCTACAAGGCTCTCTACTTGAAGAAAATGAACTGAGTTTAGGTTAATCATGGAGCAATAAACTAATTTAATGCTCCCTTGGAGAATGTACCATAAAACTGGACACAGGAAACTTGGCCAGTTTATCTTTTTTATTGGGGAGTATGGACCAGACGAGAGGCTGCTGTTTATTAGGCATTTTATTGAAAATGTTGGTGGTCAGCAGATTTTATTCCAGATGGTAGAAGTTAGTTCTACCACAGAAAGGAGTTGTAAAACATGTCCCTCCCCTTCAACCTTTTCTCAAACGCTGTACAGGACGCCAAGATCATCTTACATGTGGTAATACTCCCTTTAAACAATGCCATTATATAATTAAAATTGTCGGCTTTTGTTCCAAGAATTGGGCTGGCCACCAGTTGAAGCCAAGCTTGCATAAACGTAAAGAGTCTGTTAAGTGTCATTTGCTCCTGGATGCTGCTAAAAATCTCAATTTTACGGGAGCGTGAGAAATTAAAGAATATTTAAGGAGAAATTAAAAAAAAGAACATGGATAGTTGGGGGAGAAACCATATGATACTGAGCATTAGAATGGCCATTAACTTGCATAGCAATCAATAGGATAGCTGCGTTTACCAGTAAGTACCCAAAATTGAAAAAATTCATTTAAAATCAGCAATACACAACAGTGCCACCTAGTGAACAATTATGCTTTACCCTTTCACAAGGAAAATATCCACCAAGTTTAAGCTTAATCTGAGAGACAGTTCTGGAGAAGTCAAAAATAGCAAAACACACAAAAAAACATTAAAAAAAATGAAAATTGTAGCATAACCTGGTGAAGAAATTAAGAACTAGGAGTCCCCATGAGTGTTCCTGTACGATATCAAAGCAATTGGATGAGCAGTTTGAACAAACATGGTAGAGACCCATCCAAGGTACATTGCCACCAAGTTTGGCGTGAATCTTATGGTTTTGGAGAAGTTGAATGTGCAATTGTGAACGGATGGACTACAGATGACTGAGCCTCCTAAAAGCTCAGCTTGACTATTAAGTCAGCTGAGCTAATAATTTTGAACACATTGGTGCAAGTGAACACCTCTTACAAAATGTACATAGCACAACCATTGGGTGCACAGTTGAAGGAGCTGCAACATGCTGGCCTTTCACCTCTACGGCCCAGGTTTGATTCACGGCCGGGGAAGCATGTGGAAAGAGTTCCTACCACTCTGACTGTGCACGGTGGTTTTCTCCGAGTCCTTTGGTTTCCTCCACCAAACATGTAGGTAGGAAAGTATACGCTACCATCTGCGCCATGGAGAGTGATTAATATAGGCTTGGCCAGCTTTGCAATCCATGTAAAAGATATGGGTCTACACTTTTTTTTTTTTTAACCATTGGGACCAGAGTGGCTCCCTCATATGCCAATATTTCCACAGATAAACCAGCACATAAGCTTCACAAACCAAGCAAGCAAGCAACTAGCCAAACAAATAAAATTAAATTAAAATTTAAAAAAAGGTGTGCTGAAGTGTTGCTTTTGTTCTGGGTCAATTCATTTGCTTCATGCAGATGTTGGGGCATTGGTTGTACAGGGGAGATGGAACTTTTTACTTTAACTATAGAAAGGTCAAGTCTCCTATTAAAGTCCATGCTTATTGCTAGCATCACACATGAGGGCCACAGTGTAAGCATTTTGCTCACAAGTTGCGGGCATTAATTTTATTATACACCATAAAGGTAGAAATTCATGCATTTGAAGTCGATCTGTCACATTACTCAATATTCAATTGATATCAAGTGCAGTATGAAGAGTTGGAACCTTTATGATGGCAATTAACAAAATTTTATGATGGATCATACCAGATAACCTACGATAAATGCATTTCAGGAGAGGATACATGCATATTAAGATCAAATTCTAACTTGACAGTCGGACACCTACACAAATGACCCTTTTCCATCAATATTACAAACCACTACTGTTTATTACTTCCATAAAACAATAGCCTTTGACCAATATTAGCCTAGGCCTACAGATTAGCAATACATGAGTCTGAGGGGAGGTGGGTCCTGACAGATATTGGCGACAGTCCAACACAAGACAGGAACTCAACAGTTTTGATGATACATGTACTTCTGTCCTCAACAGCTGGCTCTCGCAAATTACACAATGCCACTAGACTCTGGATCCCTGCCTCAGTAATCTGGTTCCAACTCAGTGTGCTGCATGATGAACATGGTGGATAGTGCCCTGCCCTGTGTAGGTACTGAAACTTGACTATTGATGTCAGGATGTTGCAGATTAAAGTCCTACATCTGGTTTCATTCTGAGATGTCGGTAATTTTTCCGAGTGTTACAAGTGGTATGGGCACTTGTCACCGTGTATCATTGCAAGTGACACAAGACGTTTGTCACTTGTGTCATTACAATTGACACAGACACTTGCAACTGTGTATCATTAATCATTACAAGAGACACAAACGTGTCACACAGTATCACAAAAAGTGACACAGACACTTGCAACTGTGCATCATTTCAAGTGACACAGACATTTGTCACTAGGTATCACTACAAGAGACAGACACTAGTCACTATGTATGACTGCAAGTGACACAGACACCAGTCACTATGTATGTATCACTACAAATGACACAGGCACTATAGTTACTACATATCACTGCAAGTGACACAAACACTTGTTATTATGCATTACAAGAAACACAGGCATTTGTCAGTTGTCACTATGTATCACAAGTGACACAGACACTTGTCACTATGTATCACTACCAGTCACACAGACACTCAGCACTATGTATCACTACACTGTGCTAATCATAACACTGTACCTCTTACAAAAAGCTGCTGCATTGTTGATCATGCAGAGGTGCCAAGTTGCCTAATATATAAAATGGGTGCTCATGCTGAAGAAAATGATGCAAAAAGTGGGAGTCCTATTATATTATAATGGAGGAAACCGGTGAAAAAGCGGGAGACAGACAAATTTGGGTGATTTATATCATTCGAAAAACGGGAGATCTCCGGCCAAATCGGGAGACTTGGCACTTCTGGATCATGCATCTTTGCTTACTTAACCACTCTTACTCAAATCCCTTCAAGGTACCCATATGTCTGATGTTGCATCTGCTTTTAATATTTCTTCATTTAACTTCATAATCAGAAGAAAACATTTTGAGTGAGAATTGTATACAAGACCAATCTGGACAGCTTGTCCAAAGTCAGTAATACATGTACTCCTTGGCATGGATGGGGCCTCTGGATGCTCAAACTATGTTGACTAAAGTTATCGATTCAATCCCAAGAAACAAATATGTTAAATTTTCTCATGCTATTATCACATTTCCAAATATTACTTTCGTGGATCCATATAACATTGCCACACAGTAATTCTAGATGCAAGAAAGCTGCTGCAGCAGGATGTATGAGGCATGTATCGGTGCACAACTGATCCAAGTAGAATGCTTGCTTGGCTCTGAACACAATGGAAAGAACCCTTTGTATTATAAGACTGATGAGTCAAGAATGACTCTAGTTGTGTCAATGAAATGGCCACTAAGCTGTACTTAACTCTCTCACTGCCAAGTTTGACTGAGTCAACAGCTTGCCTCAGTGTGCTTTGGGTGCAATGTTCCCAAAGTATGATGAGGAAAGATGTTGATCTGGGCCATTATTTATGTCTCGGCTCACTTGTGTCACTGAGGCATGATGGTAACTTCAATAAACGAAGCCCAACCACAGTTTTGTGTACAATGTGATCAAGTACAATTTTGATCTGGAGGCTCAATTCTTTTTGCTGTTGATGTCCAAGCTACACTCTACCATTAAAAAAATAACCTCTTCAAATTTTACAGGCCTGGTGACCTCATCAAAACATGTCATGGTCAGTGACATTATGTAAAATTTTAGCATTGGATGTGCATGATCTATATTCTATAAATTTGGCAAGTCTAATCCAATTACTTTTCAAGATATGAGTTTGTATATTTGACAAATTTTGGATCATAATCTCTGCCAAATTATAGGTGGCCCCACCAGTATCAAAAGACACTTAGACTTTGACCTCCTCCACAATCCCACTTACTTTCATGCTGATCTATCAAACATTAAGGATGTTTGAGAACTCACAAGATTTTCACATTTTGACCCATATATTACATATTAGCAACACCAATATTGAACTCAATCTAGAATTTCATACACTTGATAAGTCCTGAAAGTTATATGGGGCTATCGTAAAAGCTGTGGACTGTATCGCACTCACAAGCAAAAAGTTTATGGACGGACGGACCGACTGCCATGAGTGCTTGCACAAGCTCTGCGACCTTTGGTCAGCAGAACTAAAAGAGACAGACTGACAAACGTAAATGGATCGCATAAAATCAGAACAAACTTGGTAGAAACCCACCTGAGGCAGATCTACACCAACTTTAAAGTGGATCTAGGTAACGGTTTGAGGAAATTGAAAATATGAATTGTGGACTCACAGATGATGGACAGAAAAACGGATACAGACGACTGACCATCCTATAAGCTCAGCTGACTAAAAAGTCAGCTGATCTAAAAACCAGAGTTTTTCTTGCAGCCTAATAGCTCAATGCAATCACAAAGTTTTACTTCTTTAACCTTTCGTGAGCATGAAGCTCAAAAGGCTTTTCAAAAACCTGTATTTTATAGAAAAAAAGTAAAAAAAATGTAAAGGTACTTTTTGGGCCCAGATTGCCTTGATGTAACAGATACAGTTCAACTTCCATACACAGGCAATGCTCATAAAATTTCTGTCACATTACAGGTGGCGCCACTAGTATCATTAGCAACTAAGGCTGCCCTCCCCCACAATCCCACCAAATTCAGTGAAGATCCGCCAAAAATTACAGATGCTAGAGTGTTCAAAAGTTTTTCACATTTGACCCCTATATTGCATAATATTGTAGGTGGCGCTGCCAATATCAAAAACCTAGATTTTCATACACCCTGTAAGTCCTGAAAGTTATATTCTGTTAACTTGAAAACTTTGTATGGTATCAAGCTAATGAGCAAAAGTTTTAGGACGGACAGACAAACACGACAGATTGCATAAGCTCTGTGACGTCAGCACAGCTAAAAAGGTACAGCTTTAAATCTCCATGCAGAAAACACTGGTAAAAGGTTATTATAACAACTTTGGTCCTACAATGATGCTTACAACATAGTGATTCCCACCATGAGTTTATGAGCTAGGGGATCAAAGGAGTGAAAATAACACCTCAGAGGATGAGCCAGGAACTGTTCACAATCAATGGTAATATGTACGACTAAATGCTCACCAGACACTATTCAACCTATTTATTGCACCTCTATAAAATGGAGATTTACAATGTCTGTAAACAAAATTTTTGAATCCAACCACTTTAACAATGGCTATAATCAAACAGCAGAGATCAAAGTCATTGTAACAGCAGAAGCGATGAATGTCATGGTAACTACAGATGGGTTCCAGGTCATGGTAACATCAGAAGGGACAAATGCCGTGGTAACAAACTACAATGGAATGTGATCATGAATCACAGACATGAAAGTATGGCCCAATGACGAGTTAACTCTTTAACACACCCATCAAAAAGCAAGAATGACACGCTCACTACCCTTCCTGGTATATGATTTTATTTCAGATATTATATCTGCTTTAGGGAATGCAAGATCTCAAAAGTGCACGCATTGATTTCGTCACAGTGACTACTCTTGACATTAACTTGGAATTTTTATCAATAAATTAATATGTGAGTTGAATATACACAAGTCAGGAGACCAGATATTGTAAAGTATGTTCACACATGAACAGTTACAACATCATTTCTGGTTTCTTCTGTACAGTTATATCTGTAGCTCTGACACAAAAATGCCTCAGTCCCCTTCACTGAATGGGTTACACCACCAGGCATTAAAAATAAAAACCACCAGATAGCACCACTAACCGGAAGTTCCATGTCACATCTGCAAACCAATAGCAATAGCTTATGGAACCATTTGCCACACGGAATTAGAAACACCGTGTCTCTAAATGAATTCAAGTCACTACTCAAGATGTGGAATGGAATAGATTGTAGGTGCGTAATGTGTCGAAGTTAAATTCAGACCCATTGTTACTGTAGACCCGGGGCTGCGTCAAGCCACCCTTGGCTACAGGCTCTGGTATCCTCTTCACACATCTATCATATTTTACTGGTGTTTACTTAAAGTTATCAGTTTACTGAGGGTAAAAATATTTCTGTAATAATTTAATCAATACTATTTTTGGTGCTTCATAAGGATATAATCTCAACCTCCAGGTTATATTCATTATTTTAGCTATCTCGATGTTACATGACTGTGTAGTTATATTTCTATATGTGACGGCAAGGAGCCATGGCTCATGTTTTATACTTGTTGTAAACCCGTCTTGAAATAAACTTACTTACTTACTTACTTACTTACTTACTTAGCATCATGCAACAATGATGGTACAAGTCCACAGTACGTTACAGTCCATTAAAGTAAAAGTGACCAGAATGTTTTGTATGGGAAGGTCTTAACTGAACACAGTGTCCATTCAGCAGGTAAGTAATTTGAGTCTGTTTCATTTTGTTAAAAAAGGAGTATACACTTACCAGCAAGATATATCTACAATGAACTTGGTTCATATCTGCATCTACAATATGTTATACATTGTATTTGTCACAGAAAATAAGTCTCCTGTGGCCTGGGGACTCAATTCGTATGGCACAGAATTAATGTCTTCAATCTCTTGAAGTACGAGGCACAACAATGGCAGCGATATAAGCACATGGTTTTGAAGTGAAAAGTTTCAACATTTCATGCAATTTGATGTTTGTCACTTGCAAATAATATGCATGTAAATCACAAGAAAAACAAATCAGTTGACAAATAAGTCACGAATACCAAAGGTCAAGACACTGTTTATGGCAACTTACACTGCTATACCCAACTTCAGGGACAGATTGGTCCTTCAAAATTTTTAGCCAAATTGGGAGATAAAAATGTAATCACGGCAGAATTTGTCCTAACTCCAATAAAATTCCTGTTAAGATAAACTAGCTATGTGCAAATTTCTTTAGCCAAATGAATGAAACATTAGCATTTGGCTAATTGGCTAGCTGCGTCAGCAGTCCCTACAGCTGTGAAGTCACTATGTTAAGTGCAGAAGTTCTCATCTTGAGGCTGTCCTCAGACTCACAACCAGAGCCACGCAGGGGGCATGAATGTCTCGCCAGCCTAATTCAAGCCACTCTGAAGTTTTTTATTGACAGACGGACAAACATCCGGAAAGTGACTGCTTAGTCTCGCCAACAGCTTATGCTGGCGAGACAATAAAGTGAACTCTCAAAACAGGTGGTCATTCATGACAAGTCCATCAACATCAAATTAATGTGAAGGGTGCTTTGGAAAGCTTTTTCCTTTTGTTTGTTAGTTGTGTTTTGCTGCTATATTTTTTTAAAGAGCTATTAATCTTTGAATAGAGGTTCATACCTAGGTCTTCAAACTGAATATTTACATATTTCTTGAACTTGTGATACAACATAATGAAAAGTGTGTCGAGGATGGTCAATGTCTAAATGAGTCTCGATGTGATCGAGCTGTCCAGTCACTAGGTCACAGTGTGAGCACTCATACGTCCGTAACACATGATGACCTGTGTGTCCTTGCATGTGCAGTCGAAAGTCCTTGAGTGCAGCAGTGGTAAAAGGACACAGAAGGCACCGAAAGGGGGCAGCACTGTCCTGGGGGGACAGGTGGTACTTCTGGTGACGGAGAATAGAAGCTGAACTTATATCACAATGGAAAGTACACTTGTCACAGGCCCACACTCCCGATGCAACAGTCCCATCTGCTCCATGGAGGTCATCCACACCTGAAAGTAGAATGGTAGAGCAGAAAATCAGGTTGAGCAGAATCACGATGCTGCATACTACTGGGGTACTCCAGGAAGAAACAGGAAGCTGACCTTTCTCAGTGATATTGTTCATTGCACTGGTCTCTCCTCCTGGCAATAGGCTCAACGCAAAATGCCATGATGTTCCATCACAAGCACCATAACATTAAACACAGACCTGCACGTCCCCAGATATTTAAGAGAAATTATATATTCCAGGTGCATTAATCTATCCCATTTAGAACAGTCATGCATGTCTGGTCAACAAATCTCACCCAGGTCAATCCACCAAGTGCCCTCGTCCCCCCCCCCCCCCCCCCCCCCCATCTATGGAAGTAAATTGTCACATTACATTAATACGGGGGGGGGGGGGGGGCAGACTGTTTTTTTTTTTTCTAGGTTGGCTCCATGTCTGAAGTCCTCATCAACACAGTATGCATGCTAAACAGATTTTCCCTCATATAAAAGAAAATAGTTATCCTCAAATAGTAATTATACAAGTTACAAGAGCAACAGTGCCACATCTTTTATGTAGTTCTGAACCCCCAAAATAGCACAATCTAATCTTTCTATGCTCCATATATCCAATCCAGTCACTGTCAGTCCAAAACTACACCTTAATTAATCACTATTATCACATTCAATACGATAATTTTGAAAATTCAAGGCTGCAAGTGCCAAATGAGTTTATCAACAAGTCATCAATGGGAAACTATCAAGCCTTTTTCACAGCCTTTCAGCAGCAGAACAAGTGCTGTCAACATATAAATAGAACAAAAGTAAACTTGAGCTTGCCTGTGAGAGCATTCTTAGACTGTACATTCCCTTCTGATCCTTCTGCCTCACAGCCAGGTCTCATGACCATCATGAATGTCTTCACTGGCCTCATAGCAAGGTCTCATAGCCTTGAGGCATGCTCTCACAGGCCTCACAGCAAAGTCTGGTGGCCATGAGGCATGCTCTTACAGGCCTCACAGCAAGGTCTGGTGGCCATAAGGCATGCTCTTACAGGCCTCACAGCAAGGTCTGGTGGCCATAAGGCATGCTCTTACAGACCTCACAGCAAGGTCTGGTGGCCATAAGGCATGCTCTTACAGACCTCACAGCAAGGTCTGGTGGCCGATGCATGCTCTTACAGACCTCACAGCAAGGTCTGGTGGCCATGATGCATGTTCTTACAGACCTCACAGCAAGGTCTGGTGGCCATGAGGCATACTCTTACAGACCTCACAGCAAGGTCTAGTGGCCATGAGGCATGCTCTTACAGGCCTCACAGCAAGGTCTGGTGGCCGAGGCATGCTCTTACAGACCTCACAGCAAGGTCTGGTGGCCCTGATGCATGCTCTTACAGACCTCACAGCAAGGTCTGGTGGCCATGAGGCATGCTCTTACAGACCTCACAGCAAGGTCTGGTGGCCGAGGCATGCTCTTACAGACCTCACAACAAGGTCTGGTGGCCATGATGCATGCTCTTACAGACCTCACAGCTAGGTCTGGTGGCCATGATGCATGCTCTTACAGACCTCACAGCAAGGTCTGGTGGCCATAAGGCATGCTCTTACAGGCCTCACAGCAAGGTCTGGTGGCCGAGGCATGCTCTTACAGACCTCACAGTAAATTAAGGTCTCATAACCATGGGGCATCCTTTAACAGGCCTCACAGCAAGGTCTCATAACCATGAGGCATGCTCTCACAGCACAGTTTCATAACCATGAGGCATGCTCTCACAGCACAGTTTCATAACCATGAGGCACGCTCTCACAGCACAGTTTCATAACCATGAGGCATGCTCTCACAGGCCTCACAGCCAGGTCTCGTGACTATGAGGAATACTCTCACCAGCACTCCCTCCCCATATTTTGCCATAGCATATAAAACACTTTTCACTGCTGGGGGCTTCATAATAAAAGATTTTTTCTGTTCCTAAAATAATCTTGAGAGAATGCATGAGCTTAGCTTTAGGCCTGACGTATATGCATGTGAATACACCTTTAATATTGGTTGCATTTAATACCATGAAATCATGCCTATCACAATTACTAGTGTATGACTAACTATTATTTGTATAAATACCAAGCTGTGGGTGGCTAGTATGATAGTCGTAAAATGTGACCTGAATGCTAGTCCCCCCAGACAAATATATATATATATATATACATATATATATTCATGAACTAATGGTATGTTTAATTGTTATATGTGTATGTGTGAGTAAACATATATGCATATGGATAAACATGTACATGTATCTCTTCAAGTTGATTGATTATATGTATTGATTCAATAGATGATTCCTGATTCCTTGAATATGTGCATAGAGTAAAACAAACATCACCGTGAGCAGTGCCAGTGGTTCTGGTTGACAGAAGATGATGCTGCAGCAGATGCCACCAGCCAATCAGCAGCTCATGGTGTCTGCTGCACCATGCAGGATCATGGAGTTCCAACCAGGAACAAACACAAACGATTGCAGGTCTTGATCCCACCATTATCTACCTTTCTATTATTATGAAGCAATAATACGTAACAACTAATGATATCGTTTTCATGTGACGAGGCTTAATAATTGCTCTGGCTCACCTGCCTGAGAATGGTCATCCTTTTGGCCAACAGAGTCACGGCTTGTGTTCTCTGTCTGTCCACCGATGACACGTTGTTTCGCAAATGCATCAGCACTCTCTTCCTTAAGCTTTTCAGATACAGCTGTGTTCAGCTTTGAACTCTCCGTTGGTACCTCCACCTCTGGTAACATTGTGAACTCCTCCCTCCCATTACAAGTTGAACCAGGAATGCTTTGCACCAGTAAGTCATTCTTGGATATCTCCGCTGGTGATGTCCTTTCGTGTGGACTTGGTGATGGAGACAGGGGAGGCTTTGAGGACGCCTCTCTCAGAGATATTTGTAGGGCTGACAGGTCTGGCAGGCAAGATTGCTGATGATTTGAAGAGTGCTGTAAGCGTGGCAAGGACAAATCAAGTGGGCTCTCAGGTGGGGATCCACTTGGCAGCTGTAGTTCAGCTGATGATGCAATTCTGTTTTGTTTTGCCTCCACAGATGGTGCCACAGCTGTTGCAGATGTATTTTTGGTCTTTTCTGACGGTGCTTCCACATACGTTGTAGCTGGGTTTAAGGTTTTCTGCAGCCCATGCAATCCAGATGGCATCACTGGGCTGTGTGACTTTGCCATCAGAACTGTATCTAAGACATCTTCCATAATTTCAACCACTATAGAGGTAGCTTCACCCTTCAAGGCTAAATCTCCATTATGCCCTTGTTTGTCACAAACAATAGCATTTGTAGGAATGTCTTCAACAGAGTTAAAGTTTTGGTACTGATCAGGGACAGTCTCTGACTCTTCTTCCCCTGAGGCAGAATTCTCACCACTGCCTTCAGAACTGCTGCCACTCTGAATCATGCTACTTGCTTCCAAATGATCCCCTGAGGTATGGCTTCTCCCTGCACCTGATCCAGTCAAGTTCAATGTAATTGCATCCTGCTGCACCGATTTAGTCACTGCCCTGGACGGACCCATTGCAGAATTTCTGCTTTGAATGCCTTTAGAACGGTTTAGTAGTGACATCCACATTTTCACAATTGGGCATTCGTAAAACTTCCGGCCGACTGAACTACAGTGGATGTGCATACAATTGTTTTTTGTATCCTTGTGCAGCTCTTTCCACAAGTGTCTGCAAAATTTATGTTGCCTCGATGTTTTGTATCCACATGCACAGCATCTGTAGGCACCATTCTTAAACATACACCTGCCCATTGCTACAACTTTGTGGGCAAAGGCCTCTGTGCTGCTCCCCTCATCAGACTCCACTCCTAATGAAGCAGCATTTCCTGTGCATATATTAACTCCACTTCCTTCAGCAGAATCAGCTACACTTGCATCCTTGCTTTCACGGTTGATCTCATTTTGGTTGGCACAGTTGATCTCATTTTGGTTGGCACGGTGGATCTCATTTTGGTTGGCAATATCAGCCCTTGTATTGTCATTTTGGATGGCAATTCTAGCTGTTGCATCATTATATTGATTGGCAATACCACTTGTATCATTCATTGGGGTGGCAATAACAGTCCCTGCATCGACAGAATTTTCATTATGCTGGACGGCAAAATCAGTTGTTGTATCATCATGTTGGATGTTACCAGTCATTGCATCATCACTTTGGTTGGTTACACTAACTGTTGCATCATCATTTTGGTTGGTAATACTTCCTGTTGCATCACTACTCTGGTTAGTCACACCAACTGTTGCATCATCATGTTGGTTGGTAATACTAACTGTTACATCATCACTCTGGTTGGTTGCATCATTATTTTCACTGGTAACACCACCTATTATATCTTCACTTTGGTTGACAAAACCAGTTGTTGCACCATCAAATTGCTTGACAAAACCAGGTGTTGCATCATAATTCTGGTTGATAATACCAACTGTTGCATCATCACTCAGGTTTGCAACACCAGCTGTTACTTCCTCTTCAAGTATCTCAATATATTGGGGTTGCGAGCGTCTTGGTCTTGTTTCATGTTCAAGTTTGATATGTTGTAAATTGAGTAGATCCATACTCTGACACATATTAGGATCCATTACATTTCCTGCCATACTCATCTCCCTGTCACCAGCCACATGCTGTGGTCCTGTATCGTCACACTGACTGGCATCCTTCTCACTTGCCACCTCGGATGTTCCACTTGAAGTCCTCAACCTCTTAACCGGGGGCTCAATAGGGACAATAACTATTGGCTCTGGTCCATTCTCAAAGGCAACACCTTGAAAGAAATCTTCAAGTTCAATTTCAGTGAACATATCTGCACCTAATTTATTTCTGTT
Organism: Hermodice carunculata; assembly: GCA_964020975.1. Lineage (NCBI taxonomy): Eukaryota > Metazoa > Annelida > Polychaeta > Eunicida > Amphinomidae > Hermodice > Hermodice carunculata. The sequence continues at coordinate 89,785,807 of OZ026620.1, read as the reverse complement.
AAAATCCAATGCAATGTCTTTGGAATTTGAAAGCATTTCACTTGGAGTTCCTGCAGTAAATGGAGGACTTATTGGTTCATACTGTGGTATTGTGCAATTCCTCGCCTGATCTCTGGTCATGCTGCCACACACCACTGACAGATGACCCATTGGTACTGGTACATCACCCACTTGAGGACTTGGCACTGATGCCAGTCTCTGTTGTGGACTTCTTTGTGGTGCATTCCTCTGTGGCACTCCACCTGGCACTGGACTCTGCCCTGGACTCCTCTGCGGCACTCTACCTGGTACTGGACTCTGCTGTGGACTCCTTTGTGGTACTCCACCTGATACTGGACTCTGGCGTGGACTCCTCTGCGCCACTCTACCTGGTACTGGACTCTGCTGTGGACTCCTTTGTGGTACTCCACCTGATACTGGACTCTGTCGTGGACTTCTCTGTGGCACTCTACCTGGTACTGGACTCTGCTGTGGACTCCTTTGTGGTACTCCACCTGATACTGGATGCTGTTGTGGACTCCTCTGTGGTACTCTACCTGACACTGGACTCGGCTCAGTACTCCTTTGTGGAACTCCAGCTGGTACTGGACTTTGCTGTGGACTCCTTAAAAGCACTCGTCCCGGGGCATGCGGTACTGAACTCTGCTGTAGACTCAACTGCGATACTCCACTTAGAATTGGACTCTGTCGGGGAGGCCTCCTTGTTACACCACCCTGTGGCAAAATAAAGTTATTTGGTGGTACTTGTGCGCGTGTGCTGGAATTCCGCAAATAGTCAGTCTGAAAATTCACTGATTCTGATGCTGAATGACAGTAAACCTGATGTGTTGGCTTTGACTGTGGTGATATCTGAGCAGGCTCATGCCAAACTGGTCTGTTTTGATGAGCAAGCTGTCGGTCACGAGTTGCACTCATTTGTTGAGCACTTTGCTGCCCAGAAGTTGCATGCATTCCCAGAGCAAACTGTTGTTGGGGAATTGAGCTATGTGCTCTGGCAATGCCTTCAAATTCCTGCAGGACGATGTTTGGAGATCCTGTATGCATGCGGGCAGCCTGTCCCTGTGGGTCTGTAGTGGTGCCCACTGGTGCCGCAGTATGCTGTGGTACCCACGGCAGACCTGCTCCATTCACGTTAGACATGAACACCTGCTGCTGTGCTGTATGGCTTCCATGGGTAGGGGTATGATGATGCAGGGGTGGTGGTTCTTGGTGTCTTCCAACCTGTACAGGTAGCTGCGAGGAGCTGTATGCTCCTTGAGGTGGTGGTCCTTCTCTCCAGGACTGCCCTGGTACAGCAGACATTGAGCTGGTCGCTGACATATATGGAACCATCCCTCGGTGGTGCACCTGTCCTGGGGAATCAGATGCTTGTGATGTCCATACATTTGCTCTGTCACTGTGTCCATAATTCACATGGACACCAACTCCTGGTACACGTATATTGTGTTGTGCCTCGCGATTATGTAACTCTTGTCCTTGATATATTATACGGTTAGCTTGTGATGACAGGTTGTGTGACAGAGACTGGGAAGTGCCTGGTGCATACACTCCCGGTATTTCACAGCCTTCAACGCCACTACTCTGTGGAATTGGGACATCATCTAAAACCACTTCTTTCTTACCACCAAGTTTCTCTATGGCTCTCAGTGCTTTCTGTGGCTGCAACTGCCCAAACACAAACAGAGCATCACCCAGAGATACTTTCTTATGCGCTTCTTTCGCCACAGTCAGTTTCCTTAGGATGATGATGGGCAGCATTTTACCAGCAGGCAGATACTTGATCCCCTGGATTCTGTGCACAGTGCGGCAATGTTGAAGCACTGCATCAGCACTGGAACTACCATAAGCACAGTGTGCACATCTATTTGGGCGAGCACGAATGTTACCAACATGCATCTGTATATGTTTCACAAAAGTGTTCCTATCGCAGGATTTGAAATTACAATCTCTGCAAATATACCATCCCTTCACTAGTTCAAATGTTGTGTTCATGCTCACATTAGTTTCTCGGTATTTTATTGCAATTGCAGCGCCCCCTGCTGACAGCTGGTTGCTGGTCTCCGCCTGCATGCTCTGCTGCCTGTTGATGTTTTTTGCCAGCACCATTGCTATTGCGCATCAAGATTTAGTCAAAAGCTCATTGTCTTCCAATTCAAGAAAGAACAGCTGCCTGCATCGACTGGGAAGTTTCCAAATTCTGGCTGATTAATATTGACCTGAACTTGAAGAGTCTGATGTCTCCCACGCAGCGCTGTAATGTGCACATCCACTGGGTCTTACTGGCTACCAACACAACCTTCCTTGCACTTGCAGCACCTGAAAGCACACAGAGGTAAACTGAGTAGGCTGTATATATGTGCAGCAGTGTTCATTCTTGGCTTCCAAGACAAAGGGTCTATGGGCCCTTTCTTCTCTTCAACTTTGGGCCATATTTTTATTGCTGGGACCGCTAGTACCATTGGCCAATTAGCCAAATGCTATTGTTTCTTCAACTTGGCTAAAGAAATTTACAAGAGGCTGAACTGTTTTAAAATAAACTAATAAGAGACCAGGGCACAACCTTCCATGAATTTTGCTTTTATTTCCAATTTTGACTGAAGATTTTCAAAGTCCAGATCTGCCCCTGCTTTAGGGTTATACATGTATCCCCCCAAAAAAGAAACATTTTGAGGGCTCATCCAGCCAAAAATGTTTTCAGGAGATTTAAGTTGCAAAGACTTCTGTCATGTGAATCATTACTGCATAACTATTTAGTAACTTTGCAGCCTGAAATAGCAACATTGATATAACTGCCCCTGTTGTTGTAGAGGCCAAATGGAATGTTCTTTTATTTGGGTGTTATTCAAAGTATTTGCCAGTTGCCACCATTCCAAGCCCCCCTAAAAGAAAATACCGATACAGTTTCTTCACAGTTTCTGAGATAATCTCGCACAAATGGACACAAACAATTTTTTTAGTTTGTCCACACCCACAGAGTTTGGGACAAGAGACAGATCTACATTTGTACTGAATTTAGCAATGATAGTACCTGTTATTTATAATTTATTATTGAAGCCAGAGCCATGCTGGGGGGGGGGGGGTGACTGTCTCGACAGCATAACTAGAACAGGCTGATTTTCCAACAGAAAATCAAATGTTTCCCCGTGGGCCCTTACTATTGTCACTCTTATTTTTATAAATAGGCATACCAATTCCAGTGATCTACAGATATGGTGAAGGTACACTCTTTATTGATATTTCAAAATGTTGATTTTTGTTGCCCACCTGACCTTGAAAAATAGGTCAAGGTCATACATTTGCAGTCACAAGCAAGGTCTTGCAAAAGTCTTACATACAAACATAATCACACAAAATGTCAACCTCTTTAAGACAAATCTTTCTTGAGTGCATCTGCAATGATTTTTAAAAAGTGCCCATGTGACCTTGAAAATAGGTCAAGGTCACCTATCTACAATCCAAGCCTAGTTGGTATTATGGTACATAAACATGCAAAATTCCAACCTCCTAAGTCAAATCCTTGCAGAGTTGTTGCATCTTTGTCAATTTTAGATTACATAGCCATGTGACCTTGAAAAATATGTCAAGGTCACCCATCTAAAATCCCAAGCAAGATCATATATAGGAACATCTTCACATAAAATTTCAACTTCCCAAGTCAAATCTTCCTTGAGTTATCACATCCACATTGATTTTAGATGAAATGCCCACGTGACCTTGAAAAATCGGTCAAGGTCATACATCTGCAGTTACAAGCAAGGTCTTACAAAAGTCTTACATTTACATTGAATCATAATCATACAAAATGTCAACCTTTTTAAGTCAATTCTTTCATGAGTGCATCTGCAATGATTTTTAAAAAGTGGCAATGTGACCATCAAAATTGGTCACGGTCACCCATCTTCAATCCCAACCTAGTTCAAATTATGGTACATAATCATGCAAAATTTCAACCTCTTGAGTCAAATCCTTGCAGAGTCATTGCATCGGCATCAATTTTATGACATGCCCATGTGACCTTGAAAAATAGGTTAAGGTCATCCATCTGCAATCCCAACCTAGTTCATATTATGGTACATAATCATGCAAAATTTCAACCTCTTAAGTCAAATCCTTGCGGAGTTATTGCGTCCGCGTCAATTTTACATGACATGCCCACATGACCTTCAAAAATAGGTCAAGGTCATACATCTGCAGTTACAAGTTAAGTCTTACAAAAATCTTACATAGAAACATAATCACACAAAATGTCAACCTCTTTAAGTCAAATCTTTCTCGAGTGCATCTGCAATGATTTTTAAAAATGGCCATGTGACCTGGAAAATAGGTCAAGGTCACCTATCTACAATCCCAACCTAATTCATATTTTGGTACATAATCACACAAAATTTCAACTTCTTAAGTCAAATCCTTGCAGAGTTATTGTGTCCGCATCAATTTTACATGACGTGCCCATGTGACCTTGAAAAATAGGTCAAGGTCACCCATCTGCAATCCCAAGCAAGGTTTTATATGGGAACATCTTCATAAAAAATGCTTCCAAAGTCAAATCTTTCTCGAGTTATTGTGTCTGTGTTGAGGAAAAAGAAGAAGAAGAAGAAGAAGAAGAAGAAGAAGAAGAAGAACAACAACAACAACAACAACAACAAGCGGAAGAAACGGGTGCAAAAACAATATGTCCCCCCGTGCAACGGGGGGACATTACTCAAGCCACCCCGAAGTTTTTCTATAACGTATGCTCATTCCTGCATGATGGAACCAATAAAGTGTGACAGACATGGTACAAATCTGTAGTGACCATCACTATCAATCATTTACCAACGTATGGAAGCCCTACCCAGTGTAGTTAGCAAAATAATGCCACTCCAAAGTTTTTCAACAATGCTCACACCTGGAAAGCGAGTGTTTAGGCTCGCCAACAGCTTATGCTGGTGAGACAAAAATCTTCTTCCTTGCATGCGTTACAGGTTGGTTCCGGGCCTTCCCAGTATGGCGATGACATAAAGTGACTTCTGTTGGCTGGAAGTGACGAGAGACACCAAGGAGTTGAAGATGTTTTGTGACCACGGAACAGCCAGGTCTCAAACCTGCAACCTTTGGCACCAATCACCTAGCCAAAAAAGGGAACGCTCATACCAATTGTACCAAATCCCCATTCCTAAAAAAAGAATGCTTCAATGGAGACAGGTGTGTGGGATTGCCATAATCAACATGGTCCAGTGCATTGTATTTATTCCGGTACAAATGAAGCACTTTATTTGGAGTTGTCCCAGATCGGGTACTGTATTTTTGCGAGTTCACCAGCAACAAAAGAACAACAAAAATATTCATGCTTTGTGACCACAGAACAAACAGGTATGTGTATTCACAATCAGAGTCCAGCCAACTCTGGTGATTTCTCCCCATGTATTTTTATTTATTGGTCAATTATTACATAACCTGTCATTCATTGTATGGTTGTCTTGGGAACACAAATTAGCTGTAAATTGATACCAAAGGTTCTGCAAGTTTCATTCTTCCATGCCAAGTATTAAAGCAGTGTTAAGTATTTTCAGGTGAACCATACCTGCAATCAAACAGTTGAGGCCAGATACTGTGGTCCAAAAGTTGTGGGTGGATGTTACAGTACATACTACATGTATTTGATGACAAGATTGCCCTTTAAAAAGTGAACCCGCTGGAGAAAGTAGAGCACAGTGGTAATTGCAGTGGAAAGGTTCAGGCTTATTAACCCTTTCCCCCTTAAACTGGCCAAAACCGGCTGGTGGTCAAATGTCATCTGCTTCAGTGTTTTCAACTAATTTCAACAGTTATGAAAAACAATTTAACAGAGAAATGTACATGAGACTTATCAAGATCACATGCCCCAGGTCAACAGCTTTCCTTGGCATGGGTTGGGCACTAAGTCCCCAACCCATGCCAAGGAAAGCTGTTGACTCAGTCTTAATTCAAGGGGGAAAGGTTTAAAGTTGCTAAAGACTTGAAGGCTGTAGGAGAACACACTGGACTATTTTGGTACAAAGTATAATACATGGTATAAGATGCTTTCTCTGTGAATTAGTCGAAAGGGATACTTTTACAGACCTATTGCACAGGTAGCAAAGAGTCTGCGACCAGTCATGGTGCACTGAAATCACCAGGCTGAATCATACAAAAGCAGCTGCCGCTTCTTAAATCAGATAATTACACATGCATGTTTAAAATAAATGCAAAATATGTGATGGATATGCACATCACCATTATACATTGCCAGTCATCTATAACCAATATTGACCACCGTCTCGTATGCAATAATGGCCTTGACCCATGTTTCATCACAGTGCTAGAGCAGTCCTGAACACCTCACCTCTAAGAGCCTTGCCTGCTGAACATACCAATCTCCACATGCTCAGTTGTTCTCACTTTTTTTTTTACGAAAATTAAAATCCAGGCATCTAGCAAGATTTGAACTTGGACAGCACGGGACATGAGTGTCCACTAACTCATTCCATACCAGTCCCCGATATTTCCATATATTTATCTAGATTTAAGACGCCAGTTGCACATTTAAATTCTTCATGAAAAGAGCTTTTGTTCCAAGTACCAATATGCCTATACAGTCTTAAGTCAGTGGTTCTGGCACTGCCTGGCAAGTCATGCTGCAGCTGCTGCAAGGGCTTGCCAGTCAGTGCCAAAACCACTGACCAAGACCTGTGACCATAGTAAGGATAGAGTTAACTCTTGCGCCATAGAAAGCGACTCACTGCAGTCAAATTGTCAACAGGATGCGACTGTAGTCAAAATTCAATCCTATCAATTCCAAGCTGGCTACCAAATTATGTGACCTTTGACCTTTAAAGTGAGCTTCTGACTTCTAACCCTGAAACTGACTTGACCAAAAAGTGCATGATATACTTAAGTAGTTTTGAAATAAATTTGTTTTAAACATTTTTACATATGAATGGTTAGTTTGTATAGGAGGAAAGGGTTTGTAACCTGCAGCTTGCCTGTATGAACTGACATGGTTGGCATAAAGTTCTATGTAACACAAGTGGACCCCAGCAGTCAAGATTTACAGGGACAAGTGGCAAGGCCCTGGGAACCTGGGCATTTACAAATTAATCTTCAGTATGATTCTCATTTCAAAGCTTGCATTACAGCAAAATGTAGGTCTGGTAATTCTATAACTGTTACAATGTACATGTATCATATAATTATCAGTCCAATGTCACAATGACAATGTGGGTCTGGGATGTTGTTACAAAGTAACATTGTAACAAAACTTTAGTGTGTTTAACCATTTTGATTCAATTCATGGAAACAAGAGGCCCATGGGCCTAATGCTCTGCTGGCATCCTGGCTGTATTGCACCTGTTCATTTCAAGGTTGTGTCCTCAAGTCGTTTCTGAACATATAAAGCTTATGTACATTTAATGTAAAAATTGTCCACCAGAGAGCCCTTCGCTTCACATGTAATCATAGCTTATTTGTGTAACTCCTGTGATGAATATTGTTGCATGTGCCAAGACAACAATGAGTGAGTCCTTAACTTTATGTCCTGCGTGACCTTGGGACAGAAGATTAAGGACACCCAGATAAATGTAATACAAGAGGCCCATAGGCCTGCCTGGTGCTGTGCTGACTTTGCCATTGCAGTCCAAGTTACACCCTGCCATTACAAAATCACCTCTTTCAACTTTACAGGCATGGTGACCTCACAAAATAGGTCAAGGTCACTGATATTACATACAATTTTAGCTTTGGACATTGTCTATATATCCTATAAATTTGGCAAGTCTAATCCAATTACTTTTTAAGATCTGGAATTTTATGTCTTAAAACACATTTTGGCTCATATTTTCCATCAAATTATAGGTGGAACCACTTGTATCATTATCAAGTTAGAATAGTTGACCTCCCCCGCAATGCCACCAAATTTGGTGAAGATCTGTTACAAATTAAACATGCTACAGTCATCACAAGATTTTCATATTTTGACCCCTATACTGAATAATATTGTAGGTGGTGCCACCAATATCGAAGAAACTAGATTTTTATACCCTCTATAAGTCCTGAAAGTTATATTGAGCTAACTTGAAAACTGTGGACAGTATTGCAGTCACAAGATTTTCACATTTTGACTTGTATGTTAACTAGGTGGCACCACCAACATTGATGTCAACAAAGATTTTGATCCACTTCGTAACTCTTAAATGTTATATGGGCCTATCTCATTAATTGTGGGGTGCAGAGCCTTCACGAGTTGACCCCTATATTCAAACTGGCCATTTGACCTTGACCTTCGATTCGGATTAAAAAATTGTTATGTTCAAAATATGTGGCCCACTTTCAGCTTTCCATATATAGTCTGCTAGTTCAAATGCGGTAGTAACTTTTAGAATTATTGATGAAAAACAATAAACATAGACAAGCATGAAACTCCATAATTACTGGGTCACAGTGACCAAAAAAAGTAGGCCACCAACTAAAGTTTTATGTATTATGTAATCAACTGCACTTTTTTATCTGGAGGCTCAATTCTCTTTGCCATTGATGTCCAAGCTACACCCTGCCATTACAAAATCACTTTTTCAACTTTACAGGCATGGCGACCTCACAAAAAATACGTCAAGGTCACTGATATTATATAACATTCTAACATTAGCCATGGTCTATATTTCCTATAAATTGGCAAGTCTTATCCAATTACTTTTCCAAATATGGAATTTCACATCTTAAAACACATTCTGGCTCATAATTTCTGTCAAATAAAAGTAGGCGCCACTAGTATCATTAGCAAGTTAGACTTTGACCTCCCCCACAATCCCACCAAAATTGGTGAAGATCCGCCAAAAATTATAGATGCTAGAGTGTTCACAAGATTTTCACATTTTGACCCTTCCAGTACATAATAATGTAAGTGGCGCCACCAATATCGAAAGAGGCCTATCAACACCAAATTCCATCTCATTGTACCTCTGTTGTTAATATCGAACCACGAAATACGTCAGTAACAGGAAAATATTTTTACCATTGTTACATAATGGATATGATCTGAAATAAAGGATATCATAAACATGTGTACTGATGACGATGTGCACAAAAAAAATGTAAGCTACTGCCCTCCAAGGGTCGCGAGGTTACTGTCAGGTAGGAGTTCGGATATTGAAAGCTATTCATAAATGCAAACTTACATTTAATCATCCATAGACCACACAGATGGGAAGGGAAAATCAACTGTTTCTTTAGACTTTTGCATACCGTAGGCATAAGCCATAGCTGTTTTGGTGAATGCCAGAATTTGAAACACAACAAGACCTGGCTTGTCCTGATGCAAATTCCAATTTATTGCATTCATTCTTGTTCTTGTTTAAAAATGGAATTTAGTAATTTTTTATGGGAAATATCTCTTTTCCTACGAATTATCCTTGCCCAGACGGCAAGTTGGACTCCTCTGGCTGTACCATGGAGCTGCACTCCCTGCTACACTTGTTATTCCATGTACAGTCAGACATGTATGCTACTGAGTACATGTATTTACACAAGGAGAAGAATTTCTATTAGCCTCCAACCTTTATACCAATTTATCAATGTTCGATATTCTATTTCACTGTTGTAGTCGCTTTGTTCTGTTTTTTGGTTTTTTTTAGGTTGATTGTCATTGGGTTGCTGTTTTTATGTGTTTACATCAGCTTGTCTTCTTATTTACTTCCAAGACACAGCACGGACCAACTTTATTGTGTGCATATTGTATGTACATGCACTTTTGTTTTTTCTGATATGTAGAGACAGGGTATCAATAAACTGTTATAACATCAAAGACACACATTTGTATTGTATTTGTGTCTATTTGCCCAGAACCACTTCCTAGTAGTCAATACCCTATTCCGCAGTCCGAACTCTTTACTCTCCATAAGCTAACCTGTCCCTGTCTAACCTATATACATATGGAATTACTATTGTCCATATTGCACACATTCCTCTGTAAAATTTTGACATAGGCTGTATCAGCCCAAATAAATTAAAGGGTCTTCAGCGGGTAACTACTCAACATTTTTCGGAGCCTTTTATACATACTGCAATGACTCTGCAAAAGGCAGGGTATCAATAAAATATTACATGCTTTCTGAACACAGAATGACCAGGTCTCCAACCAGCAACCTTCGGCAAAAATCATCTGGCCATAAAATGGGTCATGCACATAACTAACTGCACCAAATTCTCTCTCTCTCTCTCTCTCTCTCTCTCTCTCTCTCTCTCTCTCTCTCTCTCTCTCTCTCTCTCTCTCTCTCTCTCTCTCTCTCTCTCTCTCTCTCTCTCTCTCTCTCTCTCTCTCTCTCTCTCTCTCTCTCTCTCTCTCTCTCTCTCTCTCTCTCTCTCTCTCTCTCTCTCTCTCTCTCTCTCTCTCTCTCTCTCTCTCTCTCTCTCTCACAACCAGTTAAAAACAGAAGGCTTATATTTTATTCCCGGAAGACACCTCCGCAGATGAACTAGACCACAAAGAGATTCTAAAAAATATCGTTCAGAGAACACATTACCCTCTGTGCCTGCTATCTTTTTTTCCTCAATTCTGTAATTTTTTTTGAGACTTCACAGGAGCCATAATACAGTGTAACTACAACAAACATTGGATGACAAGATCACTACTTGTGTGCCTCTCACCTAGCCTTCAAACAAAATATTTCAAAAGTTTCATACATCTAAAAATAATAATAGGAGGCTGGTTATCAATGGGAACATGGTCCAGTATAATGTGCATCTCTGATAAAAATTTGGTGAAGCTGCAATGTATCCTTGTTGAGATATAGTAACATCGTCCCCTTGTGCTCCCCTCGGACGACCGTCAAACAAATACTTGAAAATCTCATAAAAAAACTTGAAAATCTCATAAAAAAACTAGAACAGGCTTATTTTCCTACAGAAAATCAAATGTTTCCCTGTGTGCCCTTATAGGTCACCCATCTATAATCCCTACCTAGTTGGTATTATGATACATAAACATGCAAAATTTCAACCTCCTAAGTCAAATCCTTGCAGACTTCTTGCATCCGTGTCAATTTTAGGTGACATGGCCATGTGACCTTGAAAAACACGTCAAGGTCACCCATCAGCAATGCCAAGCAAGTTCATATATGTAAACATCTTCACATAAAATTTCAACTTCCCAAGTTAAATCTTTCTTGAGTTATCATGTCCACATTGATTTTAGACTAAATGCCACCGTGACCTTGAAAAACAGGTCAAGGTCATACATCTGCAGTCACAAGTAAGGTCTTACAAAAGTCTTACATGGAAACATAATCACACAAAATGTCAACCTCTTTAAGTCAAATCTTTCTCAAGTGCATCTGCAATGATTTTTAAAGTGCCCATGTGACCTTGAAAGTAGGTCAAGGCCACCCATCTACAATCCCAACCTAGTCCATATTATGGTACATAATCGTGCAAAATTTCAGCCTCCTAAGTCAACTCCTTGCAGAATTGTTGCATCTGTGTCAATTTTAGATGACATGCCCATGTGACCTTGAAAAATAGGTCACGGTCACCCATCTGCAATCCCAAGCAAGGTTTTATATAAGAACATTTTCACAAAAAATTTCAATTTCCCAAGTCAAATCTTTCTTGACTTATCGCGTCCGCAATGCACACAACAATGTGTTGAAGAAGAAGAAGAAGAAGAAGAAGAAGAAGAAGAAGAAGAAGAAGAAGAAGAAGAAGAAGAAGAAGAAGAAGAAGAAGAAGAAGAAGAAAAAGAAGATAAAGCGGAAGAAACGGGCACAAAAACAATATGTCCCCCCACTGCACAGGGAGACATAATTCTTCGTGGAAAGAGCTGTCATTCAAGTACCAACATGCCTATAGTCTTAAGTCAGTGGTTCTGGCCATGCCTGGCAAGTCATGCTGCAGCTGCCACAAGGGCAGCTGGAGCATAACTTGCCAGGCAGTGCCAGAACCACTGACCAAGGCCTGTGACCATGATATGGAATGAGTTAAACCAGTTACCCATTAATGAGACACGCTTGTGCAAGACAAGCTATGGTGACCCAAGTGCACTGGGTTGGATCAGCAGTTCTGGGAAATGGAGGCCAGTATCAAACACGTCCTACACTCTTGTACACAAGACATCCTGCATAAGGCTAATATAAGTTCTATCCTAAACAAACACCTCCAATTATCCAGTGATTCATGTGACTGCAAATAAATTTGACTATCTATAGATGAGGTATTTTGAATAATTAGTCAGTTAGCTTAATTGTTCAATCTTGACACCCATTGAATAAAATATGGCACCTTTAAAATATGTATATTAATCTTTGAAACACTGAACTCCATCCCTTTGATCTTTAGTCATGCAGATGCTGCAAGCTGTGGACTATTATTAACCCTTAAAGAGCTAATCACTGCTATAGCTGCTTTCTCATTACCATTAAACATATATGGTTAAAAGGGTCAAATTCCTCATGAAGATACCTTTCATTCAAATACCAGCAAGCCTGGTCTGAAGCAAAAAGTAGTCTTAGTCAACAGCTTTCCTCGGGACACTTTGCGCGCAATGCGCAATGTTGACTCAATCTTAAATCAGCACTTTAAGGGTTAAATTGATCTCTACATCGGTTTTGTTTTTTAACATAATCAATACAATAATGTCTATGTGATACATCAACATTCCTATATGAAAACTATTCTGTACATACTCTTTAGCCCACCATGTGAAAAGTGAACTTGTTGAACTCACATCATCCCCAACAGGTTGTGACATCATGTGCTAATCAAGTCAATACACATGTACAAAAAAACCTCGTTTTTTAATATGGCCTGTGAAAATCACTCTGTATGTGAATCCTCCTTTCCTCTCATGAAGACACAGGCGGGTTGATAAATGTAGGGGGAGGCTCCCACCTTAACTCTTTCAGTACTAATCATGACTACAGTGGATCTGCTTAAGTTAAACTAGTCTGAATTATCATTAGGATCCCAGATTCGCATTCCTCGCGAAACCTTTCATTCAATTACCAGTATGCCTATAGTTCCAGAGAGAATATTCTCTGTCAACAGCTTTCTCGGCAAGCATTGCGCCCAATGACCCCAAGAAAAGCTGTTGACTCAGTCCAAAATTTGGCACTGAAAGAGCTAATAACACCTCATTTTTTTTTCTATGTTTCGGTTTTGTTCCTCTGTACCTGTGATTCAAAATGTTATAACATGAAACACATGCATAAATCTACAAATACTACCATGACTGAGCCACATACATGGCTCCCTCACCCTGAGATAACTGAACACTTCTGACATCCAACGGTATTTGCACCATCATGGGAATGTTTATTCATCACAAGCCAGAGCTGTTCTTCTACATTCATGTCGATATGCATTAGATAGCAGAATCTGTACAAAAAAGGTTACTTACGATGGTTGAAAACAAACCAGGAGCCTTCTGCTGGCAGAAATAGGCTCTGTTCACTTCATAGCATGAACATATGCAGTCATTTGATTTTTCATCTCTAGCAGTCAATCGGATAGTCACCATGCAAGACATATTGACTTCCAAGTCAGAGGATGGATTTTGTGTTACTTAGTTACGTCATGCCACTCCATGGTCCAGTTTTTGACACAAGTCTCTATAAGTTATGTATATTGTACAATGACTTGCAAAAGTGGGATAATTTTGGCCATAACTGCATTACCGCCACATAGCCAATAGCCACAGAAGGTACAATTTCAATATTTATTTAGCTAACAAAACTCTGCAGCTATTTATCACATTTATTAGCCATTTATAAGTGATGATATCACTTTCCAGTCCAAAATGATACCACAATGGTAAGGTAACGTCCAGCCAGATAGATAAATTGATGAAAATAATTCGGTAACAGAGTCCAGCAAGATACCAAAAAGACAATTAAATTACAGAGTGCAGTAAGAAACCACAATGATCAGGAAGTGATTCATTTGCACAGTCCAGCAAGATACCACAATGCTAAGAAGACGATTCAATTGCAGAGTCCAGTAAGATACCACAATAAAGAGCATTAACTCATTCCATACTATGGTCACAGAACTTGGTCAGTGGTTCTGGACCTGACTGGCAAGTCATGCTGCAGCTGCCCTTGTGGCAGCTGCAGCATGACTTGCCAGGCAGTGCCAGATCCACTGACTTAGGACTATAGGCATGTTGGTACTTGAACGAAAGCTCTTTTCATGAAGAATTTATATATGCAATTGTCATCTTAAATCTAGGTAAATATACGGAAAAATCAGGGCCTGGTATGGAATGAGTTAACTTATAAGGGCTCTAAATGAGCACCAGTCATCAGCGAAAAAACTGCCACTAGACAATGTAGTTGACAGATGACATTTTTCAAGTTGTGGTTTCTGTTCAGAAAGTCAGTTGACTTGTAAATCTTTCAAGTCCCCTTGCTCTGCATATGGACAATGTGTAGATCTGAAACCCTGACAGTGCTGAAGTACACAAAGATAGTTGACACCCACCCACCCCTGACCACCCCCCCACCCCCCCATACAAGTGCCTTGCTACAGATGACTGTGAAACAGTTCACTCCAAGACAACCTCGTTAAAATATGTACATGTAAATCCAAACTCTGGTGAAGTTTTCTTTAAGTCTCACCTCTGTGTAGATCTATGTAATAACAGGAGCAAGGTGACCACACAGAGAAGCCCTCTTGCCTGCTAAGCTGATCCAAAGGGCAGAGCGATCTTTGGTAGCCCTGAACAAAGACAGATGGTGTCGGAAGACGAATTCGTTTTCACAATGATCCCAGTCTTTGTGGTTTAGTAGTAAAGTTTATTATTTCATGACTTAAAAAACATCCTGTTTTTGTTGCTGTAGCTGATCAGTGGCTGTAACAGCAGCCGCAATATAAATGTCAGCTAGCACACCACTGTCACATGTTGATCCATTAGGTCCACATACCAATAAGGTGGATTACACGGACGTGAAGACAAAGTGCTTGAAATCATGCTTGATACACAAAAGAAACTTTTGCATACAGAACATGGTCTTACATCAAAGTGTTCACCTAATTAACCCTTTTCCTCTTGGATTAAGACTATCAGCAATTTTTGTTGTGGCAAAAAGCCTGTTGACTTAGGCCAGGCTATTCTGACAGGGCTCCTCTACAATTCTCATTCCAAGCTTTTAGCTCAGCTGACTTGTAAGTCAGCTGAGCTTATCTGATGGGTGTCCATCAGTTTTTGTCCATCTGTCCAACAATTCACATTTTTAACTTCCTCTCTAAAACCATTACCCAGATCCACTTCACTCTTAATGAGAATCTACCATGGGTGGATTCCTACCACATTTATTCAAGATAGCCGGCGTCATACTCCAGTAATTTTGGAACTTTTTTCTGAATTTCTTTCTTAATTTTTTGACAACATCTGAAAAATCTTCTCCAAAACCACCATGTCAATGGCTTCAAAATTGCATAGGGGCACTTCTGAGGACCTCCAAACCTTAAATTTGTTCAACTGGTGGAGCTGCATTTTTTTGTCTCCATTTTTTCACGACTTTTGTGTGTTTTTGCTATTTTTGACTTCTCCAAAACTGACACTCAGATAGTTCTGAAAGTCTGTAGAAGGGTTGAACAAAGTTGTTCACTAGGTTACATTTTAATGATTTTTTTTTTCAATTTGTGTACATGTAGGTGAATCCATGCATTGCTATTGATAAAGTAAGTCAATTGGGATTGCAATGGAAAGCCACATTTTTTATTTCTCCAAACCTATCACACGGATTCACTTCAAGCTTGGTGGGGACATATGCTGGCAGGGTTTCTACCAAGTGTGTTCAAATGGTTACCTTTCAGTGATATTTGGATTTTTCTTCTTTATGGCAAAATTAAAAAAAAAAACAAAAGTAAACTTCCTATCCAAAACCGACAAGCCAATTGGTGCAAAATGCACATGGACACTTCTGGATCCCCTGACCTTTATTTGTTCAACAGGTGGTTTTGCAATTTCTTCCTTTTTTTTTTTTTTTTTTGGTGCAAATTTTTTGTGTTTTCGCTACATTGTATTTTCAACTTCTTCAAAACCATCCCTTAGATTGTTGTGAGACTTGAATATGGTCTGTGGGAGGGTCGACCATACTTCTTTACTAGATTGTGATAATTTTGCTCCCTGAGTTTTTCAATTTGGGTACCAGTCTGTGAATGCATGCATTCCAGTTGATAACTATGTATATGGGGATTGTAATGGAAAGTTACATTTTCACTTCTCCAAAACCACCAATCAGATTCACTTCAAACTTGGGGTTTTCTGCCAAATTAAAATGGTCATGCTCCAATGATTTTTATATTTCTTTTTAATTCATTTTTTTTTAGGGGGGGGGGGCAAAATTTTTTGAAGATCTTTTGCAAACCCATTCGGCAATTGTTTCAAAACTGCATAGGGACACATCTTGGGATTCCTAATTTATTCAACAGATGGTGCTGCAACTTTTTCCTATTTTTGTATGAAATTTGCGTTTTTGCTTTTTTCTACTTCTTCTCCAAAACTGTCACTCAGATTGTTCTGAAACTTGGTGGAAATATAGATCGTAGGAGGGGTCAACAAAGTTGTTCACTTGGTGGTGATACTCTGGATCCTTGATTTTAATGATGCATATTAATTTCCTGCAACAAAGCACGGGTTTGACGCTTGGCGACGTGGGGACGTGCAGGGCGCAACATTGTCACAGACAGGTCATATGCTATTTTTTCACGAAATTAGCATTTTTTGAGAAATTTAAGTTCACAAATGCCAAGCTGGTATTCTTCTAGAACTTCCCGAGCCATACATAAGAAAAATTTCCATATGCCTTTTATTTATAAGTATTCTGTATTTCCAAAATATTAGTAATATCCCACTTGTCTTCACAGGTATCAACCCATATCTCGCTATATCTCACCAAGCGAGACTAGGCAATCAGGTGTGCTTTTGGGGCAGGCACTTAATATGCATATCTCCTATTCAGGTACCTGTCGGTTAATGCATGCATTCTGTTTCACTACTATGCAAGTCAATGTCATTACTATGCAAGTCAACCAAGATTCACTTCAAACTTGATAGGGTTTGTGCCAAGTTTCCCTGAATGGCCACGCTCCAATGGTTGTTAGATTTTTATAGTTTTGTGGTTCTTTCCGCAAAATCTTAAAAACTTTTCTTCTCCAAAACTACTTGGCTAATTGATCAAAATTGCAAAGGGACACTTCTGGAGATCCCTAGACCTTAATTTGTTCAACAAGTGGTGCTGCATTTTTTTCTGTTTGTATGAATTTTTGTGTGCTTTCAATATTTTCAAAATCTCCAACAAACCCATCACTCAGGTTGTTCTGAAACTTGGACAAAATGTAACTTGTGGGAGGGTTAAAAAAGTTGTTCCCTATGTGATGATACTCTTGCCTTCAAAGCAGACCCAAGTTTTGTGTTTTGTTTACTCCACTGAGCAGTAGAGATAAAATGGAGCTTGTTCTATTTTGGAGGCAAGGGATACTCCATGTCCCTGATTTTTAACAATTTTTTTAATCCAGGTACCTGTCAGTTGATGCATGCAGTCCTATTGATGACTATGTATTGAAAAGTCAATGGGGATTGCACTGGAAATTCAGTCTGCGCATGCAAGGTCAGCCAAGCACATGATTATCACAGTTGTCTTGTTTCTTTTACATAAAACAAATGACATTTTACCTACAACTAATTTTTAGTCAGTTTAAGGGGAAAAGGGTTAAACAGAAATACTTGCTTACAGCCTGCAATCGTCTGACTAAACTGAAGAACATCTGTGGCAAGGTTCAAGGGGTTCTGGTATTTGTTGAGCATAGCAGGGATATTGACATCTTCATTACTACTAATGTGTCATAACGGGGGGGGGGGGGGGGGGGGGCGCTTACTGGGTCTTGGAAGGAGTAGGTACATTGTACATGTAGGTTCCCTGGATGCCTTGATCCCCACATTCTACAAACACATTTTCAAACAATGAGGACAAAATTCTACATTTTTGCAACAAAGTGGGGTTCAAAGTCTACATTTTCATGAAAACATATACGTCTTCCATTCATACAGTGTGAAAGCCATTTTTTGTGTAAAACAAATTGGAAAAAAAAGTCAAAGTTCTAATGGGATGCTTCTATAGTATAAGTTTCATGACAGTAGTTATATCTGCAAGGTGGACAGACACATGCATGCACGGACATGAAGGTGACAATACTGTGTCAGCTGATTACGCGGGGGGGGGGGGGGAGGGAGGGAGGAGGGGGGGAGGGGAGAATTATTTTTATCATACAGTTTTGCTGCAACTGGCCAAGGTGTTCCCGGAGAATATTTTGTCCAAACCTGAACATAAAAAATCATAAAACGAGAGGCCCATGGGTCTAATACTCTGCTGACATACATAGGGATACATACTAGAATGATGGGTGAACAAGGCGACAAGGAGAGATGTTTTTAAATATGATTTATTTAGTAAATTTATATGGGAAGTGTATGAAAGATAAATGTAGATCAAATGTAATGATATAAGTAATGATTTTGAGAGTGTAGGTGATCACTTAGATGAAATATAGTTGTTACATGAGGGTCATCTATATTATGTAATATTCTACTTTTAGTTATGGTACCTATATCTTGTAAATTTGGTATGACTGGCTGCATTCTTTGCTGGAATAATGATATATATTTATAGAAGTTTTAATACATTTTGACTCATTATTTCCATACAACTAAAGGTGGCCCCATTAGTATTATCCTTGATTGAGATTTTGACCTCCCCCACCATCCAACCACATTTCATCAAGATCCATAAAAAATTAAAGATGTTAGAACATTCAAAAGATTTTCACATTTTGACCTCTATGTAACATAATATTGTAGGTGGTGCCACCAATATCATACTGCACTTAGTTTCTCATCTGCTTTTAACTCTGAAAGATATAGGTGTTGACATTGAAAATAGTAGTTGTTGCATTTACTGCTCATTTTCTGTATGTGTTCCAGGGTGACCTTGAGAAATAGGTCAAGGTCATTCATATTAGAACATATTATGAGTCTTGACCCAAGGTATCGTTCTTGTAAATTTTGTAGTGTAAAAATAGGGCATTGTGAAAATAATGAATTCAATGTGTCTACCATCTATTTGGCAAATTCTCATTAAAATTCAACAGGTGGCACCACCAGCTACTTCATGCACACTTGGGATTTGTCTCTGCAGTCAATAGGTAATGCTTTATTCACATCGTAATCACAGTCAAATGTAAAAGGCCCACCACTACCCACAGTTGTACCCGCTGCATGCAACCACTGCTGTGAAAAGCCTGATGAACAGCCACTTTACTTTTTGTGGCCACAAGGTTTGAACATAGGCGTTTCTTTGTAAATTTACCTGCAGTGACAGGTCACTTGCTGCATGTGGCCACTTTTTCATGGCTGAAGGGTGGCCAAATATTGCAGGTACCACTGCACTCACCTATCCATTTTATAGTCCCTGTGACCTTGAACAGGTAGGTCAAGGTCATCCATGTGTAACATTCTATTTTTAGCCATGATCGATACATATACCCTATAAATTTGGTAAGACTAGCTGCATTTATTCTTTGCTGAATTAATAAATTTGCACAAGTTTGAACACATTTTGACCATTAATTTCTGTACAACTAGATAAGGTGCCACTAGTATCAACCTTGATCGAGATTTTCACCTCCCCCATAATCTCACAACATTGTATGAAGATCCATTAAAAATTCAAGATTCTAGAGCATTCAGAAGATTTTTACATTTCAACCTATATACAGTGGTCCCCCTCTTATAAGGCCACCCCAAATGCAGCCAAAAAGTGGCCTTATAAGAGGGGTGGCCTCTCTTGAGGGGGAGAATATAATAGTAATACCAAGAATGCTGGCCTTTCAAGAGGGGTGGCACCTGGTGAGAGGGGCCTTATAAGAGGGGGACCACTGTATTACATAATACATAATAGGTGGCCCCACCAATATCGAACTTGACCTAGATTTTCATACACCCTAGAAGTCCTGAGAGTTATACTGGGTTGACTTGAAACTGTGGATGGTATCAAGCAAAAGTTTCCGCATGGCTGGACAAACAGGAGCAGTAGCATATAAGCTCTGTGACTTAATTTCAGCAGAGCTAAAAATATATCAATCAATGGAATGTGACCATTTGAATAAAACTATGTCTGAATACACCATTCGAGGTACATCACCACTGAGTGTGAAGCGAATCTGACTGATGGTTTTGAAAGAGAAGTCCAAAATATGGATTGTAACAATTGCAATTCCCATTGACTTACGTCGCAATCAACAGGAATATATGCATTGACCAGAATGTATCCAAACTGAAAATTTTTTTAAAATCAGATATCCAGAGTACCATCATATTATGCAAAATTTTGTTTCACCCTTCTACAATGAATATTAGCACCACATTTGAACATAATCTGAGAGAAAGTTTCGGAAAAGAAGTTGAAAAAAAGTGTAAACAAAAAAAAATCACCAAAAATATTTTTAAACAAGAGGGATGTGTGAGCAGCCCATGCTCAGCTGACCTTGAGATTCATCACACTTGTGGTTCTGTGAACCTTGGATAGGATAAAATAGGTAGACACTTATTCAAAGGTACTTCCGTATCAAGTTTGACACCAATCTGGCCAAAGTTATTGAAGTTATAACCATTACAAGAAATTCCCATATTAAATTTTCTTAATAAAACTTTTTTAAAGAGTTTCCAAAAACAAAAAAAATCAAAAAAATCACTGGAGCATGACCATTTGAACAAACTTGATAGAGACCCACCCAAGGTATATTGCCACCAAATTTGAAGTTAATCTGAGAGTTTCTTTGGACAAGTCCAAAACGAGAATTAGCATTAGAATGCTCATTGACCAACATAGTAATCAATAGGAAAGCTGCATTTACCAATAAGTACCCAAATTGAAAAAAAAAAAAACATTGAAAATCAGGAATCCACAACAGTGCCTCCTTGTGAACAACTTTGTTTGATCCTTCCATAAGGAACATATCCACCAAGTTTCAGCTTAATCAGAGTGACCGTTCTGGAGCAGTCCAAAATAGTGAAAACACACACACACACACACACACACACAAAAAAAAGGCGGGGGGGGGGGAATCTGCAGCCCTACTTGGTGCACAAATTACCAACTAGGAGTGTTCCTGTGTGATGTCCATGCAATTGGGTGAGCAGTTTCGGAGATTTTTTAAGATTTGTCAGATAAAAGATCAAAAAATAAAATAAAATAAGTAAAAAAAAAAAAAACAATGCAGGGTGACCATTAGAACAACTTAGTAGAGACCCACCCAAGGCATAGCCCAACCAAGTTTGAAGTGTATCTGGCTGACTGTTTGGGAGAAGAAGCTGAAAATGTGAATTGTGGAGGGATAACAGATGACTGACCATCCTAAGAGCTCAGCCTGACTAGCAAGTCAGCTGAGCTAAAAATCACAGTGCTACCTGTTGAGCAAATTAAGGTCTATGTGTACTCCAGAAGTACACCAATGCAACTTTAAAGTAATTGGCCATGTGCTTTTGCAGATTTTTTAAGATTTTGCTAAAGATGACCAAAAAAAAAAATCATTGAAAAATGCAAAAATCATTGGAGGGTAAACATTTGCATAAACTTGGTGGAGACCCACCCAAGGTATGTCCCCACCAAATTTGAAGAGAATCCAGGTAACAGTTTTGGAGACAAAAATAAACTGTAAGTGTCAATGTCAATGTCAATGTACGATGGACAACTTACCATCCAAAAAGCTTGAAGCTCACTGTTTAAAGTATATCACCTTTCCAGCTGAACTTTTGTCTTTCTTGCAAATGACGAAAACTTTCAATTAAGTATTTCAAGCCCCTTTGGACACTGTACTGACACTAGTTGTCCCCTGTGCCTTCACCAGCTGTCAATGGCTTATAACAGTCTGGTGAACACTCAATTACACTCTTTCATACAGCATCTACATACTCTGCCACCTGTGTGATGAAACACATCATAATTGGATCAGGACAACAAAGGACCTTGTTACACACCTCTGTAACAGATCACAGACAAACGAGGGTGGGTAAGAGGTTTCCCGTACTGGCGTACTGGGGCTTTTTATTTACCGTACTGGAAGCCCTCTTATTTTACGTATTTCGTACTTACCATCCAAAATTTTGAAAGATTTTTATTTTCCGTACTGCGTACTCTAGAAAAATAATTACCTGTACCAGCATACTGAAACCCCCCCTTACCCCCCTTCACAAACATGTCATTCAGCTTTTGTTGACTGCAGGCTCACAGTTACTTTGCCATATGCAGACCACAGTGCACACTGACAAATTGGCCTGTCAACAACATGTGAACAAACAAGTTAATCCCATTGTATTTGTAGCAGTGACTGCCTCAGTTGTTATCATAATGGTCCGGAACATCTTTGATGTTGAGAACAAAAACACACAAACTGTCCCGGTATGTTGTTTTACACATCCCCTCTGACAGTTTTGACAGTTTGCTAGCCCACTGATGGCAACATTGAGTGTTTATTTATTTATTGTCTGACATCTGAGACGGCCAGGTGTTGCATGGTGGGGCAGGGCTTGCCTGCTTGGTGGTCTGTGTCAAGCCAGGGACATGCAAAAAGACAACAACAGGTCTCTGGTCTGCTGAGCGAAGGGCAAGGATTGAGATTATAAATCTAGAAAGGAGAAAACAGAAACAGTGAGACATATATATTGTGTGTCCAGCAGGCTGATGAGATGATAGTGCATTGGCTGTTACGGTGTGCAACAGAACAAAGAGTAAGAAACATTGAGGGTTTGGCAGGAAGAGAAGCCTAATAAACATAGGATTGGCGAAAGACAAGGACGGGAGGTAGCCCATGCCAGGGATCCAGGACTGTTGTTTGTGACTGAACAGATACAAGACATGCGAAATATATACCATAAATTTGACACTGGGGAGGGGTAAACAGGAAGGCATCTCCGTTGTTGTCTCTCAAAGAACTATTGTTGCTGTTGTTGTTTTATACATTTTATTCAAGCAAATTGGGGAATATATATAAACCTCTGTTGTACGTCAAGGTGATATTAGGGATGGCGGGTTGACCAAAGGCACGGCATACATAGACACTCAGGTCCGAACAGTTTAATGTGTACACGTGTGTATAAATCACAAATAGAGGTTCTTTCACTATGTTAACAATATTACTAATACAGCAGTACCTGCTCTGAAGACCACCTCCAGTTTAAGACGTCAGTTTAAGACCACACGTCTTTTTAAGACTGCCCTTTCAAGACACTTCGCTACATTTCCTTGTTGAATATAACTCAATTAAAGACCACCTGCAATATGAGCGCAATTTTTGTAGGTTGTAGGGGCCGTCTCAAAAAGCAGGTACTACTATAGGTGTTATGTTACATCAGTGTGGTGGCATAAAAATCAATTCACAGGGGTTCGACATGTTTCTGATTGCTCTATGTAGCTGTGGTCAGCCTCAAACATTTTGACATCGTTGCTGAAGGTGCATTTGTTAGAACCATGCAGTACTGTTTTTAAGGTAAAAGGTGCAAGGCAAATAATCATAATTATAACAGTTTCATGTAAATCTAAATGTTGTTTTTATTATATTTTGTAAGTGTAGCAGTTGTAAAATTTATGCTGCTCACAGTATTCCCTTGCCTGCGAAGCAGACTCTGGGTTTTTTTGTTCTGATGTTTACATGTATGTACTTCACTGGTGGTAGGCCAGCTTTGCAGACAAGGTATTCCCCAATGAGGCCAGAGTTTTTTGATTTTTAGTTTCACAGACATTTGCCACAAAAAGCTTGGGTAGGAGGGAGGAATAAAAATAAAAAATAAAGCACTAGCATTTTTTTTTTTAAATTTAGTCTGCAGACTAAAGGGTAGGAGGGGAAAAAAATCCTACAGAACTGGTTACTTCTATGCACTAAAGCATGCCTACATGTATTTACTGAACACCATAAAGGACCTCAGTGTATTTAACATATTCCTCTCACTTTATACACCTGCCTGTTTGTATTGTAGTATGCTTTTAGACCTCTAGCCCTAGACTGGTGCAAGCTTTTCAATCTGAACTACTTGAATGGATGAACGTTGACTTTTCCCTGGTACTTTTATCAAAATGACTACATGAAATTATTGAAAAAACAAGGTCATGTCAACTTTCATCCATGTTTGTTTGTGGATTCTAATTATGGCTTGTGGGAACAGAATATCCGGAAATTTTTTAAAATAGCAGAACTGTCCGAGACGGTCCGCGCAAATAAAAAAAAGATGAATATTCTTTTTTTTTTTTTTCTGGTTTTGGAAAAAATAGGGTCGGCGGAGTTTGTGAAACGAATAATTAAAAAACTCTGGCCTGAGTTATAAAATGTAGAAATATAGACCACCATATGAACTGGAGATCTCTGTAAATGTGAGTGTATCTGCAGATAAAAAAAAAAATGTTTGCATGTGAGTTTGTTAGAGGGATGATACCTATAATGTTCTGATAATGTCAAGATTTAAGAGCGATTCTGTAACACAGGTTTGTTTTACTCTGCAGGAACCAGGATTTAAGTCAATTAATGCCACAATATTTCAGAGTTGGTATCTAAATGGAGGAAAAGGCAGAGTGTCACACAAGGCCTGCCGTCATGCATTTTGATAAATGCATGGTTATAAGATAGGTACATATATGGGACAGTATCTTGACAGGCCGAGGGTGTTCACTGAAAACTTCATCTCAGAGGCTGATCCAGCAAAGTGGTACAACAGAACCTCGGTACAGTGGGACACCCTTGAAAAGAGGAAAAACTGCCCTACCAACATTTCCCTGCTGTACAGCAGGGAAATGCTGACTCCAGACAGGGTCAGCCCTTTTGGGTAGAATGGGTGAGTATATCCACATCGATGTAGGAATAAACATAATTGAACGTACTGACATGAGGAGAACTCATTAACGTCTTTTAATGACATTCCTCCTTTGCCAAGAATTTTAGCAGTAATGAAAAGGCAATAAACATGTTCCAAAATGCAGCCTTAGTACCGTTCTGGTCTTATGTAAACTTCCCTAGCAGCGACTCTGGCTTTACCTTAATTACCAAGCTTTGAAAACCTTTGATGTACAGTGGCAGCACTTCTAGATGTTTCGTCTTCATTAATTCAGGTTCATATTCAGGATTTGTATCTTGGCTCAGAATAATTACAGTGGTAAAAGATAAATCTAACAAGTACAATATGCATACCATTTTCCAGCAGAGAGGTCTCTCTTTTTGGTGTGAGTGATCAGAAGAAGAAAGTTTAACCTCAAGATATTTTCCCTGCCACTTTAAGCACTGTTCCCTATTACTCACTGCAACCTCTAAACCCATCCAAAATCAGGCCTGAAGGAGCTGCATCAATGGCGGGGTGTATTGTCAGACTATATGTTCATGTACACCTATTTGTTCTTTTATCAATTTCATATATGGAATTCTTGGATGCAGAATCCAGCACATTACACAGCCAGCCAATCAAAGGGTGTCAACTGAGAAGCAGGGTCAAATTAACCCATAGCAAACCTAGATGCTCTATGTAAAGCATACCGGTCTAAAACAGTCAAACAAGTGAAATTGTGCATATCATTTGGAACAGTAATGAGTTTTAAGTTGTGCTAATTAGGGGCAATTAAATTTTTAAAACCTCCATATGGTATCTTCCAAACTATTGCAGCTAGATACAAAATTTCAATGTGCATGTATAATTTTGTTACACCTGCCAGTATAATGGACAGTAAACGAAAGTTGTAAAATTTTAAATTATGCAAATTCGGGGTATTGAAAAAATTAAACATTGAATATCTTCAAAACTATCATAGATAGCGATGCCATTCCAACATCAATTAAAGGTTTGTGGCAAAGCTGCATCCAATGAACAATGAAGCAAAGTAATAGACTTCAATTCATGCAAATTAGGTGACTGTGCAAAATTTAAATGCTGAATGCCTTCAAAACTATTATAGCGATGCCATTCAAACTTTAATTTCTGGCTTTGTGACATAGCTGCATCCAATGAGCCACAAACTAAAGTTGTAGAATATTAATTTATGCAAATCATGTGCATAAAATTTAT
Organism: Hermodice carunculata; assembly: GCA_964020975.1. Taxonomy (NCBI): domain Eukaryota; kingdom Metazoa; phylum Annelida; class Polychaeta; order Eunicida; family Amphinomidae; genus Hermodice; species Hermodice carunculata. The sequence continues at coordinate 89,759,721 of OZ026620.1, read as the reverse complement.
ATCTTGAATAGCTTCAAAACTATTATACATAGAGGTGTCATTTCAACTTTACTTTACAGGTTTGTGACATAGGTGAATCCAATGAACCCTGGACCAAAGTTATAGGATTTTAATTTTTGCAAATAAGGCAAATACACAAAATCTTATTCTTGAGTACATTTTGTAACTTCAAAACTATTATACATAGAGGTACCATTCAATTTGCAGGTTTGTGGCATAACCACATCCACTAAACCATGAACCAAAGTTGTAGGCTTTTAATTTATGCAAATTAGGCAAATACACAAATTAAGATCTTGAATAGCTTCAAAACTGTTATAGATAGTTGGGTCATTCAAACTTCAGTTTATAAGTTTGTGACATGGCCAAATTCAATGTACCAATAACCAAAGCTACATAGCATTTTAATTTACACATGTACACATATTATTAGGCTAATTCACAAAATTTAGAACAATGGCAAAGTGTGGCATATCAAATTGTTCTCATTTTGAAGGCATCATGACAGATTTGTTGTGAAGCAAATCTTTTCTAATTTCGCACTGACTGTGCTCCATCAAATGTGAGACTGGCTTTTCAACAGAAGTTGGGCACTTGGTCTCCTTTCCAAGTAAATATGGGATTTTGCTTCCCAGAAACATTCATACCCCAAAAATTGCTGGGTTCAGCCAACCCCTGTCAATTGAATCAATCAGCTTTAATACCTGCTGATACATTGAAACAATATCTCTACACACAAATATAAATATATCAATTTTTTGTCTGTATATATTTTTTTCCTCCCTCAGTTGTTTTTAAAGTCACTTTTGCTCAATGAGCAACAACAAAGGCAGGAAAAACTAATTAATACTGACGATGTCAAAGTAAAATCTTCTTTTTCAGCCAGGCAAGTTTTCACTGTAATGGGAATTCCTGAGTCATCCCAACAATATCTGTCACCACTCTGCCCAGTCTAACCCATTCCCCAGCCCATTAAATTAACCACATTAAAAGTATCTACAGCCAGACAGTATGCTCAGAACTTCTCATTTATCAGATAAAGAAAGATAAGGCAACAGGTGCAGGAACAGGCAACTATTAACATAGAAAAGCCACCGCGGTTCTTATTTTATTTTCCATGTTCACCACATCAACAATATATACCACAGCACAAGCATTTACATTATGTGTGATGATGGGACTTTCTCAAACCTGTGGGTCTTTTTTCAGAGGGCTAAATGCCATTGATGCCTCAAACTGTTGTCACTATGATTCAAGAGGGAAAATTCACTGTGTGCCCAGATGACAAACTCTCACACCATAAAGGTGCAGTTGATAAGCAAAAACACATGCAGGAGAATGTACACTAATTGCCACATTTAGGGTTCAATGGAAAATTGGCAAGTATGATTAGATATCGTTAATAATCATCATCCATATTCAAAACTGTTGATTAAAAGATTTTTTGTGGCAGAATTTGATGGTTACATGGGAGAAATATTAACCTTAGTGGCAGAGTGAAAAATTTGGAAAATTGCACTCAAGCAGCAGATCTCTCTCTCTCTACCTCCCCCCCCCTCCCAAGCAGAGGAGTTAGAGTGTCTGTTGATGATTTGATTATTAATTGACCATTTAGAATAGTAATGTCATCATAGGTATCACCCACATACATAATCCTAACAAGTTCATTTCATGCCATTTTGTTTCAAGTTCTTCAAGACTCATCACAAGAATATGAAAAGTATTGAAGGAGGAAGAGGAAGAAGAAAAGATCATACTGCAAGTTGCAAATACATTGTACCACTGTACTTTCCACAAAAGATGAAACAATGGTTTGCAACGTCACATACCTGGGGTCTGCATGACCATCACATGCTGAATTCTGGTCATCAGCTGCCAACACTGAAATTAAAAAGTCCAGTCAGTGGTAACCCCTTTGCTTGACAGCTCTGACAATGCAATGCTGGATTGACTGTCTACGCTACCACTCTCCTTTGCCATGATAAGTAAAATCCTAAAGCGGATCCAAAATTTCAGAATAATATGTCTCTCTTGATCGCTGGGTGGATGCACATGCGTGTATATGCATCTACTGTAGGCATGTCGACTACTTTCATTAACTCATTCCATACTATGGTCACAGGCCTTGGTCAGTGGTTCTGGCACTGTTTGGCAAGTCATGCTGCAGCTGCCACAAGGGCAGCTGCAGCATGACTTGCCAGGCAGTGCCAGAACCACTGACTTAAGACTACAGGCATGTTGGTACTTGAACGAAAGCTCTTTTCAGGAAGAATTCAAATATGCAATTGTTGTCTTTAATCTAGGTAAATACACGGAAAAATCAGGGACTGGTATGGAATGAGTTAATCAGAAGACGATGTAGAATCAGAATGTCAGCAACAAAATAATTAAAAGCAATTATCCATGCACTATTACATTCCCTTTCTAGCTGGATAGCCCACCTTAGTCCAACCACCAGCCAGTGTGTAACTGAAGCAGAAAGTAACTGGGGCATCATATTCTGTCCCAGTGATTATAAAATAAACAGTTACAGCTAGACCACCTGTACAAATCTGGGGAATTCCTAACCAGTACTGCGACAATGGACATCCTGTACCAGAAATGTAAAACAAACTCTATGATGACACCTACTCCTCACTATGAAAGTCTCACAAAAAATCAAGCAAAAATTAAATTGAAAATTAAAATTAAGTAGCAAAACAGGCATGTCTAAAATCTCTAAAACTACTGAAGCCAAATTTTCGAAGAATTTCAGGATATTTGCAGCAAAATTTGTAGAAATATTTTATCAAGTACATGTTTCAATCCTCTGTTTACACAAGTTTACTATAAATACCTGATATATTTGGTTCTGGATGCAAAGTTCTGAAATTTAAAACAAATACAACCAAACCTCAAAATTTGTGACAAAAATTTTATCATATCCAACAGTTTCTGAAATACAGTGAAACCTGTCTGAGTAAACACCTCCAATTAGTAAACACTTTTTGGTCCCTTTTTTTCCTTTTGTATTTAATATGGAGTGTTGAAATTGTATACTGAGTCAACCTGTCATTACATGTAGTGAACACCTCAAATCTGTGAACAGCGAACAATTCTTTTGGTCCCAAACAGCAAATTTACTTACCTGCAAAGCAGATTCTGTTTTTTCTATGTTCTGATGTTTATGTACAGACTTTGCTGGAGGTAGAAGGCCTGCTTCACAGGCAACAAATTTACCTGAGATTAATGAACACCCTGACCAACCAAAAGAAGAGAAAGTGAATTTTTCTTGTGCGTATTGCCACCATTGGATGCTAATTATTTAGCACAGGATTGTTATCTCCAAAACTTGTCAAACCACCAAACATGCTGTGTATTATCTTATGTACATGTAATTAAGACAAGGAGGTTTATTACCCAAGGGTATCTATGGAACAATCTCCCCGACGACATAAGATGTTCTGCAACTTTATCCAAATTTAAATCTACTTTGAAAAATACATTATGGTCTGTAGATCCTGTTCCTGTTTATTTCTCACACGGCAGTCGATTTTCTAATATCATACACACTCCTTTGCGCTTGGGCTTATCCGGACTAAATTCCCACCTACACAGATTTAATATAATACCGTCCCCAGCTTGTAAATGTCTAAATCCTGACGAAAGTATTCTTCATTTTTTCCTAGAATGTCCCTATTATTCAGTTCCCAGGAAATCCCTTTTAAAAACGGTTTGTTACATTCTAGCTCCAGGTGTGAATCCTAGTCTTGTAGTCTATCTAGCAAGTGATATACTTATCCGGTGTCTTACACATGGTAACAATGACCTTTCTGCAAACCTTAACATTAAATTCTTTGATGCTGTCCAAAAATTCATTTCTGACTCCAGACGAGTCATATTTTGATTACCATGTTGATCCTGTCTATATACGGTTTATGGCTAAGACTGTCGTCATTTTTTGGGGGGTTACCGAGCTAGTGACATAGTGGATTTTTCTGGATCAACAACTTGTACTCATTCTTTAATCGACATGTCTCTGCTTATGAGTATTTACTTCATAGCATTCAGGAAAGTGTATTTTTTAATATTATTGTAACAATGAGTGGTACATACAAAGCATTTCGTGAATTGTATTGTCCTGTGTGTATTGTATATATTCTGTGTGTCTCTCTATGTCTGGAGAGCCTGTTTTTTAGTATCTCGATGTATACTATTAGGTGATCCAGAATAAATAAATATGTTTAAATTAAAAAATATCTAAACTGCTGTAAAGAGGCTGTCTGTACAAGATCAAGCAGTATGATTCCCTTGAGTAGAATTGTACAAGGTCCCACTCAAGCTAAGCTCTATTCCATCACATACACACAGCAGTGTATAAACTTCAAATAATTTTTTGTTAAGGCTGCTGAGCCACATGTACTGGTTTAAAATGCATTTGGACCATTGACACTGCTGCTAGCTTACAATGTGTCGCTAACAATTTGAACAACTTAAGAGCCAACAAGGATGAAAGGGCAATGCTCATTTGGGGTGCTAATACAGCAGTAATCCCTATTGTTTTCAGGCAGAATATAATTCAATAACAAAAGGCACTTTGACCCAATGAATATATGTGTGAACATCTACGCACAGTGACATTTTTCATGTTTGTACTCAACACACTGGTACTTGCATGTGCAAAGTCCAGGTCAGTAAGTCTCAACGGCAGAAAGAATTGATCTCTTTATTTGTCACAGTCAGATAATAAAACTGAAATCACTTTCAACTCCATCTCTAACCAAGTGCAACTGTACATGCACATGTACTGGTAAAATAGCGTGCACATAAATTATATACCTTAATGTTGAACACGTCCATCTTCATCCCACCCAGCAATGTCCAGTTGTTATCATAGGACCTTGGTCCCTGTCTTCACTACTGCCTGCCTACAAGTGGCTTGCCATGCGGCCTTGTTGGTAATTAAATATGCCTGGTTTCTAAAATTAGGTTGTGAAAACAATACAAGTTGACCACATATCACTGCTGTGAGGGGGCCAAAGGGTATTTCCATATTGCAGACATGAGCCTGACAAAGAAAAACACACTGAAAATACCCCTCTCCCCTTCTGAAAATGCCAATATTTAGACTTTCAGACCAATAAAGGCACTCTTTCTTTCAAAAAGTTAAAACAAAATTCACTGAATTCAGTGAATTCCCTGAAAAGGCTCATGTCTGCAATAGGTGTACTCTGTACCAGCATACTGGAAGCCTCCTTATTGATCTGCTTCATACTGGCCATTTGCCTTCATAGGATCCCCCTAGCTATTTGTTTCTGATGTGCTCTCGCCCAATGAGAGCCCACATCAGTGAATGCAATAAACGATAGTAAGTTGGAGGGGGGGGGGGATGCTTTGGAGGAAACTGAACTGGTCACTTAATTTGGAACATTCTTACTCTGTGTCTATTATATTGGGGCAAAATTATTTCCTGTACCTGAGTGTACTGGGTGGGACCCTCTATCTCCCCCCTCCCGTCCAAGAAACCAACCTTTATCCATACAATCCACCAACACTATTATAACAACTTCCTTCTCCCCCCCCCCTCCCCTTTCTTTTTTTTTTTAGCTCACAAGCATTCCAATACAGGACATTCATATTGGTGCGTGCTGCTTTTGGTCCACATATCAATCAATATGAAATTGTCCTAGCTCTATGTACCTCAGCAAATTTCTCAAAAATATACAACTCTTGCCAAACTTGCAACTTGAGATGTTTTAATATGTTGGGGTCATGTTCTCCAAACATACACTGAGCTTGAGGAGTTAACTGTCATATGTCTTGGAATAAGTATTCCTGAAAGAGCAAATGAGACTGGGCAAGGGCCTCGGTGACTCGTCATACAAAGAACTATAGTCCGACCGGTTTCGATCAAGGCGGATCTCATCAGGGACAGGATACTAACTGCCATGCGGCCAACTTATATATGTCACGGTAATTTTGCCGTTACCACGGGCTTTGCATATATTCTTTTTAACATCAAGAGCGTGACGTCCTGATTGTGATTGGTTATTCACACTCAACAGTGAAGTTCAAAAAAGCCTCTGAACATGGAATCTCTCCCAAATACGGAAAGAGAATCTTAGAGACTGTAGGATCAGTCATTGTACATAGTGGGGTGAAGTGACACTTATTCGGGTGATTCCACAATGGTTAGAAATGTTATTAAAACAGTTTCTAGGGCATAATGTTTAGTTATTCTCATTGTCTCATACCAGTGTATGACTAGAGGAGATTCTAAGGTCCAATATCAAAATTCTAAGGTCCAAAATAAAAATTAAAAAAAAAAAAAAATATTCCTGAATCCCACAAATGTTATAGTGATTAGTACATGCCCTTGGTCTTTCATGGTTGTGCCGCTGTGGTGGCAGATGATTCATACCCTCACCCAGTGACAGGGTCCGAGATTTTGGTGGAAAAATGACTCAATGCATCCCCGATATGCAACTGCTGCTGTGCTGACCCAAGTTAACTGTCTTTGTAAACAGATCTCTCATATACAGTGAAACCTCCCTACACGGCACACGCCCTTGGGACTGGACAATACTGTTCAGTGCAGAGAGGTGTTCCGTATTGGGAGGTTTGCTTGTACTGAAAATATACAATTGGGACAGAGAAAAAATATTCAGCCCAAGGAGGTGTTCAGTATATGGAGGTGTTCGGTAAGGGAGGTTTCATTGTATATATTAGAAAACACTTTGAGTAAATTATGGATAAGAGTCACAATCATACAGTAAGACTGGGGCATAACGAGACTAATTTATGTGTTCATGCCTTCATTGGTCTGAGTTCAGATACATGTACCAGCATTAACCTATTTCAAACCACACAGTTTTCTGCAAATTAGTCTCATTTGATCAGCACACAATACATGCTTCCATACACAGCCCTCTCATGTAAAGCACAGGGGTCACATTAAGGATTTTTTCCATTCAAACAATTTAATAAAATCAAAACAACAAAATTTTGTTAAAAATCGCCAACGACGACGTGACGCATAGGAGACAGCAATCAACAACACATGATCAAATAGTGTTTACTCAAATCTTCGCTTCGTCCACGTGTGACTGTGCTGTGACTAATCTGCGTATTTTCCTTGCCTTCCGTTAGGAATTTTCATTCATGCCTTTACCTGTGTCTAGATTTGTTCGATGGAAGTCTTTTTGGTGAAAATATGATGTGGAAATTTAACATCTTGGTCCTATAATCTTCGCTTTAATACGACTTATTCCTCCCCAACATAGCGGACATGAAACAGGCACATGTATGGGCAACAACGAGTTTGATTGGACAGTGAGCGGCACGTGATCAAATCCACCCAATGAGGAACCTGGAAATGCTCTCAGCGCATTTATAATGATGTGAAATGATGTAAATTTTTGCAGGCATACCCCAGGAATATTTTTTCTTAGCAAATAAGAGAGCTTGTTACATACAAAGACGAACATCAGAGAATTCCACCAGTATAATGCGTAATCATGGTCATGGTGGACGATGCAAAACACCGTGACCCAAAGGTGCAAAGTTACTAAGTTTGGGGTAATATTTGCAGTTGTATCATTCAAAATGCATTGCCTTTCTTGTGCGTGCGTCCACAGAGATGCAAAATGACAATGTTTTATTGATTTCCAGGCGTCTTTTCTTCATTTTTTGCATCTATGACGCAGGACGCACGCTTAATGTGACCCCTGAAAGCAAATTAAAATATCTCTCAAAAGTGACATGACTGTCTAACAGGAGAGATCAAAGTTAGCAATTTGATGTGTATTCAGCTGAATACATGATAAAGCTTTATTGACATTCATCTTGGACACAAGATATGGTCAGGACAACAATAGAAATATACATGGAATGCATGTATTTTTTTTTTTTTTCCTATTTTTTCTATTTTTTTTTCTATTTTTTTTTTTCTTATTTTTTCTATGGAATGCATGTATGAACTACAGCAAAACACAACAAAACTAAGAACATGTGCAACCAGTGAAACACTTACATATACATGGCAAGTTAGCTACCGAGCTTAGTACCCGAGTCGTTGTCAAATTTCAAAAATTGTATTTACACTTAGAGAGTACCTTTGGGCTATCTCCAGATTGCATTATTGTTATAAATTTTTCCATCATAGTTAGCAAATGAAACCCACTGCAGTAGTTGCTTAAATTTATGAATAAATCTTCCCTGATGTTATTGTACAAGTTACAATGTTATATCACATGTTCTTCATTTTCAATAGTGTCAATGTCACAAATGGAACACTGTCTTTGCTCCAGTGGTGCTTTTTCATCGAGTATCCGTTTCTATTGCCAAAGCATGGGGGCTTATCCTCAATTTAGTGAAAGCTTGTCTTTTCATGACTGGAATGGAGCTGGTTAGATAGGACTCTGACTCAAATTTAGTTTTAAATTTACAATAATTTTGTAATTTGTGTTGGTTATTTTTGCCAGACCCTCTAATGTGGTTAAGCCACTGAGATTCGTAAGTATTCTGCAGAAGTTCTATTTAAATAAGACACAGTACTGTTGGTGTTATGGCTGCCAAAATTGTTCCATGTTTCTTGAATACCAACACACTCAAAGGTATCATGTATATATTTAAGCCAACAATTGTTTCCTTCGCGATATTGTACATAGTTTTCTAAGAGACATGAGTAGAACATTCAAATTTTTGTCATAGTTCTGTAGGTGTAGCCAGTATTTTAGCAATTTACATATAATTTCAATGAGTATGGGTAGCTGCCAAGTTAACCTATTACAGCTGAATTACAGTGGTACCTGCTCTAAAGACCACCTCCAATTTAAGACTGCATGTCTTTTTAAGACCGCTCTTCCAAGACCTTTTGCTGTATTTCCTTGTTAAATATACCTCCAATTTAAGACCACCTGCAGTATGAGACCACTTTTTGTTGACTGTAGGGGCGGTCTTAAATAGCAGGTACCACTGTAGTAGCTTTTCTATGTACACCTAGTATATATTTACAATATTTAGTGTGGACCCTTTCCACCACTGGCTTATCACAAAGATTCATATTATTATTTTCAATACCCTTCACTAAGTAAGGCCCCCATGCTTCGCTGCCATATGATAGGATGGGGAAAATGAGTGAATCAAATAATTTCATAAACAATTAGACATTCTTGTTAATGGGAAATTGTCGTAGTTTAAGTAAAGCCTTATAGACTTGATCTTTCAATTTACCAACAGCATGTGTGTATGTACCAGAAGTATGAAAGTCTATACCCAAGTAGCAATATTTCTGTGTAACTTCTACAGTGTTGTTACAAAAATGGAATACATACTGGACATTTAATCAATTTGCCACCTGTATTAAATATTATGATTTTTGTCTTTGACAAATTTACATTTAGTTTCCACGTACGGCAATATTCATTTATTTGATTGAGTGCATTTTGAAGCCCCAACGCAGATTCAGACATGCTGGCCAGGTCGTCAGCATACAATAAGCAATTCATTTTAAACTCATGTAGCTCAACTGGGTTGCACATATATGCCATCGAATATTTCTGGTAAGTCAGAGACAAAGAAATTTTTAAAAAATTGGACTCAACACACATCCTTGCTTCACACCTATGTTTGAGGGGAAAGATTCAGTACGGTAGTCCCTGTCATGAGAGACCCCTGTCATGAGAGACCACCCTCTCATGAGAGACCACTTTTCAGATTCCCAAGTCCTATACCTCCCATGTTAATTTACCTGTCATGAAAGACCACCTGTATCATAAGGCCACTTTTTTGTCGCTGTAGGGGTGGTCTCTGGTGACAGGGAGCACTGTATATCCATTTTCTGTTTTTACACAGTATCTTACCTCTCGGTACATACACAAAAAACAATATTCAAGGAATTTCCACCAACATCATGTAACGAAAGTTTGGAAAATAAACCTTGCAGATGCATTACCCAATACACCAAATTCTTGCCTACCACAGTTTGGGTATTTCCCTCGGATTGTGTGTTTGAGTAACCAGAAAAAAACTGTTTTCTATTGAAGTTAGGGATGGTTCAACACTTTCAACATTTTTTAATTAGTATTTGCCGTACATAAGGGGGGAGGGGGTTGAATGGGTCTGTACACTTTCACAATATGGAAAATGATGGCTAATTTTTGGCCTGTTTTGTGCAATTTTGCTACGATTTTTTTGGGAAAATCATCATTTTTAAAATACTAATTTGGGGGGGGGGAGGGGGGTCCTAAAATTTAGTACCCTAAGCACTAATAAGTTACCCATGTGCGAGTATACAAGAACAATGGTTTAACTGGCCTGTAAATAACTGAATACACAAGTCACACCCCAGTGGTCTTGCCGGATGTCCTGCAAGGGTGTGGGTATTTACAAAGAAATACACTAGGAAGATGTACAATTTCCCTAGAAATGGCCCACAGATACCAGGGATACATTTTGTATGAAAAATGTTAAAAAGAAAGCTGTTCATTCACACTTAGTGCTTTACATACTTTAATTCTGAAATGCTCAGTCAGTGGTGGAATATACATTTGATTCAAATTTATCAAAGTTTGCCAGACTTTCTATTGTTCTACGTATTCACTCATGCATTTCACGCACAAACACTATTCAAAAATGATGTAAATGTTGAACCATCCCTTAATGAAGTCAGTATTTCCAGATCCATTCAAGCTTCACACCTAAATGCAGTGGTTTGTAAGTTATCAAGTTACAATGGAGAGTAATGGGAATACACAACTCTAGCCCACCTGACCAAAGTGCCCTCCCAGAGGAGGGATATATAATGGAACCTTCTATTCTTGCTCTTCACTGTTGATTCAGTTGCTGATTGCACTTCTTGAACAGAACACCACTGCTTGGAAGAGAAAGTAATGACATCAGACGGGGCCATTTATTTGTAATCAATCAATTTACTTGAGGTTCAGGACAAGCGGATGATGGGTGGAGCAGGTGGCCACCCGGTCACAGCGACACTTAATATAACTGTGAGAACATAAACCCTATGCACCCCGTGGCAGCCAAACGTGCCCTGGTCACATTTCATCTCAAATTTCCATTCAACAATAAACACTCTGAAGGTGAATTAGAGATGAAACATGGGCTTCACTTGTTAACCAAGGCAGAGAAATTTACAAAAATTTTTAATGCAATCTGGATATAGCCCCAGGTACTTACTTATGTAAATAAAATCTTTCAAATTCAGCAACACCGACTCTGGGTGCTACTTTAGTCTCTGTAGCTTATCCGTTATATGTATAAATATGTGTTTGACTGGGTGTAACTGTATTTAGTTTTGTAGTTTATGTCTACATTATGTATTCCTTATATATTTCTATTGTCATGCTGACCATATCTTTTATCCAAGATGAATTTCAATAAAGGTTCTTTATACAAAGCTAGTATGTCAAGCTCATCCATAGCATGTCCAATTCATCCCTCCTTAGCATGGCTCAAGACACTGCATGGTATCCACTAGAAACCAGAGAAGTGGGTTCTGTTTAAACTAGAATGAAACGTTTTTTTCATGCCTCTGTGTATGTAGTGGGGAAATCAGCAGTTATATAGTGGGGATTAAGGAGGGGTCCCAGGATGCCATCACAGGAAACAGCTTTGCCCTAGCACAGCATATATAAAATAAGAATGTTCCAAAGTATTGGGTTAATAGTACAAAGTATTGAAAATATGAAAGCTTTCAGTACGCTGCTGCAGAGATTGCAAAGAGCCAGCAGAGAAATACCCGTAATCCTCCTCATGACACAGCTCCTTTGTGGAGCAGTGATGTTGGAACGACTCCTAATCACATGTACACAGCCGGGCAGATCATATGGAAATCAGATCTTCCACACATTCCATTTATATTTCATACTCCAGCCTGCTGCAATCCTTGTCCAGTTGATTCAGTGTTCTTATAAAAATTCAACCAAAATAAGTTGCATCAAAATATATTCCACCACATTGTTCTTTGCTTCCTTCTAAGCAAGTGTGGCAGTTTTTTTTCTGCCCAACAACATACATGACATAATGGAAAAAATATACAGTTAAACTTTTTGGCTTTAGCCAACTCCTAAAGTTTGAACCTGTCAGCTGATATGTTGACCCATTAACACAGTTTCTTCACACACAAATGTAATTTATAACTGAGAAAAGGTGAGTTGGCAATAATAGAGGGAGAAGAAACATTATTAGTAAAGCCTCTCTAACCAAACACCTCCATATACTGAACAATTCCCTATACTGAACACCATTTCTTGGTCCCAAGTAAGCAAACCTCCCTGTACCGAACACCTCACTATTCTGAACATTCTTTTTCCAGTCCCAAGGGTGTTTGGTACAGGGAGGTTTTATTGCATATTGAGATTGACAGATTTAAAATCTTCTTTCTCAACCACGCATATTGTCAAACTACAGGGCATTCCTCAGTCACTGCAACATATTCATCATCACTCGATCTGCCTGGTCTGACCATCACAAATTACATGTAGGCCAGAGTTTTTCATTTTTAGTTTTACAAACTTTTTCCGCAAAGTCCTTGGGTGCATAGCAGGGAAGAATGAAAATGAAAATGAAACGTGTGCATTTTTTTCATTATTTTAAGCTTTAAGAATAAAAGGTACAGTAGAAGCAAAAAAATTACTCTTGACACACTGGTCACTGCTTTGCACTTCTTATGTAACAAAACTGTACTAACTGAACACCTTATATGTATATGTATATAACATTCAGTGTATATAACACTAAATCGTTCTATACACCTGTCTGTTTGTGTTGTAATTATGCTTTTAGACCTTGTCATGGTGCGAGCTGGTAAAAGACAGAACAGAAACTGTCACACAAAGCTTCCAGATTTCATTTGCAGAAAATTTAATAAGTAAATGGCCTATCCATGAAGGTCAGCGGAAATATACAAAAAAAAAAAAAAAAGATACATTTACTTTTTTTTCTGATATAGGCAAATATGGAGTAAGCAGCGTGTGTGACATAAACAATATAAAATAACTATGACCTTGTTAACACGAAAAGTTTCTTGTCAAGAAATGCAAAAATTTGAAACTGCTCAATAATGAACATTGTGCGTGTGCGTGGAAGCTTTTCTACAGGTTGACAACATCTACAGCATACATAAGGACAGATGTTGAAGGCAAGATGATTTTTTTCCAAATTAATTTGTAAAATCTGCAGTGAGGTCTAACACGGCTGTCACACAACACAGGGGTGCCAGTCAATAAGGTATTTGATACCCCTAAATACCCTTTGCATTCACACTAAACCCATGAGTGGACAATTCAGCTATGGGGTATCGAGGCACAGAAATACCGCTTCTTGATACCGAAGCTGCTGCTGCAAGCAGTAACTGTTATGGGGCAATAAGAATTTGATACTCCCAACCCTCCTCTCCTTGCTAGTGAGAACACATGGCTGAGCTGATACCGTACACATGCACTGGGACAACCTGGTAATGGGTCAGGCCATTGTCACGTCACACGTCCAAGACTGAGCACGTAAAACAAACACCTGGACCCTCGTTACATGTATGTTACATCCAACCATGTCAAGCATGCATGCACGGCTGTTACACCCTCCTCTGATGAGACACAGCAGTGTCGAAACTGGTCAGGCGTGTTTAGGAGGACAACCGTCATTTTTGGCCTTCGTCAGATTTGCTCGAAATATATAATATATAATAAACTTGGTATTCTTTTAATCCTTTCCCCCTTGAATGAAGGTATGAGTCAACAGCTTCCTTTTCATGGGTTGGACACTTAGTGCCCTACCCATGCCAAGGAAAGCTATTGACCTCGGGCACCTGAGCTTGATAGGTCGCATCCATAATTCTCAGTCACGCTGTTTTACGTTATTGTTGAAATTAGCTAAAACTGAAAAACCTGAAGCTGACAATATTTGACCACCAACCAGTTTTGGCCAGTTTAAGGAGAGAGGGTTAATGCTATCTTTCACTGGTATGTCAATGTGTATGCAGCACCTATTTACATGAGCTGTATACAACTCTTTCTGAAACTTTCAACCGAAACTAGCTGGTGGTCCAATGTCATCCAAATTATAGATAAGTTATTGATTGAGCTCATGTGAATCAGTGATCTCATACTCGACTAAAAAAAAACAGTTAACACAGAACTCGCATAACTAATCTATAATATCAGCGAGTTGTTTAAAGCTCTGAGCTAGTGATCTACGGGTTTGAAAGTCTGCATGTATGAATGTCAATTGCTACCTAACTCAACACTTCAATCTCGTTTTCTCCTTACTGAAAACATTCTTATTTGGACTTGTAGATATAATTCAAGATAAAATACATTGTATGTTGTGCTAACCTGCAAAAACACTGCTGTCAATTCCATTCCAACCCAGGAGAAAAAAAAATGCATGATTTGGTTGCATTAAAGAACTATACGCACATCAGTACCTTTAACAGATGACACCCTCTGGTGGCTTTAGTGTCTCTTAACAGTACACAGTGACATACACACTGTGTACCCTCTAACATGTTGAAAAATTCCTTGTCCCTTCTGGTTCCCGAGATCAGTCAGGACAAGGTGAGCAAACACACTCAGGGCTAGTCGCGCAGGCAACGCAGGCAGACACACGTCAGAAGATTCACGTTCATGCTGGCACACACACCAACACGACAAGAGCCGATGTGTTCGGTATGATGGCAAGAGACCAAGAACCTTTATTTCACAATTATCAAGAAAGATATATCATTTTCAATAAATGTCAAGGTCGTAGCACTGCAACCTTGTATTATTCAACATTGGCAATTTCTTGCATAAAATTTAAACGACTCAAACTCATGACGATTAAAAGTATTTTATGTGGGGTATGTTCTCATCAGATCGGAGAAAGATCAAAAGATCACGAAATCCTAATCATGATTGAATTATTTAACATCCACAATCTCACAAAAGAAACACGGACACTGTGCCGAACTGACAATAAATGTACCCCTTACTGGTGTCCACATTATGAAATATGACATTTTAAGATTGGCTAAATTATACCGTTCACTTTACTTAAGCATTGCAACTTTTCCAATTTGCTGGTTGTAAAATCAGGAAACAAAGACCATTGGAAAAATTGTATTAGCCTGGTATCATTGAAAAAAACCTGACGACAGGTACTTATTCAATGGACCATTGTCCCCTTGTTGATCCACAAAGGCCCTTCACTGTTAATTGATTACACAGTGTGCTTTCACTGCAGTTTATTGCAGGTTGGTTACGCAGTGTGGCATCACATAATGGTATTATGGCCATCATGCTTCCCCCAATGACCCACCTTGCAGTAATTGGAACTGAATGCATATACAACTTTCCCAACTTTGTCGTAACTCAGCTTTAACAATTTTCAGTGTGTCATTTCATGTTTTTTCTTCGGCATTTTAACACCAAAAACGACAAGGTTTTTACAATGTGTTGCAATCTGCTCTCAGCTTGGATTTTTATCACTTTTTCACACAAACCAGCAAAATAAAAACAAAACTATAGTACTGTGATTGCACTCAATCATAGGAATGCCTCCCTATCGCCCCTGTTCCAAACTACCAACACGTTACTTTGAGTGCATAAAAAAGGTTAAGAATGTGAGATCTTTCTTTGAAGATTACCTGTGTAACTTTTTGAGCATGTCAGGGTCAAGGAAAGAGATAAACAAATGAGAAATCTGCCTATTACAAGATGGTGAGTTGAGGTGAGGTGACCTGGTGATGAGATGAGGTGAGATGAAGTGATGCCAGTTGAGGTGGGATGAGATGAGGTGAAATGAGATGAAGCAAGGTGAAATGGTGCGAGGCTAAGTTTGATGAGGTGATGTGAAGTGAAATGAGATGAGGTGATAAGGCGAGGCAAGATCAGGTGAGACGGGATGAGATAATGTTTCATCTAACATCACCTTTCCTCACCCCTTATTGCTTTGATAGATGTAAACTCACCTCGTAGCATCTCATCCCTTGTCACCTCACATCACTTCCTTTCATGTCATCCCATCCTTTAACCCTGCATCATTTCATGTCACCTTACTTCCCTTTTTTTTTAACCTCATTGCCTCACTTCATGTCACCATACCTGACCATCTCCCCCTCAACTCACCACCACCTCAGCTCACTTTTTAACTTCACCTCATCCCTTTTCACCTAAATTCACCACCATGTTACCTCACCACCACTTCGCCTCATTTCTCTTCACCTCATCTCACGTAACCTCAACCCATCTCGTCCTCGCATCAGCCCACCTTGGCTCATTTATCAAGCATCACCTCAACTCACCTCTTCTCACCTGACCTACTCACTTCACAACATCACCACCTCCTTCATGTCTCACCTCACTTCACCATATTCTTCACCTCACCTCATCTCATCCCGCCTCGCTTCATTTTCACCTCAGCTGACTACCTCACCTCACCACACAACCACCTCACTTGGTGTCTCTTCACTTGTTACTTCACCTCACCACAGCACTTCACCACATCTCATGTCCCCTCACTTCATTTTTACCTCCCCTCAGCTGACCACCTCACTTCACCACACTTCATGTCTCCTCACTTTGTAACTTCACCTCACCAACTCCCCTCATCTCAATCAACCTAACCTAATCTCGTCTCACCTCACATCTCTTCTCACCTGACTACCACCTCACTTCATCTCCTTACCTTACCCCACCTCACCACATTCTTGACCGCACCTAGTTCACCTTATCTTATTGCACCTCATCCTATCACACCTAACCTCACCTCACCACAAGGTCACCTCACCTAAACTCCCCATCTGTATTATAAATGAACTGAAGGACAAAAGAGCAGTTCGTAACCCCCACCCCCAGCCCAGTCCAACAATAAACCCAAGTTGCACAGATAAAAGACAAACTTGTTGCTTTCACCCAACCACACACACACACACACACACACACACACACACACACACACACACACACACACATATACGGTTCTGTATGGTGACTCCTGGCTGCATGTAACTGCTTCAGTTTAGTATACCACCATACATTCCCTTCATTACAGGTGAACTCTGATGATGGATTGCTTGTTGGCTTCACATCCTCCATGTGCATCATAAAGTTGAGAGGAATCTGGGAAAATGTGGTTTTGTTAGGCATCCACATGAGGGCACCACCCCCTGGGTCTGTGTGAATAGCTATTAAATACAAGCACAGTGTGAATAGCTATTAAATACAAGTGATTTCGTCGATCCTCAGACCATTCCTGTGTAAAATACATGTAAATAGACCATCATAAAGTGAGATGTAGGCTAGCGGAATAGACTCATCCCATATCCTGCCAGCTTTGTGGGGGGGGGGGGGGGGGGCAGGGGGGGAGGATGAAAGGGCTCTGCATCAAAGCATACCATTCTTATATATGCTGCACCTAAAAACATCTGGACAAAGACAATAAACTCAACAGACCCATTAGTGCACACATAGGGGTGGGAGGAGGATGCTGAATCATTCTTACATCCTGCACCTTAAGAAATCTGGATGGAGACAACAGACCCATCAGACAAATGAGATTAGGACTGACGGACGAACGGTGGTCTAAAATATCACAGGGACATGAGAGATACACCAAGGTACCACATTGACATTGTATCCAGCTGCAGTATTGTCAGCAAAGAAAGTAAACAGTACAACATGATTAACTCTTTTATGTTGTGAATGAAGTTTTACCTTTTTTTTTTTTTTTCTGATCTCACTGTACATTAAGTTTAAGTCATTATATAGTTTTGGGGCATGGTGTGGGCACTACAAGACAGATTGACAAGATCATTAGTCACAATGTACATTTTCACACATGTCTGAAACCTGACCTCTCAAGCTGCTTGCTTGCATAGCCAGTCCTTAACTCCCCTGGGACCATATTCACAAGCGGTTAATCTGATCCTGAATTTAATCCTAAAACTAGAACAGACTGATTTTCCAACAGAAAATCAAATGTCTCCCGGTGGAACACTTACGTCTATGAATAAGCTACAGGTGATAACAAATTACAAATGACCAAGTTTGTTTGAAAATTACAATCCTATTTTAGCTCTCACCTAGATACATTACTCTAGCAATTTTCATCAAGTTCTTCAAGACTTATTGCAGAGAAACCAATTTCACATAAATGACCCTGTGACCTGAAAAAATTACCTAAAGGTCACCCAAATACAATCCCAATCTTGGTCTTACCTTGATGCATAATCCTACCAAGTTTCATCAAATTCCATCACGTTCTTCAAGACTTATCGCATGGAAACCAACTTCACATAAGTGACCCTGTGACCTTGAAAATTGGTTCAAGGTCACCCAAATACAATCCCAACCTAGGTCTTGCCAAGATACATAATCCTACCAAGTTTCATCAAATTCCATCAAGTTCTTCATGACTTATCGAACGGAAACCAATTTCACATAAGTGACACCTGTGACCTTGAGAATTCGCTCAAGGTCATTCACATACAATCCAAACCTAGGTATTGCCTAGATACATAATCCTACCAAGTTTCATCAAATTCCATCCTGTTCTTCATGACTTATCACACGGAAACCAATTTCACATAAGTGACACCTGTGACCTTGAAAATTAGGTCAAGGTCACCCAAACACAATCCTAACCTAGGTCTTGCCTAGATACATAATCCTAGCAAGTTTCATCAAATTCTGTCACGTCCTTCAAGACTTATCGCACGGAAACCAAGTGTTGAAGAACCTGAACAACAACAACAACAACAAGCGGAAGAAACGGGCACTAAAACAATATGTCCCCCGGCTTCCACCGGGAGACATAATTAAAGTCAATGTGCCTTTGAGCCTTGAACTATTGAATAGTTGGAGTAAGGTTTGATCTAAACTTGCAGGATTAATTAATCTATGTTCTCCACTGTTATATGAATTTTGGAATTAAAGTTTCCATTTTATTAAATCAATCTTGATTGAATCCTTTTTTAAATTCTGGATTAAAAGATTAAACCCAGGACCAAACTACGTTTGATTAATAAAATGAGCGCATAAATCCTTTAACATGTTAAGTTCACATTGTAGCCAAGAGCATATATTGGCTAACCCTCGAAGTTTTGATTGAACATTCATCCAAGGATTAAGTGGTTTACAGTGCAAACTACATTGACTTTGATTTTGGGATTAAATTTAGGATCAGATCAAATTCTTTGTGAATACGGCCAGTGGTTATTATTCATGATTATGTAGGAATTTGAACACAGGGCAACTTCAAGCAGGGTTAAAATCACATCTCCATCTATAGTGTGGCGAGAAGGGTCCATCTACACAGGCAATGAAACTGCATACGACAGGAAATGTACAGAACTTGTCTTTGTCTGTAAGAGCATGCCAAGTCTATAGTGCCTTCCTTAGTACCCAACTTATTGCATGGAAAGCTGTTGACTCAGTCTTAATTGGAAGAAACGGTTAAAAGACCACCCCAAGTGTAGTGGTCTCTCAAAACAGGTGGTTTTTCACAGGAGGTATAAATAAAATGAAAAGTGGTAGGTCTGGCATCCTCCATGGGTGGTCTTAACACAGGTGTCTCTCATTTGAGTGACCTAACAAGACAAGGACCACTATAAATATTGTATGTAACCTCAGTGACCAGCCGCAAATGAGTAAGTTTTAATCCACTGCCAACTTGTTAAGCCGTACATGATATTTTATTTGCTCAGTCTTTCCTTTCCTGAGGTATAAATAATTATTGCTTTCTCAAGAGGGGAGCAGCCACAATTGTCACCTCAAAGGGAAACAACCTCTGGAGGTGGGTGACAATTCCAGCTGTGTGCCTTCGTGAGAAGGCAATAAGATTTTACTATACAGTGGTACCTCTTTTGAGAGACCACCCCTACGGCAGGTCAAAATGCGATCTCTCAAAACAGTCTCTCAAAACAGGTGGTCTTTCATTAGAGGTACAACAACATGGAAAAGATAGCACAGTGTTCTGAGAGAGCGGTCTTTAAAAGATATGCAGTCTCTCATTAAAGGGGTCTCTCAAGAGAGGTACCACTGTACTGAAAATCAATATAAGTAAAAATCTGTTCTCCTTTGCAGCCGCCGACATGTGGGAGCTGCTCGGCTTCCACTGCAGTGTTTTTTGTTAGCTTGGTTCCCGTGCACACCACCAGGCACATAACAACAGTGAAGGACCCTCTGTAGTGAATATCAATAGGCTGCTAATTTCCAGACACTCTTTTTGGGGGACACTAAGTTGAGAGTCGAATGTTTGTATATACAAACATATATACTCTTTCTAACATCTGGTCATTTTAGCAGTATAGGTTTTTTCAATCATTACCTCATTTCTTATGGGTATATTGGTACTTAAATAACAAAATTATTTGCCAAAATTTGAGACTTAATGGTACTGGGTGATTTAAAAGAGAGTTAATGCCAACTGGGTTATCTTATACAAGAAAAGCGGCACCTGGTATTGAATGGGTTAAAGTAAATTAATGAAAACTGGGTCATCTTTATTATGTTGGTTGGAGGATGTCCACAGTCAAACAGTTTGCATGTACATGTAAATTCCTGTCAATCTACACTTTGAACTTCACGAACCAGGAAATCTACTGACCTTGTCGTCCTGGTTGGGCACACATGTACAGGAAAGGGTATGGTGTTCAGATGTTGAAAGGAGCCATGTCTCTTTGTAAAATTTTTGAAAGGCCAAATAAAAATGTGTGTATACACTGGTAAGTCTGTGTTCCAAATTTCATGACAAGAACTAGAGTGGGTAGAATTTTTCTTTATGTCTTTTACACAATTTTTATATATACATCCATCTAATAATATGTTTATATAACATAAACAATGAAACTCATTATACCTATATACACGCTATCTCACATAGCATTTATGCATATCTGTCTCCATGAACCACAGTCTTTTTTAAGAATGGGGATTTGGGTACAGTGGATACATGCATTTCCCATTTTTGGCTATGTGGTTGGTGATAAAGGTTGCTGGTTGAACACCCTGCCATTCCTTGGTCACAAAACAAATATTCTTTGAAGCTTAAATGTCCAACCTGGAAAAATGCCATTCAAAGAACGCAGTACCCTTCGGCCGCCTTTGACCTCTTTTGCTATAAGTGAATAGGAATAGTGTCCCATAGTATCAGGTATAGTGTATGATCAGAAAGCTGCTGGTAGCCTGTAGTGTAAGAAATCACGACCATTTTGCCACTCATCAAAAATTTCACAAATGGAGATCTTGTCATAAATTCAACAAATACTACTATTGTACATTTGACCTTTGACCTCAAAAACATTAGGTCAAATATAGAGGTATAACCATGACTTTCAATAGCCTTCTAGATCACCCTATGTTGTTTCTTTTGTTTTAAGATTTAGATTTCTACATACACAATGTCACTCAGCAAACTTGTGACATGTGTGTGACCTTGAAAATTAGGTCAAGGTCAATTATGCTTGCACACAAAGCAAGCTTTATTGTGGTGTACTATCATATGCAATTTGAAAGTCCTGTCTCAAAAGCTTCTGAAGTTACAGTGGTAAACAAAATTTCAATGAAAAGGTCACTGTGACCCAGATACTTGACCTAGTGACCTACTTTTGATCCATGACACATTTTTTGGTTATGATACATGTGTGTATAAAATTTCATGTAACTGACTTAAATACGATACCTTACTTATACCAATACCACCATTGTGCACTTGACCTTTGACCTCAAAAGTAGGTCAAATATAGAGCTATGACCTTGATTTTCAATAGGCTTCTGGATCACTCTATGAAGCCTCTTGTGTGTAAGCTCTAGATAGCTAGATGCAGGCTTTCAATAGTTAGTGGTAACGTCGCTCAGCACATGTGACCATTGTGTGACCTTGAGAATTAGGTCAAGGTCAACTTTGCTTGCACACAAAGTAGGCCATATAGGATTGTACTATCATGTGCAATTTGAAAGTCCTGTCTGAAAAATTTCTGATGTTATAGTGGGAAACAAAATTTCAATGAATAGGTCACTGTGACTCAGATACTTGACCTGGTGACCTACTTTTGATTCATGACAAATTCTTTAGCTGTTATACATGTGTGTATAAAATTTCATGTAACTGAATTAAAAACTTCCTTACTTATACCAATACCACCACTATGCACTTGACCTTTGACCTCAAACAGTAGGTCAAATATCAAGCTATGACCTCAATTTTCAATAGGCAGATCACTCTATGAAGCTTCATGTGTGTAAGATTTAGATTGCTACATGCAGGCTTTCAATAGTTAGAGTGGTAACGTTGCCCAGCACATGTGACCACTGTGTGACCTTGAGAATTAAGTCAAGGTCAACTATGCTTGCAAACAAAGTAGGGCCATATAGGACTTGTACTATCATGTGCAATTTGAAAGTCCTGTCTAAAAAATTGATCATTTCTTAGAAAATCTTTGGAGAACTTTTACATAAATCAGTTTTTATTTGATTAACATCAGAGAATATGTTTTAAACAAATATCAATGTGAGATGGACATTTTAGAGCAGATACCTATTGTCAGTAGTCAAGACCCAAGGTCTAACACAGTCTATTTGCTACCATGTTAACATTGAAAGTATTTTGTGAATTCCTTCAGATTGTATTGGAACCAGAACCACTAAATTAGGCTGTACAGTGTATGTGTTATGAATATGGGTGATGGATTATCAAAGATCGATGATCATACTTGCTAATTTTCCATTGAACCATAAAGGTATCAAGTACATGTACCTGGTGAGCAAGCATGTTTACCCAGCTGGCATGTGTTTTCACTCATCACTGCACCCTTGTAATGTGAGAGCTTGTCTTCTGAGCACACAGTGACTTTTCCCCATTGAATGGTGATAACCCCCAGTTTATGGGATCAGTGGCATTTCAACCTCACAAACTGGCCCAGAAGTTTGGGAAGAACCCATCCTCAAATGTAATATATGCTTGTGCTGCATACTGTTGACATGGTGAACTCATGGACTCATTAAAACACATGGAAAATTAATAATCGGGACGGTGGGGGGGGGGGGGAGGAGTTTCTGTGTTAACTCATTCCATACTATGGTCACAGGGCACAGGGCTTGGTCAGTGGTTCTGGCACTGCCTGGCAAGGCAAGCATGACTTGCCAGGCAGTGCCAGAAACACTGACTTAAGACATAGGCATGTTGGTACTTGAACGAAAGCTCTTTTCATGAAGAGTTTAAATATGCAATTGTCATCTTCAATCTAGGTAAATATATGAAAAAATCAGGGACTGGTATGGAATGAGTTAATACAGTAGTCCCTGTCTTGAGAGGCTATCCCAAGGGCAGGCCCGAAAGTGGCCTCTCAAGACAGGAACCACTGTATGTGCCTGTTCCAGCACCTAGCTGTTGCATGATCTTTCTATATCTACTAATTGAGCAGTTCCAAACATATTTTCTTGCTGCAGAGAGCCTTAATGTGGTTAATTTGGAATGGGTTAGACCAGGCAGAGTGGTGACAAATCTTGTTGGGATGACTCAGAAATTCTGGTTAATTTCAAGAACTTGCCTGGCTGAGAAAGCAGGAGATATCCCTAGCTGTTATTTTTGAAGTCATATTTGCTCATTATGTATTCACATTTGTGCACGTAGATATTGTTTTAATGATATGTATTATGTATTAGCAGGTATGCTGATTGGTTCAAAGTTCAGGAGTTGCATAGCTCAAGCCAGAAACACTGGGGTACAAATGTTTCTGGGCAGCAAAATATCCCAGACTTAATACTTCTGACGTACTTACTTAAAAAGGCAGACCAAGTGCCAGACTTCAAGCTGTTGGAAAGGCCATTATGACATTTGGTGGAGCACAGTGCAAGTAATTTTTATGTACATGGAGTAATTGGATCAGCTGACAAGACAATAAACCCACTGAAGTGGAACTTTTTTCTCCTCATCTCTATCCCGGTAGCAATGAAGCTCTACCTGCCCACCACTGAAACTGAGTATTCCTGTACATTCACAGACAACATGCATGTCTACCAAAATATCCTCAAATCTCAAAATGAAAAAAAAATTATCCAAATCAGTAGGACATTGCGTTACACCAACATTGTGGGATTTCAAGTGAAATCCCTTTTGCTGTTTGACTAATTTAAATCTGACCTTCTGATATTCAATATATTTTGCAGGAAACAGATAGTGTCATATAAATACAATGTTTTGCTGGAAAATAGTGTAATTAAAGACCACAACTGCGAATTAGTTAATAGGGCCTATTGTAGGCTTCATTAATGGTAACTGCTATTAGATGTACGTCATGTGGCATGCGATAGCCCTGTTTGTACCTGCTACTACTACCTACTAGTAAGGCGTTGTGTAAAATGGATTGCTAACAGTTACACTGGAATGCACATGTCAAATAATAACTTAGACGGTGTTTGCCTAATACTTGTGTCTTTTTTTTTTTTCCTTTTTTGTTTTGTTTTTAGTTTCACTTGTCTATATGTCTACGCACGTTTTGAGCTTTGTATACTTGGACTCTTTGTACTAGGTTGTGTCAATACATTTTATTCATAAAAAAAAAAAAAGGACAAGGATTCTGCTTCTGTAAGTTCAGATTCTGGCAGAACTTTAGTCACAAGGTGCTCCACTGTGCAACCTACAAATGTTATTCTTGTGTTTCGGTTCTTCTTTCGGTACCTGGTGGGTCACATTTGCGCACTCGTTGACAGAGGGCGCATAAAGCTGGTCCTGAAACTGGAAGAAAAGATATGTTGCAAGGGATCGCACCCGCTGCAAGAGTAACTGGACCATGCGGTTTCGACTTACCGTGAGCGGTGTTTCCGCAAATTTCAGGTTCAATTTGACCCGGGAATACTACGTGCCTGATGTGACCTACATAGACAACTGCTATTTCAGTCATTAGAACATACAGATGTACCAGTTTTAGTACAGATAAGACTGCAGTGTTGCCGTACAGATGCACGACAATAAGATGGTAAGTCTCTCTAGCTGCATCCCTTAACGCGGCAAGGGTCATCGTGAATGACAGTCGTCAGCTGTCGGCCTGTACTTAAGTCGTTGGAGTGCCGTTTCGTCTGGCATCCCTCGCGTCTTCTCTCGAAACAGTTAACTGAACTTGTGAAGTGGGCTTTTGCAAACATGCAGCATTACATAATGATCGACAAAGTCAAAGCGGTCAGCGTACAATGTTGAGGATTACCAAGCACTGATCAACGAATGACCGTTTTACCTCCAGAAGCTGCAGTGCATGAAGTTCGTCAAGGGACACTTCCAACGTTTGTGATGGCCTCGGACCCCGCCGGCGTGTTCAGGCGGGCCCGTAATTTCCACAGTTTTGACAACTTTTGGACCTTGGGAACTGAAACTGATAATGGCAATTCAGCCTGCCTTTCTAAAAAAAAAAATGTCCAGCTTTTATGTCGCACCATCGCATAGGCCCTTCAGACTCGAGTAGATCTGTGTTTTTGTTATTTTGACACAGGAATATCGAACGATCGTTAAAAGTTTCACCTCAGTGTGACCCGTTGGCGTAAAGTTGTGGTTAACCGTGGTTAAACTTAAAGTTAACAAGAATTCGACGTGCAGGGTGGAGGAATTCCAGGCTTGTAGATTGACAGCTGCTCAGAACTATTCCAGTAGATTTTGTTTTGTATCGTGCGACCTTACTGGGGACTCGACTTCGACCTTAACTAAAGGCTAAAACGTGTACATTACTACACAACCTCACCAACCTGATAGCGTTGCCGTTATCTCATTCTTTGGTCCCTTGGCCTCGTTATGTTGTGGTGAACGCTGCTACGATTATGCAATAATAAATTAGAAATGATTGAAAGAAATTATCACTCACATCATGCCGATGTTGGGACACTTTATCACACTCATGGAGCCACTTACATTGCTTATTCTGCCTTTGTGCTGGTAATGGAAGCCCGCAGCCCGCACGAGAAGCCCTGGCATCTGGGACCATGTGATTTCACGGAGGCATTAAGCCACACGATTCGGACCTTGTGCTTTACCCGCGTTCACACCGCCGTCCGATGGCGCGCGGGCATGATGCATGCACGCTTGTTGTGTGATGAGACTGACGTTGTTTGTTAGAAAGATAATTGGACAGATGAAACCATGCAAACTCGGCTACGGTACCATATTTCCCCAGGGTCATACACAGCCTGTGTCACAGGGCGTAAAGTCCATCAACTGCCTGCCCACTGCAGCGGTGCGGGGGTGGGGGGGGGAGGGTGGAGAGGGTGTACTTCCCCAAATTTTTGGTGGGGGTGTGCGGCTGCACCTTTCAAAATCCTACCCATTGTTAGGGTACTTTTGCACAAAAATGATATCTGATAGGGAATTTTTTAACGGAAATAGTGGAAAATATGGTCCCAAACTGGCAACAACAGGGCTGTCCAACTAAAGCATTGTAGCAAAATTTTGCAACAAAGCTCTTCAAAATTGCTACTAATTTCCTCAAATATAAGTGTTTCTCATGTAAAGAAATGGAAAAAATGCTACAAGTAAAGACAATTTTGCTACAAAGATTTTCAGCTGGACAGCACTGAACAAAAGTGCTGGAGGGAGAAAATTTTGATCTTTGTCAGGGAAATTTTCCCAAATTTTGGGCCATAAAAGAGAAAAAGCACCCTTTTTAGGGATTTTTTTGTCAAAATACTGGACTTTTGTTAGCGAAATTTCGCTGAAAAGAGGGGCCTTCAGAGCA
The DNA here is from genome assembly GCA_964020975.1 of Hermodice carunculata. NCBI lineage: Eukaryota > Metazoa > Annelida > Polychaeta > Eunicida > Amphinomidae > Hermodice > Hermodice carunculata. The sequence continues at coordinate 89,733,029 of OZ026620.1, read as the reverse complement.
GCACATAATTACCCAGTATTGTTACTAATGTAACGGGAGTACTGTCCCCTGGGAGTGGTGCGGGAGCTCCTGGTCCCTTTTGTCACTTTGAAAGGGATGGGGGGGGGGGGCTTTGAACACTTGATTAAAAAAAGAAGATTTTTCGGTATAAAAAGTAACTAATACATACTGTATTTCCAGATGTTGTAATATTGTCAGCCCAAAAGGCCGAAAGGGTATTGTCGTCACCTACGCGTCCATCCGTCCATGCCTTGTTTATGCCATATCTCCCAAAATACTCACTTTACAGAGATCATATTTTTATCACCGAGGTTTTATTTGAAGCCACAGTACTACATTGCAACCCCCCCCTCCAAAAAAAACGGCATTTACATAATATCTAAAAAAATATTGAGTGTAGCTAATTTTCATCAATCATTTATGACAGTTGGTCCTAAGAATGCCTCAGGTGCTTATTGAAAACTAGGTCACTGGGTCACATATTTAGGTCAAGTGCTGCATTGAAGAAAAATGGCCATACCACCATATCTTCAGATATTAAATTACTCATTGGAGCTGCACCAATAATTTATGACAGCTGGTCCTAAGGATGCCTCAGATACCTAGTGAAAACTAGGTCATTGGGTCACATATTTAGGTCACAGTGCTGCATTGAAGAAAAATGGCCTTGCCATGATATTTCTGCTCATTGCATTTGCACCAAAGCTTTGTCATTCGGTCATTAGGTCAAACAGAAGTAACCTTGACCTACCGGAGGGGTATTGTCGTCACCGACGTGTCTGTCTGTCCGTCCGTCCTGGCCAAGGGGTTTTTCGCTGTCACTGACCGGCTTCTACTTATAATAGGTGTTGATTTTATTTATGGTATGCTCATGTTGCTACTCTGAAGAGCCTTGTCTTGCAACAAATTTAAACATGGCTGCTGCTGGTAAACAGATTTTGCCATAGCAGACGAACTTTCGTCATGACAACAGTAACTATACACTTACACAAGACGTCTCCAAATTCAAAATGTATAATGACATCCAAAGTAAGTTTTGTATATTTATCATATGGTCTCATATTTTGTTAGGCATAAGTGATAATTTTTTTGTCAGTGCCCGTCAAATTATGGGGGTTACTTTGAACATTGAAAGTAACCCCTTGGGCTGCTTTGAATGTTGTACCAGACCCTGTTTATGTAAGACTAAGCGATATATCCTGGCATCGATGGATTAAATACATATACTGATGCCCCTCTGTAAAATGGGATAGAAATCACCTTCCCCAATCTCATGTATGTGTGTTTGGATGCATGCATATGTGCATATAAAAAAGGGGGCTGGCCTTATTTGCAGGGGGTGGGGGTGGGTGGGGCGCCCAGGATATTTGGGGGAGCGGCCAAATTTTGTCATCAGAAAACAGGCGGGTCACAAAATTTCACCATCTCCATGTAAGGGGGAGGAGGGGGAGCGGAGGAGGTGGCGCCAAAAAAGAAAGCTCAGGATACACCAAAATGCACCATCAATTCCCAAAAATCCAAAATTGCATAGGAGTTGCAATACAGCTTTGTACAAACTTAAACACTTTTGGCCCCTAGAATATACTAAAAGCATGGTATTAGGTGTACTCATACTAACTAGAAAAATACCAACTGAATGAGATTTAGTCATATATCCTACATTTAGTTGCAGGGGGGTGTTTCATGAGTGATCGGGGATGGGGGTGTCACAAAATAGCCAAACCATTGAAGGGGGGGGGGGGCCAAAAAAGAGCCAATGTATCCTCATCCCAGTATTCTGACCCCCCCCCCCTCCCAGCAAATAATGCCAGCACCCTAAGTCAGTTCTGCACCATTGTAACTCTAGAAACATTTCACAAGGTCTGTTTCAATTTCATTTTAAGGGCAGGTACAAAACTGTTTTTAGGGATCCGATACCTTTAGATTCTCATAGAAGTTTGGGCTGCAAAAGTACCCATAAATTGTTCTTTATAGGTTTCTAACTGTTTCCAGGCTTCATTGTTTGCACAGATACATTATTATTCCATATTCCATAATAATTCTTATGAATACTACTCACATAATACAAGTCTATAGACATTTCACTATTTGGTAGCATATTGTGTAAAGATGACATACATCTTTAGATGTTTCATAATTTGAAAGTATTGATGATTTGATAAACCTAAAATGGAAATTTGGGCTGCAAAAGTCTCCATAAATTATCTCTAACAGGTTTCTTACTGTTCCCAGGTTTTATTGTTAGCACAGTTATGGTACAAACTTTGCATGGCTTTAGCACCTGCAGTAAAGTTTTGCATATCGTTCTGAATAGTCAAGATTTTGAAAATTATGCAAATTAGGGCAATTAAAAAAATTCAATTGCTTCTGGCTTCCAAAGTGTTCATCCGATTTTGATGATGTTGGACCCAAATTGTAGATATGGTAACACTGCACATTTTTGTAATTTACATGTGACCTCTAAAGTTCAAAAGTTAAGGTCATTCGTACATTTGAAATATTCATCCAACCATAACTCAGTCAATTTCCATCCAAGTTTGATCACATTAATTTACATGTGACCTCTTGAGGTCAAACGTCAAGGTCATTTTGCCATTTGAAATATTCATGTAGCTATAACTATGTCAATTATCATCATATTTTGATCATGTTGGACACAAATTGTAGCTACTGTAACACTGCACATTTTTATAATTTACATGTGACCTCTAGAGGTCAAAGATCAAGGTCATTTGGACCTTTGAAATATTCATCTAGCCATAACTCAGTCACTTTTAATCCAATTTTGATCATGTTGGGCTCAAACTATAGATATTGTAACATTGCACATTTTTGTAATTCACATGTCACCTCTAAAGATCAAAGGTGAAGGTCATTCGGACCTTTGAAATATTCATCCAGCCATAACTTGGTCAATTTTCATCCAATTTTAATCAATTGAGCTCAAATTGTATATATTGTAACACTGCACATTTTTATATGTGACCTCCAGAGGTCAAAGGTCAAGGTCAATTTGTTGTTTGAAATTTTCATCTAGCCATAACTTGGCCAATTATCATCCAATTTTGATCATGTTGGACACAAATTGTAGCTACATATGGGCACTTATCTATGTGGGCAGGCGGGATGTTGCTGCTATTTTGGGAATATAGAATACTTTTTACAGGCAAATTCTAATTTCTGCTGATATCCAGGTAGATTTCATTTACATTTTACCTTTAAAGGTCAAGGTCATTTTGCCTTTTGAATGTTTCATCTAGCCATAATTTGGTCACTTTCCATCCAACTCTATTCATGTTGTACTCAAATTGAAAGTGTTGCAACACTGCACATTTTTGTAATTGTGCAAATTTTTCACACACACAGATTTGCTTTCAAGCAAATCTTTCTTTTCTAGTTTCCCTTGTTTCACTTAGTGGAAGACTCTTGGTGAACTCTGGGTGGGACATTAATACACAGGCATGAAAGGACTTGCTGTTTACTCTTGTATCATGAACATGATGAACCACTGTGGCTAAATTGGCATCAAAAGATGTTGCTTTCTTTAGATCTGGATGAGATCTCTGAAGACATATGCTAAACTCGGCACACATGACTCTCAAATTGTCACCTGTTTGACCGATTTAATCCTTGCGGTTGAGTCCAACGTAGTCACAACCTAGTAGAATGTCCACTGACATGAAATGCTGAAGAACCTCTGGTTCGTAGTCTGGGAACAGCCTTTGCAATGCATTACTGTTCAGTTTGCTGATGGGACCCATGATGTGGTCCATTCCATATACTGTACTATTATATTTCATGTTCGTAAGGATCAAGACTTGAACTTGCAACCTTTGGCACCAGTCGCCTAGCAGAAATGGGAAATGTACATATCCACCAGACCTAATCTCCATTTTTGAAAAGAATGGTTCAATGGAGGTTGTTATGTGCAAGTGCCATATCAACACCGTTTTGCAGTATATGTACTGAGTCGGCATTTATTTCCAGAATCGATGACTTAAATCCACCAGCATTAAGGAAATGCTGAAAATATATATTTTTATGTTCGGAACGAGTGAGACTCGAACTTGCAACCTTTGGCACCAGTCACCTAGCTGAAATGGGAAACGCACATATCCACTCAACCAAAACCCCATTCTTAAAAAGAATGGTTCTATGGAGGTTGTTATGTGCGAGTGCCATATCAACATGGTTATGCAGTATCTGTACTGAGTTGGCACTGATTTCCAGAATCGGGGACTTAAATCCACCAGCATCAAGGAAATGCAGAAAAATATATTTTCTATGTTCGGAACAAGTGAGACTTTAACTTGCAACCTTTGGCACTTGTCGGCCAGCTGAAACGGGAATTATTTGAACTTTTCAGCCATTTTGTGTTGCAAGAGGTATTTCATATTGTGCTATGTTGTATGTTTTGTTGACATTGTAGTGACGGCCAGGCAGTGTTGAGCCCTTGAGCTCAATGTCCGGACTTTTAGCTTAATGGCAAAACGCTGGCTTTGGGTGCGAGAGGTCCCGGGTTCGATACCCGGCTGAACCACAACATTGGTGTCAGAGTGAACACGAATGCACACCTACAGGCCGCGGTGGCTGAGGGTGGTTCGTCGTTGGGCTCGGCCGGCTGGGAGTCGGAGGGACAACGGCTGGTGGGGTTGTGCTCGTCGTGGCTGGGAGCCAGGGAGGCAGCCTGTGGGGTCAGTTCGGTGCTATCACTGGGCATTCCTTGGTCCTTGGGAGAAAAGGAAGGAGTGTAGTGAGGGCCAGGCAGTGTTGAGCCCTCGCGCTCAACGTCCAGACTTTTAGCGTAATGGCAAAACGCTGGCTCGGGATGCGAGAGGTCCTGGGTTCGATACCCGGCTGGACCACAACAACATTGCCCGTTACTGTGAACTCTAATGTGAATTGTTCCAGTTTTTTTGCATTGAACTTATCAGTAGCTTGGTGTGTTACGTAAGTTGTGTTGAAGCCATCATCACAAAATATTGTAGCATGTTTGCCACTGTCAAAGACCAATGCTTGAGGAATAGGGTACAGCACCAATGTTGCGCTATTTGTGTTATGACCTCAGCACTGACTCAAACATGGTTAATAGCAACCTATTTTTCAGGTTCCTTCTCATCCTTTTTGTCCTCACTATTATTGTCTTTCAATTATAATAGAGTATAATGCTCAGACTTGTTGCACTCTGAATATGAAAGCTGTGACCCATATTTGTCCCTGGGGTGGTCCCCAAAACATTTGTAGCAGGCACTGATTTCTTGAGGGCCTGCAGTCAGCCATTTTTTCCTTTTAGTAATGGGCAACTTCAAAAACTGTTTGCACTCTTCTGTAACATGCTTTATGCCATCTTTGTGGTGACCTGGGAATGCACAGTTATAGAACTGTTTTTGATCCCGCTGGTGACCTTTGCTTTCCCCTTGGTATGTTTGCCATTTGCCTCCATGCTGTGTTTTACTAGCAGAGGTTTCCACTTGTTCCGTGTTGTACTTGGGCTGTAATCCAGCCAGTCTTGCAACAGCTTCTCTCCTTGTCTCGAGAAATCTCATGAAAAGGTTAAATGGCTTCAATTTTTCGCCATGGGGCAGTTCATGATATTTCTGTATCCAACCCAGCTTTAGCAGTTTAGGTGGGTGGAAAGTATAGCTGACATTTGGACATCATCTCACAGTGTTAGAGTGCTCAACTCTTTAAGTTAATCCAACTGGCAATAGGATAACTCCAATTCATCCACAAGGTGATCAAGTCCCATGAAATCTTCTTCTTTGATAGGTTTTAGTGTTTGCAGATTATCAAGTGCCACTTAGACACTTGCAGTTGTGATGTCATAGTGTGTTTGAAGCTTCCTGCATGCTCGTTTGTAGACTTCAGGTTTAGTTATGTGAACTGACTTTATGCTATGACTGGCTTCTCCCTTCGCACAGTTTTTAGTCCATGCGCTAAAGCAGTCTTGTTGGTGTAGGCATTTTCTGCCAGTTCTTTCCAGACTGTTTTGAATTCTGGCCAATCTTAGCTCAGTCCTGGAAGAGTTGGCACAGAGATCTTTTGTAATTTCATATCCATATTCCCTGATCTGTCCAAGAATCTTTGAAGTTGTGTTGGTTGATATGTTGGGAACCAGGCTGTTTGTACATGGTATATTGACAGATCTTGGCCATTCTTACCAGGCATTGTGTTCATATTATCAGTTACACTGGGGCTGAGCCGGTAATACAACAATATAGAGCACACTAATGAAAGTGCAGACCCTGAAGCAAAACCATCCAAAGGAAAATGTAGGCCCTGAAGGCAAAGCCTGAAGGGCCTACATTTTCCTTGGATGGTTTTGCTGAAGGGTCTACACTTTCATCAGGGTGATCCATATTGCCGCATCACCGGCTCAGCCCCAGTGTAACGATTTTATTTCCAGATGATGAAAAATTAAAATTTCACCATCAGCAAGCAAAGTTTATGGCTTCATTAAACAGTTTTCTGGTCTTTCGTCCCGTACAAATAAACTTTTTCCAGCACAGTGTCCTCGTCAAAAGTCGTCTTAGTCAAGCATAAAACAAGGTTCTAAAATGATGTCACGAGGAATTCCCCTGGGTACTCCGGGCTACAGACAATTGACCTTGGTGAAGCCAGCTGTACGGGAACACATGCTAGGGCCTACTAACCAATGAAATTCCTTCATTTTTCACCATCTGGAGATAATAGGACATATGCTCATTTGAAAACACATAGGTGGGCCATCGGGGTCGTGAAGCTGTTATATGTGAGTTAAAACCAGGGCCTTGAACTGATGCTGAAGAGTAATGATACCCTATGTTGGTCCAAGAGGGATGTAATTTGATACGTCAAACACAGTTGGCACTCTGACCGTCCCCGGTGTAATATTGTGTGCACCAGACAAAGCCATGTTGCTGCCAGGTAGGACACTTGTACATTGTAGTTGAAAATATAGGTGACATAAATATATGGGTCTGTGTAATAAGATATGTACAGCTGATGAGCTGGTCATTTGCGGCAAGTTGTCTGAAGACCAAAGTACACTGCCTTGAGGAGCATCACTTGCAGTGACTATTGTTGTCGTTGGATTAGATGTTATTGTATCTGGCCCAATAACCTTTTGGTCAGCCAGTTTGTCATTTTTTGTATGGTGTTTTAGCATCATTGTATGTTTTTTTTCCACTTGGCCTGTGTAAGTTTCCAAATTTTCCCCATTTACTATGCGGTAATCTTCCATACCATCCTGGGAAACCAGGTCTTCATAATCCTCATATCATTCATTTCCATAAAGTCTCCAAATGCCTTATCTAGTTCTGTGATGAGATTGGTAAGTACTTCCAAGTCTGCACCCCAGTGGCAGCACCAGTCAGTCTCCTCCCTGCAGTTGTGACTGCACTCTTGGCCTTTGATGGAGCCTGCTTGTGGTCATCTGAATTTTGCTTTGAGGCAGTTTTATTTTTTGGTTCACACAAACTATCATGTAATTTATCCCAAAGGTCCTGTCAGTAGGTTACCATATCTTAGCTGCAAGAACTCTTGGTATCTCACCTTACTGTTTCTAAGGCAGGTCACTTCTAATGCCCACTTGTTACTCAAGACTTGTGTTAGGTAACTGTCCACTTTCACTACTTGGGCAGCATTTTCAAGCAGTGCATTACTTGAACTACAGCATGTGTTCCCAGGGTTTCTGCCAGAGTTAAATTTTAGGGTACACAAATACGTCATATTTTAAAGTAAAAAGGTCTACAAATAAAGACTTCATGGGGAATTTTGGGTTATATACAGTGGTACCTATCTTGAGAGACCCTTCTAATGAGAGACCGCATATCTTTTTAAGACCCCTCTCTCAGAACACTGTGCTATCTTTTCCATGTTGTTGTACCTCTAATGAAAGACCACCTCTTTTGAGAGACCAGATTTTGACCCGCCGTTGGGGCGGTCTCTCAAAAGAGGTACCACTGTATACCAAATTTTATTTTTTGGCCAAAATTTTAGGATAAGCAAAAGTGCCCTTGAGGTTTTTTAGGGTATGCTATTTTACCCTTTTTACCCTCTGGCGGAAACCCTGGTTCCCTAACCCTCATCTGTTTCTGTAAATGTGTTCAAAATACATTTTACTTCATGGGCATGCATAACTTTCTTTAACAAACTTTATTGTCATTTCATATTAATTGTGATTTTGTTATGGCTGTTGAATATCGGCACGTTACATTTCAAAATCGTAAACAATGTGACTGGATATGCATGGAAGCCCCTACGTCATAATCGGGGATTCTGTTGAATTACATTTCAGGGGAATCCAAATACTGGGCATCCCTCTTTCCTTCCAGCATGACTATTACATTCCGACAGATACTCTTAGGCCAGCATTATTTTATTACTTGGTGTACAAAAGTGCCGACCCTAAAACTCTGGAAATTAAATATCAATGCAACTGTAAAATCATCCTTTTTTACCTCAGCTGACTTGTCAGTCAGCTGAGGTTTTGTGAGGGTCTGTCATCCGTCGTCCATCCGTCGTCCGTCCGTCCGTCCGTCGTCCACAATTCACATTTTCGACTTCTTCTCAAAAACCGTCAGCCAGATTCACTTCAAACTTGGTGGAGATGTGCCTTGGGTGGGTTTCTACCAAGTTTGTTCAAATGGTCATGGTCCAGTGATTTTTGGATTTTTAATGAATTTTTTTGTTCTTTTTGGGGGAAATCTTAAAAAATCTTCTTCTCCAAAACCGCTCACCTGATTGCTTTGATATCACATAGGAACACTCCCTGGGACTCCTAGTTCTTAATTTGTTCACCAGGTGGGGCTGCAATTTTTTTCAAATTTTTTATGAATTTTTGTGTGTTATAGCTATTTTCCACTTCTTCTCCAGAACCATCACTCAGATTAAGCGGAAACCTGGTGGATATGTTCCTTATGGAAGGGCCAAACAAAGTTGTTCACTATGTGGGAATGCTGCGGATTCATGATTTTTAATGATTTTTTTCAATTCGGCTCCTTTGGGGTAAATGCACCTTTCCTATATTGATTACCATGTAAGTCAATGGGCATTCTAATGCAAATTTACATTTTCGACTTCTCCAAAACCGTCATCCAGATTTACTTCAAACTTGGTGGCAATGTACCTTGGGTGGGTGTCTACTAGGTTTGTTCCAATGGTCATGTTCCAATGAATTTATGATTTTTTTATGATTTTTTTTTCAAAAATCTCAACAAAGGTTTTAATAGGAAAGTTAAACATGGGAATTTCTTGTAATGGTCATAACTTAAATAATATTGGCCAGATTTAATTGGAACTTGGTGGGGATGTGCCTTGGGTGGATCTGTACCAAGTTTGTTCAAATGGTCACGCTCTATTGATTTTGGGATTTTTTATGAATACTTTTGTTCTTTTTGGGGGCAAACCTTTAAAATTCTTCTCCTCTGAAACCGCTCACCCAAATGCTTTGATATTGTACATAGACATTCCCGGGGACACCTAGTTCCCAATTTGTTCACCACGTGGTGCTGCAATTTTTTTATGAATTTTTTGTATGGTTTTGCTATTTTTCACTTGTTCTCAGAACCTGCCCTCAGATTAAGCTGAAATGTGATGGATATGTTTTTGTGGAAGGGTCAAACAGTTGTTTACTATGTGGCACTGCTTTGGATTTCTGATTTTTAAGGATTTTCAATTCGGGTACTTATTGTTCAATGCAGCTTTCCTGTTGATTAATATGTAAGTCAATGGGCATTCTAATGCTAATTCACAGGACAACTGACACGAAATTTACTGTTTACTTGATAACTTGAGATCTGTTTTGAGTTAGCTACACATGTTAATTATTCTGTATGAAGGTCATGCAGAGACAGTACATGAATGACCTTGACGTAGTTTGTGGGGTCACAGTGCAACATACATGAATTTTAATCTTCATTATAACTTGAGAACTACTTGAACTTTGATGTTGCACATGTAAGTGTTCTTCTATAAAGTTCAGACTTAATCAGAACATGGTGTCCTTGATCCTTTCCCAAGTTCATAGAGCTGCAAGTGTGATGAATGTCGAGATCAGCTGAGGCACGGGCTGTTCACACAGCCCTCTTGTTTTTAATTTTTGCCAGTTGTACTGATTCTCATAGTGATGGTGTTAACAAGACATTGCAAAAAAAAAAAAAAAAATGAAGGACAACATTGACTTCAGCATTGTGCCCCACCCTCCGCGGGACAGATACATTAAAATAACTAGCACACCAAAGAAAGATTGTTTCATATCGTGGTTTAAGGTGTTATGAAGAAAGGCAATCACTGCTTTGGCCCGCTTTACGTGCTTTTCCCTTTTGACCTTGACATGCTTGATGCGCGTCTTTGACATGTCTTCTCTTCCTCTCTGTGTGTGGCTGCCACTGTTTGACTGGCAATGTGGACTGTGTCTCTTATAAAACATGGAGCAAAACTTGAAACAAAAAGTTTATTGTGTATATAAGACAATGAAGTAATCAGTGATATCGTGGCTAAGTTTATTGGTGATGTGAAATGCAGATCTTGGCAATATGAAGGGTTCAGTATTGTTGACCCAGAAGTACCCGCAGATGGGGAAATTGATATAGGTCTGTGAGTGTGACCCTTGGCATGGATACTCCTGGCAATGCCCTTGTGAACTTCAGTGTAAAATACGTTGCTGTCAAATTGATAAAGAAATGGACACTGAAAATCCAGAGAATGCATTGGACTTTCTTATGACTATGGAGCGTAATTTTACATGTTTCTGCATTTCTATGGCATTTTTTTCAATGAACTTTAATAGTACTCTTTAGATTTCACATGATTTTCTATTAGAAAATCTGATGAGTATAACAAATTAAGTTGTTGAAAATGCCACAACAAATTTCATGCAGGGTACATGTGTAGTCTTATAGTGCATCATGCAGCTTCCAATTTAATGACCACCCAAGATAATAACTCAAATATATTGAAGGTCAAACAGTCAAATGTCACTGGATGGGCAATCATAGGAGATTATGTCAACTTCTTAACAGGGCAATTCTCTAGTTGATGAAAAATGTACCTATTACTCTATTTTTGCTGTTAACCTCCCATCCCCACCCCTCAATCACTGCATCACAGTTTTAGCTTAAAATTTGTACTAAATTGGGCCAAATTTTCAAATTTATAAATCACTGTAATATTTTTATAGCAGTTTGGCTACTTGAACAGTACGTGGCAGAGAAAACCCTTTCAACACAATTTACGGTGTCATCTTGATTTATGAACAGTATGATGCAAAAAATTTCCATGAAGTATTAACACATAATAATGTTCGAAATGATAGACTGGTCTGGACATGTATATATGAATGACCATGTGTTTTGCGTGGACTCCTAGGAGCAAGAATGAGTAGGCCTGGGCCAAGGCTTATTCTCTATGTATCATTCTTGCTAAGCATCCCCTTGAAATAAAAACTTGGTCTGTCAGTCGTATCATTCAACATTTAACAGGCTACACAATTAGATAGATTTACAAATAATATAGGCACGCAGTAGGCCTAACTTTAGTAGACTATTCAAGAGTGACACAGGCTTACATCTCGTGTATGATTTTCACAGTACAGTATGAGACATGGAAACTACTGATGTAGTAAATTCTTCTTTCAATCAAAGACAGACCTGATTTGATGGCATATACCATCAGCTGTGCCCTTAAACTGATCTTTTGCCTTTTTTGCTTTTTTTTTTGGGGGGGGGGGGTAAGCATTGTATATGATACTTCATAAAATTATGCCTACCAATTTCTAGCCAATGACGCCATGTAGAGCACATACTGAAAAGGGCAAAAGCTAACACCTGCTGCAATGCTTCTGTCTCCTGGGGTGAACAGTGTCGATGCTACTTTCTGGCCACGAGACATACTAGTATGAAGGGTTATTCCGAAAAAAGCTTCCTGGAGATCAACTGTCCAGACCAGTCTAGGGACACCATCCAATACGGCCAAAATATGATGCTGGATGATGTACCACTACCAGAGACTGAGGAGAATAGTTGAAAGACTTGGTTATCTGGAAGAAATTCATAATGCTTGTTACATATATTTGCTCCCATTATAGTAAATTTGTCCCATCAATCAGGTTTGGTGGCCACATTGATTATCTGAAGTGTCATCAGGTAATATAGATGTGATCCCTCTCTGCCTTCTTGGCAAGGATTAGTCGGTGGTGGGCTTTTGTTGTCCGTCGACCAATGGGATCGCATCACTTTAATGTTTTTGTCAGGAACATCATCTGGCACGTTTACTTGTTGGAGTTTGCTGGCGGCAATCCACGTCCTCTCTCTCTTGAGTTCCATTTTTCTTTTCCGCTTCGCATAGAGGCAGATTGGAAACTCTTGTGCGAGGCAGTGTAAAAGCTTGTGGACAAGTCAGGCCATTGAACCAGTGTTGGACAATGGGTCCCGAGGCTTTTACAGTCATCTCTTTTTGGTGCCGAAAGAGACAGCGGGCAAGCCCGGTAATCCACTTGTTGCATCTCAACTGGTATTTAGTAGTGCGACACTTCAAGATGGAGACCCCCTACCATCATGGCGACGATGTGACAGGAAAATTGGGCAACGTCAATTGACCTGAAAGATGCATTTCCATGGTCCCGTGGTCTCGGAAATGTATGGGCTTTGTGGTTGACCCCAAAGTTTTTCAGTTCTATGTGGATAACTGGCACCTTCAGTCTCAGGACCAGGGCTTTCTTCTCCAGGACACGCATTTCATGTTGAATCTGTGTGTGAAGTTAAGCATAATTGTGAATCTCTCGAAGTCCAGTCTGACTCCCACTAGGAAGTTTGTGTTTCTGGGGGTTCAGTTCTTAACAGCCCCTTTCATCTGTTCACCTTCAGACAACAGGTGGAGGCGACTCTTAGCCTTTTTGAACCGGTTCAGGAGGGCATCTGCTCTGTCCGCGTGTCAGTGGATGTGTCTGATGGGGACTTTGAAGTCCAGTGACTCTCTGGTTCCTCTGGGGAGGCTTTGTCGTTGGCCTGTCCAGCTCAGCTTTCGGGATCGCTGGGATTGAAAGAGCCATCTCTTGTCCCAGCATCTCGCAATCTAGCCATACAATTGATTGATTCTGAGTTGGTGACCAGTCTCGCTGGGTGAACATGATGCCGGGGCAGTCCCTGGTACCATTCAACGGCGAAGTGATGTTATTTATCGACACCTCCCTATGGGGCTGGGGAGTGTATTTGGACTCTATGACAGCCTCAGGCAAATGGCCTCCTCAGTGAAGGCAGTTTGCCATCAGTTGGCTAGAACTGCATGCAATTCGTCACGCCCTTGTCCAGTTCCATTCACAGGTGGAGAACAGGCACATCCTGGTGAAGTGCGAAAATCGTACAGCGGTTGCGTACCTCAACAAACAGGGAGGTATCAGGTCGAAAAGGCTGTTCTCTCTGGCCAAGTTGATCCTGTTCTGAATCCCTGCGTGGTGGAAGTGATCTGGGCTCTTTGGGGTCAACCACACATTGATATCTTTGCCATTAAGTTTATTCTATTCATTCATGTATTCGTGTACTACTTGTACAGTGGTATCCCCGTATTTTAACCACTCCAGGGATTGAAACATATGGTCTGAATTGGGGAATGGTCTGAATATGGATAGGGAAAACAAAAATAAACTGTGAATTGGTGATCTTAATATAGAAATGGCCTTTATAGAGGTGGTCTTAGTTGGAGATTCTATTACACTTCCATCATCTGTAGCAGCCAGTTTGTGCTAAAGGCAAGTGGATTAGTGATTATTTGTTGTATAATACCTCTTATTTCTGTACTTTTATATAGACATGTACAGGAGGAATTAATATGGGGCAAAGTCCTGCTTCCCAATTGTTGTTTTGAATAAAATGTTTAAACCAAGTGGAGCTCATCACAAGTCCAAAAATAGTAAGGCCACAGTCCGGTTCAGCAGAGTTGAGGGAAGGTCACAGCAGTTCAACGGGGAAAACAGCAACATTTCATGCTCATTGTTAGAGTGAGCCACAGGCAGCAATTGAACAGGTTGTGTGAAGAGGTACAGTATTGACTTAATGCCGCGTGACTGTTGGCGCTGCGCAAGGTAATCATAAGTCACTGCCATGGCACAACAGTTGAGCTGTAAAAGTGTGTGGAATAAGTTGAAAAGAACAAAAAAAAAGGGGGGGGGGAGTCCATGGTTGAAGTGCAAATCTTATTCTTCATGAAGACTGCTGACAGTAAAAGCTAATTTTGGTGATGGCTGGTGGACCAATGAGTGAGTGTTCACAGCTGATAGTTGGTCAGGCAACTGGGTCGCAGTGCTATGTTCATAACAATCCATGTGAGTTTATGATCGAGGGTCCTTGATTTTACCCTTTTCTGTCCCAAAGCACCCAGATGTAAATTGTCCTCTGGTTGGTTTTATTTTTGTTCAAATTTCATGAAAAAAAAAAAAAATTTCCCCCTGAGAAATGTAGGTAAGACATAAAGCATGCCACAGATCAGATCAATAGCTTTCCTCTGAAGATCGTAGGTAGGTCACAAAGGTAGTGCAATCACTCCTGTCTGTCTGCAAATTTCTTGTGTGATCTGCAGTCTTCAAGAGTGGCCCATATAACTTTCAGTACTTAAGATCAAGTTCTTTTACTGCCGAGGGGTACCAGAGTTACGGAGCCATGATGTGTGTTCTGCCAAAGATGGGTCGTTAATATATTGCACTCCTTTAAAAGGAAGCAGGATATCAAATGTCATTTGCTTCCATACTTTCACCTTTGAATTGTTAACAGGCAACGTTTTTCCTCCATTGAGAACATATGTTGTGAATGTTTACGATATCATAATAAAACTGACCAAGTGTACAATACTGCAAGCCAGGACAGCCTCATTCATGAACGAGGCTGTCCCAGGTGGCTTGTTTTATTTGTATTGAGTAATAGTTGTATATGTATTGTAGAAATGATTAATATAGATAACGAATAAAGATAATAGTTTTTATTTCAGAACAATTGAAATTCACAAGTGCAATACTTTCATGTGCGGAAGAACAAGTTTTATAAAAGCGAGTGACCACATCACCACAATTGCACAACATTGGTCCTCATTCATTTTGAAAGTAAACATCCGTGCAGAATGCAAAGTTTGGGGAAGCAGTCCATCGAAGAGGCTGCTGGAACATTAACTTAGGTGATAATGATGGCCTTCCAGTTTAATGAGAAACATCCATGCTGACATTGAAAGGTCTTGATGGGGCTGTCTCTGTTGCTGGTATAATGTTATCTAATGCAGATGCTTGACCGAGAGAGGAAGGATGCAAATCTGAGATCTCCCAAATAAGGAAAAAAGTAGTACCCAAGCAATACTTGGATGATATGGATATCTGCTATGGTGATATGGATAAGGTTATCAGCCGGTTGATATTTTCCAGTTTTTAGCTCTGCTGACTAATGGTGGCACAGCTGATGCAACCGCTCATGTCTGTCTGTCTGTCCTTCTGTAAACTTTTGCTTGTTAGTGCGATACTGTCCACAGTTTTCAAGTTAGCCCAATATAACTTTTAAGGACTTGTATAGGGTGTATGAAAATCTAGGCCCCTTTTGATATTGGTGGCACCAACTACATTATCATGTAATATAAGGGTCAAAATGTGAAAATCTTATGCACACCCTAGCATCTTTCATTTTTGGTGGATCTTCATCAAATTCGGTGGGATTGTGGTTGAGGTCAAAGTCTAAATTGCTAGTGATGCTGGTGCCACCTATAATTTGACAGAAATTATGAGCCAAAATGTGTTTTAAGATGTAAAATTTCATATTTCTAAAAGTAATTTGATTAGACTCAACAAATGCATGTGATATTTTATAGAGCATTGCCAACGGTAGAATGTTATGTAATATTAGTGACCTTGACCTATTTTTGTGAGGTCACCAGGCCTGTTAACCAGAACAAGTTTTTAATATGAGTTGAAGGTCAAGGTCAAATGGACAGTTTGAATAAAGGGGTAATCTCCTTGAAAAATTCACATGTAAGAATTCTTCTGCAGCTAAGGTACACACACAGAGCTAGCCACACAGGCAACAAAAGTAGACGTGCATCAGGAGGTTCATGTTCACGCCGCCACACAAACACCTCCTAGTCCCCATAAACCACACAAGTCAATGTGTTCAGTATGAGAGCAAGATCCTTTATTTCACAAATATCCAGAAAGATATATCATTCTCATTGAATGTCAAGGTCGTAGGACTGCAACCCTGTATTACATGTATTCAATATTGGCAATTTCTTATGAAAAATTTAAACAATGACTAAAACTCACGACCATTAGAAGTATCTTGTGCAAGGTATATTCCCATCAGATCGGAGAATAATCAAAAGATCACAAAATCCTAGCTCACTATTTAATCATTTAATGTCCACAGTCCCCAAAAGGAACACCGACATGGTTCCTAAACTGACAATGAATAATTCCTTAATGGTGTTCACATTATGCAACACGACAATTCAAGGTTGACTGAAATTGTACCGATCACTTCAGGTATTCATTGCAACTTTACCAATTTTCTGGTTCTAAAATCAGGAAGCAAAGACCATTTGAGAGCTTGAATTAACCCAGCCACATAAAGAAGAACTGATGACAGGCACTTATTCAATGGACCATTGTTCCCTTGTTGACCCACAGAGGCCCTTCATTGTTAATGGATTACACAATGTGTTTTCCCTGCAAATTGGTAACGCAGTGTTGCATCCACATAATGGTACAGTGGCTATTATGCTTGCCACCCAGGATCACAGGTCCATGACCACCTTGCAGCAATGGGAATCATGTGCATACAACTCTCTCCGAACTTGTCATAACTCATCTCTAACAGTTTCCTGTGTGTCATTTTGTGTCCATTTCTCAAAACATTTTACAACCATAAACCTCATGGTTTTTACACTGAATGCTCTGCTTCTAACAATTTTTCAGGCAGTCCCATACAAGATTTAGGAGTTATAAAGTGCATAAAAATGTTTGTGGACATTCATGTTGGTGGTGCCACCTATAGTCTCATGTAATATATGGGTCAAAGTGGGCAAATCTTGTGACTGCTATACCGTCCATAGTTTTCAAGTTAGCCCAATATAACTTTCAGGACCCCCAGGGTGTATGAAAATCTAGGTTTATTTTGATATTGGTGGCACCACCTACAATATTATGCAATATAGGGGTCAAAGTATGAAAATCTTGTGAACACTCTAACATCTTTAATTTTTGGCAGAAAATTTGGTGGGATTGTGGGGGAGGTCAAAGTCAAAGTTGCTAATGATACCAGTGGTGCCACCTATAATTTGATGGAAATTATGAACCAAAATGTGTTTTATGATACAAAAATTCCATATCTTGGAAAGTAATTGGATTAAACTTGCCAAATTTATCCGATAGACAATGTCTAAAAGTAGAATTTGATTCACTAATTTGGGTCTTGGAAAATGTCACACAGACTCATTATACATGCAATGAATGGATGCAGGAGAAAATAGAGAAACTGGCACACAGACATAAAGAGTGGTGCACGGCTCTTAGAGATATTGACCAATAGGATGCAAGCAAAATGCAGTGATCACAAGGGAAAGAAAGATCAGGTTCAGCTAGAACCAAACAGTGGACAAACTTGACTCCTTGAACACATTTTACACATATGGGGGGGGGGGGGGTGCATTATGCCGGTGCAGGTAAAAATAATATTGCCCCATTACAAGGAATGGGAAATAAGTAAAGTTAAAAGTAATAGCCGGTAAAATACACAGAAGGTAGAGAAACTTCCAGTATGCTAGTATGGTAAATAAGAATGCCCAGTACACCAGTACAGAAAATCCATACACCCCCCTTGCATATACTGTGGGTTTTGTGCTAAAAGTTTATGAACAACAGAGGAAATTGAAAGGTCACAGTTTTTTAGATACAGCAAATCTCCGTGTAATATTATATTCTGATCCATCACATTTTTGTTCTGCTTTCAGGGTTAAAGAAGTGGCCAGTAATGAAGACTGAGAGCACCTGTAAACACTTGAATGCACAGTCATAGCCATCAACCTGGAGAGGAATCTTAAGCTGAAGGTAAGTTCTGGTGTGATTTTAGCTATCCTGACAGAGGGAGGTTGATTAGATCTATAGTGCTTCATCTTACAAGTGGTTGTTGTACATAGAATTAGGTATACCCACCACAAATGAAGTTTTTTTGTTTTTGTTTTTTTTTTTTTTGGGGGGGGGGGTTACAATGTTTTCAGATTGTTTAACTGTCTGTCTAACTATACCCCTCCATAGCAAAATCCTTGTGAGCCAATTATCTCATGATTCACCGGCCAAGTGAAACTCAAAATTTTCCTCAACTATACCTTGACACGGTCTCTTTACCTTTTAATTTATTTTTTTTTAGTGACCTTGACCTTGTTTTTGTGGTTACAGGACCCATGTGTGTGCAAAGTTGGTCGTATCCAGTCCATCTGGGATAGAATGACTTTTTATGCCCCCCTTCGAAGAAGGTGGGGCATATAGCGTTGCACATGTTGGTCGGTCTGTCAGTCTGTCGGTCAGTCGGTAGACTGTGGTTTCCGCACAATAACTCAAGAAGCGGCACGGCATTTGAAGTTTGAAGGGACATCGTCTGACGATTCCCGCTCCTCTTGAACATTTAAAGTATCCCTTCATTGGAACGCAAAACAAGCAAGATAACTATAAAGTAAACTACTAAGGCTATGATAATGTTAGCATGTTTGCATATTTTCTCTGCCCACAAACATACTTTCGGCATGCTGCCTTATTTCGCATTGCCGCCCTGATACCACTCTCTTTTTGCCATGGGCCGTTGCTACCTGCAGCCACGTGACAGGCTGTAAAGTATGATTGACGGGTGGCATTGTTCCGTTTGGCAGCTGAAAACCAAAAGAATGACACATGGACATTGGGATGTCCACATGCCTGTGTGGTTTTGGGGGTTTTTCTCATATTACTACTTTAGATAAAAGCTCGAAATTTTGACAACTAAAAGAAAGGACATTCATCTTGTGAAAACCGTTAAAATTTCAAAATCGGCCCTGCAAAGGTTTTTGGTGAAAGTGTCCTTAAATTTTGATTGCTGAATTATGCCCCTCTCCTGCTGGAGGAGGGGCATATAGAAATCACTTTTTCCATGTGTCCATCCATCCGCTTTTCATGTCCGGGCTATAATTAGCTTGTCCTTTAACTTAGATTAATGCAACTTTACACACAGGTGCACTTGGACATTAGGGTGTGTCATGTACCAAAATTGGTCACTAGGTCCAGTATCCAGGTGACAGTGACATATTCTTGTAAAATATGTGTCTGGGCTATAATTCCTTCAGTATGTAAGTTAGATCAATTAAACTTTACACACAGATGCCTCTGTACATAAGGGTGTGTCATGTACCAATTTTAAGTAAGTCACTAGGTCAAGTATCAAGGTCACAGTGACATATCCTTGTAAAATTGTGTCCGGGTTATTATTGCTTTACTATTGAACTTAGTTTCATGAAACTTGACACACACAACTTGACCTAAAGGTGTGTCATGAAACAAATGAGGTGAGAGGGGGGCATGGATTCAGGAATCTCTGATTGCCTTTTAATAAAATTTACCTGTTTTTGCTGAAAAAGTGTCAGTTTGGTGGAATAGGGTATGAAGCTTTGAAGTTTCAAAGGAGACATCTGTCTGTAAACTTTTGCTGGTTTGCACGATACCGTCCACAGTTTTCAAGTTAGCCCAGTTGTAACAAAGTGACTCCTACGGACATTTTCTTTACATTTTATTAATTCATTTGTAAAACTTTAAGTATTGAGAGGTAGTCTTAAAATTTATTGCATTTATTGAACTATCTGTATTCCTTACATATGGACCACAGATGTAAAGCATTTAACTTTCCCAGTTTAATAATACACCACATCGATCAAAAATGTGACATGTCAAAATTTATATAAGTATTGACATGAACACATGTGGGTAGATTCATGCTGTTTAATAACATTTAAAAACGCAATAATATTGTGGTTATGAATCTCATCAATCAAGTATATGACACATCAAAATTGATACAAGTATTCACCTGAACACAGGTGTACGTTTTGTGCTGTATATTTACAATAATGTTTTGATTATTAAAACTTATCTATAGAGTATAAAATAAATTAACCTGTAAGACCTATGCGCCATATGGATAGATATAGATAAAATGAACATATCATGCCTACTAACCAGAATATTATGTTCAAAACAACTTAATAAACTACAACCTGCGGATTACCAGCTGTAATGTGTAAAACATATAAAAACCCTAGGACAAGCAGTGTTCCTCTGAGTTGGGTCTGGCAGACAGTATACACAAGCTGTGTATATATAACTGCAAATAAAAACTCTCAATAACTTAGCAAGTGTTGGTCGTTCACATTGCAATGAGAAGTACTACAAGTTCAAGCAATTATACCACTATACTAAAGAAGACCCGAAGCAGCCAACTACCCCACCACAAGGTTATACAATATATCTTTCAGGACTTATATGGTGTATGAAAATCTTTTCGATATTGGTGGCACCACCTACAATATTATGCATAATAAGGGTCAAAATATGAAAATCATGTGAATGCTCTAGCATCTTTAATTTTTGGCAGATCCTCACCAAATTTGGTGGGATTGTGAGGGAGGTCAGAGTCTAAGTTGGTAATGATACTAGTGGCACTGCCTATAATTTGATTGTAATTATGAGCCAAAATGTGTTTTAATATATAAAATTCCATATCTCCAAAAGTAATTGGACTAGACTTGCCAAATTTATAGGATATGTAGACAATGTCCAAAGCTAGAATGTTATGTGATATGAGTGACCTTGACATATTTTTGTAAGATCGCCATGCCTGTAAAGTTGAAAGAGGTGATTTTGTAATGGTAGGGTGTAGCTTGGACTTCAATGGCAATGTCAGCACAGCACCAGGCAGGCCTATGGGCCTCTTGTAGTACATAATCTGGGTGTCCTTGATCTTCTGTCCCAAGGTCACTGAGGACGTAATGTTAAGAACTCACTCATTATTGTCTTGGCACATGCAACAATATTCATCACAGGAGTTGCACAAATAAGCTGTGATTACATGTGGAGCACAGGGCCATCTGGTGGAGATTTTATACACTAAATGTACACAAGCTTTATATGTTCAGAAGCCACTTGTGGACTCGCAGCTTTGAAGATGCAACAATATTCATCACAGGAGTTGCACAAATAAGCTGTGATTACATGTGGAGCACAGGGCCATCTGGTGGAGATTTTATACACTAAATGTACACAAGCTTTATATGTTCAGAAGCCACTTGTGGACTCGCAGCTTTGAAATAAAGATTTAGGTGCAATATAGCCACAGTGCCAGCAGAGCATAAGGCCCATGGGCCTCTTGTTATTTAAAAAACTTATAAACTGAGTTGAACAAACAGACCATGTATGGACAGCTGGATGCAAGGTGCACATTTTGAATTGAATATTTTTTTTTTTCAATTTGTTGAAGGTGAAGGTCATGATGTTGCATCATGTGGAAGAGCTTGACTAATTTCTTAGGTATATGGTGGAATGTAAATGGAGGAATCCATTTCAGGAAACGACTTTTTGATGATGGTTATCAAATTATGTGTAATCAGAGTATTTGACCCGTGGGCCTCTTGATGACCAGGAGTATAGATTGTTCATGAATATCAGCAATTAGTTTCCCAAGTTCAAATTATATAGCTTGGACACATGCTGGTTGGAAGGAAGGTACAGATTGATCAGTCAGAGAATTTGCTGATGTCATGAGAAGAGTGCAGGATGTTCACAGAATGGGCCTGTCTTTGCCAAGTACATTTCCTGAAGCAAAACTGTGGAACCTAATCCCATGAACAGTTCCATTCCCAGTGCAAAGCAAGGCTGAATTTACATACTTTTTGCTGCTGAGGAGAAAATCCTGTACAATTTTCCTGTTAAGAAAAATTCCTATGGGCCAACACAATGAACAGGATATATAAAACACAATGAACAGGATATAGAAAACACAATGAACAGGATATATAATGAGGTATTCCTAGTGACATGAATTTGTCAGTCAGCTTAAGTTACAGCGTAAGTTAGCTGTGTTCCTTGCAAACTTGAAATCACTGTGAGTCATATTGACTGGTAATAATGTACAGCCATGAGTGTTCCCATGTAATACTAGCTTACAGTGCTGTTTCAGGTCACACTGGTCATTGGATGTAATCCAGCTGATTCCAAAATCCGCTGGTGTCTGCCTCTCTCTCTGTCTATCCATAAACTGTTTGCTTGTGAACATGACATAGTCCACAGTTTCAAGTTTCATATAACATTCAGGACTTGTCAAGTGTCTGAAAAAAATCTACATCTAGGTCAGTGTTCCTTGGGCCATCTAAAGTATTATGTATTGCTTGGATCAAAATGTGAAAATCTTGAGAATACTTTGAAAGCGTCTTTAATATTTGGTGAATACTTGTAATTATGAAATACATTAGGATTGTGGAGAAATTTCAAATCTCAGTTGCATATATGATACCAGTGGCACCACATACAGCTTGACAAAATAGGTGGGTCAAATGTGTTTAAAAAATACAATATTCATTGTCTGAAACACAAGTCAGTTAGAAGTGCCAAATATATAGGATTGTATTAAGCACTAATATATAGTGTAATGTGGGTGACCTTGACCTCTTTTCCGGATCACCAGACCTATAAAGTTAAAAGAAATGACTTGGTAATGATAGGGCATAGCTATAACTGTGGAAAAGAAAACTGAACCTCCCAATCAAAATTGCATTTGAGTGCAAAGTACACAAAACTTCCTTTGGTCATATACCTGTTGGGTAACAATCACCCAATCTGACAGTATGTTGGGACCAGTCCAAGTTTTTCATCTTTCCTGGATAGCTCGAGAACAGGCTTGGACAAAAAGGTCATCTATGATAAGCTGGACTTACGGCACACAGTATAACTTTTTTTAAAAATCAGAATGGAAGGTTAAAGGTATATGGCTACTTGAAATATAGGGGTCAAAATGTGCAAATGCTGTGAACAGTAGACTAGCATTCCAACATATTTTTGCTAGATTTATATGAAACATGGTAGGATTGTTTAGCAGGTCAAAACCCCAATTGATTGTTATACTAGTTGTAAACCACCCAGTCGGTTTACGGTGTGATCTGACTACGTTTGATGTAAATAAAGTTGACTAGATGGTTACACAAGGTAGGCTTGTTTGGCAATGATGAAACAACTCCTCCAGGTTCTTGTGAAGTCCACTTCAAAGCTTTATTATTCTTGACCAATACATCTATGTAGTTTGGTAGCAGATCTGGTTAGGCTCGGTTCTCCTCAGCTCTTCCTTCAGATATCTCTTGTTATAGTTGAGAGAACAAACTCTGCCTAGCATGGCAAATGTACATCCTTTTATACACAGTTATGACTCATGATCAATGGAAAGTGCCAGGGAAAATGCTACGCAGCAGAATTATCTGTCTAGATCCAGTCAGAACAAGTTAAATCCTGTTCTTATTACGTTTTATCAAAACAAACTATGACTCAGTGATGACAAAACCCTAAATTATGTGTCTGCTTTACCATACACTGGCTCCCTCTATCAGTTATTGTGTATCTGAAATTTCCCCTCCTTCTATTCTCATACCGGAAATGACATATCCGGGTGAACAAGTCCACTCGCAAACATGATAGAAAAGACTACGTATTCACATGTACAGACTTGTCATGATTAATACAAGCTCAATCTAAAATTGAAATTTCATTTAATTAATTCTGGAGAGAATTAATTCCAATATTATACAACACATTTTTATGTAAGTACTGCACAACCTCCAATCATCACTGTCCTAGATAATTATTATATCCTGTAACTTGCTTACACATCCTGTACTGACTCATTATCTCCTGACTGTATCTAGGTTATGTTCTTGCACAACACCTATCCTGGATTTAGTAGCTTGAGTCTTTCCATTGCCTCAGCTATTATAAATAATATTTCACCATATTACCACTTTTACACTCTGGGGACGTCCAATGTTCAGCAAGTAACAATGCAACCTTTAGGGGGATTTCCACTGTACTTCCCCAAAAGATAATTTAAACTTCCAATCAGAATCACTGTGGATATTCTGTTGTTATTATCTTGGGCCAACCAGACCTTTACAATCCATCGAGGTAATACCCAGTATAAGAAAACAACACAAGTGCCACGACAGTGGACCGCCCTGCTTGTGTGTGCTGTCCAAGTCTTTGACAATTGACAGTCGGAAATCCTTGGTATTTTAGCCTGACCAGTTTCGCCTCAACCTGGGCTCATCAGAGACTGACCAAAGATTGCTGCGTTTTTTTTTTCACCTCGATATATATACTGGCCTTGGTAACATATTGTTATGTCATAGGCTCAACGTTAAATGGAACATTTTAACGTACCGCGGACCAACCGTCAGATTGACGTGCTGATCAAGTGTGGTCCACATGCTTAAAATGCACGTGGTAATGTTTACAAACATTCCGTTGTCAGGGAGATATCACGTCCCCCTGGTGGTGTATCCTGTGATTAGTGAGCTACCCACCAAGAAGGCTCATGTACCGTAATATACATAAATGTGGAATGTCCATATTTGAGGTGAACACATTGGTTACCTGGTTCATGATAATTTATGATACCTGGTGTGGAGGGACTCTCTCCACAAGGTTATAGATAGCAATCTAATGGAGACAGAATTGCACTGTTCTGTCAAAATGCAAAACACAAACACTGTCAGTGGGGAATAGGCAAGTGAACTATAAATTTTAGCATAATACATCGCAAGTATGCCTATTTCCCCATGACATTTAGACCGAAAGGTTCCATTGTAACCAGCTGGTGGATCCAGTGATGCTCTTTTTGCAGTCGAAGGGTTTCTGTTTTCTTCAACTGCGGTGGTGTTGGGATATGGCATAGGATTTGGACTGTGAGGTTGTGTCCATTATGATCCCATTGGGCAAAATGTCTGCCCAGTGGTTGGTTCATATCCCCTTTGTTGATATAATAAAAATGTTTTCTCAGTCTATCCCTCAGTGGGCGGTAAGTTTGACCCACGTATTGCTTGTGACATATGTCACAAGTCAACAGGTAGACAAGATTGTTGTGTCTGCACGTGCCCCCCCCCCCCCCAGGGGCATAGTAGGTACGGCCTGTGTGTGCTACTCAGTATGCCTGGGAGAAGTCTCATCCCCAAGGCGATTTTTTTGTATCTAGTATTAAGTCTGGGGTGAAGACTTCACATAGTGGGGCCATTGACATTTTTAACTGAAATTTACGAGCCAAAATGGGTTGCAAGATATAAAATTCCATATTTCAAAAACAAAAAATTCAGATGCAACATGCGAAATTTATATGATACATAAATGTAGATCACATTAGGTAGGCATATTTTCTATAATATGGATGACCTGGTCCTATATATTCCAGGTCACTGGTATTATAAAAGTGAAAGAGGTGACTTGCCAGTAAATGTCCACTGTTCTAAGTTAGGCCCACATAACTTTAAGCACTTAGATCAAGTGTATAAAAATCTAGGTCTAGTTCAATATTGGTGCCACCAACAGTAATGTGTATTATATGGGTCAAATATTAAAATATTGTGAACACTGTGGCATTAATTATTTTCAGTGGAGCTTTATGAAACTAAGTAGGATTGTAAAGGAAATCAAAGTCTCAATTCCTTATAGTATAGGTGAGGTCCCTGTATCCAGATGATCACATAGTCAGGTTCCAGTACTCTAAATTGCTTTATTTTCACGCGTACAAGTTTTCACGGTTTTCGTATTTTTGACATTTCACTATAGTTTTAATTTCACTGTTTTGGGACATAAGTCCTATTCAAACTATGTTAAAATACTATTTCACTGTGTTTTTGTTTTCGCAGTTTTGTGCCATCAGCGAAATAAGTGAAAATAAGAGTATAGCGAAATTAAAGCAATTTACAGTATGTACGTAAATTTATGTGTGGATGACAGCAGAGCACAAGTTCCATGGTTCTCTTGTTTTTAATCACAGCAGCTGGTAGTGACATGATCATGCAGAACCTTGCAGATGCTTCAAATGCATAGTTTCCATTTAAAAAATTGCAGATTGAATTTGACTTGTACTGACTTCTGGCATCCCAAATAGACCCACAACAGATAATGAACGTGATGATACCATGATAACAATAGAAACAACAAAAGGTTGTCATTAGGAAATTACTCATGCATTGAAATGTATTCAGACTTAATGAAATAATCAATTGTGACAAGACTGAAATTTTATGTATAGGTAGAAATGAAGGACAAAAGTTGAAAAATTGAATACAATAAAAGGATGAAATGGACTGATGGACCAATAAACAATGTAGGTATTAAGATAAGTAACGATAAAAAGATTTTAATGACAGAAAATGATACTCCACTGATAACAAAAGTTAAAAATCAACTTAATATCTGGTCTCAAAGAAATATATTTCTCTGTATGGTAAGATTATGATTATTACTGCTTTTGCTTTGTCTCAACTCATTTGTGTTATGTCAGTACTACCTAGCCCTGAGGACATCCACTTTAAATCTAAAAAGAAAATCAGTATATGGGGATGCACACCTGAGGTTTTTGCTTGTCTGTTCCTCTGTCTGTGTGTCTGTATAACACCATTGATTTAGTAGAAATGACCATTGTCCACCCCATTTCCAGCTCTCTTTACAATAGTGAGACAGTAAATAAAAAACAGGTCAAGAAGTGAGAAACAGCACCATCAGTTGAAATCAAGAAAGGTTTACATTGGTCTTACCACAATGCACAGAGACCCTGTCAAGGTTTATTAACTTTCATACAGTCACGTGTACCTTGTATGGTCTTAATTTTGTTCATGTCAGCTGTGTGTTGGTATGACATCCCTCATTGTTTCCAAGTTGACCATATAAATAATCACAGTTGGGGGCATCTGTTTCCTATGGACACATTTCTAGTTTTGCAATAGATGAGACTTCGACCAGGCATACTTAGTAGCATTGTTGAAATAGATTTTGTGCAGCAAACAGTCAATTCTGTGCAACAAATTGTGTTGAAATGTCATTTATAGCTTTTTGGACACTCTGATTCCAAACTGTGGATTACAGCTTCTTATTTTATATTTACAGTTGCTGTATCATGATGGACGACTTGTCTGTAGAGCCCATCATCATTCAGCCAAGGTCACTCTCCTCATGTGACAACAACCAGCCAGATGCATTTGAGACACGAAAGTCACCGGTGACTAATAACTTAACTTCTGGCAGCGAATCTCTATCTCGGTCTATAAGACAAGCCCAGTTTATTCAATCAACCAGTGTGTCTCAAATGCTGCAGAATGTCCACTCAGTCCAACAAGCCAGTGTGTCTCCAGTGTTGCAGAATGTCTATCAGTCAGTCCAACAGGCCAACCTGTCTCCAGTGTTGCAGAATGTCCAGTCAGTTCAACAGGCCAACCTGTCACCAGTGCTGCAGAATGTCCAGTCAGTTCAACAGGCCAACCTGTCACCAGTGCTGCAGAATGTCCAGTCAGTTCAACAGGCCAACCTGTCTCCAGTGTTACAGAATGTCTATCAATCAGTCCAACAGGCCAACCTGTCTCAAGTGTTGCAGAATGTCCATCAGTCAGTCCAACAGGCCAACCTGTCTCCAGTGTTACGAAATGTCCAGTCAGTTCAACAGGCCAACCTGTCACCAGTGCTGCAGAATGTCCAGTCAGTCCAACAGGCCAACCTGTCACCAGTGCTGCAGAATGTAGTCCAACAAGCCAGCCAATCTCCAGCACTGAGGACTGTCCTTGGCAGAGGAAGCCATGTTGAAGCAAATGGCAGTTCAGAAAGTTTTGTTGCATATTTCACAGACAATGAAAACGAGCTGCCCCCAAATTTCTTGGATATTCCATTTTCATTTTACAATCTTCATGGTCACATCTGCCACAGTTGTGGACTAGCATATGAGGAAGCAAAAGAGTTTGAGAATCACTTACTACACTTTCACCTGAGCAAACCAAACAGTGTTATGGCAAGGCTACAAAGGTGTGTTTATTGTAACTTTAACAGCAACAGCTCATCAACAATCTGCAATCATATGTCAACGCATCACCAAACCTTACCACCTCTTCGAGATCGATGTCTCAGTCAATCAATTGTGTTCAGTATTATGAGCAAAATAAAAGAAGGCAAGGATATACCAGTGATCACATTTCGACCAGTGCTGCAATATATACTCAAGGTACTGAACAAAAAAGTGGGGAATAAACTGATGTGTTTGCAACAATATATGTTTATGTTAAAGCAAGGTGTGACACCTAATGTACACACAGCCACACAATCCAATCTGCATGGAGCCACACAATCGACGCTGCACACAGCCACACAATCTACTCAGCACATAGCCACACAATCCCGTCTGCACACAGCTATACAATCCAGACTGCATGTAGCCACACAATCGACTCTGCCCACAGCCACACAATCCACACTGCACGCAGCCGCACAATCCACACTGCACGCAGCCGCACAATCCACACTGCACGCAGCCGCACAATCCACTCGGCACACAGCCACACAATCCACTCAGCACACAGCCACACAATCCACTCAGCACACAGCCACACAATCCAGTCCCCGGACAAGTGATCCCATTGCACAAAGCATCCAGACTGCAGATTGTGTGCCAGAAGCAACAATACCAAGTATTGGAACTCCAGAAACTGTGAGACATACAGCTGCGCATTGCACCATGACGCCATTCCAAAGTGAAGAACAAAAGACTCATCAAAAGGCTCATACTGGTCGCATGCAAGGAAATGTATTACATGGGTCATGTGAACAAAGGTCACAACTTACTACTAGAACATACCAAAAGAAAGAAGCTGCGATGCGTGCTACAAGGAGGGAGACTCCTCAGTCTCCTGAACCATTTATAGCTAGCAAAAGGGAATTACATGTTGAAGAAGCTCCATTGTCCTCTAATGTAATAAATATAGCAGAACACTTGCAAGTGAAAACAGAAATACAGCAAATAAAATCTACTTTGATGCAGGTGAAAAAAATTCATCATTCCATGACATCAGAACAAAAGCAAATGTCATCAGAACTTCGGCAGATGGCCTTACAGCAGGAAGGAATTATCACTGAATTGCAGCAAACAATCGCAGAATTAGCAAAGAGGGCACAAAAGCTTCGTAGATGTACACCCCCACCTAGTGCAAAAAGAATCATGATAGGCCAGCAGAATGTGTCTGAAACAGGCAAACAGTACTATGTACTTTCATGTACTTCACCAGGAAGTGAAATTACAAAATTTTATACATCTAGGTCAACCTCAGCGAATGAAGTGGAGGATTTTACAAGCAACTGTGAAAAACAGTCTCAGGATGAAACACTTATAGATATATCATATGCTGAAATCACTGATATGACAAACAAGAAAACAGTACCATGGTTCATTGACACCCTTCAAGATGCATCTGATATTCAGCAATTACAAACAGATGATGCTGGAAAACCAAGTCACTGGGCAGTAAATGTTCCAGATGCTCGATTAAAAATCAGGCAGGATCATTTAGAGCTTGCTCTGAAGAAGAAACCGGATGCATTTGTCTTGGTTCCTTATGGAGGAAGTGGTGATGCCCCAGTGATAGTTGAGGGGCACCAGCTTTTCCAAAGTGAATCTTCATCAAAAATTCCTGCATCACAACAAAATGTCAGTGAAGATAGCTCCACTATGCTGTTCACACATCCGTCGGAGACTGTAAGCAAGGGTCAGTTCCAAGTGCCTGAATTGACAAATATCCCAAAACCTGCAGAAGTTGTGTCACCTGGGCCAGGGTCATTGTCATCAAAGGTGGCAGATCTGCCTCCATTATCACTTGTGAGAAAAGCTTATCCTGTGTTGAGTCAAAGGCTCATGCAATCAGAGTCAGCACCAGAATCAGTGACTCTGTCATACAAAGTTTCAGAGTCTGAGATGCCAAAAACATCAACAGAGACAGCATTTGTGTCAGGGACACAAAATATTAAACTTGCACCTGCAATATTATGTGCTGCAAATGTTGCTGGGCTTCAACGCGTAAAAACAGGCTCTGAACCTGTTGTATCTAGGACTCAGTCAGTTAAAAGACTTACTTATTTAGTGGCATCCAAACTTGAAAATATGATACACAGTTTTCCACAGTTACTTGCTGCAGTTGATCAGCATACCTCAGAGAAAGCGAAGGGAGGAATAACCGCTGGTCCTGAAGTTAAAGTGAAAAGGGGAAAAAAAGCAGCGTGTTCATCTAGTGAACCCATGTCACCTCTTGTTATTTCAGATGATTCAGAAATCATGGGACAAGCATCAAATGGGGGGACTTGTTATTTACGTGGCATTCACTTGCCTGGTGAGAAATTAGATGCAGAGGGTGTTGGTGCAGTGGAACAGGTCCCCATATCCCTGATACATATGCCAGAGAACCAGACTTTTACCACCAAAGATGTCAGAATGGAATTGCCTGGAGGATCAAGTTGCTTGACAGGGGACCATATGTCAGAGTTAAGTCCACTGTCAGAGGATCATTTGGCAGCCCAAACCCAAGAAGAGGCACAGATGATTGCAGCACATCAAGTGATGTCCCCAGATCAACAGTGTGTGGACCGTCCTGTTGTAGATGAACAACTGGGTCAGGAATTACACACTGCAAGCAAGTCAGTAACTGCCAAATGTGATGTAGCATCACTTCACATTTCAACTGAAAACTTAGCAGTTGTGTCTGGCCACACAACAGAAAGCCAGCAGATTTCTTTACAAGGAGATATACACAGTCCAAAGACACAAACGGAACTTTCTAACACAGGTATAGGCTGTACAGCAGGAGAGGGATGTCTGGCAGACACAGTGCAACAAGTCCATACAGTGGGAAAGTGTATGTACAAGAATGGCTACTACAGTTGTGAATGTGGCTATAAAACTTTATGCAAAAGCACTTTTAGAAGGCATATGTGGAAAGAATTACACTGCTGTGTTGATAGAAATTGTGGATACTGTGGCAGCAAACCTACAGAATCATCTATATGTCCAATTGTAAATGGTTGGATGTCTCTTCTTAAGGAACAGGCTTTACAGAGTGCAGAAAGAATATCAAAAGATGTTTGTGCAACGTTAGATTTCCATAGTCCTGCAAACAATTTGCAGCAAAGTGACATTGAAAAGTGTGAAATAAGAGAAACAGACATCAGTTCTAAAGGTAAGCCAATAGTAAGGAAGGTTACTTTTGGTATGGAGAACCAAAGTACCCATGATGCAATTCAAGATACCCCTAAAGCATCGAATGATTTGGAAGCTTTTGATCCTCCTAATTTGGACACACCAGATGGCCAAATCCTTACTCCGGACAAGACTGGCAATGCGGGTATACATACCTCAGGGATTCTAGGTGATTATAATGTAAACTCTCCCATCACAAGTGAGCCTTCAAATCCTGTGTCAGTGGCATCTGATAATGATATTTGGTGTACTTACACTGCTGGCAGCTGTGGCACAGGTACATCAGTGATCCAAAAAATATGTAAGAACGAAGACCTGAACAGTCAAAATGGCGATTGTCAAACAATTGAAGAGGCATTTGAAGAGGCTGAAAATGGTACGTCTCCAGGCACCCACAGGGGTAAAATATTTGAAGCTACCAAGACTGCTGAGCCTGTTGAAATTAAAGAACTCCACTCACCAGACTTAACAGCAAAGACCGTGGACCAGAGTTTACAGGATATCCAAACTATGGGAATCAATTTAACGGATTTCCATAAAGTTGTGATCACTGAGGACTCCGAGGCTCCCTTTACTACAGAAATTCATTGTTTAGACGCATCTGAGTCTATGGAGGGGAAAAGCCTTCAGGTGTCAGACATGGCTCTTGCCTATGGTTCCAAGGCAACAAAAGCCCTGGTCAATGGTCATTCATCAGGTGAAGCCCTGATTAACGATGATTCATCAGGTGCCTGTCAACAGGTGCTGTCTTCAACAACTGAAAATCAATGTGAAGATGGTAAACAAAATATAATGTGTCATGGTACATATGAACTTGAGAAAGCAGAATTTTCAAATACCAATTGCCCTTCGTCACCCATGTTAGATAATGCTGATATGGAACACAAAAATGAAGGCCACAAAGAACTGTCTGTAGAAAGGTGTAATGAAAGCACTGATGCAGAGTCGTACAGTGCTTGTAGTCAAACACAGGATACTCAGAATCATGATTTGTCTCCTATTTCAAACAATATGGAGATTGAAATTCACGAAATGACAGGTAAGGAACTTCAAAATAAGGTTTTACCAAAAAACTATGTTGATGAAAGTGGCCCAAACCAACTGCAGGCATGCAGGGCTGGGCTCAGATTCGAGTCTGATACAGGAAATTGTGATAATGTCCAGCCTGCTTATAATAAAAAAGTAAAGGGAAGTATTAAGAAAGTCCCAACATGTGACACACGGGAGCAGCCGGAAGCTAGTGACAGTCATGTGCAGTATATGAAGAGAAACAAGAGCTGGGCGGCTGCTTTACATGTGAAGGCAGAATTAGGATATAGACCATACAGGTGCTCAGTTTGTACGTACAAAGCTGTCAAAAGTAGTGAAGTTGTGAAACATTTCAATGCAAGACATCCAAGGGTGCAGTGTCGATTGAAATCCTTTTTCTTGCCAAACAAAGGACAAAAGAAAAGACTCTTTGACATATTGAATAAAAGGAGGCAGTCCATACGTGTGTCGGCAAAGCACTCTCGTGACCATACGCATGGGAATGAAATACATGATAAGAATGTGTGCTCCAAAGTGCAAGAGTGGGGAGACCAATGCACTGATCTTGTGAGGCAATCCAGACAAATGTCATCACCAGAAACAGATGGCCTTCATACGGTGGAGACTGAGTCAGGTGACAGCTCTGTTCCAGTATGTACACAGAGTCAGAAAACAATGGAGGAAACAGGAGTCCAGAATGTTGAAAACAAGTGTATGGAACACGAGACATTATCATTGCATTGTGTGGACAAGTTTTCTTCAGGTGAAGAAATTACTGTGGAAAGAAAGCTTGACATGCCAAAAATGGATATAAATGACAGTCCCAGTAAAAAACACAAAGAAACTGCAACAAAAAGAAAGTTAGTGCATGGTAATAGAAGTCCAGCGTCTGTGTCAAAAAAGTGTAAAGGTGATAGGATGGAGGGCATAAAGGGGCGACATTACAGATGTGTGAAGTGCAAAAGATTTCAGACTATATCACGACCAAAAATGCTGGACCACCTCTCTTCAGAGATGGGTTATAAGCCATACAGATGTACTGTTTGTGTTTTTCAAGCACCTAATAAACACCTGGCTACAAAACACTTCATGAAATGCCATGAAAGGTCAAATGAACAGTGTCCATTTATGTACTGGCCCAGAGCAACAGAGAAAAACAAAATAATGATGGTTTTACAACAGTGTTTGGTCAGTCCAGAACATAAAACTGTAAAAGTCAAATCCAGTTCACCAAACAAGACCCAAAACAAGAGTTGTTCACTTGATCCATACAAAAAGCGGTCGGAATCATTAGTAAAGGCAGGAGAGAAAGTAGACTTAGGTGGTCTGAAATCTGATGAGAGACAGATTGTCCTGACTGGCAACTCCATAGACAAAATAAATGAACCAAAAGCAGCAAAGAGCGAAAACCAAGATACTGCAAAGTGTGACCACAGACAAGTTATTTTGGTCCATGAAAGTCCAGACAAAACATGTCTGGAGGATATTGAGCCTGATGAACAGCAGGATATATCAGGTCAAACTCTTACGTGGAGCCAGCTTGGGGAAGAACAACCTGTCGTTTATACACCAAGAGAGAGAAAGGAAGAAAAAAGGCTTCAAATAGCCGAATTCTTCTATATATGTATGAACTGTTTGTTTGAAACCACAAGCAGATCAGCAATGCAAGAACATCTTTGTTCAGAAATTGGGTATTTCCCATACAGTTGTGCAGTCTGCAGTTTCAAGACCACATTGTATGAGAAAATGACTGGGCATTTCAGACAGGAACACCCAAATTCACAAACCAAACACAGATTTAATTACAGCCTTGACAAGGACAAAGAGACCAAAGTTAATGAACTGTTACAGACTTCAAAGAAATGTAGATGACTTTGTTAACCATAGGGTGCTAACGTGGGGACTGTGTCAACAGCTTCCCGCAGTGATCTCCAGGCACAATGTAACCTTTTGTGTGGGAAATAAGAGTCGAAGGCATCTATATAAATACAGTAGTACCTGCATTTCAAGCCCATCTGGCTTTTGTCACCATGTTTCCTGTGGCACAACTGTCCAGATTGTTTAATTTACCTGCAATACAAGACCACCACTAGTAATATTATGTTTTGTGACCACAGAATGGCTGGGTTTTGAACCAGCAACCTTCAGCACCAGTCACATAGCTGAAAATGTGAAATGCACATACCAACTGTACCAAATCCCCATTCTTTAAGGTGGAAGGTCTGAAGCCACACCTTTGGAAAACCTCAAATCACTTTTTCATATTTTTGGATTGTCTGATACTTAAGCTACGTGCTCCCAAAAACTCAGACGTGTGAACATAAAATTTATATGAGGTAACTGATCTCAAAACATTTGTTGACAATGAAAAGTTTAAACAGTGCCGGACACATGG
This sequence comes from Hermodice carunculata, assembly GCA_964020975.1. Taxonomy (NCBI): domain Eukaryota; kingdom Metazoa; phylum Annelida; class Polychaeta; order Eunicida; family Amphinomidae; genus Hermodice; species Hermodice carunculata. The sequence continues at coordinate 89,698,322 of OZ026620.1, read as the reverse complement.
CTTTGTTGCATGGGCATGATAATGAACCATGTCATTGTTTGCACAGTCATTAGTCCATGACCCCTGGAAACCAATTGAGCTATTGACAAGGGTCGCTAATAGGAAACCATTAGCCATGGAGAGAAGAATGGGCCAGTTCAGACTAATCACTACCATTGTTCTGATTACTTTGAAATTCTCTATTGATGTAAAAACAAATTAGCACAATCCACTTACTGGTCCCCAAATATGGAAAGCCACATGTGAACCCACACCCAAACAAGCCAAGTGTGGGGTTCCCAAGTTAAAAAAAAGTCGAGGTTTAAGCCACAAAATATACTTTTGTTTAATGACAACATCACAGAGGTAAAAGTTACAAGTTTATTTCACACAATAAGTAAAACACAGGACAGAGGAAATGAGTATGTGTCACATTACAGCCATAAATGCATAAGAATTGGCAACTTTTTCTTTTAATGCAATTTTCTCGGAACTGTTTATTGCTCAACCTCTGCAATTTGTATCTCGCCTCACAAACGTACAAATTGCCCTATCACATTAAAATCAACGAACATTAAAAGAAAAATATCATGTCCAGGAATGGTTCCCAGGATATTTTTTTCTGACAACCCCTTCCGTGACTTTTGGAGCAATTTATAGAAGGAAAATGAACAACCTGTCAGGACTAAATTGAAAATTTTATAACTCTTTATTTATGCTATTTCAGGACTAACCATTGAATTCGATCCTGGACATTGATATATATTTTAAATTTCTTCTGATTTCAACTGGAGAAAAACAATTTTGTGTGAATTCTGTGCAAAAAATGTGAAAATCCTACCAAGTCAGAAAGAATGCTATAAAATCTTCAGAAATTCCAATCCTGCAAAAAAACTCCGTGGATACAAATCTATGGATATGTAGTAATCAGAAAATATATAGGTTTAATGTACTTCTGAAAAAATTAAATGGGTAATTGCGATCCAAAGTTGCCAGTCTCACTGCGCACTAGCTTCACAGCTTCCACCTTAAAAGAATGGCTCAATGGAGGCTGGTATGCAGAAATACCATGATCGAGACAGCTCGGTTCATTGTAATTAATCCAGTACAAGTTCCATATTTGGAGTTGCCCAAGATCAGGGACTGTACATATGCAAGTCCACCAGCATCAAAAGAACACCGGATATATATTGTTTTGTGACCATGGAATGGCCAGGTCAAGTTTTATCTGGCAGAAGGGGTGGCCTTAAATTGCAGGTACTTCTGTACTTAACAAATTTTTGCTGTCAGAGTGTGCTTACAAAAAGTCCAAGGCATCTACCTGTGTATAAACACTAAATGGAATTTGCCTTCAGAGTGTGCTACAAAAAGAGCCCAAGGAATGTCTGTAAACACTGACTAAATTTTGCAACCAGAGTGGGCTGAGGTTGACTGCTAGCAAACAGACCATTTTCCATGCTGCTTGTGTAGCAGAGATAGGAAAGAGCTTGGTCTGTTTTGGAAATAAATTTGTGGAAAATCCTAAGTATATACATAGACAGTAAACAAAGTTTGCGTCTACAGTGTGCTGAAGAAAGAGTCTCAGGTATCTATTTTTACACTAAATGAATTTTGCATCCAGAGTGTGCTGAAGTAAATGCCAAGCTTCTGTGGAAGTACTAAAGGAATGTTGCATCTGCAGTGTGCAGAGCAGAGCAGGAATGAGAATGCTTTTTTTGCAGAATATCTGAAATGAGCTGGAAAATGCAAAAATTGTAATTGTCTTAACAAAGGAATTACTAGTATATTTACACACCAAAAGCTCTGAAAATCAGCTGACAATTCTCATCACTCGGAGTCATGAGGAAAGTCCCAAGCATCTTGTATTTGAGTACTAATGCAGTTTTGCATCCAGATAGTGTTGAAGAAAGCCCAGGCATCTGTATGAATATTAAATTAATTTTGCATCCAGAGTACATTGTATATGTGCTGGGAAAAAAATATCTAAGCTTCTGTGTAAGTAATACAAGAATTTTGCACCCGGAGTGTCCTGAAGAGAGTCCTAGGCATCTATATGAAGACTAATTGAACTTTGTGTGCTGAAAACAGAGCCCCAGGCATCTATAGTTCTAAACACAAAATAAATTGTCAAAATAATGAAGAAATTTAATGCGCAGTATTACGCACAGTTGGTGCCAAGCAGCCTTGAGCATGTCATCTGATTGGCATTGGAGATTGCCTGGTCAAACTGAGGCTGAACCAGCAGCTGTCTACTTCCGTGTAGTTCTCGACCAAAAAAAAAAAAAAAAAAGAATCACAATCCAATCTCTCTACACTGCATAGCCAATACAGTCACTGTCTATGTCTAAATATATAAATTAACATATTATAACACTTGTCTCAAAATTAGAAAATTCTAGGATTGAACAGCCACATGAATTTGTAAATAGGTCATCAATGGGAAACCAAACATTGTTTGCAGCCTTAAATTCCTGGACATGCTTTTTCTTGTGGCTGCTTGTCTTTGTCTTGTATGGTAAAGACAACCCACATAGATTTAAAGAATTTATATTTCATGTTCGGAAGGAGCGGGACTCGAACCTGCAACCTTTGGCACCAGTCGCCTAGCTGAAATGGGACACGCACATATCCACTCGACCAAATCCCCATTCCTAAAAAAAAGAATGGTTCAATGGGGGTAGTTATGTGTGAGTGCCATATCAACACAGTAATACAGTATATTTACTGAGTCTAAATATCAGCAAATACATACCGTTAAAACAAGTTCTTGCTGATAATGGCAAGATTTAGAGAATTTATGCGAACTAGTATATGCACAAATATGTGTAAAAATAGTCCAAATTTAAACTTGAATAAAGAAAAGGACTCCATAAATAATCATGTACCTGCTCAGGAGAAAAACCAAATAGATCCTCTGTCTTCCATGAATGTATCTAAATATTGATAAAACAATGTAAAGGGCAATTTCAATTGTGATCTCTTGGGGTAACTATGCATTTGTGTGTTGTCTCTTTATTCTTTTATGTAAAATCGTAGTTGTAGATTGCATACATCGGAGCAAGAGAGCAGGTCATGTTGCTTTATACCTAATTTTATGAGTGCATCAGAGATAAAGAAAATTTAGGATTTTGAATTCGTAGTGAATGTGGTAATGCATGTGTTTCGGGGATCTGACATTGGCTGGACACTGCCAATGCCCTTGTCAATGGAGGGCAGCAAAATTAATAACATGGATAGAACCCTATATGGAGAAATTAATGAGAAATAGTTTGTGGGTTGTTGGTTTAATAGGATGCACGGGTATGTGCCAATCTGTTGTGCCTTGTGGCAGAAGATTGAATGTTTGAAGAATTTATCGGCAGGGAAAGAAACAGTTTCATTTACCAGTGTATATGATCAACCAAGAGGTGAAATGTGTCTTCTGTGCACGTAGCACAAAAAGTGTGCAGTTACGAAATTTTTCTATTCCCTAAACACACACTTGAAGGAAGACGTACTGCAAGATCCCTGTTTGTTTAGGAGATGCATGTGAAATAACCTGCCTTCCTGTTTGAAAAGTTCATATTTGCTGCTGTTCTGCAGTGGGTAATTATGGCACCAGGCATGATAAAGCTCAGTCAGGATTAGACTGCTCTAAAAAAGGATCAGATTGCTCTGAAAAACTTTGAACGTACATGCAGAAAACAGCTCTTCTTAGCTTCAAAATTAGGAGTGAGCTACAATTTTAGGGCATGTGGTATAAATCAGTATGCAAGACTTTTCAGTTCCTTGTGGTGCTAATCAGATGGCATGCTGACAATTGGTGGGTGCCATCTGTTGGTCATGGTCTAAGTCTGATTCCTTTTGTGTTTAATGCAGGTGCTTGTGAATTGAGTTAAATGTGTAGAATGTGTTGCATTCATTACTTCATACGGAAACAAAAGACTTTTCAAGAAATTCAATTAAATATCACTTAAGAGCAGTTGTGCTCCAATCAATGTGACATACGTAACTGTGGGGGCATGGATTTGACAATTTTGTGTTTAACGTTTCCCCCTTAATTGAGCAATTTAGCTGGTACAGTGGTACCCCTCTTGTAAGCTTTTCCCCCTGGAGGGAGGCCATCCTTATGATGAGGCCATATTTCCAGTGCACTTGGGGTGGTCTGATAAGAGAGAACACAGGATGAGAGCTATCAGAATAGTGTGTACCTTTTCTGACAGGTGCTTGTAATATTCAGTCAGTCAAGCATTTGTGCAAATGGGGTGGGGGGGGGGGGACCTAGAACATTTTTAGGTGCAATGTTCCATATTAGGCCTTATATGAAAGAAAGTATTGTGCATTGATCTGTGCAGTCAATCCTGCATGCTAATAAGACAGGGTGGACCTAGAGCCACCATGTCATCAGATGAAGCTCCTGCACAGAAAGGTTTGAAACAAGGCTCTGGACCACCACCCAACTTCACTTTTGACATGATCTTTCAGTTTCTTTCATACCAACCAACTGCAGCTCACCAGTTTATTCCAAAACTATGTTTACAGGTATATCGCATTGATCATCCTTTGAAATCCACATATAGTCATAGCAACATGCCTATCATTTTTTGCAAATGACCCACAAAAACCATTTCGAGCAACAAGTCTTGACATTCCAGCACCAAATTCAAATAGGTATCCCATCATGAATTGAGATTATTCTGTAGCATTAGCCATATGATCACTGTCTTCAGTTGTCGCTCAGACTGTATTCTTTGATCCACTCACTGGCTCTGCCAGTAGGACTTGCTTTCATGTCAAGCACTGATTCTTTTGTTTTGTCCAGTATATACAGTGGATCATATTGATGGGCATTCATAAAGATTATTGAAATTGTGGCACATGAACTAGCAGGCAAAGGATGAATGCTTTGAGAAGATTTAAATATGATTTTGTTATGTGTTAATAATGTACAAAGACAAACAATTGTACATTAAGTTCTTCATGTGTCCTGCATTTTAAGGGTTCAGATTGGCATAAAAATGTACTTTAAGAACACCCTGAGAAATTAAGAACATCTGTTATTTACACTTATTTTGTAACATGTATATTGAATTTCGTTCAATAAATTCATACAGATGTCTGCTTTCATAGTCATTGGTTTATCATTTTGTGACTATACTCCTGCATCAAAAAAGCCGAACACTTCTGTTGGCTTAACATGCAGTATGATAAATACAGTGATTTACATGGAATTGGAGCCACCACTGTAATTTTATGCAATGTGGTCAGGGAACATTAGCTCATGCGCTCTCGAGTGCAGTACAAAAGATTGTGATGAAAATGGGATAAACTTCAGAATTTTGTGATAGTTGTGTTTAGCATTGAGGTTCACAGAAGCTTAAAATGAAAATGCAAGTCTTCCCGCAGAAGCGTGAAGGGCACAATTCCAACTACTCCGCCAAGACTCCCATAAAGTCAGTGTTGCCAACTCTCACGGAATTCCTGCAAGTCTTAGGGAATTTCATTCTTGTACACAGTGAACTTCAGTCACACGGATCAAGTCCCAAACCTTATTTAAATTTTTGTTTTGCTTATAAAGTAGATTACACCATTTCCCTGGGTAACATGCATAACATTATGCATCATTTCAAAGAAAATGCACCACAATGCTCCATTTCTACTGCATAATTAAAAAATTTTCTCCCTAGGGCCCTGAACCCAACCTGCCGGCTCAGTTGCTTGGCTCCTTTGGGGAGTGTCACTGATTTCAGCTACTGAAAGGTTGGCAAGACTGTAAAGCAAAAACAAAAGGTACATCCTTTTAGAACCACCACACTATCCCAAAAGAGTGGTTAAGTCATATGGTATTAGAGACCAAACAAAATCATCACACTTACCCACTACATTATGTACATCATGCCCAACTATAAAAAGAACGGTAGTGTTTCCTTTTTAGTCCCCCGCCCACTTGGTGGGGGACTATAGGTTTGCACCTCGTCAGTCCGTCCGTCCGAAGCTTCTCCGGGCCATATTTCCAACACCATAACACCCACAGCTACCAAATTTAATGTGTTTGTACTTCCTAGGATAGAGGTGTATCGTGTGCCAAAAGTAGGTCACTAGGTCAAATATCTGGGTCACAGAATACATATTTATGAACAATCTTGTCCGGGCCATAACTTTTTTGTCCTTTTACTTAGAGTCATGAAATGTTACACAAATGTGAAGCTTAGTCTAATAAAGTGTCATAAAGCAAAACTAGGTCACTAGGTCAAATATTTGGGTCACCACGATATGTAAATATACAGAATTTTCAGGTCCTGACTAATTTTTTTTACTTTTGGACCTCTTTTTATGAAATTTTACATGATAATGTACCTTGACCCAAAAGTGTGTCATGAGGGGAAATTAGGTCACTAGGTCAAATGTATAGGTCACAGTATAAAATTCTGTGTAAAACCTTGTCAGCACCAAATTTCTTATACCATAATACCTACAGCTACTAACTTTGTTATGTGCATACTTCTTGGGGTGCTGGAGTGTAGCATGGCAAAAGTAGATCACTAGGTTCAAAATCTAGGTCACAATGTGAAATCCATGTAAAAACTTGTCGGGGCCATAACATTTTTGTCCTTGTACTTAGATTGATGAAATTTTACACAAATGTGAAACTTAACATGGAAATGTGTCGTAAAGTAAAATTAGGTTACTAGGTCAAATATTTGGGTCACAGTAATACATAAATGTACAGTATTTTCATGTCCTTACTGTAATTCTTAACAAATTTTGACTTCTTGTTATAAAATTTTACTGATAATGTATTGTGACCTAAAAGTGTGTCACGACGCAAAACTAGGTCACTAGGTCAAATATCTAGGTCACAGTGTTAACTCCATGTAAAACCATGTCCATGCCATATTTCCCTTACTATAATACCTACAGCTACCAAATTTATTATTTTAATACCACCTGGGGAGTTGTTGTGTCACATTGCAAAAGTAGGTCACTAGGTCAAATATCTAGGTCACTGTGAAATCCATTCAAAATCTTGTCCGGGCCATAACTTTTTTGTCCTTTTACTTAGATTAATGAAATTTTACACAAATGTGAAGCTTAATCTAAGAATGTGCCATAAAGCAAAACTAGGTCACCAGGTCAAATATGTGGGTCACTTTAAAGGGCCTTTTAATTTTTTTTTCATCTAGGTCACACCCCTATATAGTAGTCCATTCAACCTCGTGGGCGACGAGCGGGGGACTATGTATTGCTCTGCAATACTCATTAACTTGTTAAATCTATATATATATATGTCTCTCACTCCATACATGTATTTGTATGTGTATATATATACATATATATATATATATATATGTAAATATATATATGTATATATATATATAATATATATATATATATATATATATATATATATATATATATATATATATAAAGTTAATTATGAGCAGGTCCAGTCTGCCAACAGATGCTTGGCTTTTGATGGGCAACTGCTCAAGAGGCTGTCAAAGTACACATTCCATGATAAGTGGGAATCTGAGAAAATTTCGCATAGGAAATCCTGATTTGTCCAGAGGAGGGCAAGGTACTGTAGTGGTAGTCTTGCTGGTCAAACATGATGGTCAGAATGTATCTGCATCCTTTTACAGCTGAGAAAACTGGTGATAGATGCTTCTCAGACTGGTTGGGGTGCCCATTTAGACTATGGTAGCCTCAGACTGCTGGTTTCCACAGAGGAGACTGTACAACATCAACTGGCAGAATAAGAGACCCACCCTCTGACGGGCTCTGATGAAGTTATATGAGGCCATGGAAGGGAAGCATTTAATTGTAGCAGTAGCCTACATTAACACGCAGGGAGATCTTGGCTCCAAACAGCAGTTTTTCCTGAACAAAGTCCTGATGATGTGGTTCCTAGTGCATCACTTGACTTTGCAAAAAAAAAAATGGGGGTTGCTGAACATCAAAGCAAACATATACACATGTGAAAGTCAAGGTCACCAGCCAAGGCACCTGACTTGGCCTCACAACACAACTGAGGGATTTGTCTGTTATTAGGAGATAAAACCACCACTCACCTCAGCAAAACAAGTGGAGTAGATATTAAAGATTCAGAGATTGTGGAGATGTCAATTGCTGATTTTTTTTTCTTCCAAGGAAAAAAAGTGTGTCACACACTTTGAAAATGAAAATGGATAAGATGGCTCAATACAGGTCTGATGTAATCAGTGGGGGACATTCATGGTCAGGTAGAGCTCAGGCCGGAGCAAAGCCAGTCTTCCTTGTTCAGAGAACTGCCCTTGGTTAAGGAACCAAACTAAACAATGAAGTGGTATACCTAGCTGTAGCCAAAGTGATCTGGCATACAATGGGCAGTAGGCCACAATGCAATATACAGAGACAATACTACAATACTAAAGCCAGAGCTGAGCTGCTCTGGGATGGACTTTCTATAAATGGCTTAAAAGTGGAGTTAAAGGACACCAAACCCTGTGGGATACAAAAAGAGGGATGGGGATTTACCACAGTGTTCCTGTATCAGCCAGTGACAGTGTTGTAACAGGTGGACTTATTAAGGTGGGGTTACCATTAACTTCACCTTTCAGCAGAGAATAGTAAAGGTTTAATGTCTGAGTCACAAATTTAGAAATAGGGGGAGGGGGGGCAGAACAGTGTTTGTGAGAGAGCCAGAGAAACAGATCCCAACTAAAATACTGTGCAGCCAGTACACAGGTACTGTACACCACAGAGACAAAACAAATCAGGTAGTGCTTTGTCATGCACTTTAAAGACATACAAAAATGACCTGCCTGAATGACTGGGTCTGTATGACCTGTAAACAGGCAGGTCACTAGAGAAATACCTGCCCCTGATAGTGGTGGAGACAGGGGGAGGGGATCTCCAAGAAGAGAAAAGCAATGGTACACCAGTTGAGGACTAGGATACAGAGGTGTTGCCTGAGCTCGTGAGCGAGCATACACCGGATCAAAGTCAGGAAAAATCTTGCCTGTAATGGAGCAGGGTGAAGCAGGAGTCGCACCACAGGGTGAGAGACCAAAGAAAGTGGAGGCACCTGGGAAGGGAAAAAAACCCTAGAGACACCCCCAAAAAACCCTACAGGTAGCAGTGACAGAGTCATGAGAGCCGTAAGTAGATTAAGCCAGCCCAAGATAGAAGTACCAAAACAACACACTGACAAGTTTAAATAGAACAAATCTGAAAAAAAGTAAAACTTGATTAAAGGATCACATGGAGAATCATGTCAGGACACTGTTTTTTTTTACTTTGACTGTGTGAACAGGATATTATTCGGAATTTGGGACTCTGATACGGTTGATTAACCAATGAGAACCTGGATTACACTAGCTTTTGGAACTATAAACCATTTACATCAGTAATTATTTGAGAAAAAGTCCATTAACATTACGTTATTTCAGTTAATGCTAGAGGTTTAATTGACAAGCAGAAAAAAGATGTTATTTTTCAGTGGGTTAAACAACAAAAAGGAGATGTAATATTTCTGCAAGAGACTCATTATACAGGTTTTACAACCATACATAAATGCAGTATGGAGAGGTGTATCTTTTCATTCCTTAGGAACTAATAGTAGAATTGTTTTGGTTAAAGATAAAGTGAGCATTGAAGTTAATGATATACATGAATGGAATTGAAGTGTGCTGCTTGTGAATGTCAAGATACATGATTCCTCCTTAACTTTTCTGAAAACATATGCCCATAAAACTCATTTAAAAGCGGATTTTTAACAGAAAAACGAAAGCATGGATTATAGAGAAGAGAGCAGGCACTCTTATTGTAGGTGAAGACCTGAATGAAAAATTGATAGCGTTGATAAAAAATTGAACAGTTAGTCTAATAAACAGAAATCAAACATTAGATCTTTCAGTAAAGACATTGGTGTAATTGATACTTGGAGGTGTCCGCATAAAACAAAAAAAAACCCAGTTAACATGGAGACAAAAAGGGGGTAGTGGTTATACCACTACAAGTAGACTGGGCTACAGGGAGTAGAGAAACAGCCATTTGATATAATAGTTAAATGTAATATAAGACCTGCAGTCAAAACTACTCACAAGGCCATCTCATGCAAAATTGAAATTAAGTTTGATACCAGGGGTCATGGCTATTGGGAAATTAAACACATCTCATCTTAAAGACAAGGTCTATAAGAACCAAATTAAAGTGTAACTAGAGAACACTGTAAAATTCGGGGAAGAATATAACTTGGACAAGCAATTGACATGGGATCTCTGTAAACCTAAATAAGAGAGATTTGCATAATTTTTTTCTCAGTTGAAAGTTAAAAAGGAAACAATCAGAACTAGAAAAGAAGATTTGCTCAAAGCAAATCTGTCTGTGTGCATTCAAAAGTTGTAAATAATAAATGGTACAACTTTTGTCCTTTTGTACCTCACACTCCATTAAGCTTATGGCTGGCTGATAATTTCAAGGTCCAAATGACCTTGACCTTTGACCTTTAACCTTTACAGGTCACATGTAAATTGCAAAATTATACAGTGCTACAATACCCACAATTTAAGTCCAACATGATTAGAATTTGATGGAAATTGGCCAAGTTATGGCTGGGTGAAACTTTCAAAGGTCCAGATGACATTGACCTTTGACCTTTAGGGGTCACATGGCTGGAAAAGGGAGAGAAATCTACCAAGTACTTTTTAGGCTTAAAGGAAAGCAGGCAGTGTAAAAAGAATATCAGAATTTTTACAAGTGAATAAGGAAAAAACTTGCAGACCCGAAAGGGATCTTAAATTGCATTACATTTTATTCAAATTGAAAACATCCAGTAAACCCAAGAAACAAGATTTGGTTAAGTATTTGACACATACATCCTTAGAAAAAAAGAAACAAAACTAACTGATGTTGAAAACAGAAATGTGAAAGTATCCTATCATTGGAGGAATGTACTGAAGCAGTAGCCAAAATAAAGAAAAATAAAGTAGCAGGTTTAGACGGGCTATGTTGTGAACTTTACCAAACTCTCTGGGACATCATAAAGAAAACAGTAGTAGCATCTCTACATGAAGGATACGAAAGAGGAAAAATTTACGAAAATCCAGAGACTTCGTATACTTACACAACTGTATAAGAAGGGGGGGGGGGTATAACAACTTGGAGAAATTGAAGATCAATCACATTGCTAAATGTGGATGTCAAAATAGCAGGTTATGTCCTAGCAAAAAGATTGCAAATGATACTTGGTAACATCATAAATATGGACCAAACTGGATATGCAAAATATGCACATTGGTCTGAACATAAGATTGATTGAACATATAATATTTTCAGTTGATCTTTAAATAGATTCTGCTATCCTTCTTTAGATTTAAAAAAGCTTTCGGTATAGAGGAATGGATTTTCATATTATCAGTTCATTTTGACTTTGGAAGGTCATTTATGAAATGGTATAAACTTTATATGCAAACATTTCTTGCAGTATGACCAACAACTGCTGAAACTATACAAATATCACGAGGCATTGGACAAGGATGTCCACTGTCTGTAGCATTATTTATTTCAGAAGTCGACGTCTTAGCACTCAACATATGCGACAATAACAAGATAATAGGAATTACCTCCACCCAATGGCTATGAAGCCAAGATATCACAATTTGCAGATGATACCACCCCATTCACTGGAAATGAAGCTTCAGTAGTTGAAGCACTGAAAACAGTTGAATGTTTTAGTCATGTTGCTGCACCAGTGTTTAACAGAGATAAAACTGAAGGTTCATGGCTTAGTAAAAGACCACAAAAATAAACGTCAATATCGAATGGATAAACAAGCTGGTTAAGGCTCTAGGTGTTTATTTTGGAGTGAATAAGAAAGTGTGTGAGAACTTAACATGGAATTGAACAATGGAAGCTCTTGAACAAGTGCTTCATTCGTGGAAGAAGAGACAGATAACCTTTTACGGAAAAATGATAATAATAATAATAAAATGTTTAGCATCAACCAAAATTATTAATAATGCCTGTGTGGTACATATACCAGTTTGTGAGTAAAAGGGTTAACAACTATATTTTCAGTTTCTGTGGGGAAGAAATCGAGATAGAGCTGAAAGGAACATATTAGAGATTTTCATAGAGGAGGCCTGAGAATGGTTGATTTTCAAAGTCTCATCGAGACGTTAGACGTAAAAATTATACACAGATTACTCATTGACAATTTTGCTCCATGGAAAATTGTACCGTTACATTGTTTTATACAGTTCTGAAAGAATTTGATTGTGTTTTAGTTAGCAATCAACAAAACAGCTGAAACAGAAATATACATGTGCCAATATTTCATAAGCAGATTCTAGATGCTGTTTTCAACTGGGGCAGGAAATACCAACTTGCCATCTGCATACATGCAAATGAGACAGTAAGTTTTTTGGGGTGACAAATTTATATAACATTATAAACAGGGTAATATTCAGAAGATGGATTGAATCTTATATATTTTATGTTGCAGATCTACTGGATCATTAACATGTTTGAGAAATGATATGGCATATGGCAAATTAAACAACAACAAAAATTAAAGTTGAAAGTAACATACTGTGTCATGCTTTGCCCAAAAAAGGGAAAGTGGTGCTAAACGGTGAACCTGCACAGTTATCTAAGAGTAAAATAAATGCTAACTTCCGTATCTGCAATAGAAATTTTGATATCAAAATAATTTACAAATGGTGCATAGATACAAAATTTCAGAAACCAATCATACAGAATTTCTGGCATAAAAAATTAAACATTGATAGAATTATTTAGCCAAAGGATTGGGCCCTGTTTAACTGTATTTATATTGAAAATAAACTAAAACAGTTTAGGTTTTAACTGATTCGTGAGTTAATTACTTGTTATTCACTCCTATTTGAATGGAAACTAACAGATAGCCCTTTGTGTTCTTGTTGCAAATGAGAATATGATTAGGAACATTATCTAATTACGTGCAAGAGAGTTTATGCAGTATGAGAAAAATGGAGAAATATTTTTGGTATAGTGGGCTTCGAAAATGTTAAGGTAACTTTACAAGAATTGTTTCTAGGATATAAAATATACTACAACAATATAATTGGCTTAACTTCATATTACTTGTATTTGCATTCACTGTCTATAACGGTCACTTAATAAGTGAAAATAGAGCTAAAAGGTGTGAGTTTTGGGATTCATTTAAATATGAACTGAAATGGAGGACAGATAGTATGAAAAAATCTCTTATTGTACAAAATTTGTTAAGCTTGCTTTTGCAGACTTGTGTTAAAATTTCAAATGTCTGTTATTGTCATATATGTGATGTTTTATGTGATTTACTTTGTGTATGATTATGATGTATAATATTGTATTTATATGTATCAACAAAAGAAGAAGGAAAAACACGCTAAGTTGCAGTTGCAAATAGCAGATCATAGGCACAGAGTGGTCTCCATATTCTTAGGTCAAATAGTCAATTTTGTGTTTGCAGACTCTTCATGCACTTCTTTGCTATGAGAAACACCAACAAGCTTCAAATGTTTGCCTGGCCATTGTGGGATGAAATGATGTGGTGGTAGATCCTCTGGCCATTCATAAGAGGCTTATGCACAGCCACCAATTCCGAAAGCATTGTGGTAGAAAGAAGAAGTCCATTAATTCTGATGGCTCTGTGTTGACCTCAGAAGACTTGTCAATAGAGTTGCTGGACCTAGATTTGCGGCCAGCAAGTATACCACCAGTATTTCACATACTATTGAGGCAAACCAGGTGGAATATTTACTCTAATCCATGGATTCTGTGCTAACATGCTTGTAGGCTGTAAAAAAGGGACATTAAGTCTTCTTGATTCTCTCAAGATGTGGGGTCTCATCTCTCCAAAGAGAACTTTTAACCACTTTGAAGCTTAATGATGCTTGTTGGTCTATATTTTCCAAGTAATATAAAAGTAAAGGTGCGGAACAGTGGCACATGTCCATTCAGTCCATTGCTGAGTTTTTGCTTCATCTGCACAGAGCAATGAAGCTGGTCATGTGCAATGTGGAAGTATTTATAGATGGTTCCTGCCAACACATTCAGCTTGAAAGGCGTTGAAGTGGCTCCTAATCAGTATTGCACATCAAGGAGAGTTTCTGTGGTACCTGATATGTGCAGCTCAATGTGTTGTCACAGTGAAACTTGGCAACTGTCCTTTGTGGCCTTTTGCTGTAGCCATTTAGGAGCAATGACATGACAAGATGAGATATGTTTGTCTGGCTCTTTTGGTGTCAGGACCTGAAAAAGAGTGAAGTTCATGCTTCAACAGCCGTACACCACTTATGAATTAAATCTTTGTCTGTTCGTTGACTTGGATAAGGATTAACCAGACTGACTTTTGTGCTCTGTTTGTGCTTCAAAGTCTTGTATTAAGTGGCCAGCTAGTAAAGAGGGTTGCAAGACAATCTATCATTCTGTGTTTTCAGGAGACATTTTCTGGTTTATTGAATCTCAATATAGTGATCAACTGCATTCAGTGCAAGATTTCCTGTCCTTATCAAGCAGCAAAGGAAGATTGTTTATTGCAGAATCTTCATAATATCAGTGATCATCAGCTTTGGGCTTTTTCTGCCTCTTGGGAAACCTTGAGGAATGTCTCTCACAGATATTGATAGTTCCAACTGGTGAAAATCCCATAATGTCTTCCCTTACTTTTTATTGTCTTGTTGAGGTGGAAACTAGATTACTGGTGTTTAATATTATTCCTTCATGCTGCCAGTAGTAGATTTTGAAGATGGCTATGGGCTTGCAGGCCAATCATGTACCCGAACTCATCTTTAACTCAGGATGTGTTAACTCAGTGTGTGGTTCAGGTCTTGCACTACTGATTCGGTGTTTGCAATCAGTGTGGTTCAAGTCTTACAATGCTGATTCAGCATTTGCAATCAGCCTGACAAACCCAGTCTTTGAACCGACACCACGTATGTTCCTACTTATTTTTGTTACAATGCTTGACAAAACTTGCATAGAACAAATTATGCAAACTACTAAAAACCCATTTGGCTAGACTACATATATTATATTGAATTAACCAGTTTAGAGTATTGTAAGATTTTATAAAACAAGGTAGTTTTGCCAAACATCAGTTACATTCTATTTTGCTTGATGTTAGTGGCCATACGCAAGTCGATGTACAGATTCGTTTTAGTGGAAGATCACCAGTATATTTGGTGTAGAAAAGGTGGAAGAAGTGTTTATTTTGACTTTCAAAACTTTGAAAGTAGTTAATTGGTCTGTGCACACTTAGGGTCAGTTAGTCAAAATAAAAAGATTTTAGTAAAGGATATTAAATTCAGTATATAGATAAAGAATAAGGCCAGCAGCACCAGATGTACTTCATGGACATCAATATAAAATAACCACTACAGTTAAAATGGTTAGAGCAAAGAGAAGAAAAATTTGAAGCCCCTAAAACAGCAACCAAATATACAGGCAGCATGGGCAATGAAGTGTGCAAGATGTGCAAATGCACATTTATCTTCGGGAAAACATCGACCCACCCACCGATGTGTTTATTTAACAGTAAAGTAGGTAAAAGGTCTTTTGAATAGTTTTAACGCATCAATCTGCATGAGCGCTGCATGATGTCAATAATGACAAGTAAATAAGTGCGGCCTCGATTTTTTTTTCAAGTAAGCAAGTAAGGAGACATATGAACAGTGTCAGGATCCCATTGAACATCAATACGAGGACTAAAGACTCATAGTAAATTGATATCGTATGGGCCCATGGAGACTGCATTCTCTTGGGACTGAAGCCATTTTCCTATTTTTAAAGGATATGTCCAAATTCTTTAACTTTTTTCTTAGCTACTCTGTCTAGTTTGCTAGCAGAACTGTAGCTAAATCTCAGTGCTCGGGATTGTAGCAAATTTTGTTTAAATACTCCTCGAGTTTTAACATTTTAACACCTGATCCACTTCCACCAACCCCTTTTTGCGTTTTAACTTTTTTTCAAAAGAATATTAGATTCTGCCACTTCGATCTCTAACTCTATACCTACAGGGCATTCTTTACTTCTGCTTATAATATCTTTGTTTAGGTCAGTCACGTATGAATCCAACACTGCTTCGGGTTTATCCCTATGAACAATTCATCTGTATTATTCCATATCATCCAAGGAATCTGATCTAAGTTTTGTTACAAACTGCTCACCTTCTTGCGCATTTTTTGTTGGTATGGGAAGAATTAATGACGTCCAACGTTTTGTGATTTTCTTCTTTGTTGGAAAATTTATCTTCTGGGGGGTGAGAGGGTTTACAATTAGGCAAGTGGTCATCAGTGAAAGATTTGGGCTGAGTATTTTTTTCATTTTGGACGGGTTTAAGAGACATCTTCAGTAACTTTCATGTGGGGCCACACCATTTTCGTAACAGACTTCATGATAACATGTTTCGCAAAACATGATGCACTAGCTTCAATATTTTAGCTATGAGCATAACGTTACGCTTTAATTATAGTCTTTTACTTCTTAGAGAGAAAATTTGCTTAATGAGGATAGAAGTTTGTGATGTCTTTTCAATATTTTTCTTACTCTTAAAAGAAAGTTATAAAGCCCTCAGGCAGCATAGACGACCGTGTCTTCTAGAGGGAAAACTTTATTGCAAAGAAGGAATTGCGGGAGCGGGTTGGGGCATTTAGATGGGAAATTTATTGGCAGTTATCCAAAAGGCTGTTGCATACAGTCCAAACAACTTTCTACTATCGCTTTGTGGTTAGAGGGAAACATTTGTTTGCCTAAAGTTTGAATTTGAGATATATTTCTCGGTTAGAGAAGAACATAAAATCTTTACTCAAAGTTATAGTGGTAGTATATGGTCCTAAATAATTTATATCTTAAACTATGTACAACATTGTTTATTTTCAAAGGATTGCCACATTTCCAAACCAAGGAGGATAATTCTGCATTTTTCGAAACTAAATGTATCATATCATCCAAAACTATAAGTCAATGAGAATATAGATCAGAAAATTCTTTTATCTGAGACTAAGATGGAGTGCCTTGATGAAAAATGATAAAAGGAAACAGAACTAGCATTTCGCCATTAAGGCTTCGCATCATTGTGTAACAGAAGACAATTTTTTTTGCACAGGTACACCTTCAAACATTTCATTTTTGTGTTTAATTAGATTGTATGAAAACATTCTCTTTCCACCTTTAGAGTGGTAGTATATGGTCCTAAATAATTTATATCTTAAACTATGTACAACATTGTTTATTTTCAAAGGATTGCCACATTTCCAAACCAAGGAGGATAATTCTGCATTTTTCGAAACTAAATGTATCATATCATCCAAAACTATAAGTCAATGAGAATATAGATTAGAAAATTCTTTTATCTGAGACTAAGATGGAGTGCCTTGATGAAAAATGATAAAAGGAAACAGAACTAGCATTTCGCCATAAAGGCTTCGCGTCATTGTGTAACAGAAGACAATTTTTTTGCACAGGTACACCTTCAAACATTTCATTTTTGTGTTTAATTAGATTGTATGGAAACATTCTCTTTCCACTCTGGGAAATCACCAAGGTGTTAAATGGATAGAAATGATGATGATGATGATGATGATGATGATGATGATGATGATGATGATGATGATGATGATGATGATGATGATGATGATGATGATGATGATGATTAAATGAGAACAGACGTCAAAATGCTACGCTTTAAAATTAATGGGCTTATGTATAATGTATTAACAGCCAGATTGTGTCCTAGACGCTCTTCCTCTCTAAAGGTCTTTCCTTGCCAAGACACCACCGGCCGTCGTCTTTCTGTAAAATATAAAGTGTAGGCTTCACTTAGTGCACGGTTATACATATGCAAGTAAAAATATCAACAGACATATAACTTAATATACTTAACCTGGTTGTCACGGATGGTCCCAATTAACATGAATTATGCTTAACATGATATCCTTTAATTGACCTGACACTTTCAACCGCTCTTTTGTACATATATTAGCAGATATTCGAATTGCTTGTCGGATTTGTTCATTGTGCTTGCACACTGTCAGTCATCCTCCCTCTCCCAGGAAAAACTGGTGCGAGTATCGGTGGAATTTAGTGAAACATGCTCCACATTATCCTCTTCAGAAAGTTTACACAATTTTCCATAATGTCGGACAACCATTTCGTGAATCCCGAAAACACTAACCTGATATACAAATATTCCTGCTCCAGCTGTAAGCACCTTGCTGACGCGAAAAATGTTGTTTTCAAAGCAACGTACATAGGATTCCTTTCCTTGTCAAAGCGATTAAGTAGTTTGTTTGAGCAATTATAATGTGGATAACAGCAGAGAAATTCATAAATAGTCAAAGGCATGTAATTGATTAATTGAGACACTTACTCTGTCATCCGATAATAACATTTTCCGCACGAATTTACATAAAACGTTCCTTAAAGATGATGAAGAAACTTTCGTTTTCACTGCTTTCGCAGTCAACCACAGAAGATCTGTTGACTATTTTTCTTGTGTAAGTATTTTCTCCTGGTGTGTCTTCAGACAGGATACCCGTCATGAAAAAACTCGTGATCAGTCCAATATAAAATGCATCCTTCATCATACGTGCACCGATCGCTCGGTCACTATCCACCTTGGGATTTCGGATATATATTTTTTATACATAGTAAACAAACATGTATATATTTTTCATACATAGTAAACAAAAATGTACATTGTTGCTTACAAGCCATCGGACAGGCGTTATTAGATCAGCGTGGAGTTCGGCAAAATCACTGGGCCCAAAATCCGAGAACGTGGAAAACAAAAATGTTTATGGGACGAAAATTTATACGTAAACGTCCAGTAATCTTGCGGCATGACTATTTCATCATACGTCTTTTTCGCGTGTTTCTGATAAACATGTTCATTGAATTGTACAAACCTTCTTGCAGTCTGAGTCACGGTAAAATACACCTGATCGACCAAGCTCAGATATGTCAGCAGATGTGTAATGTATTTGAACTTTTGCGACAGAAAAAAAAAAGAAAGCCTAGTCTTGTAAGATCCAGGTCTTGTCTGTACAGGTATTAATGAATAAAGACGATTCAGTAAATCTCTTTTTTAGTTTATCAGCATGTAAAACAATAAGTCTATCGGGTCAGCATGTCCATCCAAGGGCACGTTAATATGGCAAGCCAAAGCTGCAAATATTCATAAATAGAGATATCTGTATTTCTAATACAGATATCTGTATTTGACCACCAAATACAGATATCTGTATTTCTAATTCATATATCTGTATTTCTAATACAGATATCTGTATTTCTTATTCAGATATCTCTATTTCTAATTCAGATATCTGTATTTCTAATTCAGATATCTGTATTTCCAGTCTAATTCAGATATCTGTATTAGAAATACAGATATCTCTATTTGTGTTGCCAAGTGGTGAAAGTACAGTTAAAGATGGATCCCCGGTATGCGTCCCTTGCATGTGTCCTCACTGTGTAATTTGGGAGCTACAAGATCAATCCCATTTCCTTTCCTTCTTTCTTTTTTTTTTTTCCTGGAAATTATATATCAATTTTGTGGTATTTCACCAAGATTTGTATAAAGTAGTTTGAATCAGGCTCGCACAAAATAACATAACGGGGCCGGAAACTAGTAACTGCGCGGGAAGATATAAGCATGGCCATGGTCGAGTCATTGGGATTCGAGCTACCCGACTTTGAGCTTGATGGGTCCGTTTCGCGTGCCATGGATGTGTCGATGCATCGATCTGTGGCAGTTCCGCACAAGGGAGCATTCATTGCAAACTAGCTTCAGTTGTTGAAATACAGATATCTGTACTTCTAATACAGATATCTGAATTAGAAATACAGATATCTGTATAATTCAGATATCTGTATTTCGTCGTTTGATACCGATATCTGTATTAGAAATAGAGATATCTGTATTAGAAGTACAGATATCTCTATTTCTAATGCAGATATCTGTATTTCTAATACAGATATCTGTATTTCTAATACAGATATCTGTATTTCTAATTCAGATATCTGTATTCCGAATACAGATATCTGTATTTCCAGTTTAATTCAGATATCTGAATTAGAAATTCAGATATCTGTATTTCTAATTCAGATATCTGTATTAGAAATACAGATATCTCGATTTGTGAATATTTGCAGCTTTGGCTTGGGACACGTTAAAGACTTGGTAAACAAGATGATATTTCAGCTGTGCCAGGACACCAGTTCTCGTGACTAGGTAGGATCCAAGCCTCCCCCCCCCCCTCCCCGTTATGAAGACAACAGATGCAAGGTCAGTGTGGTCATTCGGGGACACAGTTATTTTGGCAAAAACAAAAGGATTCCCTTACATAGTACTATCGGGTGAACTTACTGACGAGGGGCGGCGACTCCAGGGCACTCAAAATTTGGCAATAATGCCTAGCCTGGAGTGACTG
Organism: Hermodice carunculata; assembly: GCA_964020975.1. Lineage (NCBI taxonomy): Eukaryota > Metazoa > Annelida > Polychaeta > Eunicida > Amphinomidae > Hermodice > Hermodice carunculata. The sequence continues at coordinate 89,677,926 of OZ026620.1, read as the reverse complement.
ACCCATATTGTATATATATTGTACCCCAGTAAATAAGCTTGGAAGAGTAAAAACAAGGGGTAATTTTATTGAAAAAAACTTCATGTGTGGGTTGTCTTCAATGATGGGGTAACTACCTGACACCAGAACTTGGCAGGATTTTTGGTCATAGTTTCTGACCTGGAGTGACTGGCCCACATTACCTCGAGAATTATTATAATCATATTGAAAGACAATGGGATTCCGAGCGAAATTCTTGGCGGAAACAAGGTTGTTTTGGACAAACATGACACCACTTATGTAAAAAGTCATGGTCGGCCAGGTGCACCCGGGGTCACTACTATACATTTTGAGATTTTGCTGAAGTAAAGTTGTCTTTGGTTTGGGAGCTGATGGCGTTTGTGTCGTCTTTCCCCTGTTGAGGACCAAACTCTTGGCGGGGCCGCTTCTACCTTCCCTAACCCCAGCCCCCCCCCCCCCCCCCCCCGCCCATATCCACAAGCAGTAACCAGCCTTGATCGAACAGGAACAGAAAGTCAGGAAAACAAGCCCAGTTTATCTTTGGAGAAGTTGCACCACTTTTCAGGCTGTTTGAATGTTCCATATTCCGGATTTCGATGGAAATATATTTGATAGACTTGTCTTCGCTTAACAGATATCTCTCATATGAATTTAATTACCAATCTAGTGAAACCTCATTGTAAGAAATAACTTGTTTTTTTGTTTTTTGTTTTTTTTGTTGGAAAACAATACGCAAAATGAACATTCTATAAATCTGATCGCGGGAAGGAAAGTCTGACGGGTCACCAACACTGAATTCTGACTCTGCACACTGAAAGTGAAAACGATATTTTATAAGTATATAAACTAGCTTATCATGCCTTTATGTCAACGACATCTTCACAAATGATTGAAAACTGAATTTTATCTTAGGGTACGTGATATTATTGTAACATAAAAATGAAGGTGTGATGTGAAAAAACCCCAAACAATTATGATCGGTTTACTTGCATTTGTGCTTCCAACCGATGTATTTTTCTATTCAGTGAACCGTTTTGATCCAACATGATGTAATATTTCAAAAACATATTTTCCGTTCTCAGCTTTTTCTGTTTTCTTGGTAATCAGGTTGTAACACTCGCACGTCTGCGTCTCTATTTTTCACATTCTAGGGAAGCACGGCGACTAATCCCTTCATTCTTCAATGGTGATATATATATACATATATATATATATATATATATATATATTTGAACGATTCTATTTGGTGTTAACGTTGTCATTGAAAATTTGATTATAACATTTATTATTAAAGATATCATACAATATTTAAAGATAACATTTAATCTTATCATGAAATGCATTTGAAGATATGTCTAATTCTGGTAAATCCTTCTTTTATTTAGTCGTAAGACAAAATCCATATAATGATATCATCAATTGCATTTAGTAATATCACTATATCGATCTATTGCTACGAATAAAAATGGTATATTTAAACATATGTCTAAATATATTTAGTCATATCATAAAATCGATTTGATCATATGTTGAAATATTCCCATTATTAATCTTATCACTAAATAGAATTAGTGATGTGTTCACTTAGATTTCATATATCTAAACGTGACCCAGGCCACAGCAAGGTAATAAATGCTCCCTGAATCGTGGCGCTCTCTGCAAATCAAATGAGTAACTGGTTCTAAATTAAAACTTTAACGTTACTGGTAGTAAGATTGGCACTTGACCTGCACCTACTGTTTCATATACCCTCAGGGGGATGACTCATCAGTTTTTTGTGGCAAGTCCTGATTTGAAATGAATTAGACAATAAAACAATTATCTCTCCCCCCCTCCCCCGGATAGGAACACATTAGCCCCAAGGGAACTCCCCACGCTATGTAAGCTTGCGAGCAAGCTTACAGAGCGTGGGGAGGTCCCTTGGGGGCTAGGAATACATGTACACTATTATTATGACAGAAACAAGAAGAAACGAGAAAAGAATATTTGCTTCAAAGCAAATCTGTCTCTGTGCCTTCAAAAGTTTTAAATATTAAATGCTACAACTTTTATCCTTTAGTACTTCACATTACATCAAGCTTATGGCTGGATGAAAATTTCAAAGTCCAGATGACCTTTACCTTTGACCTTTACAGTTCACATGTAAATTGTACAGTTAGACAATACCCACAATTTAAGCCCAACATGAACCAAAGCGGATGAAAATTGACCAAGTTGTGGCAAGATGAAACTGTCAAAGGGCCAAATGACCTTGACATTTGCCCTTTTGAGCTAACATGATCTTATAAAAATGTGCAGTGTTGCAATACCTACAATTTGAGTCCAACATGATTAGAATTGGATGGAAATTGGCCAAGTTATGACTGGATGAAACTTTGAAAGGTCCCAATGACCTTGATCTTTGACCTTGAGAGGTCACATGTAAGTTTAAAATGTGCAGTTTTACAATAGTTACAATTTGAGCCCAACATGATAAAAATTGGATAAAAATTGACAAAGTTATGGCTAGAAGAAAGCCACCATCGAAAGTGGCCTTTGACCTTGAAATGACCTTTGACCTTGAGATGACCTCTACCTGAATTGAGGTGGCTTCTTTGTACTTGTCCATCGTATACTTTGGATAGTCTGGGAACATGCGTTGACTCATAGTCTTGATCGTTTGCAAATCCATAGGCATGCTGCCTAAAATTAAATACTAACAATTTTGGCGCATGGTCACTGTGCGTGGCTCGTAGAAATTTTGCAGGTGTACAATAACACCTAATTTGCAATGGTGACTTCCTTTTGTGACTAAATCTGTCATTCTTTCATATTTGCTAATATCACTCATCAGATCATCAAATAAAATCAATGTCTTGTGTTTGGGTCCAAAAAGCTATCTTGGTCCAAGTTTGAAGACATACCTCAAATGAATTCTATAATTTGAACACTTTCTTCCTCTCATTATAAAAGGGTTGCCAATGTGTGTAACAGACAATTATATTCTCGGGTGGGGGTTCAATCGTCTGGTCGGCTTTCTGTAAAAGTTGGTTTAGGTATACAGTCTTGCCAAAACCTGTTGTGGCCGCCACAATCATTGCAAAAGGGTGTTTGCAAGAAAAGTGACATGTGTTTCTGTATCAGTCAGTGGTCCTTTGCCTCTAAAAGAAATGGCCAATATCCCTCCTTGATTGGCCTTATGGCCCTCTGAGAGGGGCTGTTGGCTTCCAAGATTTTCTGTATCGTTTGAACTCAGCACTGTTTGCTTCAACCATTTTTAGCTCTGCTGACTTGTCAGTCAGCAGAGCTTATAGAATCCGTTTGCGTCCATCGTGCGTCTGTCATTGGACTTTTTATATTTTCGACTTCTTCTCAAAAACCACGACATAGAATGTTTTGATTTTGCACATGGATGATCCCCAGGTAGACCTCTACCAAGTTTGCGAAGGAGATGATGATGCAATAATTTTTTTCTATTTTTTATGAATTTTTTAATTCATTTTTTGAAAAAAAATTAAAATTTCTTCATCTTAAGAACTACGAAGCCAATTGCTTTGATATTGCACATAGGGTTATCTAGGGTCAACTAGTTCTTATTTTGGCCACCAAGTGGCGCTGTGATTTTTTCCTATTTTTTAAATGAATTGTTGCCTGTTAAGGCTATTTTCGACTACCTCTCCAGAGCGGCTGAACAGAATTGCTTAAAATTTTATCAGAATATAGTTGGACATTAGAACAATGAAAGTTTGCGAAAATAATATGGACATGTTAATTTTAGGCAAAGTTATGGGATATCAAATTTCGCAACTGTAAGGAAGTGCTGCAGCTGTATGTATATATACAGGGTGTGTCTTAAAAAACGCAACAGTTTGAACATTTGTAATTTTGCCAAACCATATGAGGGCACTGATAAAAATCAAATTTGTTATGATGCATGTGGATCTTGACTTTATGTAGAAACTGGTTTAGTGTCATTTGTGTTTCGGATGACCGAGCAATCATTGTTTAATCAAAGCAACCCAAAATGTTGTTTGCCGCAGATTGGCAGATCAGCAAAATGGCTTCAGTAACATGAAAAAAGTTCAATGTTCAAATGCAAATCATAGTCACATGTTGCAGAATATCTTGCAAAATAACAATAACAGAAACAGCAGTAACAATCAAAGGCTTTATCTTCTCGATAAAGATCTGTAACAATAACAAGTTTTTAAACAGCAAAGACAAAAAGTCCATGGCACTTGAGGTTGGTCAACAAAAAGGAATAACAACTGATTAAAACAATGTCACGTGTGTCTTGAATGTGCAGTATAAGGAAAATAGAATATCACAGTCAATGTTTTGAATATTAAGTTGCAGTCAACAGTAAAAATGCCCCAGGCCTTTGAAATGATTGCTGCAGTAAGTTTAGGGCCCTGGGCCTTCCACATGCCCTCCATTTTGAGCAAGACACTCCTCTGCCCGGCGACGCATGTCTCTCATTGCTCGTCGCAACATCTGTGGATTCTGACGCAAATTATCGCACTCTGCCTGGATGCCGGCCTGCAGGTCACCAAGGTGAGCTGGTGGGGTCGAATAAACCCTGTTCTTTAAGTAGCCCCACAAAAAGAAATCACAGGGGGTCAGATCAGGTGATCTGGGAGGCCACTCAATGTGGTGGTTAAGCGCTACCACCCTATCGCCAAAGAGTTCATGCAGGCGATCGCGTACTGCGATTCTGCGATGTGCTGGTGCACCATCCTGCATCCACCATAGATATCGAAATCTTCCCAAGCGTTGTCTATGAAAGTTGGCATCCAGCTGGGGTACTACATTATTGTTTATCATGTCCAGGTAGTTCTGCCCATTCACATTACCTGGGAAGAAGAAAGGGCCAATCAATAGCCCATTTCCACATAGCCCAGCCCAAACAGTTATCTTCTGACGACTGTCACTCCTGTCATAATTGAATGGGGGTGGGGTGTGGCGTGGACCATACTGTCTTACATTCTGTGTATTGACTTCCCCGTTCATTGAAAAGCCTGCCTCATCACCAATAATGACATTTTCCAGGAACCGTGCTGGTCTAGCAAGAAGCCACTGACAGAATGCTGTTCGCCTGTTATGGTCTCTTGGTAGTAGCTGATGTCGCACACTTATCTTGTAGGGGTGCCACTGTAGATCCAGTCGGGTGATCCGGTTAAAGGAAGTATAATTTATTCCCAGTCCATTTCGGCGGGCACTGGTTTGAGGGTTTTGGATCAGCAGATCCCTAACTGCATTTATGTTGGCACCTGTGCAAACAGTGCGCCTCCGACCACTTCTACCTTTATTTAAGTTATGACTTGTGCCCCGTTCCTCATATTTTCTACTGTTTCTTAGAATTGTGCTTCTAGCAGGAACCTGTACATTTGGATACTGCAGTGCAAATGCATTCCTCACTGCTTCTAAGCTGCCTAAACTGGCTTATTGTGTTACAACAAATGCTCTCTGCTGTGGAGTGAACTGCACCATTTTGTGGAGAAGCCACAAACTGAGTGGCTTGTCTTTCACTCAGGAGCCAGTGAGTTCTGTGTGTTAACACGTGTGTGCCAGTTATGCTTCAGTTAATTTGTTTTCATATTGCAATGAAAACAATTGACCTTCCCTAATTGTTTGGAAAGACCTTACATAATGACAGATACAAGGCAAATTTCAGCCCAGAGGTACTGAGTGCAAGGAGAGAAAAGACAATTTCAAATGTGAATCCTGCCATTGAATGGCTGCCTGCACACGTACCCACTGTGTCAAAGGGTGCAAAATCATGGAAAACAAATCATGAAGACACACAAAATTGTCTCAGTGGGATCTGCCTATGAAGTTTTGTTAATATTTATATCCGACATTGAAATTTATTCCTATCCTGCAAAGTGCGGCAAATGGCATTTTGGGTTCCTGTAAAGAAACAATGCATGCTCAGTCATCCAGAACACAAATGAAACAAAATTGGTTTTAAAATGTAGCCAACATTTGAGTACATCAATGCAAACTTGGTTTTAATGAATGCCACCACAGGTTTGGATACAATTACAAAAGTTCTAACTGTTGCGTTTTTTTAGACACACCCTGTATATATATATATATATATGGCAATACAGTGCATATATTACACTATTGTATTTACCCATTTGACTTCTTCTCAAAAACCGCTCCATGGAATGTTTTAATTTTGCACATGGTTGTTGCCCAGCTGAATCTCTACCAAGTTTGCGAAGGAGATGATGATGCAATAGTTTTTCTATTTTAATGAATTTTTTAATTAATTTAAAAAAAAAATTCTTCATCTCAAGAACTACCTGGCCAATTGCTTTGATATTGCATATAGATTTACCTGGGGTCAACTAGTTCTCATTTTGGCCACCAGGTGGCCCTGCGATTTTTCCCTATTTTTTTATGAATTTTTGCGTGTTAAGGCTATTTTCGACTTCTTCTCCAGAACAGCACGATAGAATTGCTCAAAATTTTATCAAAATATAGTTGGACATTAGACAATAAAAGTTTGCGAAAATAATGTGGATATGTTAATTTTTGACAAAGTTATGTGATATCAGACTTTGTGACTGTAAGTGAGTGCTGCCACTGTACATCGGCAGCCATTGAAACAGCAAGGTATGTCAATTGATAATACATGTACTACCATGGACAAGTCAGGCCGCCCTATTCAATTTTGTTTCCTGAATAAAGTCAACTATGACATTTTCTACACTGTCAATTTGTATCTTAGATAAATGCTGAATCAAATGTACATATCACATGAAGGGATTTGCTATCCGAAACAGACAATTAAGCAAGCAGCTACATATATCTAGTTTCAATTCGGCTCCTTTTCGGTCAATGCACCTTTTATATTGATTACCATGTAAGTCAATGGGCATTCTAATGCTAATTTACATTTTCAACTTCTTCTCCAAAACTGTCCTCCAGATTTACTTCAAACTTAATGGGAATATACCTTGGGTGAGTGTCTACCAAGTTTGTTCCAATGGTCATGTTCCAATGAATTATTGATTTTTTATGATTTTTTTTTTTTAAATCTTCACAAAAGTTTTAATAGGAAAGTTTAACATGGGAATTTCTTGTAATGGTTAAACTAAAATAATTTTGGCCAGATTTACTTCAAACTTGGTGGGGATGTGAATTGGGTGAATCTCTATCAAGTTTGTTCAAATGGTCACGGTCCAGTGATTTTTGAATTTTTCATGAATTTTTTTGTTCTTTTTGGGGGCAAATCTTAAAAAATTTCTTCCCCCAAACAGCCCACCCAATTGCTTTGATATCCCACAGGGACACTCCCTCGGAATCCTAGTTCTTAATTTGTTCACCAGGTGGCGCTGCGATTTTTTCCTATTTTTTTATGATTTTTTGTGTGTTTTTGCTATTTTCGACTTCTTCTCCAGAACCGTCACTCAGATTAAGCTGAAAGGTGGTGGATATGTACCTTGTAGAAGGGTCAAACAGAGTTGTTCACTAGGTGGCATTGCTGTGGAGTCCTGATTTTTAACGATTTTTTTTCAATTTAGGCGTTTGTCGGTCAATGCAGCTTTCCTGTTGATTACTATGGAAGTCAAAGGACATTCTAATGCTAATTCACATTTTCGACTTCTTCTCCAAAACCGTCATCCAGATTGATTTCAAACTTGGTGGGGATATGCCTTGATGGGTCTCTACCAAGTTTGTTCAAATGGTCATGCTCCATTGATTTTATATATTTATGAATTTTTTTGTTCTTTTTGGGGGCAAATCTTAAAATATCTTCTCCGAAACCGCTCACCCAGTTGCTTTGATATCTCACAGGGACACTCCCGGGAAATCTTAGTTCAGAATTTGTTCACCAGGTGGTGCTGCAAATTTTTTCCAATTTTTTATGATTTTTTGTGTGTTTTTGTTATTTTCGTCTTCCTTTCCAGAACCGTCACTCGGATTAAGCTATAACTTGGTGGATATGTTCCTTGTAGAAGGGTCAAACAAAGTCTCTCAAAAGGTTGACTCGGTTCATATTTTCATTCATTTTTTGAAAAAGTACAAAATAAAACAAATTTATACGAAACTTAAACATGGAGATTTCTTGTAAGGAAAACAACCTAGATATTTTTCGCCATATTTATGTCACACTTTGTAGAATTGTACCTTTAATAGGTCTCTACATATGTTATTCAAATGTTCACACTGCATTGATTTTTGCATAAATTTTTGGGTAATTTTTTTAAAATAAGCAGATGCATGTCAGCTGAGCACAGGATCATCATGATCCTCTTGTTTATTTTTCTTGACTGTTAAGACCATGGGTATCACGTAGATGTGTATATAAATGTTGTAAATATGATTTTCCACAAATTGGGCAATGCTTTCTTTTTCTTCTCATCCTCATTGGTGTGTGTGTGTGTGTGTGTGTGTGTGTGTGTGTGTGTGTGTGTGTGTGTGTGTGTGTTATTCAGCTTTACTTATAAATATTTTAATGCCACAATTATGTGACCACATACAACAGCACACAGAACCACACAAATAAACAACATACACATGCATTTGATGTTAGTAAAAACAGTCACATGTGAAAAAACACACTTTCAAAACTTTATTTTTCTTTCTACAATTTATGATATTTCCTTATGAAATGGAATACATCATTGTTTCTTCTGTTTCTTCCATGCGCCTCGTCACGTAATAATTCAGCAATGCCGACCTCAGTTGGTGATTATTCATTGTAGGTATACATTACGAGTATAGTCCACTTCGATGACCTCTGGGAAAATGGCATAGATCAACAGGTCAACTGTTGTCGGCAGTGGTTGAGCAAATCTGGCTTCCACTTTGATGTTGCCTTTTCTACTTATAGGCATGGCATCTTGCATGTGTTTGGCTGGATCAGTGTTGAATAGATCAAGACAGTACCCATTAGGATAATTATCTCGTTCAATGTAATTTCCATTGTTGGTATTCCATTTACCAGTCCCTGTGAACAAAGTCAGGTAAGACTCCATGTATAGATTATTTGCATTGTCTGGTTTCATTGCTCTTCTCGGGTATGGAACACCATCCACAGTCACTTGTTGGTAATTCAGGTTATAATAATGAAAATTAAAGGGGTTCAGAGGTAACTTCTCACAGCGTCTGAGGCCAACAAGACAATTAGGATTTATGCAGGTACATGATCCTGGAATAAATTGTCCAGTTGAATGTGTTGAGTACCTTGTGCCACAGTATGCGTCTTGAGGTCTGACTTCATGAAGGGGTACTTGGCTGTGGTATTTTGTAGACGCCGAATGATCTCTATGTAGGATGTGGATGCCAAACTGACCGTACATATCCACAATTTCACTGTTTGAATATCCAATTTGTGGTTCTCTGGGCCCACTCTCATCAGACAGGATGTATTTGGACTGGGTGTCAATTTGACCATGACTGGAACCCCATCGAGTCATAGATGAGGTTGTTGAAACGTGTCAGAATACAGGGTCCACACTTTGACCATTTTTTGTGTAGGTATTTCGTAATGTCAACCCGAAATTCAGACCAACTATGGGGGGGGGGGTTGTTTCATCCATGTAATCTACATTGTCTTGAAAGTACAGCTGAGTTTGTAGTTGACTTTCGTTTGTATCTTGAGGTTAATTCAACACATTGTCCAGGTATGCCTGTATGAATTCAATCGTCCGCCACTCACCAGTCTGCTTTGCCAGTATACATGTACTTGAACGTCCGACCATAGACTTTGTAAACCCAAGTTAACGACTTGCTTTATCCGCAGCACTTACAGGAGAACCATCATTGTTGGTGATGCAACATTTAACGTAAAGGCACGTCTTTTGCAAGTTGAACATGTTGGTCTCCATGCTGTCAAAATAGAACTCCACTGGTTTGCCATCTTGCAGTGGAACCAATGGTAATTCCTTCATCCATTGAATTCTCTGTGTGGCTTGACTTTCTGGTAGCTTGTCAAAATTTATGAAGGCCATCTTATCGTTGAATCTTGATCATTGACCCACTTGTCTTTTATCCTACTTAGAGAATTTTTTCACCTTCTTCGTGCCATAATAATAGTAATAATAATAATGTGCATGTGGTCTTTTCCTGAGCGAAAGATGATTGTTTCATTGTCTTAATCAATTTCACACTATAAGTAATAACAGGATGCAAGTCTCTCTCTCTCTCTCTCTCTCTCTCTCTCTCTCTCTCTCTCTCTCTCTCTCTCTCTCTCTCTCTCTCTCTCTCTCTCTCTCTCTCTCTCTCTCTCTCTCTCTGATGTATTTTACACAGTCTATGGAGTTTTAGGTCAATTGATTGTTTGTTTATTTACCGATGTTCTTTTTTCGATACCAAACTTTCTTGCTTATTCTTCACTTCCAAAAAGCGAGGTTTATTTTTAATAAATGTCTTGAAAGCCCCCCTTTTTAATACAGTATGTGACGTCACACCCCTCACATCATGAATCCACCAGGACTTGTCAAAACACTGATGAGTCATCCCCTGAGGGTATATAAAACAATAGGCGCAGGTCAAGTGACAATCCTACTACTGTTACTTTTTTATATAAGGACTCAAGACAAACAAACAAGTCATATTTCTCACATCATTGAATGTATGGCATAAACTAATATATCACTGTCTAACCTACATACATATGGAAGTAGTATTGCCCATATTGCACATGTTCTTCTGTAGAGTTTTGACATAGGCTGTATTAGCTCAAATAAATTTATGGGTCTTCAGGGGGTAACTACTCAGAACATATTTCGGAGCTGCTGCCCGTACATGTCTCTCGGAGTTGCGGCTCCTTGTCTGAGCTAAATATTCAGCAAAGACAATCCACATGATAATGAATAAATATGAACGTGGCAAATGATGAAGTAGCTAAATAAGTGAATCTGTGCTGATATAAATGCAGAGATTCATTATCACGCAATGGTTATATTCAAAAGTGTTTTGATAATAGATACGAACTAGCAAAGTAATCAAATCTAACATGCAAGTGAATGGAGACTTGATTTGGTGTCCCCCACAGCCTCAGTCTGGTTTCTAGCACCAGAGGTCAGTAGTGTTCCAAATATGACACGGACTTTTGAATAGGGTGTATTAGTCTTATCATTAATTCGCCAAGGTCACTTCCGGTTCATGTAATCATAACATCAAATATTGAGTGTTATCACTAAATATTTGGTGTTATGATTATTTCTGCAGACCAAAAAGGGAGCATACATTTTTCTAGTTCCAGAAGTAATTAATGATATGTTTAAATCGCTATAATCATAACACCAAATGGATTTTAACATAAGACCAAATAACGTCTATTTAATCATAAAAATAAATCGACCTAATGTTATCATCAAATAAAATTTTACGTATGTCTAAATAATTTCCCATTTACACTTATCATGAAATCGTTTTGATAATTTCATTAAATGCACAGATCATAACACTAAATGCATTTAGTGATACGATTAAAAAAACATTTCAACATAACAATGAATGCATCTAATGATAACAGAAATTCGATTCAATGTTATCATCAAATATTTAATGACATGTTCAAATACTGAATAAAAGGAGAATAGCGCAATAAAGTGAAGACGGTGATGTGTGTGTGTGTATATATATATATATATATATATATATATATATATATATATATATATATATATATATATATACATACAGTGGCAGGCTTAATTTGTTTCTGTTCACCGGGAACTGTTTGCAAACAAACGCACCCTGACTGTGGAGCTGGCAAATCCTAGCTACATTTTTTTTTTTTTTTTTTTTTTTTTTTTTTTTTTTTTTTAGTATTTTTCAATTTAAATAACAGATCCAAATTTTAACAACGGGCAGATAATATGCCAAGCTTACCATTATTACGAAAATGGATAAAAGAGCAAAAAAAAATACATATTTTGGTTTCATATTACAAGTACAGGTCAGGAGTTATGCATAATGTACCAATTAATGTAGGCGTATTATAGATTGCCAACCCGATTTCAATAAACAGCATATCACCCCCACTTTTACTATTAGAGCTGTGGATCTTTAGTGTGCCACTCATGCAAACCTATTGAAAGACTGCCTATCAGATTTTAATCAATCACATTCCATCAGCGCCGTGTTATGACGGATAATTCTATTTTTCTCCGCCAGATGGTCCCACGCTGTATCTATCTCGTATCTTAATCGTCCAAGAAGGAAAGTTATGCCTCCGTGGACTTGCACAGAGATTTTTGTCTCAAAATAATATGAATTAAAAGATAATTTTCTTGCATTTGGGGGAGAATAGGAAGATCAGTATTGTTGTTATGTTATAATAGATAACCTTGAGAAAAATTTATGTGTGGTACTTGTCATATTCATAAGCTTAATACGTGTGTCTAATAAACACTCTTAGCTGAGAAGAATATAAAATGAACTACCCCGATGATGATGATGATGATGATGATGATAATAATAATGATGATGATGACGACGACGACGACAACAACAACAATAATAATAGTAATAATAATAATAATAATAATAATAATAATGACGACGACGACGACGATGACGATGACGATGACGATGACGATGACGATGACGATGACGATGACGATGACGATGATGATGATGATGATGATGATGATGATGATGATGATGATGTGTTCATATACGTATGCACCGTGCTGTAACGAGCCCAAGTTAAAATGCTTTTGGTTGATTGGGGTAACCCTGTATACAGGCATACAGGTTGCAATAAACGCACACACAGGAACTTGAGTTGGACCCTTTCTCGTCCTTCTTGCGCCTTTCTCTCTTATGAGACTGATAGGGACTAAACTAACGTCTCTGTTTGCATCCATTGACCCTGACTGCGCTCCAAAGCGTCTTCAAGTAGGCCTGTACATTCTCTTTTAATGTATAAATCCGTCCAGATGAATTCACCGTGCATTAATTTGGAATTTTGGTTGTCATTTAGTAAAAAATTAGTCAAGGGCAGGTCAGTCTGACAAAATTACAAACATGCAATAATCTGTGTGGAGATTTGTGGCCAAAATGAATAAGTGAACCTGATTGTAAATTAAGAACATGTGGCCTGTTTAATGCAAATGTGAATTTTGAAGACTACTTAAACCTAATTCCCAATTCATCAGATTAAAAAAAAAGGAGAAAGCTATTCATCGTGACTGGTGACAATGGTGATAAATATGTACTCAGTCTCAGGACGCTTTTGTTTACCAAACAACGAATACATAGAATTACAATACAATAGGTGCACGTGTGGAGAATCTTAAGGCATTGAATGCCGCGAACATGGGGGCCATCCTAAAGGGAAATGTCCAGGAGTAGTATACCCCCCATCGTCACAGGCAGGCAATGATGTATACGGGCAGGAGTGTCTAAAAAAAGATTTGATATTAAAACATGACATGTTTCGGGGAACTATTAATAATGTTGGGGCAAGTAGGGTTAAAATCAGACCCAGTTCAACGTCTGCAGGTTGCACCCCTAAATTGGCCACAGAGGGCAGCACAAAGGTATAAAGGTATAGTTCTAATGAGCAGCACTGTAGGATTTGGCTTAACCAGAGTGGTGGAATTTGTGGTAGGCTAAAATCCGTTACGTATAATTTTAATTCAGATTTTGCCATCACAAAATAGAGCCATTTGAATAATTATTTTTGTGCATAATTTTTTTCCGGGTGGTGGGAAATTTAAAGGTGATATTGGGTGCGGACAGGTGAAAATCCAACATGACTGCGTTCAGGTGGGGCAAAGTCAAAAGTTTGGTGTTCATCATATATGTTAATGCCTCTTATTTTGTATGTCAGACTTGACCTTAATTGGTGAGCATAGTCTTCATTAAAGTTAAAACTCTTACTCTCAGATACGCCAGGATGTGTTATAATGGCCGCTTATGGGAAATTCAATTTAGTGGTGCCACCTGTAACACAAGTCAGGACATGCACTTTCTCTGGACAAAGGAAGGATTAGCCACTCAAGCTATTCTGAGTGACCATCGGTGCCCCTCGGGGTATTTCCCTCAGCCAGTTTGAATGCCAAGTTATATAAACTGATTTCACCCCAACCGAATTTATGCTTTCTTCCATATAAAAATATCTAGGCCATTTCAAACACGAAACAAGATGTATAAATATTCGAGGGATAACATGCTGATCATTGTTTTAAGGTGACCATGTCCATACATGTCTGATACAATAGAATGGACATTCCTTTTGTCATCAAAACGAGTCTTTGCATGTATAGGAGTCTTACATAATTTTTATGAATGAACCTAGATGAATGACATGTCTCAACAAAACCATAAATGTTGACATGATAATCCGTATACACAAAAGAAAAATGAACTCTCACCTGTGTCGTCACCATACATGCCCAAACGCGTTCAGATATGACTGCCTAATTGGTAAAAATCATAGAGGCGCGAATGAGATTATGAGTAGGCATAAATTGCCATGTATCTTCATAACTGCTTCTCTGCTGACAAGCTAGGCTACACAAAGTTTCTAAGTTTTAGTACTTTTACACCAGGTCAACGCATCAAGTCTTAACGCAAGGTAAGGTTACCTAACAGCTTTCATTTTCTGACCTCAGATACATTGTCAAGTAATTTTATATACAAGCCTGCATATAGCATAATCATATTATGGTCAATAAGGAACATCTACTTTCACCATTCATAAAATTAAATTGCAGTCAACCTTTAAAGCAGTCACTTTGGAAACAAAGAATATCTACTTTCATCATTCATTACCTAAGCTTATACTGACTCCAATTTCTAATCAACAGCCCATCACCACAAATATGACATCAGACCAGTACATAGTTTTCACATTTTTTTTATTTTACGCTATTTACAATTTTTTATAGGTTAGTCTTCCTTTTTCAATCCAGAAAAAAAAAAAGAAAAAAGAAACAAGATTTACTATCATCATGGTTATAATTCCTGTCTACTATTAGATTAAATTGAAAAAACCCAACTGAAATAAAAACAACACAAAATACATGAATAAATTAAGCAAACCTAACTAAAATAAAATACACAAACACCATTTCAAATAAAACAAAAATTAGTTCAAAACTAAAGTAAAAAATAAAAACGCAACAAAGCGGAAAATCTTTGTAGCTTTTATGAGACGGATGGAGAGAGGAGTCAAGTCTGACAATAAGATACTGGAAGACCAAAATAGTCTTTTGTATGGACCTGATTGTCTCTATTATGCCTTACATCGCTGAACTAAAATCATTCACGGAAATAATATATCTGCTCCTGTAATTCAAGAAACAAGTTCAAATCTCGCTAACAAACAAATCCAATCCGTTAAATGTAAAACATAAAATTACTTAGGGTTTTTGTGGCATGTCTTCTATGCATCCCACACACATCCACGTCAAATCTGTGGGGGTCTTCTCCAAATCACACACTCATAATGGACCATTTCAAAAGTAATAAATCATAATGTCTCTTTGAATAACTAAACATCCAAACCTCAACAGTCATGTACTGACCTTGGATTCCAGTAAAACTTGTCAAACTTGTCAACCGACCAACCAACCAACCAACCAACCAAACAAACAAACAAACAAACAAGCTAACAAACAAATGTTATCAATGGAAAGTATTTACAATATCTTTTGGAATTTTTTTCATGTGGACATATAGATATAATCTTCTTCTTCTTCTTCTTCTTCTTCTTCTTCTTCTTCCTCCTCCTCCCTCTTCTTCCTCCTCCTCCTTCCTTCTCTCCCTCCTCTTTCTCCTCCTCCTCTCCCTTTTCTTCCTCCTCCTCGTCCTCGTCCTCCTCGTCCTCCTCCTCCTCCTCCTCCTCCTCCTCCTCCTTCTTGAAAAGTTTGCAAGTACAACCATTGGTCTCCCTCCTTGAAAAGTTTATAAGTACAGCCGTTCCTGATTATTTTCACAGAACTTGTAAGACAACAAAAATGTCATACTAGTACCAACTTTGTAATTTAAGTTTCACAAGGTCTGATAATATCACCAGACATCTGAAAAACTTACATCAAAAATCTGATGTGATAGTGGTTTCTCTCTTAGGGAGCCAAAGACCATTCCCTGGGAGCCAAGGGCCACTCATTGGGGACCATAGGGCTACTGATAGAGGGGTATCGGGCACTATGACAGAACAGGAGGGATGTACAAACACACCCTTCTAACTTGAACATCCTTTTACCATGGTCATTACTGCACCCTTTGGTAAATCAGCTTTTGCCAAAAGAGCTTTGTAAGATAACCTCATTGAACCATTACCACACAGAATCATCTGGTGTTATGGACAATGGCAACCATTGTATGAGGAAATGCAGAGAAACATACCTGCAATTGAATTTATCAAAGGTATAAATTTGGAAGATGACGGTTTTATCGATACAAGAATGAGACATGTCATTGCATTTGATGACCTGATGAGTGAAGTGGGTATAGATGCAAGTATCACATATTTGTTCACCAAAAAAAGCCACCATTGCAATTTGAGTGTGATTGTTCTTGGGAAAAATTTCTACCAGCCTTGCACTGTAACTATACAGAGAAATGCCCATTATCTCGCCTTGTTCAATATGCCAGCTGACCAACAACAAGTGAAAACCATGAGTCAGTGCATGTTTCCCCACAGATCCAATTACATGATGGATGAGAACAAGAAAGCCACAGCCAAGCCATATGGGTATTTATTGGTAGGTCTTAAACCAAAAACTCTAGAACACCACTGCTTAAAGTCACACATCTTGCCTGTCAACAGTGAAAAAGCAGACCAAGAAAGGATGGTTAAGCAGGTCAGACCACAGACCAAAACTTATAAGTGGGAGCGCAACATACCAGGTCACCAACCAATGGAAACAGGCACTATTGAAAGATTCGGTCTACCTGGAATACATCCAATAGAAGAAGATACATCCCTAATCACACAAGATATGACATTCTGCAATTATTGTGCTATTATGTTTGTCAATGTGCATGAATTGCAATGTTATTTGGCTAACTGGTGTGCAGAAGTTCATGCAAACAACAAACCTAGACTGGTTGAACTGGAGTGATCAAGAAGATGAAGACAGTGAAGAAGAAACCGATGATGAAAAAGACAACTCAGTCTTTAATCCACTGGTCATGGAGGTCTTTGATGACATGCAAGATGATTATGATGCTAAGGTAGATTCATACACATCTGGAGGCATGACATCAAGTGAAGCCAAGGAAAGGGCCCATGAGGACTTAATTCCAAGATTTGCTAAAGCCTTGAGAACCAAATATGCTAAATTGTGGGAACTCCTCTTTGATCTCGAGAAGAACAAAATCCACAACACCATCAAGAAAACCATCAATCAACTGATGGATGATGAAGACATGGGCTGGCAGGAGGCTGTGCATGTAGCACTTAAGAACAGAAACATTTTGTTAAAATAACTTATCGAAGAGTATGGGTCACAAGAATCTGAGGACATTTCAGACAAAGAGAAAGACTAAATTCTGACCTGGATAGGCTACTGGAAGTTTATACTGTTGATTAGTTCATGGTGCTTCAAAGACTGCTAAATATTATAAATAGGCATATCCTACAAGTGACCAGATGACCTATGTGTTACACTCGAAACTTGTGTCATTTGAAACGCATTTCATAGTGGACACTCGAAACTTGTGGCATTTGAAACGCATTACATAGTGGCATGCAAGACTGATTGGTCCAACTGGGTGACCTTTTTCGACAACATGGCCAAAGGAAAAGTTCCTTACACCTCCTGTAAATACTACACCGTGCCACCTAATCCAGAACCTAGGCAGACACAACATGAAGCAGTCAAACCAGTGATCAACCTCGTGACACCAGTGGCTCAGACGTTAGAACAAGCCAAGCCACACTGAAGGAAAAAAGACATGAACAGAGAGGTGTAAAAGCCACTAGGTCATCAAACAGAAAGAGAAAGAATACAAGGATGGCAAAAAGACTGAGCAAGACCAAAAAGAAAGAATGCTATGCGATCCCAGGTGCCTAATATTGGAAATAAAACTCTGAATGGAGAGACAAACTTTTCTCTAAAGGATAATTGTCTACCAATAAATGTTATGTGTAACAAAAAAGTGAAATAAATGATGCATTGTATGATGTGTCAACAAAATATATAATCTTAGTTGTTTGTTAATATAAAAAGGTCACCACACTCAGTGACAGGCCACAGTGTAACAGCTCCAAAAAAAGTTGATCTTTTTGCTGGAGTTCTGCAGTCTTGTGTACATATACTTTATGCTTTCAATTTTCCTGTACACAAGGATCATCCCTGTGTGTTTCCTTGGAAGCAGAAGGTATGGACATATAATAACGACCAGAAACTACTTGGTAGAGCATGGGCGTGGTGAACTAACCATGGTGGAGGACATGTTGTGATCAACAGTGAATAGAATTGTGTACCGTGACCATTGCAAACACAGGCACAGATACAGTATAGGCTAGACACATGAACATTTTTTTACCAGTCTTGACATTGGGATCCATGCAAAGTGACAAACGGAAAAGATATTGTGGAAGCTCTTTGAGCAAATCTTCATTATCCCCTCGGGTAGATAAAAGGTCAAGGCGAGGCCACCAAACAGCTGTCAGTGAAGCAGAAGACAGTTTTTCGGAAGTTTTGGAATCTGAACCCACTGCAGATAGGGACATGGAGGCACTTGAGGCATCTGTGGCGGTTATATTCGAAACCCTCAAAAAAGACTTGTTGGCTGAAGTAAAAAAGACAATACGAGAGAACTTGGAGGGCCTGGAAACTAGGGTCAAGAACCTGGAGGAAGAAAATGGCAAACTAAAGAAGGAGCTGATGGAGATAAAAAAAAAAGACATGCTGTTGAAAATGAGCAGTATTCCCGCAAAAGGAGTATTAGGATAACTGGCATCAAAGAAGTACAGAATGAAGACTGCCTAGAAACAGTATTCAAGTTCTGTAAAGACAAACTAAAACTTGGCATTAAAGATACAGATGTGGACGTAGCTTATCGCATTGAAGTGCCTGCAAGGGGTCAAGGTGACTTACAATACAGGGCCCGTCCTATTCTGGTCAAGTTCATGGGTATGAGATCTAAGTTGATGGTTCTACGGAGTCGGTGCTGCTTGAAAGGGACAAAAATGGTCATCATTTTTTTTTCTTTTTGTTAACATTTATGGCATGAAACGCTTCAGGTTGTGACATATTTTCTACGTCTTTTCTGTATTTACAAATTATTATTTGTTCTTGTGCATTCAGGACATACAGATGATCGGGTCCTATCTGGACAACAAACACTAGATACACATGTATCTGTTTCCTCTTATTCAGCTTAATATGTGAGCAACTGAGGAAGGGGTCTTCTTTTTTTTTCTTTTTGTTAACATTTATGGCATGAACCCCTTCAGGTTGTGACATATTTTCTACTTACTTATCTGCATTTACAAATTATTATTTGTTGTTGTGCAAGAGTCACTTTAATAGTGGTCACATGGCAAGATAATAGATAGTATCTTGGAAAATATGGTGTCTCGGATAAATAATGACAACATACCCTTTTTTACTTTTTAAGTTGAATTACATGTATCCTAGTATGAATAGGAATCCAGGTCGACCAGAAAAGGCAACTTAATTTGTTTGTTTACAGGGGAAGAGGTTCTCACCTTTGTTATGTCATCTTTCTTTTTTTTTTTTTTTTTAGCTTAAATTTGATGGGTGAACCTCACAGTCAAATACACTGCAACCAATATATTTCTGGTGTGAGTAACATCACGGTTCTAACTAGCACCTATTGTAGATCCAACAATGTTCATGAAGGTAAGTTAGTAGCCCTGACTTGATATACATTTCTCTCATGTCAAAGAGACCATCTTGGTCGACAAGTTGAGTATTCACACAGGCAGTTCTTTCTTCTCAAAGTAACTGTATTGCTCTTCAATATATGTATGTACATAGATAGATTGTACTTTAGAAACCATGGCTTGTCCAATTAATGCTGAATACACATACTCGGTTCAAAGTTAAATTTCATGTATTTTATTATGGGTACCAATGGTGGTGATTGGAGAAGCTGTCCAGTTACAGGCAGACTGTAAATTGATTCATTTATGTTCTGTCGATCTCTCATTCTTACACTTGTTTAGCCAGTTTATACCTGATCATATTTATGAAGATCCAAGATCTTGCATTGGCAAAGATTATCACTTTTCCACTATGCTTACATAATAAATTATTCAGAAGTATAAAGGAATATGTAAAGTAAAGCAGCTAGTCAATTTAATGATATTGATTTCTGGTAAAGGGAACTTTATCAGATTGGGAGGGGGTGCATATGCTAGGAACAGCAGAGACTGGGAGGAGAGATACTTGCCCAGGCTCCCTGTCACAGTCTCCGTGCTAACGGTGGCAGAGTCAGTGGCGTGACCGGTGCTTCTGCCATGACTGGTAGTACGGTTGGCCCTGTGGTCTGAACTGGTCTGGGCAAGTCTCTCCCACAATGCATCACCATCATGGACCGATTTTGTTGTCGTTCTTTTCCACTTTATCTTTATGGACTACTGCACCATCTTAGGGAAACTTTAATTTGTAATGAGTTTCCATATAATTTTCAATTTTATTATTTTATTCGGTAGTGCCAAACAGCAGGAATGGAGTGGTATCTTCAGAGTTGTTCACTAGGCTCAGGCACGCGTTATACAAGCCTGACCATACCAAACCATATCACACTCATGTTTGTACTCAGTTGGTTGATTTTGTTCCTGTATGGAGCGTATACGTGTATAAATGTTCTCCATACACACTCAGTCAATGATTATTTATTATCTAGTCTCAACTCTTCAAGTTATGTAGCAGTATTATCTACTATGTGCATGCACATGTTTCGTTATATCGCTTTATTGTTATTCAATATCCCCATATATTTTTACATAGTAAACTTTGGGTACTGTAACTTCTTGTGTAAACTCCTGGTAGTATCATTATGCATGTATGGCAATTGGTATAAATATTTTATTATGATCCCTGAAGTTGTACTTCAAGGGTTTTGGTATTTACTATGCACTTGCAGACGGTCTTCCGTCTTCAGCCTATTAACTTGTGCTGCAGTCAATGATACAACACTACTGTTAAATACATGTATTGTTTTTCTGTGAATGCGCTTGAATGTACAGTTATCGGTCAGCTGGGGGATACAGCATGTGAGCACCTGAGTCCTAAGGTTAACATGTATATTCGATGCTGACATATATTAATGTTGTTTGAGTACTTGAGTCTTGTTATACAAGCATTTGTTTTCTCTCTCTCTCTCTCTCTCTCTCTCTCTCTCTCTCTCTCTCTCTCTCTCTCTCTCTCTCTCTCTCTCTCTCTCTCTCTCTCTCTCTCTCTGGTTGCCCTGGGTGTGGGTACTTTCTTCATTACCTTATGCCATGGCTTTCACTAGTGTATAAATACTTCTTGTAGAGCATGGCATTTAGTTTGCAACTGTTTTCCCTTAATGTTAGAGGTATAGCTGACTCTTTCAAAAGAAGGTCCATCTTCCATTGGTTCAGAAAATTTCATCAAGGAATTATTTTTTTGCAGGAAACTCATAGCAGTCCAGGAATTGAACAGTGCTGGAAAAACGAATGGGGGGCTCCAATTTCTTATTCCCATGGGACCACTAACAGCAGAGGTGTCGCAATCCTATTACCAAATAATTTGAACTACTGCATAAATGATACATTCTCTGATCAGGATGGCAGATTTATAATTCCAGATATATTGATTGATGATGTCCGTTATATTCTTGCCAATGTATATGCCCCCACAAAAAACATGCATCGCGAACAGTGTGAATTTTTGAACATTTTTTTCGAAAAATTAGTAGAATATTCTGGCGAGAATATCATTGTGGGTGGCGACTTTAATACTGTGTTGATTCCTGAACTTGACAAACGGGGTGCTACTGTTACCCCCCCCCCATCCAAGTATGCACAGGGCATCAGTGAATTATTGTTAGATGAACTTGACCTTGTTGACATATGGCGCATACGCAACCCTGATACATTTATGTTTACATGGCAATCAAGAATCCCTCCAGTTCAATGCCGTCTAGACTATTGGCTGATCTCTGCATTCTTGTCTCAGTGAGTGAAAGATGACAAGATCAAACCCTCTATTAAGACTGATCACAGTTTAATTTCATTGCATTTAGAAGGTGACCTTTTTGAAAGGCGTGGTCCAGGATTCAGAAAATTTAACTCCACTTTACTGCATGATGAGACATATACAGAAAGAGTAAAAGAGTTATTTCAAACTTGTACAGGTAAATATGCTGAACTAGGAAATAAAGTACTTATCTGGGATGTAATAAAATGTGATATCCGGGGTTTTACTATTAAATATTCTAAATTAAAACGTAAAAAAGAGAGACAGCAAGAAAACTGTTTAAAAAGTGAATTTGATTCTTTATTGGACTATATGAATAACTTAACCAATATTGAAATGGAAAGGTTCGAGGAAGTTCAATCACTTATGAATAATACAAAAAAAAAATAATCAAACTGAAGGTGTCATGATTCGGTCGAAAGCCCGTTGGGTAGAACTTGGTGAATAAAACACTAAATATTTTTGTGGCCTTGAAAAAAGGAATTATAAGAATAAACACATCAAAAACTTCAAACTGTAAACAACATAGAAATAACTAACCCAAAACAAATCTTATATGAGGAAAAATCTTTTTACGCCAACTTATGTACAAGTAGTCATAGAGGCACAACAGACCTGGAAGACAGCCTTTTCTTTCATCAAGCGGGCATACAAAAATTAAACGAAGAGGAAAAACTTAAGTGCGAAGGTATGGTAACAGAAGCAGAGTGTAGACTAGCTCTTGGCTGTATGAAAAATGGGAAAAGCCCAGGTACAGCTGGGCTCTCCCCAGAATTTTATAAGTATTTTTGGACAGACATCAAGATCCCGGTAATTGATGCACTGAATCACGCCTTTCGTAAAGGTAAACTATCCACAGATCAACGCAGAGGTATTATATCCCTAATTCCTAAAAAGGATAAGCAACGTACATTGCTGAAAATTTGGCGCCGTATCTCATTATTAAATGCAGACTATAAAATTCTTTCCAAAACAGTTGCAAAGAGATTGCAGAGTTTTTTGCCCAAATTAATACATAATGACCAGTGTGGTTATGTAAAGAATAGATTCATTGGTGAGAATATAAGAGTGGTTGACGACATTTCAAAAATAACTGGGATGCACAATATTCCGGGACTGCTTATGTTGATTGATTTTCAAAAAGCATTTGATACAATCGAGTGGCCCTACATTAATAAAGTATTAAAGGTTTTTAATTTTGGACTGGACTTCAAGAGGTGGATTTCCATCTTGTTTAATGACGCATCTTGCTGCGTCATATACAATGGCTATGCCTCTGAATTCTTTGGTTTGTCAAGAGGAGTAAGGCAAGAGTGTCCAGTTTCTCCCTTTATGTTTATTTTGGCTGTGGAACTGCTTGCCATATTCATCAGAGGTAACCCAGACATCAAGGGAATTACTTTGGGTGGTGAGATTAAAATCTCTCAGCTGGCCGATGACACAACTTGTTTTTTGGCAGACCAGGAATCTGCGAAGCAACTTTTGAAGGTCTTAAAGATTTTGAAAAATGCTCTGGTTTGAAATGCAATAATGACAAAACCACTGCCAGATGGATAGGTGCAAACAAATTTTCTCCAGATGGCGACTTACCTGTTCTTTGGTGCAGAGACCACTTTACTTCGTTAGGTATGACCTTTCACGAGGATGAAAAGCGCATGCTCAAATTAAATTCCGATTCTAAATTGACATCATTTAAATAAATTTTGAAAGTTGTGAGAGTTAGAAATTTATCTTTAATTGGAAAAAATGTAGTGTTAGAATCTCTGGAAATTTCAAACTGCTCTTCATGTACTCACTCATTCATGTTGATGAGTCCCTCATCAAGATAATACAGGCTTGCATTGGTATTTTTGTTTGGAATGATGGAATACCGAAAGTAAAGGCCAGAGTCATGTAGGGAGGTATTCCTAATGGTGGCTTGAAACTATAACATTTTAAATCCCAAATTGGTGCACTGAATTTTAACTGGATCAAACGGTTATTTGATTCGAGAGACTCAAAGTGGAAAAGTACTTTTCAAGAATTTATTTCAAATATGAAAGTGCAAGACCTGTTCTTTAGTAGATATTTCTTAGCTTTCAACCTGGCTGGACTTCCTCTCTTTTACCATGATTTAATCAATACATGGAAAGATGCTCAATTAAATTTTATTCCAACTTCAGCGGCAGACATCATGAACGAAATGTTATGGCATGATAATTTGATTACAATTGAGAAAAAAACTATATTTTTTAAACATTGGTACCAGAAAGGGGTAAAATTCATAAGAGACATTGTCAATAACAGCGGTGATTTCTTATCTGAAGAAGACTTAAGGAACAGTATGGTATTGTCACACACTTTTTCGAGTATTATTCTTTACGATCTGCCATTCCAGGACATTGGAAACTACAAATTCGTATCGACACTATAAAAATTCCTGAAGAGGTCCCAGTCATACATATAAATGGTTCATCTCATAGTATCTTACATCTTTCTTGTAAACAGTTCTTCTGGTTCCTCATTGATTCTAATTTTAAGGATGTACCGCTGTGCTAAACAAGTTGGTTGGAAATATTTGATGTAGTTGTAATCAAACTGAGATTACATTTTTAAGCTCTGCTATACATGCACTCTGGAGACTAAGTTACAAGCTTTTCAATTTTCTTTACTTCACCAATTTGTACCTCAAAAATCTAGACTAAAAATTGGGTTTAGTGGAGTCTGAAACCTGTGATTATTGCCCAGTGAAAGATTTCATTGTTCATAGATTCACAGAGTGCAATCAGGCTAAAATATTTTGGAGAAGTTTTCAGGATTGGTGGAATGATATCCATACTAATGCAACCATTGTACTATTCTCTTTTGGCATCATCTTTGGTTTTTATAAGTTAAAGAATTCATATGCATTGAATAATTGCATTCTAGAAGCTAAGTATTTCATTCATATTCAGGCATGTAAGAAAGAAACTATATGGTTTACAAATTTTTTATCCTATCTAAAACATAAGGTTAGAATTGAAAGACATGTATTACTTACTCAGTCCAAGCAAGAATTATTTCATCAACACTGGGGTTGCATGGCATCCTTTGTGTTGGAATAAACTGTGAATAGTTGTATGTAGTTATGGGGATTTTTTTATCCTATCTAAAACATAAAGTTAGAATTGAAAGACATGTATTGCTTACTCAGTCCAAGCAAGAATTATTTCATCAACACTGGGGTTGCATGGCATCCTTTTTGTTGGAATAAACTGTGAATAGTTGTATGTATTTATGGGGATTTTTCATCCTATATAAAACATAACGTTAGAATTGAAAGACATGTATTATTTACTCAGTCCAAGCAAGAATTATTTCATCAACACTGGGGTTGCATGGCATCCTTTTTGTTGGAATAAACTGTGAATAGTTGTATGTATTTATGGGGATAGTAAAAGTCATTGTGAATGTCTGTATATATATGGAGAAAAAAAATAAAGAGCAATTAAAAAAAGGTCATACTCTCTCTCTCTCTTTCTCTCTCTCTCTCTCTCTCTCTCTCTCTCTCTCACACACACACACACACACACACACACACACAAATGGGATTTCTATCACTCACAGATAACAAAGGTATGTAATTCAACTTCCATGTTTTCAATAATCCCTTGTTACAACTCTAACATTTAAATTAATGATGACCTGTAGTAGTGTTGTCAGTAGTAAGACACTGCTTTATAGGTCATTCAATTTCCACATATGGAGTTTAACACAGTAATTCCAATTCTAATATAGCTGGAATGCTAGTCGTTTCTATCATTTTCATACTTTTTATACCCAGGCTTCTGGAAGCAGTGATGGCAATTGTCAAAGCAAATAATAGGTGGAAGGACCAGTTTTAGGACACTTTGCTGAATGTACCACCCATCGATTACATGTATTTTTCAGTGTGGTTTCAGTTGGGTTTGTTGAATTTAATCTTATTTATTTAGTTTGTTTTGTAAGAAAATATCTTAATACAATGTGAAGATAAAATCCTGAAAAGTATAGAACACTGTATATATTGTAACTCAAATTTCTAAAATTAAGCAATTAATTGATAAGAATATTACTCTTGTATCTCTAATGTAAATTTACTTCTAATAATGAATAATAAATTCACTATGATTATTTTACCAGCATGGTTCTGATTTCTGAAATGCCCCCCCCCCCCACTTGTGTGCTATGATTATTGGGATTTTGAGACAGCCCCTGCATTAATACCAGGATGCTGTCTATTATCGCAAACTCAGTGGTAAACAAAGATTTGAAGAGGCTGTATTTCAAAAGTCGGACTACGGAGTGTTAACAATAAGGATTACTTAAACACTGCTGAGTCACTCAACCAAGCAAATAGATCCAAGGGACCATGGCAGGCTAGTTGTGGCATGATATATTGACAGAAAGGATAAAGATAGTCTTTTCTCCTATCTTCAAATCTCTGGTCCATTACATGACATTAACTTCATTTCCTGTGTGTGTTGGTGTTGTTTTAGAAAAATGTCTGAAGTATACTATCAATAAACAAATAAGCAAGCGCTTCTCATTTCAAATAATCATCACTTTATTTTCTTCATTTACACAGAAATCCCGTGATCACTGAAGTTTTGAGATAGTTTAGTCTTCGTGTGGTTCTTCTTTTTCATCTTCCGAAACATGGCTTTCATCTGGAGGTCCTGTGCAATGACGGGAGATATAGCTGGTAATATCTTGACGCTTCTCTTGACTATGTTCCCATCTTTTTCTTGACGAAAAAGCCGCCATGGTTGATTGAAGGCTCCAAACCCTGGTATATTGCTTTTCATCTTAATGTAGACGCCGAAAATGTAATGGAACATCACAATAATGAATATATGAAGGTTGACCCTCAATGTCTAATATGAAAATATGTATTTATCGAACGGGATATTCTGCACAACATGGGTGAACTGTACTGTGACAAAATGTTTATATGGTGGTGATATATATATATATTTATTATACTTCACGTACACAATACAGGTACACCATTTTGTAAGAAAGTAAGAAGAAAAAATAAACAAAGAACTCAACGATGATACATAGTACTGAAAGATGCCATGAGAATATTAACAACTTATAAACGATATTATTCTACACATAAACTTGTAAGGATATCACCCAGTTCCTCTCTTGCAAATCCAATTAAACTATTTTTGTCTTCAAGTATGTCCAAAATCTCTATTACCATGTGTATCTTTTCATCAAATGTACTTTTTTTTCGTTCTGCCAACTTGTGTTTTGCAATGTGATATTGAACATTTCCGGATATTAAACCTAAAGAACTTCTAATTAAAGTGTAGTTACTTCCAATTATTGTCAACTTATTATGAATGCAACATTTTGCAAGAAAGGAAACAGTTTCATTGTCTATATTTTCCATTGTCAGTATCATTTTCAAAACTCTCAAATATAACATTTCTTTTACATGTAATGTGTTGGTCAGGAAAGGCAAAATTTATGTATGGGTCATTACAGGGAGTTTACACAAATGTCTTACACTCTTATTCCAAGCTTTCAGTGTACCATCTATATGTTTATCTTTCAAATTCCATGCCTGTGCTCCATAAAAAGAATTACAATATGAATTAAACAATTTCATCATGAGCCTATGACCAACATTATGAAAGTTAGCATACAATTTGTTCACCGAACTGTAAAAACTACCCCTCTTTTTCGATATTTCTATTTCCTCAGACAAGTTAAATGATATCCAATTTCCTAAATGTTTCACTTTGGATACCCAGGTTAACTTTTGACCGCCTAAATATAAGCAGGACTCACTATTCCGCATTTCAACTTTTGAAAACCTAATACACTGTGTCTTGGATGGATGAAATCTCACATCAAATTCCTCACTAAATTTTTCGCAAATATTCAACATTTCCTGTAAACCTGAGAGACTTGGATTCATTATAGTCATATCATCAGCATATGATATAGCCCCAAAGTATTTACGGCCAATCCAACAACCACTGCCATTTTCCTGTAATCTATTTAGAAGAACATCCATATAAACTGTGAATAGTAAAGGAGGTAGAATTCCACCTTGACGTACCCCATTTGTGGAGTTGAAACAGTATGATTTTGTATCTTTCCATTTTACACTAATGTTTTGTCTTGCATACGAATCCTTTAGCATTTTTAACATGAATGGGTTTACGTTTCTATCCAAAAACAATTTAAAAAGACGATCATGTCTCACTCTATCAAAAGCCTTGCTTGCATCAATAAAGCAACTATAGACATTAGAATGTCCAAGAAAGTAATAGTTAACTGTGTCTTTCACAATTAGCGTAGCCAAAGTAGTCGAGTGTTGATCTTTATAAGCAAATTGCATATCAGATGATCGAATTTTATCTCCTTCCTTCTCAATAACTACCATTTCGAAAATCTTCAAAATTGATGAACATAATGTAATGCCTCTATAATTTTCACTTGAACACGTATTTCCTCTTAAATCTTTTGGTATGGAAACTATTGTAGAATTAAGTAAAGATTTCGGAACATAACAGTGCATTATCTTTCTATCGAATAAGCATTTCAGTTGATCGTGTAATATATTTCCTGCATGCAAAATATGATCCGAAAATATAATACCATCACTATCTGACTTATTACGCTTTAACATACTTACCGCTTTCTGTATATCCGAAATATCTATTTGAATGAGCTGCGACATGTCTCTATTTAATCTTTCATCAATTTCACGATCAATTTCTTCAATTTCATTCTTCTCTGATGGCACAGAATTAAATAAATTTTCATATTTTTCTGCAAATAAATTTGTTATTTCTTCTTTTGATGTTTTTAAAGTTCAAGACAAATATTATTCTTCGTAATATTTGTCTTGAACTTTTCCCAACTACAGTATAGCCTATGGTGTCATAACACACCAGCAACCTTTGACTAATTTGTCCTTCTGCTTGGTCAGTATGAATATCACTCACAGCAACTTCCCAATATCCTGATAAATTAAATTCCTGTGTTAATTGTACACGCAAATAGTTTGCACGGTTTCCAGGGTATAACAGTTGACTGTCTTCACTACCCAGCAGCACATAGAAGTCCATGCTCTTACAGTATAAGGAGATGGCTTGCTACTTATAGATTTTTTTCCTGCTACTTATAGATTTTTCAATCTATAGGTTCCATATTGATGCTATCAATCCTTTCATGCTACTACCTGTGTGTTGACTTTACCGCAGTCACTTCCGGTTGCGAATGCACGGGGAGGAAAGATGATTCATGCATGGGGGATGATATCAGAAACTGAATGACATCAGAGGGGATGACTTATCCAAAACGATGAGTCATCATGAGGTCAAGAAAGAATGATTCATTCTTATCTAAAAAAAAGGGGACTCATACAAATGTTTAATCATATATAATCCATTATCATTAGAGGTGATGTCACCGTTCCGAATAGTGCTAGTATGATTCATGAATCTATATAGGTAAGTCCAAAATATCATTATGGGTTGCCTCCATAGCAGCCTCCCAGACTCGCTAAAGTTACTGATGTGGGCACTCGTCGGAATCTGGCGTTTATCGTGGCACTATTGTTTCTGTTATGCAACAGATGGAATTATGTTGATCGAAACGATAAAGTTGTTAAGCCCAGTGCGCCAATCAAACTGGCCCGGCCGCGATGTTTGTCAGCTGTAATTGTTATTCATGGGGGCCAATCAGATCGGACTTCCGGTTCGCGGGTCACACAAACAAACAAGATTGAGGGAAGAAGTTTGCTGGCCCACTGTGAGCGAAAGGTGTCAACAGTAGCCCTGCGCAGAGAACGGTAGTACCTTGTTAATGGTATTAAATTGGCATTTGCAGGGTATAGGCGCAGTGAGGCCAAGCGACTGCAGGGCCTCGGACTGTTGGCCCCCTCGGAAGGCCACAGTTCCACCTGTACTCAGTTTCTATTAGAAGCTACCGAGGGGGACCAACAGTCAAAGTTCAGCATATGGGTTTGTGACATCTGCCAATCTAATGGACTGTAAACAAAATTTGTAAAATTTTAAAATATACTAATTAGCACACTTTGAAAATTTAAATCTTGAATATCTTCATAACTATAATAGATAGAGATGCCATTCCAAATTCGTTATGTAGGTTTATGATAGACGTGCATCCAATGAACCATGAACCAAACTTGTAGGATTTGAATTTATGAAAATTAGATGATTACCTAATATTTAAATTTGAATATCTACAAAAATATTACTGACAGAGATGCGATTTTAACTTCCCCATGTAGGTTTCTGCTATAGGCGCATCCAATGAACCATGAATCAAATTTTAGGATTTGAATTTATGCAAGTTAGGTGAATACACAAAATTTAAATCTTGAATATCTTCAAAATTATTATAGATAGAGATGCCATTCCAACTTCAATACATAGTTTTGTGCCATAGGCGCATCCAATGAACCATGAGCCAAAGTTGTAACATTTAAATTTATGCAAATTAGGAGAATACACAGAATTTCAATCTTGAATATTTTCAAAACTATTAACAAAATTTCAGTCTTAAATATCTTCAACAGTATTATAGACAGAGATGCCATTCTAACTTCAATACGTAAGACTGTCCCATAGGTGCTTCAAATGAACCATGAGCTGAAGTTCTAACATATACATTTATGTAAATTAGGTTAATACCCAAAACTTAAATCCTGAATATCTTCAAAACTATTATAGAGAGTGACGTGTTTTAAAATGGCAAATATATATTTCTTAGGACGGCCTATCACATAGACATATTGTCTGTCCTTTTTGACCTTGAGTGACGTTTAAAGGTCAAATCAAGGTCACACACCATGAAAATCCTTTTTTATGGAAAACAGTGCACTTTAGGGCCATAGTCACTATTAGACATGAATAGGAAATGATGTATAGGCTTTTTCATGTGGTGCTGTCTTTTTTGACCTTGAGTGACCTTGAAAGGTCAAAGCAAGGCCACAAAGCATTAGAATCTCTGTATATGGAAAACGGTGCACTTTGGGGCCATAGTTACTATTGAACATGAGCAGGAAATGACATATTAGCTTTCATCTGGTGTTGTCTTTAGAGTGACCTTGAAAGGTCAAAGCTAGACATGTCTACCTATATCATTCTGCAACACTTTTCACCAACTTGGCCATACTGTTAACATGCCATTACACATTTGGAGCTTATGTCACAGCTGCATACATTGCATTGCAGTTTCTCCAGGCACCCAGACTGATTTGCTAACAAGCAAATCTATTTTTCTGGTTATACTATACCCTTCCCAACCTGGGAGTTATGGCGGGGCAAGATGCTTCTACGAAGCTGCCAAAAAGGATGGCAAATATAAATTAAATCAAGCAGATATTGGTTTAAACATATTTTATTCAACTAAAGTGCATTGTTCTTGTCACAAACATAAATTTAACGATTGGGAATGAGGGCTCAGTCCTATATATTAATCCGTCTCGTGAGAAAAGGCAAGTATGTACAGGACAGCAAGAGACGTATTTGAAGTCGTGATTATGATGCAGATGACAACACCCAGACAACACAGACAGCAAGGCTTCGCCAGTACTATGTTTTAATTCATAAATCTGTACAAGTGACTTCTGTGAAGCTTAAATGACAAGTTATACATATACCGCGTTCTTTATGTTGATGGTTTATTCATACTGAGGTCTATAACGTGACGGGACATTCATGTGAACTCTTCACTGACCATGCAACAACATGAGTCAACTCCTGAGGGCTGAAGGGCGGGCTACAGAGCTGAGCTCACCCAAAGGTGGCAAAGGATTCGAGCACCTTCGAGCACCCTCTGATTCCCGTCACAGCATGGAAATGCAGCGCTGCCGCATCACACACAGGCTAGGTAAACTAAACAAAATCAGCCAATAACCACAGTACTGAAACACCCGGTGATATGTATATATTCATGTACAGCCAAAAAAATGATAGTGTTTTCAGAAAAAGAACATTGCAGAGAGCCGTGTAGCAAAGTATGTAAAGTGGAAGAAGCAAAAGGGGCAATTTTGGTATGTAACTGGGAAGGTTGTGCTGTAAACTTTGGACATGAGAAGAACAAATGCCAAGTCTCTGTTCGTGGTGAACCACAGGAGCATTCAGGAGCATCCTTTACTCCAATCGTAAAAAGATACAAATTTAAAGGACTAGCCTCTAAGCACAGGCGCATGTGTTGGACAGCTAAAACTCTATTTCCAATGTTATACAATTCAGGAAACTTAGTAGGACATATTGTTTGTTTAGCTATCTTCCAAGTGATGTCAGATATTAAAAACTGGTTAAGTGGGCAATACACCTAAACCCTACACAACCAGCCTGCAGAAATGATAATGATAAAATCATGGGTTACTCTTGTCGCCGATGCAGAACTCGAGTGCCCATGATTACACAGGACCAATGGCAGAATGTGCACCATTATCCACCCACAATATGTTTTACCGACCACAGATGGATTTATTCCCGAGAATTATACCAGGCAAGACTAGACCATCATTGTGAATCCCTGTTTCAAAATATGGCCTCTTCAATTGATGAAACCAATTCGGTAATAACTGAAAAAAAAATACAGATGCTGAAGAAGATTATCCATCCAGGCAGGTATAAGAAATATTTGGGAGGTACAAACACGACAGTGAAATAGACACGGAACATGAAGATCAACTTGACCAAACAGATGAGAGCCCATGGAAATGGCTGGTCACCTCAGCCTTTCCCGACATCAGCCCATCATATGAGAAAGCTAAGCAAGCATATATGAAAAAAGATAACAACACAGATACAGTAGCTGAGAAAACATACACAGACTCAAAGGTTGATCTGCTTAACAAAAAGGCGAATATATTTCTCAGTGGGATGGCCTGAGCCAGACAAATGTATAACGATTCAACCTTTTGGAAACTTAATAAGTTGGTACGTGTTGTGCAAGAAGGGGAAGATTTTGATGACCAAGAAGCCATGGAATACGTCCAATGCAAAAGAAGTTTCCACTACAGCGTATCTTATAATACTATCAACTTCCATGGGAGAAGAGAGCGACAGGGAATCTGAAAATGAAGCAAACACTGACTGAGTCTAAAGAGACATCGTGCAACTATGTTCATGAATAAAACTTCCTTGTTCTTGATTTTTTCTTTCAAAAAATGAAATCACATATCCACAACCTTTGTTATAGGTGTGTGTCCAATTATTGATTCGTTCTGTGTTTACTTTCTAGGCATATGATAATGGTTATCAGTTTCCTGGGTATGTTTTCAAGTTTACTGCGCCATCATTAATTGACCATCAAAATGTGCCACGAAGTCCAAAACTTTTATCACCTACCCTTGTGGTTATTAAAACTGGAGCTATTATACTCGAGTTTATCATTTGACATATCTTTCTTACCATGCATGGTCATGTCTGTCATTGGCCCTACACAAGAAAGCAAGTTACACTGGATTAGATGTGTGATCAAAAAGTTATCCTCTGTGCATGCAGACCCCACATTTTAGAAAGTACTCTACTGTTAGGGCATTCATCAACCTTTGTTTCAGGATATCCAATCACACAGTCCATATGTATCCTTTCCCAAAAGTTTGCCTGAAGAAGTGGACACAGAAGATTTAGAGGAATATTGCCTTATTGTAATTGACGATTTAGCTTCGGTTGTTTTACAGTCTCAACCTATGCAAAATTTATTTGTAAGACAATGTCACCATCGAAAATTGAGCATCATGTTTGTGCTACATAATATTTTCGAGCAAGGCAAGTTGGCCAGAACTATTGCCTTAAACTGCCAATATATTGTTTCGCAATGCTAGAGATGCATCTCAAATATGCACCTTGGGCAGGCAAATGTTTCCCAGGCAAGGTAATTGTTGAGTGGAAGCCTATGAAGATGCTACACAAGTCCCTAGAGGCTGCTTAGTAGTGAACAATGCTCAAACATCTGTTAATGAATACTGCCTCTGAACTCGTATATTTCCAGATGAGAGATGAGTACCCAATCATATGTTTGCCCAAGCCTTAAAACGTGGGTGTCAGAGGAGTAAGGGTCATTTGGTTTACAGATGTACACATGGCAAGATGCATTTCATTCAGTTTGAACTGAATGTATCATCTTCACGAAGAAAATTTCTGGTAAAGACTGCAAACAAGGACCTAGTATTAGCCATTGCAGAAGTGATTATCAATTTCATACAAAGTCACTTCAAATTATCCAGCGCACAGACGCCAACACTCCCAAAGTACAAAAGTGCATTGAGAAAAGTAGGTACCCAAGAATGTATCTCTTGGCAACTGAGGTGAAAGCATATTGCAAAAAATACAGTGGCCACCTTGAAAGCCTTTCAAGTGGCACAAAAACATTTGACATCATGTAGGACAACGAGAAGAATGTGCCGATTCCATACCATAAGTGTGTGAAGTTGATGGAAAAAGTCCATAAACAGAGTAAGCATAGTGAATTCTTAGATCCCCTGATTAACTCTTAAGATCGGGCAATCATGAGTGTCATGGCACAATATTTACAACAAAAATACTCTACTTGTAACTGGAATGGTAAAGGAGAGTTAGTCATGACTGGGCAACATATTGCAGGTTCAAAAGTGGCAGATTTGTTGATGTATATGCACCACAAAAAGGACAAGGAATCTGTAGACTGGAAACACCTTTATGGCATATTTCACAATGAAACATGGCCAAGACTCAAAAAGAAAGCACCCAATGTTCAGCTGACTTTTTAACGCCCTTGCACTGAGTGTATTTTCAAAGAGAAAGGTCAATTTGAATTTATGACCAAGTGCATTCTTTAAAAAAGAGAAAGCAAGCCAACATTGTGAAAAAGCAACCCAAGTGGATAAAACTGGGCTAAGTCTGACCATGAACAGCTGGCAGGTTTTCTGGCAAGAATGAAAATGGAATGAGGCCTACAAGAATGGGACTTTACACTACAGAGAATATGGCAGAGTTACGTCAGCTCTCACCCCTGTACCCACACACATGACATTTACCATGTAGATGATGATGGGTATTACTGTGTTTGTAATGGTAATCACTGCCATTGGGAACAGATTGGTGGCTATTTACAAGAAACTCTTTCCTGGGAACTATCATCCCAAGAAAATGTAGAAGACTGTGCAAGGTGGCCATATTTGTTTCATGAACATGATCTCATAATATTTAATGAAACCATTATATAATTGTAGCTATAGAAAATATAAGCAAATATGACAAGGCAAGTAGCCAAGGCAGTAACAGCAAATGTGCGACGCATTTTGACCATGGATAGGTCTCATACAGGAATTTGAAAATGCTACCATATTTATAAGGAGGGGTAACAATTGCTTTGCTATGTTATGGAAAATAAAATGTTAAAAGAAATATGTTTGTGTGTGTTATTTATCAGCCCTAGGATAATCAAACACGTTCTCTTTTCATTTTGTATATTTTACTGACGGTTCTTTGCAGTATTACACAACATCTGCATTAATCTGAGTGGCAGTCTAGTTCCAGTGCTCCTCTCGGGTATGAAACACCATCCACAGTCACTTATAGGTAATTCAGGTTATAATGTTGAAAATTAAAGGGGTTGGGAGTGTAACTTCCCCTCACAGTGTGGAAAGCCAACAAGCCAATTAGGATTTGTGCAGGTACACGACCCTGGAATAAGTTATCTAGTTGAATGTGTGGAGTATCCTGTGCCACAGTATGTGTCATGAGGTCTGACTTCATGATGGGGTATTTGGGTTTTGGCAGATGTCAACTGATCTGCATGTAAGGCGTCGGGTGCAAAACTGACTGTACATATCCACCATTTCAGTTTGAGTTTCTGTTTGAATATCCACTTTGTAGTTCTCTGTACCAACTCTCATCAGACAGAATGCCTGTTTAGTTCTCGGTGCCCACGTTCATCAGATGGAATGCATCTTTAAAGAAAAAGGTTATTTGACTCACTGTCTACCTATAATTTAGAAATGCTCTCATAGGAAAAGAAATTTATTTTCTCAATGAATTACAATAATGGTGACTTAAATGTCTTGAAACATGTTATTCAATACATTAACTCTATCTATGAACAGAGGTTGCACAGCAAGACATGAGATATACGTACCAGGACTAGAAATGTATAATACTCTTTTGCTTTCATATAGTTTGGTAAGATGTTTTTTTTTCATAAAGATTTCAAGATCCAGTGCAGTATTTTGGTGTAGCTCTGGATTTTCAGTTCGCAATTATTGCCATACCCATCAGGGGGCGGGTTCAAGCAGTAAAGTTATTCTTTTGAACAAGGTGCCAATTTAACCATCAGTGCAATCCCATTGAGTAATTGATGAGGTTGTTGAAACGTGTCAGAATACAGGGGTCCCTTCATGTCCACACTTTGATCATCTCTTGTGTAGGAATTTTGTAAAGTCAATCCGAAATTCAGACCAACTATGGGGGTCTGTTTCATCCATGCAATCTGCATTGTCTTTAAAGTACCGCTGAGTTTGTAGTTGACTTTCTTTAGCATCTTCAGCATAATTCAACACGAGATCCAGGTATGCTTTGTATGGATTCAATCATCCATCACTCACCAGTCTGTTTTGCCAGTTTACTTGAACCTCCGACCATAGACTGTGTAAACGCAAGTTAACAAGACCTGCTATATCTCCAACACCTATAGCAGAACCGTCATTGTTGGTAATGCAACATTTTACATGCGGGCATGTCTTCTGCAAATAGATAAGGTCCGTACCAATATTGTCTGTGTAGAATTGAAATGGGCTGCCTTCATGTCATGGAACCAGAGGTAATTTCTCTATCCATTGCATTCTTTAAATGGCTTGACGTTTGGTAGCTTATCATTGTAAACAAAATCCATGTTTACTAACTGTAATCATGCCACAACTTGCATGCTATGGCCCCCTGTATCTGTTTACTTGGTTGATCATCTAAGCAGTGTTTAAGTAATTTTTTTTTGTTAACACTGTCCAGCCAGACTTTTGGTACAGTAGCCCTATGTCCCAAACTTTCAGACCATATTAGTTTTATCCCATTTGGAGTTTATCTCTCATCTGTTTGTTTCTTTACAGACATATAGTCATGTTCTATTTTTAATTCTTACCCATCGTTATATTGCAACCCTTAATCCCTTGTACAGCCATGTTCTATATATAGGTGTGAAGCCTTTTTCTATTTTTAATTCTTATTCATCTTTATGGTGAAATCCTTAGTCTCTTATGTAAATATTTTGACTAAATAACTGCCTTAATCCCTTGGTTAAATATTTTGTCTCTATACCTGCCATTGCGTAGTGGTTGATTTGATTTAAACACATTCATTTATACTGGATAACCCTATAGTACATATAGCTGACTAATATAATGGGTTTTCCACACACAGAGAGACAAACACAAGATATGTACAACATGCACCAGACAGTACAAACTATACGACCATATGTAACAGTTATGGATGTATCAGTGCAGACCATCAGGAAGCACTATAAAGCATCAAAACAAAGTTGTGGCAAAAGTAATGACAGGTAACCTGAAAAACGAATAAAGATAATGAAATTACATCACCACATATATGGATCTGATGGTTCAACGTAGATTATGACTATGCATAAAGCCTTATGTTTAGTTAAAGATAAATCTGCGGTGGAGAATAAAATAAGAGGACGATTGACCACCATCACCAAAAACACATTTTCTAAAAAGTATTCAATCCAAGATCTTAAAAGTTAATCAAAGTTAGCCATGTTACACAATATCAAGCTTTTACGTGATACACATTCGTGGTACCTTTGGCATCATTCACCTTATTCCTTATCCAGATATTGAATTAAATGCCCTATTCTTAAGTGCGTAATGACCTTGAAAATAGGTCAGGGTCACACAATTATTGGGTCATGGCGACCAATAACGTATGTCAGCAAGTACAGTTTTCTATACCATGTACTCGAGTGCAATTTTGATCTAGAGACTCAATTCTCTTTGCCACTGATGTCCAAGCTACACCCTACTATTACAAAATCGTCTCTCCAACTTGACAGATCTGATGACCTTACAAAAAGAAGTCAAGGTCACTGATCGTACATACTTATATTAGCATTGAACATGATGTAAATATTCTATAAATTAAGCTTGTCTAGTTTTTTTTAATTTATTTATTTTTGTATTATTTTTATTTTATTATTATTATTATTTTTTTTTTTTTTTTTGAGATATGGAATTTTCTATCTTTCAAGTCATTTTAGCTCATCCTTCCTGTAAAAAAGTAGGTCACCAGCGACAGTTTTATGTACAATGTAATCAAGAGCAATTTTGATCTGGAGGCTCAATTCTCTTTGCCATTGATGTCCAAACTACAGTGGCCATTACAAAATCACCTCTTTCTACTTTACAGAACATGGTCACCTCACAAAAATAGGTCAAGGTCACTGATGTAATATGACATTCTAGCATTGGATATGGTAAATATGTTTTTTAAATTTGGCAAGTCTAATCTAATTACTTTTCCAGATATGGAATTTTCTATCTGAAAACTCATTTTGGCTCATAATTTCTGTCAAATTATAGGTGGCGCCACTTGTATCATTGGCAACTTAGACTTTTACCTCCTCCACCGCTCCACGAAATTTCCTGAAGATCCGCCAAAAATTAAAGATGCTAGAGCGTTCACGAGATTTTCACATTTTGACCCCTGTATTGCATAATGTTGTGGGTGGTGCCAACAATATCGAAAGGGGCCTAGATTTTTATACACCATATAAGTCCTGAAAGTTATATTGGGCAAAGTTGAGAACTGGATGGTATTGCACTAAGGAACAACAGTTTACAGACAGATGGACGGACAGACCTTAGGTTAGCAGAGCTATAAAAACGCCAGAGGTAGAAAGAAGAAGTGGGAAGAGAAGTCAGAAGTATGGAAAGGAGGAATAAGAAAGACAGTCTTCTTGTTGGAGTAATATAATTCGAGACTGGCTCAAAAAATTGAAAATTTAGTGGATGAGGTAGTTCTTTGCTGCCAAAAAGGAGAATGTTGATAACCTGTCACTGGCCTCACAGATAGTGAGATTGGGGTGAACTTTGGGTACTAATAGTTATGGTAGAATCTACCAGTTTTTTCTTTAGCTGCAAGAAATTTGGGCAGAAAAAGAGGAATTGCTTTAAGTGTTTGGAAACATTTAAGCATGCGCATATAGGACTAAGAATGATGTTGACCTTGAAAATTGGGACATTATCTACTGCAGGTAATGCGGCTTTTAGCTTAGATTTGAAGAGAAAGGGAGTTTCTGATGTCGGTTGGCAGATTATTCCATAACCATATGGTGTCAGGGAGAAATGAATTACTGAAGTGCTGGGTTCTGCATTTGAGAGGGCGTATAGGGTTAGTACGAATGACGTAAGGAGCGACCAATGGAGGAGGGGGTAAGATGCTTGAAAGATATGTGGGAGTAAGGTTATTGCACATTTTGTAGAAAAGAATTAACTTGAAGTGTTTGCATCTGTTCGGGAGTGTCCCGAGTTTCTGGAGCATTTTAGCGTGAGACTTGTGCCTTAATGCACCGGTACATATTTTGGTTGCTTTGAACTGTATGGATTCCAGAAGGTCAGATAGAGTTTTGCCACATTTATATTATTAGTCTAAAGGTACTAAATGCTGAGTGGCTTTATTGCATGGTTATGTGGGTGATGTGATCATGCCAGTACAGATCACAACTGACAGCAATGCTGAGGTGGGTATGGTTGTAGGCTTTAGGATAGCTGATTGACCAGGGTTGACTGGTGGATGTTGAGGTTTGGGCACTTTGGCTCAGAATACAGCCGATAGAGTCTTAAGAATATAAAGCAAGTTACCTGTGTGAATCTCTAAATACACTTTAAAAGCATAATAAAGTATAATTTTTTGGAAAGTATACGACCTAAGGAATAATTCAGTGACACTGTAGTAGTATTTAGTAGCTACAATGTTCACACAGCAATTATAAACGTGTACTTAAGTGATTATCATTCTTTGAGACAAATTTGGCTTCAACTCCTACATTTTAATAGCTTTGGATATCAAACTATAGTGGTAAACTATAAAACACACCATAAATAAAAAAGCGTCTCTCAAATTTTGACATTTTTGTGTTGTTTCTTATATATACAGCTGCTCGAAGTTGAAAAGATCGCACATCAAAAGCAAGCTACCTTTAGCCAACTCTGGTGACAAAACAGAACAAAAAAATTGGAAAATCTGAGACATGCTTTTTTGATTCACGACATTAACTTCAGTTTGCTGCAGATTTCAGGTCAATATATCCAAGCCTGAATAAGTTGAAGTGAAATTTATGGTAAATTATGATGATTACTTGTGTAATTGTTAAACATTGTAACCAACACAACATAATGAACGAAAAATGAATAGCAGCTCCAGTTCGTTAGCTTTTAGAAAATGTACACTTTACCATACTTAATATTTGAATCTAAATTTATATTCAGTAGGCCTACTTTGTGAAAGTCCCTACTAACTTGCCGTATGTCTTTAATAGCATTAATAATTATTATATGACACTTAATCACGCCAGATATTTCCCGAGTTGTGAATGAGAGACAAGCTGGTATTCAACTGAGCACGTGATTTAAGGGATTTTGGATAATTTCAAGCAGGATTGTGTCGTCCACAAAAGTCTGACATCACAACTAAGGTCATCTACCAGGTCGTTATTGTACACTAAAAACAGAAGAGGGCGGAGGATGAAACCCTGGTGAACTCTGGCTTCAATTGGCAGCCAGCTGGAAGTTTGGCCATGAATCATTACGCGTTGAAGATAGCTTAATAAATAACTCCCAAACCAATCAACAAGATGATCAGCGATGGCAAGTTGATGAACCTTGAATAGGAGGCCAAACCTTGCCAAAGGCCTTACACACGTCTAGGAGGACCATTCTTGCTTCTTTGGAATGTTCCAGACCATTATAAATTTTATGAACGTTATACACAGTTGATTTACAGTTGCATCGTCAGCCTTAAAGCCAGAATTTTGGAGGTGAGGAGCTTGTTTTCACAGATGTATCCATGAAGAGTATTAAAGACCAGTCTTTCGAAAACTTAAGATACATTGCACAACAAGGATGTAGGCCAGTAACTACTTTTAATCTGTCTATTTGACTGTTTAAAGACCGGATATGTATTAGATTTTTTCCAGGAATCAGGGAAATGAGAGTGACTGAGAGAGAGTTTAAAGATCTTAGTAAGTACTTTGCAGATAGAGAACACAGTATTCTAAAGTAGCATGTTTTCAATGAAAGTTTTGTAAGACTGATATACAAGCAAAGACTTGTTCTAATCACAAAAGGTACATGCTTTGTATTGTATGAGAGGTGTATGGTTGGGGTACAGCCTGTGTGGACCTGTTCAGCACAACGGGAGTGCCAATATGGAACATTAACCACCACTTTCACCATAAATCTGTATTCAACTCCGCTTCACAATAATACAATAATACAACTCAAAACATGGCCGACTGAAGTGTGGCACCGGGATCTTCCCGTAATTATTAGAATGGATTAGTTCTGAGGAGAGCCGTGTGGTGGCGTGGTCGCCTTTCTCTTCTCCATTACCTTAACTGTTACTTATTAGCAATCATTAATAATAGTGTCACATGTACGTTACTGTTACACGCAATGTTCCTCATATTGGTCACGGTGCGTAAGATCCAATAAGCCGTAGCTTATATTCATGGCAATAACGATCTAATTCACAGATAAACTCTCGTCTCCAGTATTCAACAGACCTTATTGGTTATAGTATAGGACTTGATCTATTAACTAGCTCCAAGGGTGACAGCTTACATTTAAATGAAATATTCTCCTGCTAATAAGCATTGTTCAGTTGAAGAAAATGAAATGAGAACAGGCGTGACTGCCTTCCGCTGTCTCTTGCAGGAGTATGGACTAATATGAATAATGCAGGAGATTATCATTGTAGAGCCAGTGGAGCTTGACGTAAAGCATACAGGGTAGCTGCGATACCACAGTTCTTGACCGATTCATCTGTTACAATCCACAGGCAGTCGTCTGGGCAAGGAATAGTAATTGTCTTGCTGTCCTTGAGCGCTAGTTGAGCGCTTTGGAATGCGTGAAGTAAATCCTCTGACCATATTATTTTTTCTCTAGATTGTCTTCCTGCTGTAGTCTGTTCAAGTGGGCCAACAGGTCAGCATATCCTTTGAGAACACGGTTAAGAACCTTATAGGCTCCAATAAAGGATCGTAATGCATGAACAGTTGGTGGGGGCTCCAGTGTAGATAAGGCTGAGAGCTTGTGTGGACTAGCTTTGAGCGTGCCCTCCGACCATATCCACCCAAGAATTACAGTAGATTTGGGACAGATTACAGTTTTTGAGGCAGAAAGACGGAGATTGTTGTGTTTTAATGCTTTGAG
The DNA here is from genome assembly GCA_964020975.1 of Hermodice carunculata. Taxonomy (NCBI): domain Eukaryota; kingdom Metazoa; phylum Annelida; class Polychaeta; order Eunicida; family Amphinomidae; genus Hermodice; species Hermodice carunculata. Next base: position 89,635,392 of record OZ026620.1, on the reverse strand, counting down.
TACACGAGACCAGTTAGATAGGGCTTGTTCGGGGGTAGCTCCACCACAATAAAGGTCATCTGCAATCTTTGCTACACATCCCTCTTGAATAAGGTCACCAAGCACTCTGTACATCAGCTCCTCCAAACACGTTTCCGAGCCTGGCATACCCATAACTGTTCTGGTGTAGACTCTTATGCCTTTAAATGGGGTTGCAACACCACAACACTTCATAGATTTTTTTGCTAACGGTATTTGGTAGAAAGCATGTGCCAGGTCAGATACAATTATATAGTTCCATTGGGCTATAGCTCGCAGAACACTGTCCATATCTGGCATTAGTGATGGTTGTGGTTTACAGTATTGTGCAACCTCTCCGAATGATGTCACAAGTCGGGAGCCACCATTTGGTTTGTTAATTAAAAAGGAGAGGTTGAGGTATTCTACTGAGAGATTTACTTGTTCCGGAGTAGCAAAGACACCAGTAGCCTCTAACTCATCAAACTTGGTTTGTAAGTCCACTAGCTTATCATGGTTATATTGTGGCAACCTGCCTTTTCTTTGTGGCGGCAAGGTAGGTCCCATGTTGACAACTGCTTGTATGTCGCCACTTGCCCCATTGTATTTTGATATGGCTGGGTTAAAAATGTCATCATATTGAAGATGGAGAGAGGCAAACTGGTCTCGTATTTCCTGTGGTAGAAGGCTATCTGGGTCAAGTTTCACATGAGATGAGTATGGCTTGGAGGGCGGCGACAAGTCTTTGAAGTCCGATATGGGTTTGGTTGGGGATTTGGTATCTTGGACAGAGGCTACAGGTCGAAGTTGACAGATATGCTCATTACGTTTTAGTGTGATTGGTTCGGTGGTTGTATTTGTGATGCGAAGTGTATTAGCAACCGAACAAATCTCCTGTGCTTCTGGCCAAGCTTTTGTGAACTTTATATTATGATTACATGGACTGTCAAAACGGGGCTCTAAAGCCAAAGTAGAGTCCAGCATGTTAATTACCTCTCAAATGGTAAGGAAAATACATCTTGGTTATCATATTGGATCTGAAATGGCCTAGTAGATATTTTCTACATTGAAGAAGGCATTAATTGCTGACACTTTCATTGATTTGGGTACCATTATTTCAGATATTAGTGACCACAAACCAGTATTTGCAGTTATACAAAATATTGAAACAAAGTTTAAAGCATCACATAGTGTAGAAAAAAATAAATTTTGCATTGTATGACCCAAATTTATTCCAACAGAAACTTAGGGAGGTAAGCTGGAATCCAGTAATCCACAGTACAGATGCGAACAAAGCGTATGATATTTTTTGTCATTCATTTCTCTCATGTTGTGAAGATTTGACTCCCAGGATTTGTCATAAAAACAAAGAATTAAGAAACCATGGATTAATTACGAAGGGTATACTCAAATCCATACATGTTAAAAATGAATTAAATGCTAAAACTCGAAATGAACCTTTTAACACTTATGTAAAACAAAGATATAACCAATATAAGAATTTCTAGAGTTGTTGTTGAAAAAAAAATTGAAAACAAATTTCACAACAATATTAATGATCAAAGAAAAACATGGCAAACTATTTATGAACTTTTAAATAAAAGAAAGTCCAGTATGAATAATTTAGCTAAGTAGATTCGTACTGATGATGAAGTACCACATACTATTTCAGATACTGGAGAAATTTGTAATGCATTTAACACATTTTTCACCTGTGTTAGAAACAAAATTTCTGATTCGATAGAACTGAGAGAGGATGAACAGAGCATTTTCGATTACATGGGGTCCAGAACAACAAACTCTATTTACTTTACGAGACGGGCCGTACGAATGACAGGTTCGATGGGGAGTTCTGATGCGTAGAGATGAAGGGTTCTTGGCGTCAAATACCTCTGTTTGTCGATGACTCTCGGTCGTGGGTTGATCAGCACTGCCACTACGCCAATTAGGAGACACCAAGGCTTCAGTCAGAACCAGCGTTATAGATCACTGTCAATAGACGCAGGGATGCAGCCGTAATAGGGAGAGTGGCCACGTTAAACAAATAACCGCCAGGTGGCGGAGCGTGTGACTGAGGAGGATATAACTCTTTTGATAAATCGAATAAAGATAAATAAATCTAACGGTGCTGACTCCATTCATCCTCGCCTATTGAAGGATGCGATTATATATATTGTAGATCCTTTAACTCATATCATTAACTTTGTCCATCATGCAGGGTCGTATACCAGACAAAATGAAAGTTGGCCGTGTGGTACCAATTTTCAAAGGAGGCGATCCCAAAACTATGGGCAACTACCACCCAATATCAGTGTTACCTATTCTATGTAAGATTTTTGAACGCTGTTTTGCAAACGGAGTATTGCATTTTTTTAAACAGTTCAAATTTTTTCTATGAATTACAGTTTGGCTTCCGGAACAGCATGGGAACGAAATTGGCTATTTGTGACATTACAAATTTTATTCAACAACAATTTGAAAAAAGGAAACTGTATTTGGGTATATTCATAGGTCTAAAAAAAGGCTTTTGATACGGTGAATCACAGTATCTTACTGAAAAAATTAGAACACAATGGTATTAGGGGTGTAGTTTTGGACTGGTTCAAAACTTATCTGTCCAACAGAATACAATACACCCAATTAGGAAATTTAACCTCAGCGTATTCTCCAGCATAATGTGGTGTGCCTCAAGGTTCGATCTTAAGTCCAGCTTTGTTTCTTGTTTATGTTAATGATTTGCAAAATTCACTTTCCCTCGGAACATCCAGACTATTTGCAGATGATACTAATATTGTTTACCCTGGGAATGATATAGACTCTTTCAAACAGAATGCTGAACTTAATTTGATTAGATTAATGAATTGGTTCAACACAAATTAACTTGCTCTAAATTTAAGTAAATCAAACTTTATAATAATATGTTCGAAAAAAAAAATGATTCGCCCTGATTTTCATCTAAATGCTGGAAATAAGAGCTTACCTGGTGTGTCAACTACTAAATATCTAGGGGTAATTATAGATGATGAATTAACCTGTAAAGAACATATTACTAACCTTTGTAATAAGATTGCACCTGTCATTGGTATTCTTTCAAAAGTTCGTCATTTACTTTCTTTTACTTTATTACGGCAGTTATATTATGCATTAGTTCATCCACATTTATCATATTGTATAGAGGCTTGGGGATCAGCTTATACAACTCCTGTTAAACAGCTTGTTATATTACAAAAAGGGCTATTCGTTTACTAACTTTTACACCTCCTCAAAGTCATACTGATTTTTTTTTTAATTCATAAAAATTCTTCATCTCCATAAGTAATATTTCTTAAATGTTTGTCTACTAGTTTATTCTGAATTAAGTGGTAGATCCACTGTGAATTTTGGTTTTCAACATCGAGGCCTAACTCATATTATGGTACGAGAAATATACATCAATAAACTCAATTGTAACATCAAACTAATTACTTTTGTCAGAGTATTCTACATATTGGACCTAAATTTTATGATTACGTACCCGGGAATATTAAAAGTGCCACCTCTGTTATTTCCTTTAAAAGAAGATTAATTAATTGGCTACAAGATAGACATACATGTATTGATATTTATTCTTCGATTTTCCTCATAGAGAAACTAGTACTATTTCCTGTTTTTTTTTAACCCTGATGCAGTAGTTTAGTTTAACTTATTCCTTTGACATCTTGTGTTATAAGTAATTTTGAAATTTTTGTGTAATATATTGTAATTGACTGAGTTTGATATAGTATTGGTTTATGTTTACAATCTATTGGATGGCGGAACAAGGCACTGGCTTCATGCCATCCCTCATCTATTATATTCTATGTGCGTTTCTTTTTCTGTAATTCTACTGATGAAAATAAACAATACGTTAATAACCCTTCTTTTGTCCAGAGAAAGTGTAGGTCATGACTTGTGTCACATAAGTTGAACTGGGTCTGACTTGAACCGAGACTTGGCCCAACATGTCCATTATCCATCTAGAAAATATGATTTTCTGCATAGCAAATCAGTATGTGTGTGTTCAAAGCCTGTTGGTATGACAATGTACATATACAATTGGTATTTCAGTACCACAGTGTATTATCGGTGCAACAATGTACAATGGGTGCTTCAAGTACAACAGTGTATGATCTGCACAACAATGTTGTGACAGTGTACAATGGGAACCTAAGCACTAAGTCTATGATCGGCACGACAGTGTTACGACAGTCTACAATGGGTACTTCAGTACTCGGTCTATGATGGGTATGACAATGTTATGATAGTCTACAACGGGTACTTCAGTACTACAGTGTATGATCAGTACGACAGTGTACAATGGGTACTTCAGTATATGTAACTATTACATTTCTGATGAAAGAGTCAAACTTCAGACTATAATGCATTTTTGATTTTTCTCTCACCAGGTGACACCACCTATTAGAGAGCTGAACAAGACTGTCTGCTGTGCATATTTTTGAAGGTATTCAAGATTTGAAATTTCAAATACCCTCAATCTACATAATTTAAATTTGTGCAGCTTTCTTTACCAAGTCATCCGAAACATACTAGTCCACAACATAGAAGTAGAGAATGGCATCTCTATCTATTATAGCTTTGAAGTTATTCAAGATTTAAAATTTCCAATTGTGCTAATTAGCATAATTTAAATAGCTACAACTTTGGTTTTTGATTCATTAGGTGCGCAATGGTCAACAACGTCTAGTAAAAGTTGGAATGGCATTTCTATCTATACTAGTTTTGAAGATATTCAAGGTTGAAAATTTTCAAAACTGCTAATTAGCAGAATCTAAATTGCTACAACTTTTGTTCTAAATTCATTAGATGTGCAATGGTCAATAACCCTCTGGTAGAAGTTGGAATGACATCTCTATCTATCATACTTTTGAAGATATTCAAGATTTAAAATTTCAAATACCCCTAGTTTGCATAATTTTAAACATTTTCATTCCACTAGATAAAAAGGCAAAGCTCCTTGAAAGGAGGTACAATCATGCCAAGTTTGAAGTTTCTATGTATAAAAGTGTCAGAGAAAAGTGTCGGACAAATTCACTGGGAAGGAAGGAAGAAAGAAAGAAAGAAAGAAAGAAAGAAAGAAAGAAAGAAAGAAAGAAAGAAAGAAAGAAAGAAAGAAAGAAAGAAAGAAAGAAAGAAAGAAAGAAAGAAAGAAAGAAAGAAAGAAAGAAAGAAAGAAAGAAAGAAAGAAAGAAAGAAAGAACTAGAAAAGAAGATTCACTTAAGTTATAAATATCAAATGTTACAACTTTTGTCCTTTGGTACTTCACATTCCATTATGATGAAAATGTCAAAGTCCAAATCACCTTGACCTTTGACCATTACAGGTCACATGTAAATTGCAAAAATGTAAAGTGTTACAATACCCACAATTTAAGCCCAACATGAACCAAACCAGATGAAAATTGACCAAGTTATGGCAAGATGAATTTTTCAAAGGGCTAAATGAACTTGACCTTTGAAAATTAGAGGTTACAAGCTCTTAAAAACTGTGCAGTATTACAATACATACAATTTGAATCCAATACAATTAGAATTGGATGAAAAATGGCCAAATTATGGCTGGAAGAAACTTTTAAAGGTCCAAATGACGTTGACTTTTGACTTTTAGAAGTCATATGTAAGTTTCAAAATGTGCAGTGTTACAATAGCTACAATTTGAGACCAACATGATCAAAATTGGATAAAAATTATCAAGTTAAGGATAGCAGAAAGCCACCATTGAAAGTGGCCTTTGACCTTGAGATGACCTCTACCTGAAGTGAACCTCGACTTTTAAAATAGCATTTTGATCTAAAATTGACCTTTAACCTTGACGTGACCTTTTGACCTTGACATGAGCTTTTGACCCTAACATTTGAGATGACCTTTGCCTTGCTATGAACGAACTCCTATACACTCGGAACCACATCCACTAAACTATATAAATTAAGATATTGAAGATTTAAAACTTTAATTAGCCCTCATTTGCATAATTTTGAAAAGCATGACGTCTCATTATAAAAAGGCAAGACTTCATCTATAGAAGTACATTGTGGCAAGTTTGGAGTTTTTACGTATAATACTTTACAAATGAAATGTGGGACAAAGAGAGAGAGAGAGAGAGAGAGAGAGAGAGAGAGAGAGAGAGAGAGAGAGAGAGAGAGAAAGAAAGAGAGAGAGAAAGAAAGAAAGGAAGGAAGGAAGAAAGAAAGAAAGAAAGAAAGAAAGAAAGAAAGAAAGAAAGAAAGAAAGAAAGAAAGAAAGAAAGAAAGAAAGAAAGAAAGAAAGAAAGAAGAAAGAAAGAAAGAGAAAGAAAGAAAAGTGTGTGTTGACACACACACTTCAACTATGATGCCATATCAAATCTATTTTAATTTTTACGATCTAGGGATTAAGAGGTGTAAATGTCGTTGGCCTCCAGGAATTTGCTTACACTACACTAATATAAAAAAAAAAAAAACAAGTACTCCCTTATATGACACCCTTAATTGTGACGTTGTGGTTGTTCTCGAACCTCACTTACCATTGATTAAAATTTGCTGACACTACACTAATATCAAACGCGTTTTAACACGTACTCCCTTGTGACGTCATAGTGGTCCACATGAATTATGTGGACTACCCTAGTCTGGTTTTACAGTTTGGAATTTGAATTGAACTAAATTTTATTGTCTCCATATACATGTACAATTTATACAGGAATACACAAATTGGGGATAGAAACTCCCTAGAGCTTATCCCTATGAAAATCCCCTACATTCTACCAATGATATTGTAATAGTAATAATAATAGTACTGTCGCTCTCCGCCTTTGTGCCGTACACACACCATATTAATAATCTTTCTTGCATACACTCGCCCCACCTGGTGAGTATGGCAAGATGTTGATACAGACTGGGCACAGCTGAGGCTACATCGAGGTCATGCCATAATCCTGCCGAGATCATAATCACATGACAAATCTACCACTACAGTTCGGGGGAAAAGGAAAAAGAAAATAAGAAAAGACCACCTAACTAAGTCTTGGAGGTAGCCAGAGATATATAATTAATGGACTAATTTCAATTGCTCATTACACTGCTTGACTTTACTTCCATGACAGAGTTTACATACTTCAGTACCGTACTTGTTTTATCACATAGTTGTCCCCATCATTGCAAGTCATGAGAAAATGAAATTCAATAGGGTCTGGTAGTGATTAAAATGAAATGTCTTTCAGTGCATTGAAAAGAGTAGATCGAAGTGGGTTGTATTTTGTGCATTTTAACATAAAGTGGCGTGCATCCTCCACTTCACCACTTGGGCAATAGTGGCAGATTCTTCTATCGGCCCGAATTTTGTTGTATCGGCCAGATTCAATATTAAGTGTGTGTGTGCACTTATCCTTAGTCTGGTGGAAATTTTCCTTTTTTAATTGGGATGTTAAGACCTAAATGTGTTTCTTTATGAAAAATTGCCCCTTTAAATTTGTTATAGGTTCTTAACTTGATGGATTCCCTTCCTTCTCCACTGACATATTTAGACCAGTTGTCCACATAGTTCAGGCACATTTTGTTGTACAGCTTTTTTATACATAATGTTATGTCCAGACGGGGGGGGGGGGGGTACTCTCTACTTTTTTTTGATAGGGGTGTGCAGCTCAGGTTTCCACAAACCTACCTTTCATCAGGGCCCCCATTACAAGAAATCCTGGACCTTTATTAGGGCGGCCAGGTGGCCAACGCGATAGACTAGCAGCGTAATTATAATTATCACAGCGTGCAATTTGATCGCGGGAAGCAAATGAAAGTGATTGCCTTGACCGGGAGTCTTGATAAGGGCCGTTTGATTTTTTTACGACCTTAGTTAGGGGCCCTAGTTTAAATAGTGGACCTTCGCTAGGGAGATGCTTGGCAAAATTGATACCTTGGTTAGGGAAAATGCACGCAAAAAGTTACCCTTCAGAGCGGCACATCCCCATTGTGCTCGGTATAGGGAGTACGCCCCCCCCCCCCCCGTCCAGACCCCCAACATTTTCCCAACAACTTTGTAGGTCACATTTCAAAAACAATGATTTTACGTGCTTAAGCCAACATATCTTGTTCTGTTGTATGAAGTAATAATTTTCACGTAAATATTTAAAGGCCAGAGTATCTTCACTGAGGCTTGTTTTGTACACAATCTGAGACCAGCAATACTCTGTAATCCTGGCCTCAGATAAAATGCCGCTGCACAAAATCACTGTCTGTACAATATATATATATATATATATATATATATATATATATATATATATATATATATATATATATATATATATATATATATATATATATATATATATATATATATATATATATTATATGGGTGCAGGGAGCGCACCACTGCTGCAAAGTCTTTGTTGCCAATAGATGGCACCACGATACAAGAACGAGAAAGGCTCCCAGGTGGGACATTCCTACTTGCCTCAAGGGGTACTAGGTCATAACCATTTCCAATCAGGCACCAGCGCATTGAATAAACATATCACTGGACAAATGTCTCCAATTACTAAACATTATATGCTTGATTATGACTTTCGTTGTTAAATTTTGAAACATTCTGAATTTATCTCGATAAAGATCTTGATCATGATGACTCTTGCAATGTCTTTTTAACCTGGCACACCTAGTGGGTCAATCCAAATTTCCACAATGAAGATGGTGAACTGTGGTACATAAGATAACTGGTGAGTTGCTCTGTTGACGAAGTTTTCATCTTCGTGTGCCAAAGAACGGTAGACTTGTTCACTTTGAGCGTGGATTCTTGATACACAAGACAAAAGGAAAACAGATTAGGCGTAAGTCAAACTCAAAGATGAATCTTTTGAAAAATAGGAAAAATAGGCAGTCAAGTCCCCCGGTGTTTTCTTGAGTTTAGGTTTGCCACCGGAACGCGATGTCTGTCCAGCGGATACATATCGTACAAAACAGAATAGGCGGACAGCATAACACACGTATTGAACATTTTTTTAGACCATAGCTGTATCGGTCAATGACTGAAATGTAATGATAACGATACTAATGTCCCGAGGTCATGTTTACGTCTCTATTCCCGCCATGTCGACTTGCACTCAAGTTTAACTGAGTCGGAGACATGGGAAACAATTTAGGGTTGTTTTTGGCAGCTAACAGACGTCTACAGTGTAGTAAAATTACGACGATATGAACCACATGATTCAGGAAACAAGTGTATGGCAGTGGTAGATTTATTTTTTACGCTGCGCGTACCCGGGACAGTACAGTGTTGCGAGCGATAATTGGGGATTTTGGTGAATGAATTTGGGAGAGGTGCAGGTGAATCTAACATTCCGTCGTAATCGTAATCAACATGGTTCCAGCACAGGGTCGTCGGACAGGCATGTGAGATTTAAGATATTAAGCAGTTTTCAGATACTTAACACCTGATTTCTGCTAAAGTGATCATATATTTCCTTCATATTCATCAATTTTGAACTTGGAAAACTGAACCTCAATTTTTTCTTGATTTGGAAATTGGAAGTGTTTCAGATAGGATTTGGGAAATTTTCTGATATTTTGTAAAGGATCATGTCAGATTAGATTAGATTGTTGCGGCAGAGTACGCAAATTTTTTCCATGTAAGCCCCTCACAGTTCTTTACTCAAGTGACATGTTAGGTTTGAGAGGATGGTCCAGTGCTCTATAGTTGTACATCATTGGTATCACAGTTAACGTAATACGACGTTATACATTTAAACCCCCACCCCACCCCCTGCCTTAATGTCAAAATGATTCTTTCAGGACAATTATAATGACTATGACACGTAAATACCCACTATTATCAATTTGGGTGCAATATAGGCCTACTACTGACAAAAACCGGCACCAGAACCCGCGCCAAGCAACAGCAAAGTCACAGGAGTAGCTAAAAAGTGTGCTTTGTCCTGACAGATTCAAAACCATTGCTTGGTTTAAAACTCACAAATTTGTGACAGGCCACATAATTATATACAGTAAGCACCTGAGAGACACATAAACTATGTAATGGATGCAGGGTCCCCCTTTAAAATCACCATGTGTAGGCCACAGACCACAGTTATAGATCCTTCTATTTTTCATGTTAGCATTTTTCAGTCTAAGAAATCAGCATTTTGGTATTTTAAAATTCTGTGAACGACATTTAACAGATAAGAATGTCAGAAAAACATGGATGGATTTTTGTCTTATAATTCCCAGCTTGTTAATTTGTGATAATTGAAATACATAACAACACCTGGATGTCAGCTTTATACAGGTTTATGAACTGTGCTCTTGCCAGGGTCATATCATTGTCCTTCCCCACCATAAAGTTCCCACTTGGCCAAGAATACAGTGCACCTATATGACCACCAATGAAGCAACTCTGTGATGCAGCAAACCTGACTTAGCTAACTGTATTTAACCAGAAGCTACAGCATGCTGAAAACACAGTATTTTCACAATTACGGACTATCTCCGTTGGGATGCGCAACCAGCCAATCACAACTGTGGTCTGTAACCTGTAGGCCAACATCCACGGTACACAACAAAACTTTTTAACACCCTATTCAAAACTGTAGGCTAATTTCATAAGTGGGCTATTAGTGGGCTACATGGACTGTTTATAACGAGATTTCCTTTTATTATGGTTGCTGAACATGTGTTGAAACGTGCTATTTTGAAGATTTTTTTTTATAAAACATGCAAATAAAATACAAGAACTTACTTTCGCATCAAAATATTTTGTGATATTTTTAGTACATATTTTAACCCAATATTTTTTGGTTCCTTTGATTTATTCTTGTGTAAAGTTAAGGATTGTCTCAGTGAGTTGACAGCTTCCCTAAATTGTATGCTGTTGTCACAGTGTGACCAAAGTGCCTGAAGAATATATACATGATATATGGTATCAAAGGGGTGACAAAGGTAGGTTAACTGTACATTCAATTTACACAGCATGTAACTGCTGTGTATGCTTTTGCTTAGTACACTTTAGGGACAATGTGAGATGGATGTACCGCAAAAATGGACTTGAAATGGATTAACTTGAGCTCTAGAAAGTTTTTGTCGTGCTTTTGTGAAATTAACATGGGTAGCTCTGGACCCTCCCACCCCCTAATATCCTATGTTGTTAACTGTGACACTGACATCATTCCTAACTGGTCACTAAAATGCCTGGTTGTAAAGTTTGTTCACTTAAGACCAAAATCATAACAAAGGCCAATATTATTGGTTGTAGTCAAAATGAGACAAAACATTACTCGTCACATATCCAATCCATTGTAATACGGCAATGACCAGTTGTGCTGTGATAACACTGCACATGTCTGCAGCTTTCATGGTATGGTGCCTGCTAAAGAATCCCCAAGAGTTGCTATTGCTTGAAAATGGCATGGGCTACATGTACAGATCTAGACTGCAGGCTGTCAACTCAGTGTTGACAGTTGCTTTCATTTAGTGGCACGAGATACACCAAAACTATTTGCGACTTTAGTCACTTATATCCAAAAGTATTCTCTGTACTACGCCCAAAGCATATACATATGTGTGTGTATTCATCATGATCCAAGGATGATATACGCGTTGTAATCAGTTTTATCTCTTTAATTGTTGAATAAACATTGACTAGTGTGTCGACAAAGGATGATGTTAAAAACATCCTAATAAGTCTTTGTGTGTTCGACATAAATTGATAAAAAATTGCACATTTTGTAGCTAACATATGTACGAAAACAAAATATCCTTGGATTTTTTGTTTCCCCATTACTTTTGTCACCAGGAGACCCAAAAGTTTGATATGTCACTTTTTCCTTTAATCTTTGAACTGTTCAATTTCTTTAGTCCATAGTTCTAAAAAAAATAGCGGGGCAAGCAAATGAAAATTGTTGCATAAATTTTTTAGTGAAGATCTTTACAAAGGTAATCATTTTTGTTCCATTCCTCTTCGCTGAGCTGTTCTCCTGGAATAACGGTGTAAAGTTACCTCTCTTGTCCATTTCAACAGAGATAAATCAAGCTTCAAAGGGTTTTGAAGACAATGAATGGACTGTGGAGCTTTATAGCTTGGCCGAATAAGGCCAAGTCTTGTACTTGAACTTTGAATCATTACATGAGTAACATTAATCACTACATTAATACTGGTCATAAACATGATAAATGAAATAGGCTTACGGATCATTTAGTGTTAATCATAATGAATATATTATACATGTATATTATATCATTATTACTTACACTACTCCAAGCTAGCAGTGTAGTAGTGCTAAATAAGCCATAACCTTAATACTGGGCATAAACATGATAAATGAAATAAGCTAAAAGACGATTCTGGAGCCTAAAATAGCTAGAGGCTTGTCCGACTAGTTTCGGTGTCTCTGCACCTCATCAGGGACTGTTGAAAAAGCTTTATTTGCCTGTTTATATATGTATATAGCCACCTTTGTTGTTATGTAAAACACGTGATATTGTTTACGTCGTGAGGTGGCTAAACGTAAATATCCTTGGTGGATATGACGTTTTTTCCAAAAGACTCTCTTTTGAAAATATAGGAATTTCCAAATAAGGAAAACCTACTTAGATGGCTGAATAGGTCAGCTGGTCCATTTGTCAGGCTTATGGTAACAGGAATTAATTATGTAATTATTCCAATGCCCTGAATAGGGACAATAGAAAAGAAGAATTCACTTCAGTAAGTATAGAGTTTGCAGCTTTTCCAGTGTTTAACACTATGTGTGTTAAAGGAGTGGTGATAGCATGGGGAGATGAGCTCAGACAATAAAAATTTAGTATTAGACTGAGCAAGTAAGCTCATTTTCCCATGATATTGAGGCCGAATGGCTCAATCGAGCATAACTGGTGCATCCAATGTTTCTCTCGAGTTAGACGCAATTCCCTAGTGCGTGCTAATCTTGGTGGTGTTGGGATGTATACAAGAATATGGACTTCTGTGTTCAGTCCTGTCTGCGCAAAATGGCGGCCCAGTGGTTGTGTGACTACTTTGTCACTAATGTAACGAAAGTGTTCTCTCAATCTGTCCTTCAGAGGGCGCTGGGTTTGCCCCACATATTGCTTCTGACAGATTAAGCGTGTAAGGAGATAGACTAGGTTGGAACTCTCGCTGCAACCCCCTTTGGGGACTGAATACGTCCTCTTGGTTTCTGTACTAGTGACTCTTCCCGAATTGTTGAGTCGAATGCAATATTTGCAGTTTGTCTGTTGCACTCATTGCTGTGTTTCTTTCCTGAAACAGCAGGATTTGTCTCTCCAGTACTATGTCTGATTCTGGAGCGGATCAAAATGTCCTGTAGGTTTTGAGGGCATCTCAAGCCTACGATGACATTTTTGTTGACGAGTGCATCTGCATGTCATGAAGCTTCCAGAGTCCTCCAATTGTTCGGGATGATTTCTCTTATTGGAGGGAGAGCTGGGTTGTAAGTTGTGATAAGGAAAAAGTTTTCCTCATCACTTGGCTTCATTTTGGCGTGGTGTCAAAAGATCAGCTCTATCTTTAGAGTCTACCTTCTGTGTCGAGTCTAAAAGTATATGGGGGGGGGGGGTAGACCCTCTCTTCATAATATTGCAGAGTTCTCTTTGAATTTCTTTCAAAGTCTTCAGGTTTACTGCAGATCCTTTTGATTCGCAGTAATTGACTATAGGGTCCCCCAGATTTGGAATGTCTGGGATGGGCTGACCTATAGTACAAGAAGGTATGGGTGTCCATGGGCTTCACATAGAGCGTTGTGTATGCTCTACACTGGGAGTCAATTTTGACAGTAGTGTCATGAAAATTGATCTCCTGTTTTGATTGATTGCATGTGAATTTGGGGTGACAAGAATTCAAATAATTAACAAAGCCTGTTAATTCTGTTTCTGAATGTGTCCATATGCAGAATATGTCGTCAGTAAACCGCCACCAAACTAGTGGCAGTAGAGAGTGTTTGAGCTAACGGAATTCCTCCAGCTCAGCCATAAATAGATTAGCAAATGACAGAGCTACTTTGCTACCCATGGCAGTACCACTGATTTGGAGGTAGTGATCGCCGTTGAATTCAAAATTGTTACAAGTGAGGACAAGCCTTAGTAGGCTTATCAACTCAGCTGTGCTAGGTGTTTCTGTGTGTTCTGGCTGCACTGTGTAGACCTTCTGTTGTGGGGATATTGGTGTACAAGGATTGTTTATCCAAAGTAACCAGGAAAGTGTTTTCCGGTAAAGGTTGTAGAGCCTCAATTTTATTTATGAAGTCAGTGGTGTCCTTGATGTAACTGGGAATTTTCTTCACTAGAGGTTTTAGGAAAAAATCAACAAATGCTGAAATTCTCTCTGTTGGGCACTCATTGGCACTTAAAAATGGGCGCACAGGAGGTGGCATTACTCCTTTGTGTATTTTAGGTAAAAAATACATGCTGGGCACCCTAGGTTCTGTGATGTATAAATAGTTATACAATTTTGAACTGATGCTTCTGTTTTCTAGCATGTCTTGTAGGGTAGCTCTGACTCATTCATTATGTGTGGCTGTGAGATTGCTCTCAACTTTTCTGTAGTGAACAGTATTTGATAAATGGTTTTCAGCTAAGGATAAATAATCTTTTGTGTTTTGAATAACTATTGCTGAACCTTTGTCTGCTTTCTTGATCACTATATCTTAGTTGGTCTTAAGTTCTTTAAGGCCTAAATTCTTTCTTCCCTAGTCAGGTTGTCTGATCTAGGGATTCTGGGTTGGAGTTGTGCCAAATCATGTTTGACTGACCTGCAAAATGCTTCTAAGTTTGGGTCACTTGGCTCAGCTTCACTTGGTGTGAAGGTACTAGGTACTTTAAATTTGCAGTCAGATGGGGTAGGTACATCTGTATCTAAATTTTAGCTGGCATCTGAGTTGGAGGTTCCAGGGAGCATTGGGTTATTGAGTCCCTGATGTGTCTTAAGGTTATGAAAGAAACACTTAAGCTTGAGAGTTCTAAAAAACCTTTCAAAGTCACTATTGATTTTACCCATGTCTGGTTCCTGGGGGGTTGGGCAAAAACTCAAACCCTTGTTTAGGACTCTCTTTTGTGACTCAGTGAGGTTACAGTTAGATAAATTGACTATTATGTCATCAGGGATAAGTAGATCTCTATTATCTCTGGCATTGTTTGAGTTATTCAAATCTAGAGTGTAAATATATTTAACTTTGTCTAAGCAAGAGTTAAATAAAGGTTTGACTGTGCTCACCATGTTCGTCTGTGCATGATGAAGGGTGGTCTCTACACTGTAGAGTCTATTTCCAGTCACAGTGTTTGTAGGCTGATGCTTGGTTTTGGGGGCAGACAAAAGTTGTCCCCAAAAGTTTTCAATGTCAAACAATGCAGAACTCAGAACTCCAACTTGAAAATGTGAAATATGTAAATCCAACACAGAACAAAAACTTGAACGAGTGTTTTTGTGACTGTCTATCTCCTCCACTTGCCCTGACCCTTCTGTTTGGGTTGGGCGCGGCCATATTGGCGACCTTGACCTTGACGGCTATTGTCTTGACTCCTCGTCAAATTCAACAGAAGAGCGGTGAGAGCTTCTGTTTGGCTCGAGCTCAGTTGAAGATTCGGAGACTGTGTTCTTGGGGGTGATCGTGGAGGAACTTGTCTCCTCAGTCAACGATTCCCCTGGTTCTCCCATCTTCTCTTGCGACTGTTTCCGGTGATCGGTTTGTCTTGTCTGCTTGTGTTTACATTTGGGTTTGGGCCACAAGTAATAGTCTCGTTTCCTCTGGGTCGCGGAGGAGATGGGTCTCACTGTGGTGCCCTTTTTGAAAGAAAAAGGTGGTCATTGTCCTCCGTATCTTTCTCTTGTTTCTCCTTTATTAGGTAGGAGATTTTCTTGTCCACTTTCTATAGCAGCTTGGCTTTCTGCTTTCCGACGAGATCGGATAGTAAGGTTGTGGCTTTGTGTTAACCAGCCTTGTCCGGGCCGTAACAGTATTTTAGGTTAGCTAGCTCGTTTCCTGCAATGGATTGATCAGGTTTCAACATGCTCTGAAGGGTATCCCTCAATGCTAGTAATTGTGCTTTCTCGGCACTTGCTGCGTACGTTTTCCATGTCTCCATAGATTTTCTAGGAGGGTAAATACCTTGCGAGAACTTCAGTTTGTATGAGAGTTCCGGGGTTATGAGACTATGCTGTATGCAGTCTGTGTAGAATTTGATTCTGGTTTCTTTTTTGGCAACCCTAACTAGGGCATCTCTGGCACTTCAAAAGTTCTGTAAAGTTTTTGGTAGAATCTGTTTTTGTTCCCTGGAAGGTTCTTGCCTGTCCCAACTAGGATCTTGGCTATTTGTTGTACTAGTAGCGGGAGGCGGTAGCAACAATGGTGATCGATTGTTCTGTCTGTCTCCCGTGTTGTTTCTGGGTCACTTCCGTGGCATAGATTCTCTAGAGTCATCGGAATTGGGTGATGAATCTGGGGCGGTTGCCCCGGATGTTGCTGTCGTCACTGCCTGGGAAATCCCTTGCGTGACCTTTGCCATGAGAGCAAGTGTCTCATTATCTTCCCATTCCATTTCGTCCGACCACTTGAGTGAGACGGAAGAGGTGAAGTTCTAGGTGTAAGGTAGCTTGAACTTTCCTTCTGTTGAACGGAAGTAGTAAAAGTTACTGTAGTGGCCGTGTTGGTCGTGATCGATGCAGCACTGCTGGTAGTGACTCCTTCAGTCACTGTGACCAAGGAATCCACACGGAATTCCTCTAGGTTGTTTGTGATACGCTCTTATTCAGCCTTTGACCGCTCTGAGCCTCCAGCCGTCTCGGCTATGAGACTAAAAATAAGCTAAAAGACAATTCTAGAACCTAAAATAGCCAGAGGCTTGTCCGACTAGTTTCGGTGTCTCTGCACCTCATCAGGGACTGTTGAAAAAGCTGCGTTTGCCTGTTTATATATGTATATAGCCACCTTTGTTGTTATGTAAAACACGTGCTATTGTTTACGTCGTGAGGTGGCTAAACGTAAATATCCTTGGTAGCTATGACGTTTTTTCCAAAAGACTCTCTTTTGAAAATATAGGAATTTCCAAATAAGGAAAACCTACTTAGATGGCTGAAGAGGTCAGCCGGTCCGTTTGTCAGGCTTATGGTAACTGGAATAAAGTATGTAATTATTCCAATGCCCTGAATAGGGACAATAGAAATGAAGAATTCACTTCAGTAAGTATAGAGTTTGCAGCTTTTCCAGTGTTTAACACTATGTGTGTTAAAGGAGTGGTGATAGCATGGGGAGATGAGCTCAGACAATAAAATTTTTTTGATAAATGAAATAGGCTTGTAAACAGATCTTTTAGTCTTAATCATAGAATATGTATACATATATTACACTGCCCCAAGGTAGTATCAAATAAATAAGCCATGACATTAATACTGGTCATAAGCATGAAAAATGAAATGGGCTTACAGATCTTTCAGTCTTAATGATTATAAATATACATGCATGTATGTGTGTGTGTACATATATATATATATATATATATATATTACACTGCCCCAAGGTAGTAGCAAATAAATTAGCCATAACATTTGTCCTGGTGGGTTATAAACATGATAAATAAAATAGGCTTACAGATCTTTTAGTCTTAATCATTTTATATATATATATATATATATGTATGATATGTCATTACTAGACACAAAAATGTTTAATAAAATAGACCTACAAATCTTTTAGTCTTTATATATATATATATATATATATATATATATATATATATATATATATATATATATATATATAAATACCCACAAGTCCCGTTTTCTGTAAAAATAACCCAAACTTGGTGTGGTTTCTCTCCCTGAGATGTCTGCCTTGTTCAACTTCTTGCTTGTAATATTGGCATCGAAACCCCGTGGACAGTTTTTAGTTCTGCACATCTGTAGCCAACCATTCACATTTGATTGGCAAATTTGCAATTACATGGGGCATTTCCAGTTTCACAACTTGCGGAAGAGTGAGAGTTTGCCCAGCCTCAGTGGAGGCGAGGCAGTTTTTTCAATGCCCGAACATCACTGACCCTCTTCTATAACGTCCTCTTGAAAATCAGTGTCCTTCTCTGCCAACCAAATCAACACGTGTATACCTTCTGTAATTGTACACTGGACTCTTCGATTCTTCACCTTTTTAAGTCAGCAATGCTCATTGTGAACCAGTCAACATGGGAATTAATGTTCTCTCTTTTTTTTTTTTTTTTTCTTTTTTTTTTTCACTTATAAGTCGCCTTTCATGTCTGGATTGTCTGTCATCTTGAACTCAATGCAAAATCCATAATAACGCAATATTGACCTGTCGATTTGTTATGACCCACCAGGTGACAGTTTCAGGGGCATTGCTAGTCAGTCCAATAGGATTATATTTGTGTACAGCATGGTGGCAATTAAAATAAATGTATCCGGGTAGCCACATACTGCCTAGATCATGTACTTTGATATGTTTTCTGAATTGCCAGTCACTCATTTATAATCTTGATCATGCAAGATACTGAGACATACCTCAGTATCCATTACTTTCAAAACATACCAATAAAAATTACAGTTGATATTTTATTACATCATTAATTAGAGAAATACCTGCATAATTATTACTGAAAAAACACTCAGCCTTAATGTGGCTTTTCTCAGTATACATGTAAAATTATATCGTGAAGGTAAATATTCAGAAACTTGTTCTATTCCAGACTGTTGTTTGTAATAGCTAGACTTAAGTACCGAATTTGCCTGGCTCTCATATATTTGATATCTGTATACTTTAAGTAGTCTTATGCCATGTTTCTGAGCCATGGTCTACATTGCCAGTCGTTTCTCTGTAGGTAGCCTCCAAAGTAGTAGATTTTAAATCCTTATATGGATTATCTTGGCTTCTTGTAGGATTTTGTGATGTCATCAAGGCTTATGTAAGTACTAATGTGGAGCTGTACCAAAGATTTTCTTTCAATGGATACACAGCCACTAAATTAAATTTCATTGTATACTTAATGTTAAATAAATGACTCTGAGTCTCGGGTTTTAAGTCTTTTATGATGCCTGGGCCCAAGGAAAGCACATTTCTGGCCAACTGTGGAGCCAGTGCATATTACCCCAGCACCCAGTATATTACTCCCTATATCAGGGCAGGATGCTGATCATCATCGTTTTGGTGATTTCTGTTTGTTACAGTTTTTGTGCCATCAAACACAGTCAAAAACATAATTAAAAAGTCTAGAGGAGACATAAAGCCCATTTGAATTTTATTCCATGGGTGTTTGTGAACATTACATGATAGGCACATTTTAGTCAAGTGGCAATTAGGATTTTGATCTTTGGTATATTTACCCGGTGGTCAGAATGTCATAAACTTCAGCGAACTATGGCCAGTCGATATGTAAATGCAAGAAGTCATTTACAAGCTCTGTGTGATATCATGACTTACGTTAACGCTGCGGTCATAATACATGTATAATGAGGAGCTTCTAAATGACTCCTTGCCTTCTTAGAACGCCATGATCACTGATGATTGACATCACACCTGACCAATGAAGTGAGTTTAAATGCACTCTGTGATGATGAATGGTCTTTTCTGTAGTTATGTAATTTCACAATAACCTGTCACAAGCATCTGTATACATAGGTAAAAATGGATTGTGCAGTTGCAGGCACAGATGGTTTTATTTTGGAAAATCATTGTTAGTGTTGGTTTTTCAGTGACAAAGAACAAAATGTACCAAAAAGTGATGCCTACACAGAATATTTGTTTCCTGAAATTTTCAAGAAAAAGTGTTGGAAGCTGTACCCAAGTGGACCAGGCACAACAAGTGGGCCACTTGGGTTTGGCATGATTAGGCCGCATGGAGAAATGAACAGCCTGAAACTAAAAGAGATAACATGAGTCCCATTTCAGAAAATTAATCTAATATGGATGTGCCAAAAATAGTGCATTGAAGGTGTTTTTTGTTTTTCTGATTTTTGTTTTAGTTCAGGAGTGCAGATGCCAAAATAGCAACCCATACTGGGTAAATGATTAGCCTCCCCCAATTCCTTTGATATCACACTGGATCACTCCTAGGGACTCCTAGATCTTAATTTGTTCACCAGTTGGCGCTGCAATTTTTCCTGTTTTTTTTTTTTTTTTCATGTGTTTTCACTTTTTTCAACTTCTTCTCAAGACTAGTCACTCAGAAGGTTATATGACAGCATAGCAGGCCCATGGGCCTCTTGTTATACTCACAGCACAGGGCTTCCCCTGGAAATTTTAATTTTGTAGCCAAATTTGTGTGCATAATACAATGTTTGGGACACTCCTATTTGTTAACCATTAGCCAATTGTAAAAAATTATAGCCAAAGTGGTATTTTCATAGCATTTTGCTTCATTGGCGAGTGACAGGGGAAGGCCTGCAGCAATTTGATTTACAGTAAAACCTCTCTAACAGAACACCTCCCTATGCCGAATACCTCTCCATACTGAACACCATTTCTCCGTCCCAAATATATACTTTCAATGCTATCAAACCTCCCTATACCGAACACCTCAAAAAACTGAACACTTTTTTCCTGTCCCAAGGGTGTTCAGCATAGGGAGGTTTCACTGTATTGGGTTTGATTTCTGTGCAACATAGCACAAACTCTGTAGGTCAAGCTCCTTGATCTTGGCCTTTTTGTCCATGGGCATTAACCATGGCAGTGCATAGTGATGGCTGACCTTGATCACCAGGTGGATGTCCTAGGTAAATATTAAGGACAGGTAACAGGCCAAAGGTATTCTCAGGGAACTGGTACTTACCATCATCTTTGTTTTAAAAGTGTTCGCACAAATATTTATATTTAAGTATACATTTCAGGAAAGGAAATGATCAAAAGATTTCAAATAATATTAGTAATTCAATTTTTGTGAGGTTAGTTGTTGAATAAAAGGTGAACTCTCATAAACATGTCAAATGTCAGGCCTATATATGTGAATGTGGACGTAATCAGTAGGGCTGAACTTTATTCAAAGCTTGTCCTTTTTGCAGAGACATAATGAGCGCTAATGTGGCTCAAAGACCATGTCAGGGATTTTTTTTGGATGTCGTGTTAAGTTTCCCAAAACTGTGCTGCAAAATGGACGAACAAAAAAAAAAAAAAAAAAAAACAGAAACCTTAATGTCTTTCACAACTGGAAAACATACTCTGATGATAAAAAAAATATATGACACCTTTTTTGAGCCATATAAGACAGACATGAATTCTGTGTAAAAAGTAAATTATAAAAAGGTAGGTAGGTGCCACATTATTTGTATAGGGGTCTGACATTTCATATGTTTGCCACGAAGCTGAATGTTTATTTAGCAGTTAGATGACAAGGTTGAAATAGAGTCAAATGTGGAGTGTTTCTGGCCGTGTCCAGTCCAAAAATATATACTTTCTGGATGTTTCTATTTTCCACACTTTGAACTTGAATAGGCAGCAGTTACCCCAGAATACCCTTTTTTTAGGGGTTGTCCCGATGGCCTAGAGGTCAGGGTGTTGGACTTTACACTTGGCTAGGTGAGTGTGCCGAAGGTAGTGGGTTCGAATTCCATACAGGTCGACATGAATTTATCGTATTTTTCACTTGATATCTTCCCTACGGGTCCTTAATCATGATACTGGAAATGGAACCTGAAATATATATTCCAAGCATATCCAAAGACATTTAAAATTAGAAAATGGCATTATAAAGAAAAGACACTGAGTGCATACTTCACACCATCGACAAAAGTGTTACAGAAATATTAAGTACTTCACAGTCGTCTTGCCATTGTGTGACAACATGCACTGAACCTGCATGTACAGGGTAGTTGTAAAATGAAGTTCCATTTTTCCATACACTGGGAGTTTCTTACAAAAGCCTGTGTAAGCTGGCAAGGGATATACTGTGCATCAAGGAACATGTTATAAAGTTTTCACTAATATGTGGTTATATATGAAGTCATTGGATATTATGACGTATTGTTTCACTTTTATTGATAATGCGAAAGAGTATTTATTTATTGACTCATTGGAAATCCCAGGCTTGTATTTAGCAAATTTAAAAAGGATTCTGATTTCGAACCATCGAGAAAATGAGTCAGCAAATTAGTATAATTGGTAAACAAGTCCCGGATGTAAAGCAGATAACATAAACATGTACCGGATTATAAATGGTTGACATTGTACCGGATAAATATGGTTAACATTGTCGCATGATTAGGTCATATAGTTCACAGAAAAGTGATTTAGAAACTTTTTTTTGACTACTCATCAGTGTAAATTAATAGATAAGAACAGAGTTGTATCTGTCAATTTGTGAAGATTATGTGCATATAAAACTATTAAGATAATTCATATATATAAATTATCTTTATAGTTAAAAATATATTTTTAAGGATGAACTTGTGGAACAAATCAACACTTTGCAGATAGAGGGAGCCCACGCACGGTATATTGATGACGGAATAGAATGTTGTAGAAGGAATTATGACTAATTTGTTTTGTTGAAGTGTATTTAGTTATGATGATGCAGTGGAATTTTCCATTTTAGTATGAGTCAGAGAAACGTGTGTATATATAAGACCGAGCTTTTGCATGCTTGGGAGAGTCTTTACTCTCCACTTACAGAGAGTTGTCACAACCAGAAGACCAAGTAAAGATTTGAGAGAAGATATATGCGAGCCTGGTGTCATCATTGCTAAGAAGCCCACATGCATGAAGGCCAGTCTATTAGAGAAACCACAGTCACCGATCCTTTATATACTGTGTGCAAGCTAACACCTGCATCATCTGTATATGTCATTAAATGTCGTTTATTTTCTAGTATTAGCCAGTGGTTGCATGGACATTGGATTCTTTTTTGTAAAGGCGGGCAGTTATTGTGTATAGAAGGCTCCCCCCCCCCCCCAACAGACTATTGATTGAGCAGTGTTGATAAGATTTGTCTGCAGAATCAGAGGGTCTTGTTTCTGGAGTCCGTTCAATGTTGAAATGTATATATGCACAACACAGGACAACGCAACTACTGGTTTGTGTGATTAAACTGAACTCATAGTGCTTGAAGTCTTTTCTTTTTTTCTTTTTTTTTTTTTTTGAATTTAGTTTATACATGTTCAAAGTTTTGCAACAGCGACTTGATTAGGGATGTCCAGATTCCATGATTTTTTTGTTATTTTCCGTTTCTCAAATTAAAAATTCGGTTTTCTCAAATTGATAATTCTGTTTTTTTTCCATTTTAAATATTTTATCCACTCTGCAATTAGTAGGAAGGGCTGTTTGAGACTGGTAGTGTTTGGGGTCCGTCGCCACACTGCTTGGCTGCCATATTGCTGGCCAACTTCGGCAAGTAGTAAATAATAGTCCCGCACAAAATGAGGCCGGCCGCCAGCATTGGGTAATTTATCTAAATTTGTCACTAGAGGTCTCTGGTAAATCATTGTTTATTAGAATGGAATGGTAGCGATCACGAAGGATGAGTTTTATTTGAATTTACTTCAAATAAAGCTTTGGAATGGCTGAAAATAATGGGAAATGGTTGCAGTTTTGGAGAAATCTATAATTCCGTTTTATTTTACCGATTCCGCAAATCCGTCCGTGATTTAGTGATCGCGGAAACTGGACATCCCTACTTGATCAGTGTTAAAATGTAGAAATACAATGCACTAATGTGCATGAATAGGCAGCAAGGCACAGGGCAACGTAACTTGATGTACTGGTTTCTGTGATAATACTGAACATGTCATAGTGTTTGAAATCTTTTTTGTTATTGTTGTTGTTGTTGTTTTTAATTTTAAGAAATCTTTAAAATATTAATATTTCAGAAGTTGTATCAAAGTTTTACCATGTGATTTGCAAAGTGTTAAGTCTGTTTTGTGGAGAAAATAGCCAATTTTGATGACATCTGCACTGTTCAAATCATTTGGCAGAATCAAGTTAAGTTTTGTATGGTAGAGACAACAATACAATTGCCATTTTGAGCAAGTGGGGATTGATCATATCTGTTAGCTGTTCAATGTATATTATGATAAGTAATTTTATAATCCTTTCTGCACAGTACTGAGTCTCCAAATCAACAGTTAAAATTTGCCCAGAAAAAAAACTGTAACTTGATTATTGCTGGATTTTAAAGTTAGTATTTTGGCTATAAAAGGTGTTTATATTGATCATACAAAAAGTATGTTAAGTCTTGGTGCACATTTTGGTCTTGTAAATTAAGTGTCCAATAGTATCAATTTCAGCAGACACATTAATAGCTGGTCCAACTTTAAAATCCAGGCTAAATTAAGCTTTGAGGGCCAGATTTGTTGGGATTTGGCACTATCTCAAGCGTGTAGAGTGGTAAAAGTCACATCAAGCGAGTGTGAAAATAATGTGGATAGTGACGAAATTTAGCCTGCCATATGTACATTGGTTTTTATGATTTTAAAAAGCTACAATAATTCTGTTATGGAGTGCTCTCAGTGCTAATCTATTTC
Organism: Hermodice carunculata; assembly: GCA_964020975.1. Lineage (NCBI taxonomy): Eukaryota > Metazoa > Annelida > Polychaeta > Eunicida > Amphinomidae > Hermodice > Hermodice carunculata. The sequence continues at coordinate 89,610,936 of OZ026620.1, read as the reverse complement.
CCTGTTTGCTTCATTTTACCATTACAATGTTTTGCAGTTCACATGAAACCTGGTACCTTGAGGGAACAGGTGTCATTTGGGCATAAATGGTTGAAAAATGCATCATTTTTCAGTCCGTACCACAATAATCCCGTATAAAGATATCAACTTTACTTGTTGAGATGTAGAATGTAACTTTTGTGGCATGTTTTGAATACGTTGCTGTCTAAAAATCGACAAAACAATGTGAAAAATGCGACAAAATTGCACTCATTTGACTGTTCACCATAGCCTGTTGTCTCGTATGAATACATGCCATGTGTGTTACCATCTTGAAGCCCTGGATTTCCACTCATCAGGTTGATGATTTCCTATTGGCTACAAGTTACTTCAATGAGTTAATTTATTCTAGGAAGGTCATACATGTATTTCAAAGCTGTCAGTTGCTGTTTTAGACACCTCTTACTATTGGCTTACGATGATGTAATGCAGATCAGCATATGACTTTTTGAATAATTAGCTCTGAGGTTTGATCACATGGGCCAATAGAAAAGGCGGTTTCAACTGCCGATTTACATTATAATATTATAATTACTACTTCCGCCCAGCTCCATAATGGGAAGCATCACGACTATCTATGCAAAAGGACAGTAAAACAGGTTATTTCTGTGCAACTCAACGTGAAATTGTGACACTTTTTATCAGATTAAGATGCAGAAAGGTCCTATCAACGGATTTGAAATGGTGACGAAAGTTATGGAATAAAACTACCTGCAGGTTGGGTGCTGGTGACAGTAAAACCATGTTTATCATCAGTTGACTTGCCCAGACACAGCGGAAGATTTCTTTCCCAAATATTCTAGTTTTGGCACAACGAATCTTACTGCTAATTGCAAATAACTCATTAAATATGCATGATAATGAAGTTTGAAGTACAGGAACTCCATCATATATAGTAACACTCATTCCCCAAAGTACTGGAACAAAATGAGGTGTCATCATTCTGGGGATGTACGGACGGCGTGTGTAGCGGTGATCAGCGATATTGATCGCTGCTTTTAGTTTGATGGCCGCGATAAAAGCACTTCAAAGTTTAAGGGTTTTAACCTGTTTGTGAATGTCCATATGTTCATATAGGCATTGCCTGCTCCCCAATGTCCACAATGATATTAGTACAGATAGTGCTGCTCGTAAGGACAAGAAGAGTGGCGAGCAGTAAACCAGTGATTTGTTATCTAAATTCCAGGAAATAGGTGATTTTGAACTACGGAGGGGGGAGGGGGTAAATTTTATTCCAATGGATAATAGGAGGTCTGGATTGGTTTTAATCGTACATGATCTCTGAGCAGCCTGTCTGGAAAAGGATGTATTTATATTAAATTATTAACAGCAGAAGTGCTCTGTTCTCATTAGTTGCCAGGCAACAGAACTATAAAGGTCTCCAGCCTGATGAAGACACCTGTACCATATATGTTACTGAACCACCCAGATATAACACTGTCCATACCAAACAAATGATTTTTTTTAAATATATGAAATTTTCTAAATATGTTTAGGATCTTGTATGTTTTAAAACTTAGTGAATTACTTTTTAGCTCAGCTGACTTGTCAGTCAGCTGAGCTTATGTAGCAGTTTGTTCAAATGGTCACTCTTTTTATGAATTTTTGTTAGCTCAGCTGACTTCAGGCCTACTAGGCAGGCTGAGCTTTTAGGAGGCTTAGTCATTTGTCTCCTGTCCCTCTGGCTTCCTGCACTATTACATTTTCCACTTTTTCTCCAATACTGTCAGCCAGATTCACCTGAAACGTGGTGGAAGTGTGCCTTGGATGGGTGTCAGCCAAGTGTGTTCAAGTGGTCACGCTCCAGTGAATTGTGAATTTTTTTAATGTTTTTTTTTTGTGGGGGGGGGGGGGAAATCTTAAAAAATCTTCTCAAAAACCGCCCACCCAATTGCTTTGATATCCCACAGGAACACTCCTAGGGACTCCTTGTTCTTAATTTGTTCACCAGGGGTGCTGCAATTTTTCTACATATTTTTTGAAGGATTTTTTTGTATGTTTTTACTATTTTTTGACTTATTCACCAGAAGTGTCACTCAGATTAAGCTGAAACTTGTTGGATATGGTGTGGAAGGGTCAAACAAACTTGTTCACTATGTGGCACTGCTGTGGATTTCTGATCTTTAATTATTTTTTTCAATTCGGGTACTAATCGGTAAATGCACCTTTCCTATTGTAAATAAAGTAAAAAAAGTTTTATTTCAGTACTATAAGGCCTCAGGCAGTTGGTACAATACATTTGTAACATACAGTATTTAAATAACAGATTGGAGTGACTGGTGTTACACAAAATTTAAAATTATCCATCAGTTAATGTTTTAACATTTCTTCTCTTTTTTTTTTATAAAAAAAAAGCATGATACAAAAAAAATACAGTTGTTTGACACACTGTAGAGGGATTATCAGACTTCAATAAAACACAAAACGTTTCTTGAGTGGGAAACTTAACATGGAATTTTGGTAAGTACATACTTTATAGAATCTGAAAGCTGGGACAAATCATCAAACAATGGTACTCATGTTCAACACATTTAAACCTTGATGTCTTCCAATTTCTATTTTAATTGGTGGTCAGATATTCTAAATTTTGCCAGTGCTAATATTACAAATTTCCTTATTGATACAAAAGATAAGTATTTTTCTGGTTCTAATAAACTCTTAAATCTACAATATGTTCTTAATTTTGAAATATCTTGTGTACTGCATCTCCATTCTTTTAAAGCACATTCCTCCACTCATTGTACAAACAGTCTCTAAAAACTATCTTCAGACCCTACTTCTTGGCATATCCAAGCGACACTAAACCCATAACGATCAAGTAAATTTCTAACATATGTAGTCCACGTTGTAAGCACATTTTCATCAAAAATTTTTAATATCAAATAACTAGCTCAAACTGGTGTGTGGCAATTTTAAGCCAAAATTTTATGCACCTTTTGAAATAGAATACGCAAAGTGGAGGTCATCCACACTCTCCATGTTATTAGAATGTGAAGAAACACCTAGAAAGTAGTTGCAATACCGTATTTGTACATATGCAACATGTTTTGCAAGTTGATACTCCCAAGTCTCGCTACCATATGTTAGTATTGGATTTACCATTTTATCAAAGACCTCCATTGTGCACAATACAGAAAGGCAAACCAGCACATTTAATTGAGACCTCTTTTATAATAGAAACTGCTTTTTGTGGCTGAGATGCTAATGTCTCCAAGGCTGGTGTCCAAACTAGTCTGTCAGAGAACAAAATTCCTAAATACTTGCATAGTAAGGTGTGGTTTGCAATTTTTCTCCTTTATAGTACAGTGGTACCTGCTCGAAAGACCACCTCTTGTGAAAGACCGCACTAGTTTTTAAGACCGCCATTTCAAGACAATGGCCTTTAATTTCTTTGTAAGCTTACCTGCAGTGAAAGACCACCTGCCATATGTGAACACTTTTGTCTGGCTTTAAGGGTGGTCTTAAATAGCAGGTACCACTGTACCATTTTTCATTTCGCTTGAGGGTACCACCGTTATTAAGCACCATGACTTTGGTCTTATCTAGATTAACATTTAATCCCCAATTACTTGAGAATTCTTTCAAAGTATCAATTAAATTTTGTAAACGACCAACAGTATCAGCAAATTCAGCTATATTGTCTGCATACAATAAAATACATAGGTGCGGAAATGACTCATCCATATATACGTGTGTGTGTGTGTATATATATATATATATATATATATATATATATATAACCTCGGCAACCGTGCCTTTCTTTTTCTTTTATTAGTTCATTTAACATGTTTAGATAAATAATGAACCAAAATGGACTCAAGATGCAACCTTGTCGCATGCCAGGAAAACACTTAAAGAAGTCTGTGAGCGCATTATCTGTAAGGACGCATGACTGTAATTTACCACACATAGATTTAGTGATTTTGAGCATTCTTCCGTGTCTTTTCTCACTTATCACTGCTTATGAGCCGATACCAAAGTAATGGGTGCAAAACTTAGTCAAACGCTTTGGAAAAGTCGACAAAGAGACAATAGAAACCCCCTTTCGATTTTGACAAATACTTTTGTACAGATGCATTAAAAGTGAAAAATGTGATGTACTGTCGACAGTCCTTTGATAACTAGGTTGCAGTTCATACATTTTCTCATTTTCAGATTTGACATAAAGGGGAATAAATTGCTGTATTTGTGTCATGTACACACAAGTGAGTGACTGTAAAGACAAAGTTTTGTAAATACAAGTACATGTACTGAATACAGACACATGATTTCCAATTCGATGGAGCTACTGCATATACATCGAGACCATACAGACACTCTGCTGAATACATCTAATAATTATAGCATGAACTTTGTGTGTAAAATTATGTTCCCCCCCCCCCCGCCCCGAGAGAGAGAGAGAGGGAGAGAGAGAGAGAGAGAGAGAGAGAGAGAGGGAGGGAGGGAGGGAGGGAGGGAGGGAGAGAGAGAGAGAGAGAGAGAGAGAGAGAGAGAGAGAGAGAGAGAGAGAGAGAGAGAGAGAGAGAGAGAGAGAGAGAGAGAGAGAGAGAGAGAGAGAGAGCACATGTATTCATGCCCAGGTGTAAGCGACTGTAAAACAGATGATTTCACGCTGGAGTTACTACATTTAGATGTGGGCTATACAGACCCTTGTAGCCTCCTTGCTTTTTTATGTACATATCAGGGCAATAATTTGTTTATTTACATGCTATTGTCAATGTTGGTTTTAGTGTAAATAGGTCAAAAAGTAGAAGGATGAATGCGGATTACCACTGCAGATGTATCTGCCATATGACTGCCTCAACTTTTCTTATCTGTTGGATCATTAACTGCTAAACAGCTTTTACATTTCATACTTTTGGCTGCATAAAAAACTGTTCTGTCATATCAGCACTGCATCGTTTATGTCTGTATGTTACAATGGGTCATTAAACTGACAAAATAAATTTGTAGATGTATCATCTATCAGCTCCTCTTGGAATTCTGCAGACTTTGTAGAGTCCCACTGGAATTTTTGTCGTTCAAGGAGGTTTGTATAGATCTGTAAAAATTAACTTATAAGGCCAGCCTTAAAAATATTTCTGTTTCGTATAACAGGGCCTTGAAAAATTTGATGAGGCAGGGAGGATTTTTTTTTTTTTTTTTTTTTTTTTAACTTCACATACCTACCACGTATTACTGCAATATGGGCATCATGCTAGTACGAGGACTGATAGACTTAGTATTGATACAAGATAAACAAGATTCCAGGTTGAAAATTTTTTATGAAATCTGTATCAAAGCAAAGGACTCTTCCACAGATGAGGTTGTAGTGGGACAATACATGCTTCAGGCTGGTTTGCTGGCGCTGAGACAGAGTAGCCCTACTTTAAATACACCTCGGCTTGGCTTGCATTGGGGTGGGTCTTAAGCTATTTTAAACATGTAAATGTACAGGGCTTCAAGAAACAAAGGATTAGCGTAATAATAAAGTTGCCCTTTTTGTAAAATATCACAAAAGAAAGAGTAAGATATCAAATACAAATGTGTAGTTTTGATTTTCACTTGACAACAGCAGGGGAGGGGAGGGGTGTATGATGAGGGTTCAGAGTAAATATTAAAAGTCATGAACACACCTGTTTTGTGTGTATGTGCAGGGACGTGGATTAAGAGTTTTACTGCTCCATGGTCAAGTCAGATTTAATCTCGGGCAAGTTAAAATTAATAGGTACTTGTTCGGTCGGGCAACCAACTTTTTTTTCGCTGGGAACTCTATTGCTGAAATTTAAATGACAGTTACATGTTGCAGTTGTTTGCAAGGCTTGCTACGGGGGGGGGGGGGAGGGGCAAGGGGCGGGAGAAGGGTCTAATCACTTAAAAAATCAGAGCTTTCGCAGCACATGCGTGGGGCGCCGATGGGTGATAATAATCGCTAATTGATAAACATTCTAAGTTTAAACAATTACTTGGTCTGCAGTTGTATTCATCAGAACTTTATCTCTGTCAACACAAGCAGACATTTTCACTGTCGTACACAACATACGATTACGTTACGATAGCAAAGGTACCGGCAGTAATTATTGGTTTGCTGAGCGGGTCACACAACTCGCCGTCAGTGTGATCTGCCCCAACGATGTCAAAGACAAAGCAGCGTCAAATTACAATAAAATTTGCATGGCGAATTCATCTGCAAATTAACATCAAATGCCATTTATCGGTGGGTTCTAACAGTGTTGGAAAAAATAGGTGCCTTGAGATGACTTCCCAGGCAAAAACAGCACACAACTTCAAGTCACACGCTAGTGGCAGCGTGGAGTGGATCTGCGGTGAACTGACCCAGTCTCACGGACTGATTTGGGACACATTCGGCTGTTCCCGCTATCCCCTACCTTTGCGTATTTGCCTATAACTCCAAATAATTGGTGCAATTAACACTGGAATCTTTATTTTCGCATGCTGTAATATAAACAAAGTTTCCGGTTTGTGTGTTCCCTCCGTAAATTACGACAGATTCACACATGTTCACTGAGCGGAAGCCATGATGAAAACACTGTAACACGAGCCGTGATTGGCTCATTTTTGCATGTGACTCAATTGACCAATCGGGTGATGTGTTGTGCGTCAGACCACATGGCTGGAGCAGTTGTTTGTGTACAGTTGCAGGAAAGATGTCGACGGTGTGCACACTCGATTTCTGATTTGAAATATTAAAATTTCCATTTGAATTTGATTTAGGAACACCTTTTATTGTAAGGAACTTGCCAATACTGTATACGCAAATTTACTACGATGTACCGATAGCATTCATGGTAGGTACGCAAATGATATGCGTTTGCAGAACTCTGAACTGCCACACGGGGTGTGCGAATAGCAATAAATCAAGCCTGAAAAAAAATTTTTTTTTGCACTGTTGAAAAATTTTTTCCAACCGCAACGTTTTGCGCACATCGGGCGTGTTATACGAAACAGAAATATTTTTAAGGCTGGCCTAAGTAGAGATACAGCACAAAAAGTGGCATATGATCTGAAAATTCATTGTCTTTTAGTACTTGAAAATCCGGCGTTTTCTGAAATAGGTCAGAAAATTTTTTTTTTACATAAACAATAACACTGCATCCCCTAGTGTGTGACAGGTAAAATATCCTATCATATCTTTACCAGTGCCTGTTGATTACCATGCAAGTCAATGGGCATTCTAATTAATGGTAATTCACATTTTGGACTTCTCTGAAAAAAATGTCAGTCATATTGACTTCCAACTTGGTGGGTGCCTTGGGTTGGTCTGTACCAATTTTGTTCCAATGGTCATGCTCCAGTGATTTTTGGATTTTTCAAGGATTTTTTTTTTGGGGGGGGAGGATCTTGAAAAAAAGTTTTATTAGGAAAGTTAAACATGTGAATTTCTTGTTATGGTTATAACTTAAATAATTTTGGCCGGATTTGTGTCAAACATGGTTGGGATGTACCTTTGATAAGTGTCTGCGTATTTTGTTTCCTGAGTTCACAGAACCACAAGTGTGATGAATCTATAGGTCAGCTTAGCATGGGCTATTCACACAGTCCTCTTGTTTAAGGTCATTAAGCACTTAAGACAAGGGCATTTCATTCAGTATTTTGATCAAGAATAAGGGGAATGATGCCAAACAAACCATAAATGTGTATCATGTGGAAGTTTAATAATATTGTATAATATGGCTAAGCTTGGTTAAATTTTCCATTTTGTGGATTGAATGCGCTTCAGAAAATGATTTTTAGGTGACAGTGGTCAGCAGAGCATCAGGTCCATTGGCCTCTTGTTTAAACCATGAATTGGAAACAGGATTTTTTTTAAGGCCTTGTGAATGTCCACAATGATATAAGTAGTGAGTGTGTTGTCTGCAAAGGAGAAGAAGAGTGTGGAGCGCTAAGAGGTAACCAATGGATGGTGGACTCCTTGATGGGTGATAGGGGCCCTGTCATCACTCTGGTTTGGCATCTAAATTCAAGAAATAGGTGATTTTGGACTGGAAGGGGGGGGATAGGGGTAAATTTTATTCCAATAAATAATAGGAGACATTCATATTTAACTGCAATCCTGCTCACTTCCTGTGTTGCCGGGGCAACAGACTGATGCGTCCACCATGATCAGGGCAGATTTGTATTATATACTACATAAACATCCATAAATAACACATTTTCAACCAAAAGAGAGCCCATATCTAATCATTTTAGGCATCCTTTATGTTTCAAATATATGTTAATACATTTTCTTATGATTATTGTTTGTTTGTGTTGTTCATTTTGTTGAGAAAGTACTTTTGACCATGCTAAATACATGGATCTGCCCTGATGCAGGTGGCTCCCTCTTTTGCTCAACAGGTGCTAGAGTGGGACCACATTTAAATATGAATACATCCTATTGGAGTTTTGGTATTGTTTTCATCGTGCATGGTCCCTAAATGTTTCAATTTGTGAAAAGTTAGATGATTTTGTTGAAGAAATGCACATGTATGATATTTAATGTTGATGGAAGTGACTGATTCACTTCCAGCAAGCATGTTCTATGTACAGCTGTATTGACACAAGTGTTTCAGTACATCTCTACACCAGCTTTTTAGTGATTTTAATTTTCAAACAACTTTTGTTTTTCATATAATATTCCTTGCACACTTTTGGATTGCTAATTTCATGTGACAAATTATATTTTGCAGGTATCAAAGATGGACAGTGATGATGATGTTGAGATAATAGAAGACGTAGAACCCATTGTCATTGAACCCAAGTCTGTGTTTCCATATGTGCCATACGAAGACGAAAATGAAGTTAACTTTGGACATGATCATCAAGAGAATCCAGCACAGGTGGGAGCATCCCATTTATGGCAGGGTTCCATGCCAGCTGCCATGCAAGAACACAATGTGCTTCCCAGTGAGACTCGTATGCACCCAGATCATGGAACCTCCCAAATACCCCCTGCTCCCCAGGCTACTGAACAATGGAGGTCGTCGGTACCATCGCATAACCAGAGATACAGCATTCCAAATCAAACACAAGTAAACAGAAACAGTTCCCATGTTCAGAAAGAACGTTCTGGTCACACATCAGTGGCCCAGTGGTACTTCCTCAATAAAGACTTCAGAGCAGTGAGCATAATTTTGCGACAAATGGGCAACACATACTCTTGTTCTTACTGTACAAATGGTCCTCAAAGTGTTTGGAACACTGCAGCAGATTTCAGGGATCATGTTTCAGATCATGTGCAAGGTCTAAAGGCTGTAATACACAGATGTCCCCTGTGTAACTATACCAACAATCTCACTGGAGTGGTTAAGACTCACATGAGGAAGGAACACAGAAACTTGACATTTCTGATTGAAAGGTTACAGGATATTCCTGTGGAAACACAAGTTGTGAACATTGTCATGGAACGTCTTGATGCAGGGTTCAGGGTGCAAGTTGACCTTGGACAGATAGTTCAAGAAGCACTGGAGGGACAGAATCAGAGAGTAAAGAGAATGTTAGAAAGTTTGTGCAATTGGGTGAGACGTAGTGCTCATGGGACATCAAGAGGGAGCAGATCTGACCGTGGAGGGAACATAGCAAGTCAAAACCAGATTCATCCACCTGGGATCCCGAATTCAAGATTTCAGCAGAGTCAAATGCCTGCAACTGCTACTAGCTCTCAAAGACCATCCATAGCTGCATACATGCACCCAAGTATGGTAACCTCGCACCACTCACAAACAGAGACATCTGATGTTGGAACTTTGTACCCAAACATGCAAATCCCACAGCATGGTGTCAATTTACAACAGCCAGCAGTACCCTACCCCACCAGGGGCAGTCAGACTGCACCTAACTTTGGTTATATTAATTTACCCCACAATACCAATCTTGCCCAGACTGCATCCCATATGGTTCCAGCGGAGCCGCGGATACTCTCAGCTCATCACCACCACCAGCACCAGGCACAACGGTCTCATGGACCAAGGCAAAACCAATGCATGGCACCAAGCTGGCATATGCCTGTGGATCAACTAGCTCAAACCACTGCCACGCACCATGTCCACGGGAATACGGGTACAGCAGGAAATGTAATGTTCCAAGCACAGCCCAGAGTGCCCACTGTAGAAGGCACAGATTCCAGTAGAGTTTGGAGTTCAGCAGAAAAGGACCCCAGCAGCAAAGGGAATGTACCCCAAGCACAACCGAGAGGGTCAACTTTGGAAGATACAAATGGCAGCAGAAATGGGAGTGTTGTTTCTCAAGTGCAACAGACAATACCAACCCTAGGCAGTACATACTCCAGCATCATTGAGAGGGTTTTATGTCAACCTGGAAGACCAACTTCAGGAGATACAAATTGTAGCAGAAATGGGAATGTTCTATCCCAATCCACTCAAGAAAATGCAAATTATAGCAGGATGGAGAGGACAGTAGAAACTGATACCAGAAAAATTGACAGTGTTGTATCCCAAGCACATTCTAGATTACCAGTTCAAGGAGATGCAAATTTTAGAAGAATTGGGAGTTCAGTGGAAACAAATTCAAGTGGAACTGAGAGTGTTCTCTCTGCAATACATTCTAGGTTACTAACTTCAGGAGATGCAAATTCTGGTAGTGTTGGGACTTCAATGAAAATGTGTGAACAGACAGTCATGAATGCAGACCAGTTCTCATTGGTCAATCAAAAACAAATATACCCAGGTGATAAGGATGAAAAATGTGATAAGAGCCCTTCATTTAAATCATCCAAGCATTCGGTATTAGCACAGGGTAGTGTGGGCACAACTGCCGATACTCCTATAATTATAGAGGACTGTGCATCTCCAGAGATTGACATCCCCGAGTCTCCACAGAAAACGTCAGAATCAAATACAAAATATCCAGCAGAAGGCGTACATTTGGATAGCAAGGACACACCTGAGGGTGAACAGATGAATGCTAAAAAAACACAGGAAGTGAGGCAGTTTGATACAAGTACCATAGGTGACATATTAGCTATGCCCATTGATCTCACTATGACAGATTCAGAAACTCAATCTGAGACTCCTGACGCTCAAACTTCAGATTACGTAAGTCAAGAAGAGTCACCTGCATGGGCTCAACTGAAGGAAAATATGACACCTGTAGGAACAGCTCTGTCCTCTGCAGAAATATCAGAGCAAAAGGAGGACCATCCAAAAGGGCTAGTTGAAAATGAGAACACAGAACTTGTTTGTGATACCACCAAAAAATCAGAAATTGTTGTCGAGTCTGAGTCCACACAAGGGCCACAAAATGCTGATGACAAATCAAAAGAATCAGAAGTTGCTGCTAAATCTGATGAAACAACAGGATCAGAAACTGCAGGTGATAAATCGAAAGAAGCAGAAATTGTTGCCAAATCTGATACAAAAAGACCAGAAATTGAAGATGACAAATCAAAAGAAACAGAATTCTGTGCCACATCTGACAAGACAAAAGTATCAGAAATTGAATGTGACAAGGTAAATGAAGTAGAAAATGTTACTGAATCTGATGAAACAAAAGGATCTGAAGTTGTTTGTGATTCTGGCAGTGTGGAGGAAGCCACAGGTGTTGAGGATTCCTCAGAAGGAAAGAAATCAGAAATTTCAGCTTGCTCAGATACAGAGAGGCCCTCCGTGTCAGTGGGGGAATCCACAGGCAAGACCATCTCTGTGGGAAAGTGTTCTTTTGTAGCAGGTTTTTATACCTGCTTTTGTAATTACAAAACTCAACATGACAAGAGTTTCAGGAGACACCTGTTCAAGCACATTCACAAAAAGACTAAAGGCAAATGTGAACACTGTCCTGATGTCCCATTCAACAAATTTGCATATTGCCCAGTGTTGGACCAATGGATGTCACTTGTCAATAATCTGAAGGTTAAAGCAGAACAAGGTGAGCTTACTATGCTGAAATCTAGGAGGAATTCTACAGCAGACAAAGTGAAGGACAGAAGGATGAGCTCAGAGAGGAAGTGGGTGCAAGATGTTGTGACAACAGAGAGTGATGGGGTCGATGAAGAAGCAGCAGAACTTCTTTGCATACAAGATGAGAAAAGCACAACAGAGAATACAAAGACACAGACCACATCAGCACATGCACCACCTGGGGAGAAAGGCGGGAATGAGAATACCTCAATGAACTTAGTCATAACATCTGTCGTTGGCAGTTATACCTCAAGCAATAAAACCTCTGTTACTGAGAATAGTAACACAGTGGATGGAAATAAAACTCCTGTTGCTGGCAACAGTAATAAGAGTCCAGAATTAATCTCTTGTTTCACATGCTCCTTTCGATCTTTCAGCCAAAAAATAATGGATGTACATGATAAATGCCACCAGTCTATACAAAATAGAAACCATAACTTCTTGTGTAAATTGTGTCCCTTCTCTGCAAATTATTTGGAGGAGTTTAAAGAGCATTTATACTATCATCCAGGTGTCCATAAGTTGACTGTATGGCAATGCATCTACTGCTCCATGTGCACAGCAGATCGTGCACGCATTGTCGCTGACCATGTGGAGTCTGAGCATCGACGTAGGGCTTCCGAAATGGAATGCAACAATAAAAATATTACAGGGTACAGCGTGGAGCAACTACTGGCACAATTCCACACTGAAGAAGAGGGTCATGCTGAACGTGCAGCAACATGTGATGATGTGTTAAAAGGTCAGCCAGGGAGCTCTTTTCAAGTGCCACAGAGTACACTGCAGGGACAAAATGAGACAATCACGGAAGAACTTGCTCCAGAACGAGCATCTGTAGTTCAGAAAAGTTGTGCCATTGAAGCAGAAAATTCTAGTGAAGAAGACAAACAGCAGAAAATAAAACATTTTTATAGCAAAGGAGGAGAGTCTCCTAAGGATATTGGACTTGAAATACAGTCAATACAGCCCAGAGAGGACCTCAAGAAGTCTGAAAGAACATACAAGTTGTTAACCAAGACCAAATTTGAGTGCCTGTACTGTTGTCAACCATTTGCCATGATGCCAGCATTCATTGACCATCTCAAGGAGCATGTTTTTGAAGATGAACAGAGAGTGGCCTTGTACCGATGTGGAAAGTGTCACCTGTATTCAACATCGCAGACATATGTCAAAACTCACCAGCAAGTGGACAAGGAGTGTGCTACTTCAGATGTGGTAGATGGCTTCATTGAGCTGAGAAAGAACTCGGCCAGAGTTCGTATGAACCCAGGTTCTCTTCACAGGGTAAAGAATTCCCCACGGAAGTTGCAGAAACAATCTGTAGCTAAAATGGATAATTCAAGACCCAAAACGAACCATTCAGAAAGACCTGCTGTTGAAAGTGACTTGCAAGGAGATGAGACACCCCCACTTCTGGATATAACCGGAGAGGAGGTGGTTGCCATTAATTCCAGGGAACTTGATGAGTTGCAAGACAAAACAACAAACAATCAAACAGTAGGCGTAAACATAGGGGAAAGTGAAGAGCAGACAAAAACAGCAAACGAACAAACAGTACGTGGAAACTTGGGGGAGAGTGAACGGCAGAACCCATCAGAAAAACCGTTAAAAACCTCCACAGAGAATCAAGGAGAAACAGATTCTGAATCAGATTCAAAACCAGTTCAAAATCCAACAAAAACTGATTCAAAACCTTCAGTTGAAAAGCTGTGGATGGCCGGAAAGAAAACAAGTATATTTGAGAAGTTCTCAGAAGTATTGAAGAAGGAAGTTGCAAAGAGAAAGATGGGCACAGACACATCAAGCAATGAAGGCAGTCGAAGCAACAGTCCCGTAAGGGCCCTAAACATGGATAGGAAAGAGAATTCCAGGGACCTAATGGTCAACAGCAGAGGTGCCGAAGTTGTGCCAGTGTTAAGCTTGTTTGGAACACAGACTGAAGTTTTACCCTGCAGTGTACCCCAAGCAGGGCCACAGAAGTTTCATTCTTCCACTCTTCAGGCTGGAAAACCCCAAACAGAAAATTCTGGGTCCCCAGGGGGAGCGTTTGACTTGGAGCCTGTGTCTCTGCCACCCGGTTCGGATATGTATCCACAGACCCAAGAGGATGATGATAACAATGAACTGTCTTGTGAGTTTCCATGTGATAGCTGTGACTTTACCTCAACTGACCTGGACCAGTTCACCCTCCATATACAGTCTCACTGGGAGGGTACAGACCACGCAACTGCATCCAGAACCAGTTCTCCCCAAGATTCTGAACATGTGGAGTTTGGGATGGCAGAAGCAGGGGTAGAATCACCTGCTGACCACATGCAGGTGTGTAGGTCTAGCATACTATTCTATATGCAAACAAAGTAACAAATAGCCTCTCACAGTTTTGATATATGGCAAAAGGACTGGACATGCATGAATAGTATTTACCATTTCCCCCCTTGAATTAAGACCAAGTCAACAGCTTTCCTCGGCATGGGTTGGGCGCTAAGTGCCCAACCCATGCCAAGAAGAGCTGAACTGGGGCATGTTATCTGGATAGGTTTGGTGTACAATTCGCAGTCAAATTGTTTTAATTGCAGTTAAAATTAGTTGAAAACACTGAAGCAGACCACATTTGACCACCAGCGGGTTTTTACCAGTTTAAGGGGAAAAGGGTTATACAAGTTGTAAGTGCAGGAGATATTCATTGAATGCTTGTGTACTTCCGGTCCGTTTTGTCCATGTGGCTGGAGAACAACACCCTTGTGATATCCTGTAAATATTGAGATGCTTTGTGTTCAGGCCTCCAGTAAATTTTATTTTCTCTCAGCTATTAACTGATAAGTCAGCTGAGGTTGTGTGGTGGTTAGGCATCCATTGTCTGTCCATTCGTCCATCTGGCGGCATGCACAATTGACATATTTGACTTCTCCTAAACCGTCAGCCATATATACTTCAAACTTGGTGGGAATGTACCTTGGACAGATCTCCACTTAGTCTTTCAAGTGGTCATGCTCCATTGACTTTTGTATTTTTAATGAATATTTTTCTTCATTCTTTGACAAACTCTTGAACAATCTTCACCAAAAGTGCTCTGCGAAATGCTTTGAAATTGCATAGGGATATTTCTGGGGAACCCTAGACCTTAATTAGTTCAACAGGTGGCACTGCAATTTGTTTCTATTTTTGTTAGGAGTTTTTGTGCGGTATGACTATTTTTGACTTCTTTTCCAATACAGTCACTCAGATTGCTCTTAAGTTTGGTGGAAATGTAGCTTGTGGGAGGGTTAAATAAAACTAATCGCTAGGTGGTGATACTCCCCAATTTTTAACAGATTTTTCATTTTGGATACCTGTTGGTTTAAACAAGCATTGCTATTGATTACTATACATGTAAGTCAGTGGATATTGCAATAGACAGGGCCAGAACTTCGTAAAATTTTGCAAGAATCTATTTGGATTTTTGTCAATTAATTTTCTTTTTAAAGAAAGACAAGTTTTGGAGAATCTTTATGCCAATGGATTCTCGGATTCTCAACGAAATTCTAGCCCTGATAGAAATTTGCATTTTTCAACTTCTCCAAAATTGTTGACCAGATTCACCTCAGATTTGGTAGGAATATATCTTGGGTAGGTCACTACCAAGTTTGTTCAAATGGTCTCACAACAAAGAAATCTGCATTTGTTATAATTTTTTTTTTCTTTTTTCAAAATCTTCAAAAATGAAGGTGTGTGTGGGGGGGGGATTGTATTATGTAGGGTACTCTTTGAAACTATTTCACCTGGACTTGTGAAATGTATTTATTTATTTAACCATTCATTTGTCAGTTTATTCATAAATTTAATTTTCATTTTATTTTCACCTTACCTGACCATACCTTTTACTTTGACTTTACTTGTAGTTTTTATTACTATGCTATAAGGGTCAAGTGTTGAGAAAAATATGTATTACTTGATCCTACTGTATATAATATTTCTTTACATTATAGACACATTTTAAACCTTTTCTGAAGGACAGGGGCAATATAATGTTACAGGTGTACACAATTTTTCCCTCCAAAAGGCAGTCAGCAGAGCACAGGACCACCATGGTCCTCTTGTTTGAGTCCCCTTTTTGTTTACTTCATGCAGCAAGATAGCAGGGTAGCCTCTCTGTTCCTAGTAGTTTAAATTTTGGTAGCATTCCTCTTGTTGATTATTCAATTGCCTTCAAAGGTGGTCAAAATATATATGCTTCTAGGTCAAACCTTGGCTGGGATAGTTCATGGGTGACCTTGACCTCAAGATCAAGGTCAAAAGGGTTAACAACTAAATTATAGTTTTATACAAGTCTCAAAAAAATCTTCAGGTTTAGCACAAATGTGTTTTACCCTCAAAAGTTGGCTGGTGGGGCCCCCAATTTTACAGTGTTTAGGGTGGGCTGACCTGTAGTGAAGATACATATGTGGGCTTGACATAAAGGGTGATGCATGCTTTATGTTGTGAGCTTAACTTCACTGTGTTGTCCAGGAAGTTGACAAGAGTTAAAATGTGTAATATAGGGCCCGGCATCGTAGATGCGGGAGCCCTTGTAGTACTCAACCAGTCCGTCTGTCCGTCCATTAGTTTTTCTTTTCCAGACAATAACTTTCCACTTTATTATTCAGTTGCCTTCAAAGGTGGTCAAAGTATGCATCTAGGTCAAATCTGGCTGGGATTTTTTTATGGGTGACTTTGACCTCAAGATCAAGGTCACAGGGCCTTGTAACGAAAATGGAGTTTTATGCAGTATCTCCAGAACATATTGATGCAAGTTCAAACTTGGTCACAATATGTACTCATATAGGTCTTTGCCATGTTTGCTACATAATGCTTTTCATGACCTTGAGGTCAATGTCACAGGAGCATAGCAATATAAATGTGTTTCTGAGCTATATCTCGAGCAGTATTTAATAGAAGTTCATGATATTTGGACATTTTATGTATGTAGACAAGAGTTCACTTTTGACTTGTCACCAGTGATCCTCAGGTCAAAGGTCAAGGTCACCAGGCTGTCTGAAAAATGTGTTCCATGCAGTTTATTGAAGGATTTGAGAGAAATCCATCATATTTGATTAAAGCATGGATCAAAGTAAGACTTTAGTGAGAAACACTTATGGGTGACCTTGAGGTCAAAGGTCAAGGTCATGAGGGCACTACAAAGAAAACTGGTTTTTGTGCAATATCTTCTAAAGTGTGCAATAGAAATCCATCATACTTGACCACTTTATATATCCAGTTAAAACTTTAAGTTTGATCGTTCAAGGGTGACCTTGAGGTCAGAGGTCAAGGTCATGACACCATTTGATATGACTATAAAAATGTGATGCTTGTGGGGGCCTTGATGACCTAGTCATTGTCCTAGTGAACTCTAGTCTTGTAGATTGGCACTCTATATGTCCAAATACAGAAGATGTCATCAATGAATCTCCATCAGGCTTGGGGTTGGCGTGAGAACTTGAGTGGAATGTTGTCTTCAAGGTTAAGCCATAAAAAGGTTGCCACATGAAGGTGCTACCTTTGCTCCCATGGCTGTACCGCTTGTTTGCTATGTCGATATATCTGAATAAAAAAAAAAATCCCAATAATGTAATAAAAGTTCCCATGT
The DNA here is from genome assembly GCA_964020975.1 of Hermodice carunculata. NCBI lineage: Eukaryota > Metazoa > Annelida > Polychaeta > Eunicida > Amphinomidae > Hermodice > Hermodice carunculata. The sequence continues at coordinate 89,593,401 of OZ026620.1, read as the reverse complement.
GAATGGTCCTGTGTTCAATAGTGTGTGTGTAAAATGTGTTGTCCAGGTCCAGGGCTTTTTGTTAAAGAGGTTTATGCAGACAGTTTGTATATGCAAGCCACACAGCCAAGTGCATGGAATGGTGATCAGGAATATGGGAAATAGAAATACCACATGTGGTATTCCTATTAAGTGTCCAGGATGCTTAGGAAATTTTGAGACAGTGAGATTGCAATTTAGGCCCATGTTTTTAATATTACCATGAAACCTGCCATGGTAGACTGCCCCTATAAGTGACCATTTATAGTCTGTCCAGACATGTGGTTTCTCATAGAAGGTACAAATAACATTTAAAGTACAAAGTATTTTGAAAAGTGGTCCTCAAGGCAGATGGTTTCTCATTGGAGTGGTCTCCCAAGAGAGCAGGGCCAGAATTTCACAAAATGTTGCGAGAATGTATTTGGATTTTTGTCAATAATTTTCTTTGGAAACAAAGACAAGTTGAGAATCTTCACGAGAATAGATTCTGTGATTCTCGCCAAAATTCTGGCCCTGGAGAGGCACCATTGTGATAAGAATATATTGCATACTTGATAGTCAAAATTTTTGACATTTACATTGTGTTTGCCTGGAGGGGGGAGGGGCATGAGAAAGGGACAAACTATAGATATTCTCGATGTTTCAGGAAACACAGGATGGAGGAGGCTCGCACATAACAGGTGGGAGGGACAGTCAGGGAACACCAAAACCTGTGCAAAGTGAAGTTACAGGTGAGTCAGCTGGTCAAATGTGTGTAAGTGTCATTCATGAAGGTGAAAGTACTTTATGGGGTGAAAATATGCAATACAGTGGTCCCCCCTCTTATAAAGCCCCTCTCACCAGAGGCCACACCTCTTGAAAGGCCAGCATTCTTGTGCAGAAAGTGTGCTATTTCCATTATGTTCTCCCCCCCCCCCCCCTCATAAGGCCATTTTTGGCTGCATTTGGGGTGGCCTTATAAGGGGGGGGAAGACTGTACATATGTGCCTATTTCTTTCAGAATAAGTTTCTGCAAGATACTGTTTTTTAAACAGTGATAATTTTACTGCATACAAAAAAAAATCCCCACTTTGAGAATGTTTATATGAATCAATGATCAATGCCCAGAGGACAGTGACTGTAGTACATGATAACAGTTTAAACATATTTAATTCACCTGGCTTGCCTAATAGCACAAAGTCATGAAATGGGTGGAAAATCCCCATCAAAATGATATTTGATTGTCACACTTGATTCAGATTGCCAAAGTTGGCACAACCCGCCCCCACCCCAAAAAAAAAATTAGATAAACGCTATAAAAGTTATCATAGATTTTTTTTTTTAAGAAACAAGTGCTGCATTATTGTAACTGTAGGGTGGTTGGGAATTGTACAGTATTAAAGAAGATACAGCTCCAATCAACTTTCTTCTTGGTCTTTTTATGTCAACACCAGAAATTTTTAAAAGTCTAGCATTTTGAACATCCCATGTCAGTACACGCTTCTATTGGAAACTGTGTAGTGGCCTATGGCAAGATTGTGCCGGATACACTGAGTTATCAAATCTGGGCAAGTGACAGGGTTGTGGTGAAATGTGGCTTGGCACAGGGATGCTTTTTCTGCACAGTATTAAAGCTTGTGTTTCTTGATATTGCAGAACAAGAGAAGACAAAGGCTCAGCAAGATCTAGATCTTCTGAGGAGAGAGTTGGGTTACAAGACTCCCCCTCCAGTTGAAGATGGAAACATTATCACTACAGATTTCGCAGCACAGACAAGCTTTTCTGATGACATATCTATCACTGATGAGGATGAAGAGTTTGACCAGGAGGAGAGTCATATTTCAGATACTAGTGCAAAGGGACAGGGTCCTGGGGAGCATGGTGCGAAAGAAACATCGCCAACAGCCACGTCAATGGATTCTGGGCAGAACTCTACCATTACTGCCAGTCAAAAGCCAAAAAGTGAAGAGGGAGTTACAGATAGTATGGAGTCTCACACTCAGGAGTGGAAAACAGACAAAGACAGCCAAAACTTGCCATCTCCTATAAACCATTCTTCACCCCAGCGTCCAGAATGGACTGGTACAGAGCCAGGGAACAGACCCCACCCTGGTCCTGCTGGCATTGCTGGTGAATGCAGAAGTCCTGAGGCAGCTTTCACATGTGATCTTTGTGAATTTGCTACCCCTGATTTGGAACAGTTCGTTGCTCATGTGCAATCTCACTCTGATGATGTTACAAACAATAATGATGAACCTGATCGATACCAATCAGAGGAAGGGCAAGAAGACCAGACACATCATGTTAGGGTCAGTCAGCAAGTGCATCGCCAATCAGGGGATTGTTCCAGTCAGGCACAGGCCCAATCAGAGGACTGTTCCAGTCAGGCACAGGCCCAATCGGAGGACCATTCCAGTCAGGCACAGGCCCAATCAAAGGATCCCTCCAGTGACGTGCATGGCCAATCCATGAATCCATCTAGTCCGGCACAGACTTCATCAGAAGACCCTGCCAGCCAGGTACAGTTTCAATCAAAGGAGTCCTCAAGGCAGACACATGCCCAATCCAAAGAGCCTTCTAGTGAGGCATTGGCCCAGTCAGAGAACCCTCCCTGCCAGACACAGGTAAAAACAGATTCTTCAAGGCAGACATCAATCCAGTCAAAGGAACCCTCTAGTCAGGAACTCAATCAGCCAGGGGAATATGTAAGGCAGCAAGTGTCCCACTCACATAGTGACAGTGCAGTCCACTCTGATGGTTGTCCTGGCAAGATGTTGGCCAGCCCCAAGTCCTACTCAAACCTTGCAGTGGCTGACTCAAAAATGGATAGAAACCAGGAGACCTCTCAGCCTGAGGATTTAAATTATTCCCAGTCCAATGTGGATAAGAAAACAAGCTGTTCTGATGTTCAGCATGAAGACCCAACTCCAAATGTTCAGGAAGCCTCTTCAGGACGTGCCTCTTTTACATTCAAATGTTATATGTGTGGCTATGGTACAGAAGACATGGCTGTTTTTGCTGCCCATGTTGGGTCACACAACGAGGACATTTCCCAAACTGAAAAACCCAGACATGTTGAACCATGCGATCAGATCAGCTCAAGTGGAACACAACCAACAGGTTCAGGCTTGCCATCCAAAGAACCGCAAAGTCAGCCATCTTGTGAGGCATTGGCTGTGGATGGCAAGTTACCATTAAAAGAATCAAGTGAGCCATCCTGTGAGGACTCCTCAGACAAATTGCAGTCAGATTCCAAATGTCCTGAAATGCTAGATATGACCTTAAATGACCCAGTGCCACCTGAACAATCTTCTGGTGAAGATCAAAGTGAAGAGGATCCTCAAAGTGCATTTGGGTGCGACTTTTGTGACTTCAAAACAGATGACATTGAGTATTTTACAAAGCATGTGGAGTCTCACAGTCAGAGTGAAGTTGATGGCCATTCACACTTAGACCAACCGGATGATGACCAAGTACTAAATTGCACTGAGCCACAAAGCCTCATGGAGTCTCAAAGTGTAGATTTGCAGAGCACCAGAGACACTGAAGACCACAAATATAAGGATGCTGATGGTCCATATTTGTATGATAAATGTGATTTTCAAACTGTAAATCTGACACAGCTTGATTCACATGTTAAGTCACACTTAGAGGAAGGAGATACTGCAGAACAGTTGAGAGATTCAGAGGAGCGTAAAGGCAACGTTCATGATAATACTGAGATTGTGGAAGATGCCAAAGTGGATTTTCACAAGGAAACTGACGATATGAAAATAAATACTGAAATGTGTGAAAAGAACAGTCAGAATTTGGAAAAAAATACTGAGAAGTGTGACATAAAAATGGATCATCTTGAAAGTAATACAGAAGATCAGGACAAGAAAATAAAGAAGTTTGAAGTGGATACTGAAAATAGTCAGAATATTGTGGACTGCAGGCCTGGAAGGAAAACTGACAGCAGTACCCATCCTGCTGAGTCACAGGATTCTGAAGATCTCGAAAGCTGCAAAGTTTCAGAGGATTCCCAAGTGATCAATGTATCTGAGAATCTGTTCCAGTGTGACTTTTGTGTTTTTAAAACAGACAGTCTGGATCAATTTTCTGAGCATACAGAATTGCACATGAATAAAATTCAATCCCCACAACTGTCCATTCCTGAGGATTCAACTAATCCTGAGGTTCAAACCAGAAGGGGAACCGATAATCATCAAGTGGACAGGGTTTCTGACAAGATGTATAAATGTGACTTGTGTGTCTTCAAATCAGAGGATATAGAAGAATTCACCAAGCATGCATGTTCTCAGACAAATACTGCACCATGCCCACAAAAGCCAGCTGAGGATTCAACAGAGCCTGCTGAGTCCCAGAATTCTAAGTTTCAAAACAGCTCTTTTTCTGGGAGTCCAGAAGTGGATGATGTTTCTAATGATAAGTGTCAAAATGACATATGTATCTTCACAGCACATAATCTGAAACAATCTTCGGTGCATGCTGAATCACCATTGACTGACCTTCAATGTCCACAACAGTCAGATCAGGATTCATCCAAGCCTCAGTTGGAAAATTCTGAAATTCAAAACACAGAAGTTTCAGAGGATCATCAAGTGGACAATGTTTCTGAAGATATTTACCCATGTGACATTTGTGACTTTGAAACAAATGATCTTGAACAATTTTGTGGGCACATACAATTGCACAATGATAAATCACAAGGTCCACAATCATCCAGTCCTGAGCATTCAACTGGTCCAGAGATCCAAACCAGAAAAGTAATTGAGGGTACTCCAGTGGACAATGTTTCTGATAGGTTGTTTAAATGTGACACATGTGTCTTCAAAACAGAAGATGTGCACGAATTTAGTATGCATGCTTTGTCACACACAAATATCACTGCACACTCACAAAAGCCAGCTGAGAATTCAGCCAATCCTGATGAGTCCCAGAATTCTGCATTTCAAAATGGCACTTTTTCTGAAGATCCTCAAGTGGATGTCTCTGGTGATATAATTGAAAATGACATGTGCACAACAGTCAGTTTGGAACAGCTCTCTAGGGATGCAGAATCACATACAGCAGACCTTCAATGTCCACAACAGTCAGACCAGGATTCAGCCCAGCTGGTTCAGTTGGAAACCTCTAAAATTCAAGACAATCATCATCAAGTGGACAATGTATCTGAGGATCTTCATCAGTGTGACATTTGTGAATTTGAAAGCAATGATCTCCAACAATTTTCTGAGCACACAGAATTGCACAAAAAGCAACTTCAATGCCCACAACCATCTATTCCCGAGGATTCAGATGATCCAGAGATTCAAACTAAAAAAGGAACTTTGGATCCTGAAGTGAACAGTGTTTCTGACAAGCTGTTCAAGTGTGAAATGTGTGTCTTTAAAACAGAAGATATTGACGAATTTAGTAAACATGCTGAATTACACACAGATGCCACTCCACACTCACAAAAGCCAGCTGAGGATTCAGCCACTCCTGATGAGTCCCAGAATTCTACATTTCAAAACAGCACTTTTTCTGAAGATCCTCAAGTGGATGTTGTTTCTGATGATATAATTGAAAATGACATGTGCACCTACAAAACAGTCAGTTTGGAACATGTTTCTGGGGATGCAGAATCACATACGACAAATCTTCAATGTTCACAACAATCAGATCAGGATTCAGCCAATCCAGATCAGTCAGAAAATGATGAGATTCAAAAAACAAAAGTGTCCGAGGATCAAGTGGATGGTATATCTGAGGATCTTGATCAGTGTGAAATTTGTGTCTCTGAAGCAAATGATCTTGAACAATTTTCTGAGCACACAGAATTGCACAAAAATAAACCTGAACAACCACAACTGCCACCTCATGAGGATTCAGCTAGTTCAGAGATTAAAACCAGGAAGTTTACAGAAGATTCTCAGATGGAAAGTGTTTCTGATAAGATGTTTGGGGGCAACATGTTTGTCTTTAAAACAGACAATGTGGAACAATTTTCTAAGCATGCAGTATCACATATAACTGAACAGCAATGTCCACGACAGCCAGGGGAGCATTCAGCCAATCCAGTTGAGTCGCAGGATGCTGATATTCAGAACAGCACAGTTGCTGAGGAAGCTAATGTAGACAGCATTTCTGATTATCTGTTTCAGTGTGGTATGTGTTCATTCAAAACGAAAGATCATGAACAGTTCTCTAAACATGCAGAGTCACACGCTAAAGAACCCAAGGCTCTGCAACGGTCAGTCTGTGAGGGATCATCTAAACCTGTTGATTCACCAAACTTGGAAATTCAAAACAGTAAAGCTTGTGAGAATTCTCCAGTGGACAGTGCTTCTGACAAACCTTTTGAATGTGACATGTGCATCCTAAAAACAGAAGATGCAGAGGTATCCTCAAAGCATGCTGAGTCTCCTGTGAGTGAACCTCCATGCTTGCAGCAGCAAGATTCAGCCAGTCATATTGAGTTGCAAAATTCTGAGACTCCAAGCAGTACAATTTCTGATGATCCTAAAGTCAACTGTGTTTCAGATGGTCTGCTTAAATGTGACATTTGTGCCTTTAAAACAGGTGATCATGAAGAATTTACGTGGCATTTAGAGTCACATAAAAGAAGGTCATGTGACATTTCCTTATCTACAAAGGATGTTGAAGACGCAAGACCGTTAAAGGTTCCAGATCTCCCAAATCAGCCAGAATTTCAAAGTTTGACGGCTTTAAACAGAAGAGATACAAATGAGCAAAATGGAGATAGTGGCAGTTTACATAAGTGTCATGTGTGTGAATTTCAAACGATGGACCTTGAACAATTTTCCAACCATGTTCAGCTGCATGAGGAAATAGAGACAACTGAGACAAAAAATCAGCATGCAGAGAACTCCCAAAATGTTCTTCAGCTTGACTCAGAGGATGGTGACATCCCACATAAGATTGCCACAGCAGGTTCACTGGAATCCCATGACACACATGTTGAAAGTCGGCCAGGCATAAATAGTCCAGACAAGTCCCATGACACACATGTTGAGAGTCTGCCAGTCACAAAAAGTCCAGACAGGTCCCATGACACACGTGTTGAGAGTCTGCCAGTCACAAAAAGTCCAGACAGGTCCCATGACACACGTGTTGAGAGTCTGCCAGCTGTAAGTAGTCCAGAGAGGTCCCATGACACACATGTTGAGAGTCTGCCAGCCGTAAGTAGTCCAGAGAGGTCCCATGACATGCATGTTGAGAGTCTGCCAGCTGTAAGTAGTCCAGAGAGGTCCCAAGACATGCATGTTGAGAGTCTGCCAGCTATAAGTAGTCCAGAGAGGTCCCCTGACACGCATGTTGAGAGTCTGCCAGCCATAAGCTGTCCAGAGGAATCCCTTTGCATACAAGCAGAGAGCCCAATGTCCACAAGAGCTTTGTCTACTGAAGTGGAGCCTGTAGGAATGGCCACAGTCAGTCCAGGTGGTGCATCAAGTCCAGTGAGATCTCAAAGCACAACTGCAGCAAGTCTGCTGACTGCGTCCAGTTCAGTGGGTTCCCATGGTATACCTTCACAGAGTCCAATGACCACATGCACACAAATAGAGTCACAAGGCACATCTACGTGTACTTCACTGGCCACACTTGCAAAGAATGCCCAGAACATGCATCCTCCAGTTGGGTCTGAAGGCAATGTTGGGGAGACTCCAGTGGCCACATTAGAATCGGTTAGCTCTCAGAGGACACCCACCTGCAGTCCAGTGAGATCTGAAGACATACCTACATTGAGTCCAATAGGTTCCCAGAGTACACCACCCTTGAGTCCAGTGAGATCTGAAGGCATTCCAACCTTAAGCCCAGTGAGATCCCAAGGCACACCATGCATGAGTCCCGTGAGATCTGAAGGCACACCAAACATGAGTCCAGCGAGGTCTGACAGTACACCATACATGAGTCCAGTGAGGTCTGACAGCACACCAAACATGAGCCCAGTGAGGTCTGACAGCACACCAATCATGAGTCCAGTGAGGTCTGACAGCACACCAAATATGAGTCCAGTGAGATCTGAAGGTGCACCAAATATGAGTCCAGTAAGGTCTGATGGCGCACAAAATTTAAGGGGGTCCAATGCAACACCCACTAACAGTCCTGAAGAGGCCAACCAATTTAACTGTGACAGATGTGATTTTGTTTCCAAAAATGTCAAGAAAATTGCCGTTCACCTACAAGGACATATTCAGGACCAGCTAAACCAGTTGCCACAGCAGCCTGAAAGATCACAAGAGACTCCTTTTGTTCAGAGTAGATCACAAGAGACTCCTTTTGTTCAGTGTAGGGACCTCCCAAATCAGGAGGAACCAGCTACAAGTGTCAGACCACCATGTGAAGTGGCAGTGCAGAGTATGGGGTCAGAGACTGGTTTCAAATGTGACTTTTGTGAGTTTACTGCAACAGATATAGAAAAATTTGTCCAGCATGTGCAGTTACATGACGAGGATCCAAAAGTTGTAGCCCAAACACGTGATAGTCACACTGTAAATTATGCGCAGGTCATGCACGAAATTAAACCAAATCTAAGAAAAGATGCTGAGGATATACTGAGAGGTCACCGGACATCACCCAACCCTAAGTGTGTAACTGCGGATCATACAGAGGCACAGAATGATGAAGGTGTAGGTGAAGGTCATCAGACGTCATTCAACTTGAAAAGCAGCATGGAAGGTCATACAAGGTCACAGGATATCGAAGGAACAAGTAAAGCTCATGACATGTTACAAACTCATCGAGGTGAAACTGGAGAGTGCGCAGAGTTGTGTTCCTCTGAAGGAATAGACAAAGGTCACAAGAGTCCTCAGAACTTTGTGGAGGAAAGGGAATTGACTACTGAGGCAGACCTACTGGTACAAGATTTTAAGAATAATAACCAGGAAGATGTATCGCTTGGTTGCAAGCCTGACATGAGTGTCGAACCAGAAAGTGCATCAGGTCTGGATAGGTTGCAGAATGCAGGGCATGACATTGAATCGCTAACTGAGGCTGAAACACAACAGCAAGACGCAGAAAATATTGACCACGAAGATGAAACATCTGGTACAAAGCCTCACTCTGAGAATGTGGAAGCAGAAAGCAGGTCAGATGAAGAGAAGTTGTCTGGCGTGGCTGACTTTAAAGACACTGAAAAACAAAGCAACAGTGAGGAAAGTATCAAGGTAGGTAAATGGTGGTTGTATCATGTAAAATTTACAGAAAAGATCAGAAGGTCTATTGCAAGTCAAGTCTGCCTGCTTCAGTTTTTGATGATGAGGGAAACGATTATAAAGCAAGGACAGTCCTTGATCCTTTTGCTGTGCAATCCTAGTTCACTCAAATGCAGGAGATATTTTCAATTTTTAATGTGGATCAAGTCAACAGCTATGGGAGCATGCTGACAGAAACTTTACTCCCGCAACAAGTCCGGGTTTTTATTTCCCCACTACTTGTGTGTGTTGTAGTAGATATTGTGGTCAAATATCAGATATTTCCAGGACTGTTCCCTCGTTATGAGACATACAGTCAAGTTCTGAAGTCAATTTAAATGGGAGGTGCAAGGATCCTGACAGTCACGTCATGCAGATGACTTTGACTAGTGTGACTAGCAATGTTACTTTGCCATATAAAAAGGCCTCATGCCAGCTTTTTTGTCAAAACTTGCTCAGTTGTAGGGTGTGCATGATGATTCTGAGGTAGAACAAAACATGCCTCGCAAAACCGCAACTGCAAGGGTGCCAACTTTGCTGCCCTTGCCTTGTCTTTTTACATGGTCAAGACTTGGCCCTTCATGTGATGGAAAAAAATAGAAATATCACATAACTGAATTGTGCGCTGTTTGATATTTGCGTGCCGATATTTGAATGTAAATTGGGCGACAAACCATTTTTGTGAGTTAACCTTTTCCCCTTAAATTAAGACTGAGTTAACAGCTTTCCTTGGCATGCGTTGGGCACTAAGTGGTCAACCCATGCCAAGGAAAGCTGTTGACCTGGGGTATGTGATCTTGATAGGTCCCATCTACAAGAGTTAATATGAGTTTATGCAGTATTGTTCACCTGGAACGCCGACTGTGTTGATTTACTTTGTTCAAACTTGTGTCTACAGGAGGAGTTGCAACAAAGAAAAAGCAGTTTGGAAGACTCCGTATTTGGATCCAACAAGAAACCAGACCACCTGTATGGAAGGACGTATGAGAGAAGAAAATCTAAGAAGAGCGACAGCTTTGGTGAGTAATAATTGTCGATTGAAGGAGGGCTTTCTGATTTTTCAAGAAATCCGGTCAGTTCACCCTTCTGCCTTTTGAAACTAGTCATGAATGTGACTGCAATGGATGGCCCATTGTGAGGTTTTATGTGCTATTTTGTTGATCATTTGACAATAATGTTGAAACATGTTATCACATTATCCCTTGTACGCAACCAGAGCACTCAATGAAATAAGACTGAAGTGAACCCATGCTGTGAACCAACCCCCAAAGCACTTAAGGAAATTTGACCGAAGTGAACTTAGATTGTGGGCCTACACCAAACCACCTAGGGAAAGTATACTGAAGTCTAATGTACACACTGTGAAGTGCATTCATGAACCTCACCAGCTCTATGAACCTAGTTGGATCTACACATGAAAAACACATGTTGTCATTATTTCAAACACAGATGTGTAAAAACATGGATCATATATAAGTGTTCTTTGGATGTCAACATTGTTCTCACTGTAACTAGACTTCTTTGGTCATATATACTGAACCAAACAAATAACGCAACTTTTTCATTTGGGTTTATTTTCACATTGGAACTGTATTTAAAGTTCAGAAATATACGAACCGTTGTTAAGTCAGTCTAAAATAATGCACCAAGTAGTGTCACCTCAAGGTCGAGTACCCTGACCTTGCCATGGGGTCATTGTCATGAATCAAGAGTGAATACAGCAGGCTATTTTACGCAAGTCTCTGACACCTGAAATTAAGGTTGCCAAGTCTCTGATTCTGGGAAAGGAAAAGGCCACATTGAAATCAGCCCAAGCGTAACTGTGTGCCAGGATATGAGACTTTCAAAGTTTGGTGGTTGTGCTGAATCAAGGACAACTGCAGGATTCAGTGTTACCCACATGACTAAAACATTCGCACCTTTACTGGTTGGGTTTAGCCCCTCACGGACAATAAAAGGGCAGCATGGGATTCATTTGGCACAGTATTCCAAGAACTATGGGTCGCTTATCAACAGTAGATCGGGAGAGAGGAATTGGCATGCTACAGGCTGGTTTATCTGCAGCAGAGGTGGCAAGAAGACTGCAAGTCCACAAATCCACTATATCCAGACTTACTACAAGAGTCCAGGAGACTGGGGCCACAGCTGATAGACAGCGTCCTGGGAGACCAAGAGAAACCACACCTGCACAAGACAGACACATCAGGGTGTCACATCTGTGGAACAGAACTCGACCAGCCACTAGAAATGCACAACAGACACATGGCAGAACCAATAACAGAATATCTGCCCAGACAGTCCGTAATAGACTACAAGAACACCATCTACACGCCAGGCGTCCTTACAGGGGTCAAATTTTGACACAGGCAAGAAGGCAAGCCCGACGACAATGGGCTACTGCTCATACTCGCTGGACCCATCAACAGTGGAGGGATGTGCTATTCACTGATGAATCCCGCTTCACCCTGTATCATGCAGATGGTAGGACACGTGTTTGGCGACGCAGGGCAGAACGCTACTCAGATGCCTGTGTGCTGGAAACAGATCAATTTGGAGGTGCATCAGTGATGGTGTGGGGTGGAATTTCAGTCACAGCCAAAACCCAGCTAATCTTCATTGAAGGCAATCTTAACGCTGCCCGTTACAGGGATGAGATCCTTCAGCCTGTTGCTGTCCCTTTCATTAGACACCACCAACTCCACTTGCTTCAACAGGACAATGCTCGGCCTCATGCCGCTAGACTGACGATGGATTTTCTGCAAGGAGAAGGAATTAACGTTTTGCCATGGCCAGCCTTCTCACCTGATATCAATCCCATTGAGCATCTTTGGGACTACCTTGACCAGCGTGTTCGGAGACGGGATCCAGCGCCCGCCAACCGCCAGCAGCTTCGCCAGGCTCTTCAAGAAGAGTGGGATCGTGTGCCCCGGCAGATGGTGCAGCGGCTAGTGTCGTCCATGCGCCGACGTTGCATAGCAGTTACAGATGCTGATGGTGGTCACACACAGTATTAGTGGATATGCCAATTTGTGAACTTGACAAATCAATGTTGCCCTGTTTATTGCCAGCTGGTCGCGCCCTCGTTGGCAGTTTCAAGTTTTTGTTTTTCACATGTTATGCCAAAAAGACTGCAGAATATGGATCTAATTTGTTTCTGTGATATGAAAGTAACATAAATATTTAAGTTAAAAAGTTTAAGGGTTGCGTTATTTGTTTGGTTCAGTATATATTGCAGCTCCAAAAAAGAAACCTGTCAGTCTGTCACTGGAATATTATTGCACTCCAGGGGTCATCAATTCTGTTTGGAAGTCTACTTGTCTAGGGACAAGTACCCTTATCTGCTGCATGCTATTTTTTCAAATGTATTTGTCCTGTATTCATTTTGACTTATCTAAGACAATAGGGCATGGAAATTGTAGAACTCTGCATTCCATTCTTACTTTCTTGTTGACTTGCTTATAAAAAAAGAAAGTGTAGGCCCCATGTAGCCTCGAGTCATCAAGTTTGTAGCTTTGCTATGGCACCTCATTGACATCGTGCGCTGTGATAGCCTTACAGTGTAATATTTTGAAGCTGATCAGATAGTTTGCTTCTTTCATAATTTCTTACATCATATGTTTGGGAATTTCACAGTAGCGTTTTGTCACAGACAGGACATTTTGGAGACTTTAAAATTCTGGCATGTTCTATGGTTTACTGACAAACCACAAGTATATATTTCAAGTGTAATCTATATCATGTTAAAAACATGTTCAAATGTAATTTTTTGATTGGGTCTTATTCGTGGGTTTGAAGAGCAAAACATGCACCTAACAGACAGGACAGGTTTTAGACAATGGTTTTTGACCACTCATACATAAGGGGGAAAACTCTGTGAAGTTTATAGATTTTTCAAATACAATGTGACCTTTTGTTAATAAAAATACTGTTTTTTGTTAATGTGTTTATATGTAGTTGGTTAGACAAACCAGTAAGAAATATATGGGAGGAGTGTGTTTTCAGTCTTGTCATGGACAGGACACTGGTGGGTGTCCCAGATAGGACAAATTTGTCCCACCTCATAACAGCATCATTTTATGTGAGGTACAGGCAGAGATTGATGTCAAATTTTTTATTTTAAAGAATCATTTCAGTGGACTACAAACTTGGAAAAGTGGAAAAATGTGCTGTGAAATCTCCCTGTTAAAACTGCCCCATAAAGAGATCATATATTTAAAATAGCACAATTTCCTGACCTGCACGTGGGCATTTGTTGGAAGTAGTGTAAATGCATTTTTTTTTGGTTTTTGTTTGCTAGTTCATGAAATACAGACATTTTGTATTTGAGGCTTTTCACCCACACTTTAAGTTAACTACCACATACAATGTATTTACATTTAAAGTGTTGTCACTACAGTGTATTTTTCAGACAGAAAATTGGTATATGTATTGCTGAAATGAACAAGAGCAAGAGTTGAAACACTGTTTAGTATGACTCGCAGCATGTATGTGCTGTGGGCCAAAACAATATGCTCACTAAAAGAAAGATTGTCAGAATACTTTCATTTCATATTGGGACAAAGTCGTAGCGTGACCCTTTGACAGACATTTTGGGCAACTGATCACCATCGGCTTGCTCTAAAAGTTCATATTTTAGAGCTTGCCTGGACTCCCCTCATGTAGAATGCTCTGGACAGCTGTGACTAGACAGCGGAGGACTGTGGATGGACAAATTGCACTCCATTGAACCTTTCCTTCTCAACATCATGGGGAAATGAGCTGCCTTGCTCTGTCTTGTACTAAAATTTTATGTTCAGAGCTCTTTAACATATGATTTTTCTGCTGTGGATGACATTTAACATGCCTAACCGTCATGTATTGGGGCACTGCAGACAAACAAATTTTAAAGGTCACAGAGCTTCAGAGCTTATACGACCACTCATGTTTATCTGTCCCCCCGTAAACTTTTGCTCATTAGCGTGATACCATCCACAGTTTTCAAGTTAGCCCAATATAACTTTCAGGACTTATAGGGTGTATGAAAATCTAGTCCGCTTTCTTTATTGGTGGCGCCACTCACATTATTATGTAATATAGGGGTCAAAATAAAAAAAATCTTGTGAACACTGTAGCATCTTAAATTTTTGGCGGATCTCTAAGTTGCTAATGATGCTAGTGGCGAAACCTTTTATTTGACAAACTATGAACCAAAATGTGTTTTAAGATGTAAAATTTCATATATAGAAAAGTAATTGGATTAGACTTGCCAAATTTATATGATATATAGACCATGGCCAAAGGTAGAACATTGTGAAATATCAGTGACCTTGTCCTATTTTTGTGAGGTCACAATGCCTGTAAAGTTGAAAAAGTTATTTTGTAATGGCTGAGTATAGCATGGACATCAATGGCAAAGAAAATTGAGCCTCCAGATCAAAATTGTACTTTCCTACATAATACAGAAAGCTGTACTTGGTGACCAGCTTTTTGGGTCACTGTAACCCAGTAATTATGGAGTTTGGTGCTTGTCCAAGTTTATTGTTTTTCATTAATAACTCGAAAAGTTATCACCCGATTTGAACAAACAGACTATATATGGAAAGCTGGATATGGGGCACACATTTTGAACATAACAATTTTTTAATCCCAGTTGAACGTCAAGGTCAAATGGCCAGTTTAAATATTAGGGTCAGCTTATGAATGCTGTGCACCCTACAATTCTTAAGATAGGCCCATGTAATGTTTAGGAGTTATAAAGTATATATAGATCTTTATCGACCTGAATGTTGGTGGCGCCACCTATTGCATTATGTAATATACAGGTCAAAATGTGAAAATCTAGTCCACAGTTTTCAAGTTAGCCCAATATAACTTTCAGTACTTATAGGGGGTATAAAACTCTAGGTTCTTTTTTATATTGGTGGCGCCACCTACAATATCATGCAATATAGGGGTCAAAATATGAAAATCTTGTGAACACTCTAGCATCTTTAATTTGTTGCAGATCTTCACCAAATTTGGTGGAATTGTCAGGGAGGTCAAACTCTAAGTAGGTAATGATACTGGTGGCACCTCCTATAATTTGATGGGAATTTAGAGAAATTTGTTTTAAGATATAAAATTCCATATCTCAAAAAGTAAATGGATTAGACTTGCCAAATTTATAGGGTATATAGACAATGTCCAAAGCTAGAATATTATTTAATACCAGTGACCTTGACCTATTTTTGTGAGGTCACCATGCCTGTAAAGTTGAAAGAGGTGATTTTGAAATGGCAGAGTGTGGCTTGGACATCAATGGCAATGTCAGCACAGGACAAGGCTCATGGGCCTCTTGTATTACATAACATTTGGTTGAGTGGATATGTGGATGTCCCATTTCAGTGAGGCAACTGGTGGCAAAGGTTGCAAGTTCGAGTCCCACTTGTTCTTAACATAAAATTATATTTTGGGCATTTCCAGCAGGTAGATTTAAGTCCCCGATTCTGGCAATAAATGCTGACTCAATACATATACTGCATAACCGTGTTGATATGGCACTCGCACATAACTACCTCCATTGAACCATTCTTTATAATAATGAGGATTTGGTTGAGTGGATATGCGTGTGTCCCATTTCAGCTAGGCGACTGGTGCCAAAGGTTGCAAGTTCGAGTCCCGCTTGTTCCAAACATAAAATATAATCTGGTTGACCTTAATCTTGTGTCCCAAGGTCACTGAGGACAAAAAGTTAATGACTCACTCATTGTTGTGTTAGCACATGCAAAAATTTCCACCACAGGAATTTCACAAATAAGCTATGATTACATGTGGAGTGAAGTGCCATCTGATGGACAATTCAGACACTAAAATCACATGAGCTTTATATGTTCAGAAGGCACTTGAGAACTTTGAAATGAAGATGTAGGTGCAATATATATAGCCATGGTGCCAGCGAAGCATTAGGCTCATGGGCATCTTGATATTAACACTAATGTGATGATCAAAGTGCGATGATCCATGTTGGGATGAGCTCAATACAGAATTTTAGCATATACATAGCGAATCAGCTCATTTCACTCTGTCTAATGCTACATTTACGCTAAAAAAATCTCTGTTCTCAAGTCATATTAATCACAGCATGTCTGTTCTGCTGTCATATAAATCAGCATGTGCATGCTGCAGTTTTATGCATGACAGCCTGTTCCGATTCACAGTTTGCCTGTTCTATAGTTGTATGAATCACACCCTGTATGTCCTGATCTTGTATGAATCATAGCATGTATGACCTGTAGTTGTATGAATCAAAGCCTGTGTGTTGTGTAGTTGTGTGAAAAATAGCCGGTCTCTTCCTGCAGTTGTATGAATCGCCACTGATCACTGCATGTACATGCTAAAGTTGTGGAGCCAGAGAATTTCTTTTATACCTGGCCTGCTAAGATAGAAGTACGGAAAATGATTTTGAAGCTGGTTGTTTACAGTATAATTATACATGACATCAGAATCAATACAATGAAACCTGGCTTGGAAGACCACCCGTACGACACCACAACATGTGACAGAATAAAACAGGAAATTGGACACAAAAGAGTATAAATTTAGCCGTAGTTCAGGGTATTTGAACATGGGAGCTTAAAAGGTATAATGAGTGCATTTGTGTATATGAACAGCACATGCACAGTATGAATATAGGTTAATTTATGAGACAATTAAACTTGGAATAAATTAGTCTGTATTGTGCTGTGAACACGTTGAATTGAATCAGTAGAACATACAGTCAGCCTTCTTTGTGTAGACTTCAGTGTATTTATTTATGACTCATAGGAAGGATGAATAGACTTTCAGCCTGCACCGTTGAACTTTACAAGTTGCAGTTGTTGACATTTGTAATTAACACTTCCCAGTATTTGAATAATGATCAAAATGGGATGTTAGTTGATAATTTGAAGTCTTTTCAGGCAGAATTTTTTAGCTTGAATGTCATTGTAACAATTGTTGTGACATACATACAACTCGCAAGCGTGTATTTTAAATGTATAACCTTGACATGAAGGCCAAGGTCACAAGTCACTGGATTATGGTCTTTAAATTTGGTGCCAGGGTTTTTTTTTTTTTGGTTTTTTTTTTTGTTTTTGTTTTTTGTTTTTTGTTTTTGACAAATTCATCCCATTCTGTACTGTGATGATAAAGGCACTGGTCGGTGGCTTTTGCATTGCCTGGCAAGTCATGCACAGGCTGCCACACTGACTTTACACTGGGCATGACAAGACCAGTTAAAATCAAATCCACCCTGGCTACTTGGTATTTCCCTGTTCATTACACTGGGCATAATACACAGGTCTTTTTTCCCCATATAGAAATTGTACTTTCCATCTGTGAAAACATATTCATTCTGTTTTTTCCACTTTTGCCTATGGCAGGTATATTGTATACAATGCAGAGCATGTGATACATGTGTTGCCCTGGGACATTGTTTTTTTTTTTGTTTTTGTTTTTTTTTTTCTGTTAGTATCCCATAGTGGGGCCCTTTGGAGTGTAATAAAGGTATGGGTTACAGCTATTAAGTCTGCTTTCCATATCACATAGCATCGCACTATATTTCTAGAAAAATAGACCAATTCATCCGCACATGGCAGTGTCGGGTGGTTATGCTTTTCTACATATTTCTGGCCTCTTTTTTGCCTAAAAACTATCGTTTGTTATCTACTTAAATAGAATATTCCATAGAAAACATTATGGGATAAATACAAACCATCGTTCGCTCTTGTTTCTGGTTGGGACTCAATGATTCTGCGCAAGGAAACTACTCGCCGTTTCATGGCTCATGGTTTCCTGCCGAGAATCATTTCGTACCAACCAGAAACAACACTAATGACAATTTTTATGAAGGCTGGTTATATTGTAACAGTGAGTCCAATGTTGGCCCTATCTCTTACCCTAATAAACACGACCTGGCAAGTACCAGACAGCTAAGAAGTGTTAAAATCAAACTATGATTTTAATGAAAGTCTGACGCGTTTCGCCCGACCTGGGCTCTTCAGGGACTGTGTGTAACAGTAGCGTGTGGTGCCTTATATACCTAACGGTGACGTGCCCTTAGTAACGTTTGTTACGTTTGGTATTAACGTAATTTCAAGTACCCGGTACATGGTACAAGATTTAGACCAACCATCAAACTGACTTGTTGGCTGGACGTACATGAATCACGTGACAGGATTCGCATGAATCAGACGTAAACAAATACGTTGCTAGGGAGGGGAGAAAACAGAGAGCAGTCCCCCAGGGAAGGGTCCCAGAAACATGTTCTTTTCTGGGAATTATAAAATAATTCATTATGCAGGATTGCATAAGTGTGAAGTATATCATTATGCTAAATTGCATAAGAAATGTGTTCATGAGACTACATGAAGGAAATCTTAGGCTACTGTTACATGACAGATTATGTCATATCTGTCAGAGATGGTGTGTGGTGTCCACAGGGAAATAGACAAAAGAAATTTTAATTTTAGCATGAGACTGGGCAAGTTTGTCTATTTCCCCATGACATTGAGACTGAAGGGTTCCATAGTGTGTAGCTGGTGGATCCAGTAAGACTCTCTTTTCAACCTGAGTAATTCTGTTTTTCTCAGCTCAGGTGGGGTGGGGATGCATTCCAGGATCTAGACCTTAAGAGTAAGTTCATTGTGATCCAGCCTAGCAAAATGTCTGCCAAGAGGTTGGTTGATATCCCCTTACCCATTATTGATCAATTGCCTGACCGGTTTCACCAGTGGTCTGGCTCATCAGAGGCCAGGTGAATGGCTGTGCGTGCATGCTTTACATGTATATAGTGGGTGTGACATACCCGCGACTAATGTCCATGTGCAGGTTCATATGTGCACCTGACATAACAAAGCAAAAAGTCAAGTGTGGCGTAATCGCAATTTAGGAACCCTGAGCAATGCAGCCAGTACAGATCCTGCCACTGCCTTGGCATTCATTGTACCAGATGGTCCCCAGCCATCTTCACAAATGTTTATTTATTATTTATAGTAGATATGGTGTCTCACGACAGCCTACCTTCTCAGGTGGGGAATATTTTCACAGCTTTTGACTTCGGAAACTGGTGTTTCATAAACAAGTGTCGTTGTTTGGCACATGAGCCAGTGGGTAAAAATTTACCATAAGACTGAGCAAGGGCTCATCTGCCCATAACATTGAGACGGAACAGCTCTGTTGTCCCTAGTTGGTGTACCCAGTGCATTTTGGGTAGTGTTTGTATGTATTCCAGAATTTTAATGCTGAAATTCAGTGCACCATGGTTTGGGAGAGCAAAATGTCTCCTGAGGGGTTGGGTGCAGTCCTTCCTGTTGATATAATAAAAATGTTCCCACATCCTATCCATTAGCTGTAGCTTCTGCCCATTTGTCCTACATACTGCTTCCTGCACACCTTACATGTAAGGAGGTATATGAGGCTACCACGCTTGCATGAACCTCCTTTGGGGGTTACATATGTACGCCCAGTGTGGGTGCTCTTGACTGTGCCGGTCCTATCTAGTTTTACACAATACCTGCAGTCGTGTTTGGCACAAGGATAGTTTTCGGTCACACCAAAGACTGCCTGGTGCTGGTGGGTATCAGATTTTGGAATGGGTGAGATCATCTTTGAGGTTTCTCGCCCTCCTGTTTCAAAGGCCGCAAGGTTGGATTATGTTGAGTGATAAGGAACAGCTTGTCTGGGGAAAAAAAAAAGTTATTCAGGCTGCCCTTGCTGCTATTAATGAGCCAGCAAATCAATTTGGTAAAAAAGTCTAAGGCTTTTTTTTTTCTTTCTTTCTTTTTTTGGAGGGGGGGGGGTAATGTAGTCTTGCATACACTGTTTTGTCCCTCATTTTGAGAACAAACCCTGTGACCCATTGACTTGTTTCAGTTGATCATGCTGTGCAGCGTATTTCTTACCCACTTCACCTGACTGTAACTCCCGTGGTTTTTGAGGTACTGTGATCAAATAAACAGTAGTATGCTTTTCATTGTCTTTGGGATGTTCATTCTGAGTTTATTCTAGTTAAAATCACCACCAAACTGAGGGCCTATTCTTATTGGCCCATCAAATGAAACAAACAGTCAGCATTAGCCTTCTCATGCTGACTGATTGTTTTTAGGGGGAGGCTATTTATAGCCCTGTCCATCTACTTACAAGATAGTGTAATAACTGAAGGTGAGACCTGTCCAAAACCACATTACCCCATGTCTCGCCAGCATAAGCTGTTGGCGAGACTAAGCAGTCACTTTCCGGATGTCCGGACATCCGTCAACAAAAAACTTCGGAGTGGCTTGAATTACCCTGGCGAGACATTCATGCCCCCGGGCATGGCTCTGGTATTTTTGTGAAATTTTATTTATAGCTTGTGTCAAATTATAAGTTTCTCGCAATTTTGAGATGAACTAGCACCCATGTTACAATATTTTATGCATTGATCTGTATTTCAAAGTCTCTGCAACCGAACTACTGCCATAGCTTTTGAAGGGATATAGTTCCCTTATGGCATCACTGATTGATGTCTTGTGTAACGTGTAGCATAGATAGGTGGCAATCAGTTTATAATTTACCACAGTGATAAAAGATATTCATCCATTGTAGTAGGGTTTATTTTGGCTACTGTGTGAAAAAGTTTTTCTCCCATTTTTTGTGCAAGAACATAGTTTCTTGTCTCCAGACATTGGTGCGATTGTTCCGAGAGGAAGCAGTTTGTGCAGTCTTTTCACATATATTGCTGTATTTGAATCAGCTGTTGATGAGGACAAGTCTTTTGTAGTTGAAAACGAGTGAGGTTTTTTTTCGTCTGTTATCACAGCTTTCGACTTCATGTACCATTTATTGTAATAAAATGGACGTCATCAGATACACCCTATTTCACTTTTTTCAGTTCAAAATATTTAAAATCTTTTAAATAAGAAACTGTAACATATGATCAGTTTCATGAGGACAATAAGCCAGTGCTAGATGCTGACCTACCTCCTGGGAAGTACACAGTGGAGAAGTCATCATGCATAGAGCTGCTGCAATCCTCATGGTGCTGAGTTGCAACAATTTATTCATTTAACCCTTTCCCCCTTAAACTGGCCAAAACCGGCTGGTGGTCAAATGTCGTCAGCTTCAGTGTTTTCAACTAATTTCAACAGCTATGAAAAACAATTGAACTGAGAAATGTGCATGAGACTTATCAAGATTACATGCCCAGGTCAACAGCTTTCCCTGGCAAGAGTTGGGCACTTAGTGCCCAACCAATGCCAAGGAAAGCTGTTGACTCAGTATTAATTCAAGGGGGGAAAGTGTTAAGCCAGCAGGTTGTATTTCAGCAGTCCCGCAATAGGAAGTAGAGCAACCTGTATCATGTCTTTTGTCATAGCAGGAAGTTAACCTTGCCCGAGACCAAGTGGTTCAATGTTGGGAGAATTTACTTTCCTGGTCAGGACTAGGCAGAATATAAGTGCTAATATCATGCAACATTACGGTCCTATTTTCCTATATAAAGTTGCTACCTGACACAGATTTGCATTAAAATCAATTGGGGCACAGCACCATTTAGGGTGAAATGAATTGGCCATGTAGGGTGCAACACAGATCGCAGTGAATGAAAATCACGTTTTTTAGCTCTGCTGGCCATAGGTCGCAGAACTTATGCGATTACTCATGTCCATCTGTCCATCATTCCATCTGTTATCATTTGCATTGTATTAGTAAAAATCTAGGTTCCTTTCAGCACTGGTGGTGCCACCAAGTGGATTACATGGTGCTGGGGCCAAAAAGTGAAAAACCGTGAAAATGCTTTATTGTGTTTGATTTCTGGTGCATCCTTTTGAAATTTGGCGGAAATATTCAGGAGGTGATTTTTATAATCTGAACAATACAAGTGGCACCACCTATAGGTTAAAGAGAAATATAAATTTTTATGTGGTAAAATTTGTGAAATCCATTATCTTGAGAAGTTATGAGGCCAATTTCACCAGACATACAACAAGTGTGTATCATGTGTGAAAGTTGAATATCACATAATAAGGGTTACAGTGACCTGCTTTCTCAAGGTCACCAGGGAATACATTTCAGGAAATGATTTTCATGTGATGGCCAGTACATTTAAATAAGTAGACATCCATATACCAGTGCAGGAATATTATACAGACAAAAGTCTATGAGATATGGAGTCATAGTGGTGTCACCGGTGGTAATTATTGGAAATAACATCATAGGTATCAAAAACACATTAAATTCATTATTATGTGTAAATTGAGACCGAACTACAAAATTTACACCAAACATGCATTTGACCAATTGTCAAATTTTGTGAAATATTAACCCTTAAACCACTGCTTTTAAAGTTCAAGTCAACAGCTTTTCTAAGGAAAGCTGTTGACTAAGACTACTTTTTGCTTGAGACTAGGCTTCCTGGTGTTTGAATGAAAGGCATCTTCATGAGGAATTTGAATCTTTTTTAACCATTATATGTTTAACAGTAATGAGAAAGCAACTATTGCAGTGATTAGTACTTTAAGGGTTAAGAGACCTTGGTACATTTATCTGCGTCATTGAGGACAAGTTCAAGTTCAAGTAAGCTTTATTTAAAGTCGGTTTTTCAGTACAAAAGTGAACATTAGTTCTGCGGCACTATTCCACTGACAACATTGCAATATAAAAAGTGTAATACATAACCTCTTTGGTAAAACATACTTGTATTAAGATCAAGTAAAATACTTGACTCTTGACTCATTGGAGATACATATATAATGCGACATTGCATTGCGTTGCTTTGCTTTTGCAAAGTAGCACCCAATAAGTGTGTACCACCAGATCAATGATTGCAGGGACAGAGGTAAGCAATGAAAACCTGTAGCCCCTGACTTTATCACAGTAAGAATGTAGATTATAAAAATTATGATTTATAAAAAAAAATAATTTGGCTCCATGGGACCTGCCAGCAAGTGTGGGCACCTCTGACATTATCACACGAAGAATATAGAATTTGAATTTTTTGGGCTGTCCTGGAGAGGCAAACCAAGGTACATGGTGTCAGGGACAGCACCCACCAGGGGCACCACCGATCAAAGGGGCTAGTTCGTGGGGCGCTAGTCTGCACCCTCTGATCCATGGGGCCCGCCAGCGAGTATGGGCGCCCCTGACATTATCACAACAAAAATATTGAATTATAAATTGTGGAAATTGAAAATCATGTTTTAGATTAGCAAACAAATAGTGAATATTGTGATGTTGTATTGTTAACCCCTCAGTTAACCCTTCGAGAAGAAACCAATATGGTGGCGGAAACATCAATTTATGACCTGTACGTCCCAGCCGAGCCTGATCATCATACTCCTATCGCGTAGGGACCACAGACTTACTTTGTGCTTATAAATTGTGCTATAAACAAATGCAATGACCTGTGGAAGATGTGTCAGGAAATGGACCTATTTTACTTCCCATGAAAAGATATTTATTTTCCTGCTAGAAAAAAAAATCCATTTAAAGCCATTCTTTAAATTGCATGATACTGTACTGTACCAAAGAAATGAAATTTCAGACGAACTGTTAACAGAACAGACCTAAAAGACTGGATGATAAATAAATTATACAAAAGAAATGTTGTGCAAACAGTGCACAATAAAATTGCCCCAGGTGCAGTTCTGCTTCTTTTTTCTGTGCTGGCAATGTCATGACTAAACATTACCTACCATATGCCATTGCACCTCAATGACTACCAAGTACTCAGAATGCACCATGGGACAAAAGAGATGACGAATTTACTGTGCTCTGTGCAGAAGACCTAATGGAACTGCCATCATAGGTATCAAAAACACAGTAAATTCTTTTTTATTACTATTATTATAATAAATTGGGATGAAACTACAAAATTACACCAATTATGAATGACATTTAAGGTCAAATGTGGCAAAATTATGTGTGACCTTGACCTATTTTTAAGGTCATTAAGCACTGCGAAAAGGAACACTAAGTTCAACGTGTTGAGAAAGAAGACATTACCAAATTTCCCGTAAATGTTTTATAATATATGGAACTTTGATATGATATGGATGACCTTGAAGCACTTTCTCAAGGTCAAGGAGGGCATGCATTTCATGATATTTTTGTTCTTATGATGGTCATTGCATTTGAACTTGCATTCATACATCCATATACCATCACAGGAACATCATACAGACAAAAATATATGACATAAGGAGTTGTGTGGGGGCATCACTTGTGGGAAATATTATAACTGACAGCCTAGCTATCAAAACACATTAAACTCAATATTTTTTTTTTTTTATGAATTGAGATGGAACTACAAAATTTACACCAAATATGCAAATTAGGCCAATGGTCAATTTTTTTAATTTGTTGTGTGACCTTGACCTATTTTCAAGGTCAAAGGTCATTAAGCTCTTTAGGAAAGGACACTAAATTCAATATGTTGATAGAGAATAAGGCAGATAATACCAAATGTACCACAAATGGGTTGAACAGTGTGGAAGTTAGACTTGCTCAAGTCTCACTGGACTGTCTTCGGTATTTTATTTAAAATCAAATTCATTGCAAAATATACTTTTAAGTAAACACACGTCGTAGCCTTATTCTGTTATAATGCAGGTAGGCCCTTAAACCTAGCTAATTGGTGTGGAACGTGTCTGTAACCAGATAACATTGACTCCAGATGATTAGCGCTGGGCGGTCTGCACTGTGTTTCTTATCACACAGACAAGCAAGTGGTCATAAAGCACCCCTCTTCAGAAGCTGTTAATTGAGCTACTGTGTAATGAAGGATTAATTGCAGTGCACCACGTCAGGCCCAGGGCGTCCAGTGAGACTTGTAAAACTTGCCGGCTTGTCACTGCTATGAATTATTCATGAGCAGTCAAGCACGTGACTGATTCAAGGCCGTCTCAAATTCCTTAAGTTGTGTTGACTGTTGTTTATTTACATGCAAGCACGCACATTTTATTGTAGAGGAACGGCAGTTTTTGCCGATGGCTATTTCGATTTTGCGTTAAAATGAATATTTTCCTTCTGCGGTAATTTAAATCAGTGATCGCGCCCTTGCTTGTGACAATTTGAATGATGCAACTTTGCAAAACTGCGCAAACATAGTGTGGTTTCATCGTCTCAATCTCGATCTTGTTTTCGTCTACGTGCCATGTTGTTTATATCGTTATTATGCTCAGAACCTTGTCTATTTTAACAACAAGCTCTCCCATTGGCTGAAACAAAAGTATTTTAGGGGGGACCCCTTTAAAACTGCTTCTATTTCAAACAGATGCATCGTTATTTTTGTCGGAAACTACAGGAGCCCAGAATCGATCACATGGTGTTCACTGTCGAATCAAAAAGTTTTTCTACTGCTGATTTCGTTCGGTAGTACTCGCTTTATCTTGTTGGCAAGTCTGGGTTGAAAGATGGGTGACATTTGTGTGAACACAAGTGACGATTACGGACAATTTATTAAAGCAAGAAACAAAATTTAACACTGTAAATTGGTCACAATGATAACATACTACCACTGTACCAGTCTTTGTGCAGAGGGTCCAATTTTTTCACAGAAAGAGTAAAATACGCCAGCCGCAGGTAAACATGGCTCGGGTGAAAATACCGCTGCCGCTTGTGTTTATCATGTTGACAGTTTGTCAGTAACTTCGATAGAGTGTGTTTATCGACTATTTACTGCAGCAACAGGCTCTACCACTATAATTTAATGACAATTATAACACACAACCGATCTTTAGAAAAAATTAAGAGGAACCATTGTTCGTGACGCTAACCAAGAAAAATGCGCAGACCGGTACCCATAGCCATGCAATTTTATTCACACAGGTTTTACCGCTTTGATCAAATCGTGATTGAGATCGATATATTCCCTTTGATAGGGTGTAGGGCACGAGTTTTTGTTTAAATTGACAAAAGAATCATATAGAAATGTAGAGGTCTTACTCAACAAAACTTAAAATTAAATCATGACGTGCATCATTTTGCATTATTGCAAAAATAAAAAAAGTTGTGGCATTTTTACGCCAGCATGTCACATGTTGCGCAACAAAACAAAAAATGACCAGTGGCTGGCTTTGCCAGATCTCCAAACTGCCCAGAGTGCTGGGGGTTAAATTAGCACAACACAATGAGACCACTCATATATTCTGGGCATCTTGAACTTGATCTGACCTCTGATTTGACTTCTCAGATCCCGCAAAACCCCGGATGTTGTGACGTCACTCCCACCAAATTGATGGTAGTCCACAACAAGTCCCTGGTGTCAGCAGCTGGAGGGAGACGGTCAGCTTTGTCTCGCTTGAGTGGCCAGTGACTAGCCATGCATTCATCGAAGAACACTTTCCACTCAACCTTATCGAAATAATAATGGGATTAGAACTGACTAGGACTCAATAAGCCAGTAGCTGCTACTGTTGAAACCGGCACGGCGGCAGTGTCGACCAGTTAAAAAAAATATATAACAGTAGGACCTGCTTAATAACACCATGTAGTTGGCATAATATTATACAGTTAACTATGTGGAGGGGAAAATGTATCGCACTTCTGGGTTGTACCTCGGGATGGGAAAATAGGGACAGACACCAGGGACTTGTGCAAGTCTATATGGAAGTTTGATATTGCATAATATGGATCACCATGACCATTTTGTCCAAGTCATAGGGTGAGTCCATTTCAGGAAAAAAAATTTTATTGATGGTCATCAGCAGACCATTAGGCCTATGGCCTCTTGTTTTGTAATGTATTAGAGGTCAGTGGAAAGCCCTGTGACTATAAGGGCGCATTTTTATTCGATAGGATGTGTATCTGCCCTGATTGTTGGCAGCACTTCTTCATGCTGTGTACCAACGTCCTGATCAGCCTTTGAGGCACGTTGCCCCACTCCCACAAATGATAGCATCATAGTTCAGGAAAATCACTGTCAGAACCTATCTTCTCACATACACATCTCTTGAGATGACTCCTAGGTGTTCTATCAAATTGAGGTGAGGAGAACATGGTGGCCACTCCATTACCTCCAGTGTCTCTCTGTCTTGGAAGTCGTGCACTTAAGCAGCAACATGTGGCCTTGGGTTGTCCTGCATGGGGATAAAGTTGCCATTAATAGCATCAGCATATGGTAGCACTTGGGGCTGCAGGATCTCAGTGTTGTAGCATCAGGCAGTCATCGTACCATTCAGTATGGCTAGGTTAATCTTGCTGTTGGCCAAGATGCCTGTCACCTCCAAAGGCAACTGTGGGCTATACACAGCATACAGCATGCCTCTCCCTTGGTCTCCCCCTAGCCCAGACTGGCCCATCATTTTTGGGCAGGGAAGTTATCTCAGTTGTGTGTTTCTGTACTGACTCGTGTATCCCACTCCCTTATACAAACAAGATATGTTGACAGAAGAAAGGTGTATCAACCCTAATGTTGAAAAGGTGCGTAAACGTTTTTTCGACTTTCTGCACTTGCAACACAACCTCCCAGGTGACCTGATAGAAAATTTTTGTTCATGTTTAGTGTTTCCTGCCTTGTATATTGTCTCACATTTAGCTCATGCGTAGTCAAGCATGTGCCCGGCATTGTTGATCATCACACACATTGCACCGTAGGGACTACACTTCATACATGTGCACATGTACACATCTAAATATCTGAAAGATAACTAACATAGTTTTAATTTATATTGAGTTAAACATGTAGAGACCTGTTTTGAAGTACAGTGAAACACCTGTTTTGAGAGACCACCCCTAGGGCAAGCTAAAGAGTGGTCACATAAGGCAGGTGGTCTCTCAATGGAGGTGCAGTACTATGGGAACGATAGCAAAAGGGACTTTGGAAATATGGTCTTAAAAGGCAGGTGGTCTTTCATTACAGTGTTCTCTCAAAACAGGTTTCACTGTACTTTAGTATACAGCTGATGTGTCCGTTATCAGAAGGTACAGTCTGCTCAGTGGTAGTAACTGGAAGAGCTCACAAAGGTTTTAGTGGAAAAGCTGAGAATGAACAGGACCCCCCCCCCCCAAAAAAAAAAAAAGAAAAGAAAAAAAAAGGCACAAGGAGATGCCCAGCAACAGACACATTATACAACTATTACTGTGAACTGCTTTATTTTTCTGTCGAACTTTTCACAGTTTTTTTGTATCTGTGACATTCCAGCTGTGTCTTTGATTTCACAATTTTGGACATAGTTCCTGTCCAACGTTAAAATACTGTTTCACTTTCTTTTTGTTTACACTGTTTTGCACTGTCAGTGAAACAACAAAAATAAGAATAGAGCGAAATTAAAGCAATTTGCAATATGTTGTTTTGAACACAGAACTTCAAAAAAAATCGATGTTTTGCTGCATGAAAGTGGGTCTTGCATTTTTCACAATATGCTGTGTCTAGATAACTGTGTCATGGAACAAAACATCATGAGGAAGTGTAAAACATAATAAAGCACTCCTTGAATTTCAGTTGCATTTTTTTGTTGTTGTTTGCTTTGTCACCAAAACTAAGCTGTCCAAAATAAAATTTAAAAAGAAAAAGAAGAAAAAAGAAAAAAAAAATAGAACAGTGACAGCAAGCTTGTTTTTCTCTTCAGCTGGCTTGCAAATACATGTACTTGTGTGACAAGACAATATTTTGAGAGCCTGCCTTTACGGCAGGCCAAAAAGTGGTCACATAAGGCAGGTGGTCTCTCAATTCAGGTGCAATAATATGGGTAAGATAGCTAAAGGGACTTTGAAAATATGGTCTTAAAGGGCAGGTGGTCTTTCATTACAGTAGTTTCTCAAAACAGGTTCCACAGTATATATATGTATATATATATATATATATATATACAGTGAAACCTCCCTATACCGAACACCCTTGGGACCAAAAAAAAGTGTTCAGTATAGTGAGGTGTTCGGTATAGGGAGGTTTGATAGCATTAAAAGTATATATTTGGAACCGAGAAATGGTGTTCAGTATAGAGAGGTGTTCGGTATAGGGAGGTGTTCGGTAAGAGAGGTTTTACTGTGTATATATATATATATATATAATAAGTCACAATCAGAGAGTCTGGTAAAACTATGATGTCACTCTTATAATACAATTTTCCCTTGGATTGAAAAAAACTGATTTATGCTGTCCTCGTGTATTTCTTGGCTAACCATTGTTCATAAACAGAACAAGGTGCAGCTGGCAGACAAAGGTGCAGGAAAAAAAAACTTTGGTGCAACGAAGTGAGGCATAACAGTGGGACCAGAGGATGCCGGACTGCATATGATATGAGTCAATTGTCAAATACAATGCAGGGGTGAATCAGACAGCCACAGCTTTTGTGACGCCTGACAGTGCAGCAAGATGCATCCTAGAGCTCGGGCTCACTCAGACCCAGCAACAAACAGCCCTCTGTGTGTGTGGTCGAGCTGGCTGACCTGTCAGTCATCTGACCTGGAAGCTTTTGTTAGGCTGGCGGAAGTAGAGGGCTTGCGTCGTAACATTAATGATTTTCTCTAGGCTGGTCAGAATGTTGTTGAGGAGACTGGGTGCATAAATACGTAGGTAATTCCATTTCACCTTTCACCTAGCTCTCACAGACATGAGATAACGATAAAAGTCTCAGGTAGCCACATTTTAAGTAGCTGTCGTTGTTTATCACTGGCTGAGCATGGCTTTTTCTAAGTGACAGAGCTAGTAGAAAATAGTTCATATTGGCAGTGCATAGTTATCACTGTGCCAGGGAGATGTACAGTGCTATCGCCTTGGTGATAGGTGCTTCAAATAGACTATGTTTTAGAAAAACAGTCTCAATTAACGATGCGAGATGCAAAGTGTCACACAGTACAGATGGGAAATGTATTTCATCAGGACCCCAGGTGCCTGCCTCGTTATTATCCGATTCTGCTTGAACTTGGGTTATAAAGAGGAACGAGGCAACACGCATGTCCTCAAATACCATGCCCGTCATCATGGTAGGTTAGGGCATATTATTTTAAGACAGTTTTGTGTTGGCTCCACTGTCTGTACAACACCAATGATATTATTAAATTCCTAAATGGTCATAGTTGATGGTATTTTAGCAAAATCGCCTGATAAGGAGGGCATTTTAACATCTAAGTATGGAGGGGATCATTAATTGTTGACCGTGGGGGTAGCTACATGTAGGGATGGGTGGCACAAAATTGTTCGCAAACAGTGACTGGTGGGTCACAAAATGTCAGTCAGTCTCATATCAGGGTTCTCGTAATAGCAAAGCTCAAAATACACAAAAGTCCACCTTTTAATGTTTAAAAAAAAAAAAATAACGGGAAAAAAACCCATGAAGTGCTTCACACCCTTATCTGTTCAAGTCTACAATCTTCAAATTTCTGGCCCTCATATTTTCCCGCATCCACTTGATAAGGTTCGACTCGTTCCCCAGGTGCTCCTTATTAGTTACCATAGGAGGGCTGTAAGTGGATCAATATAGCAGATGACCTATATATTTTGAATACGGTAAATGTGTGGCAATTCTGATCAATGTGTTAATGTTCAATGAAGCAATGCGACCTGTTTGCTGAGCACTTCAGAGGATGTACCACCAGCATGTCTGACATTTCCAAATAAATATCCTTGTGGACCAGGAATATACAGGTTGCAGAGTATACAAAAAAAAAAATGTGTGTGAAAACACCGATTTGTATGGCTTTCATGCTGTTAGTGCAAAAGTTGAAGCACTCTAAAAATCTGATGTCATTACTCTATTCGGATAATCTGCCAAATTGGAGCTAGTTTCGTCCAGCCACTAGTACGTGTACAGTGTATGCTTTGAAAAGGGGTAATTGAAGAGATGGATTTGTGTGTAAACATGGCTGACTCCTGTTCCAGTGAGACAGCTGCAGAAATTAAACTTGTGTGAGATGGTGGAGTCCGGGAGGGGAGGTCACAAAATAGGAAGACTTGTATTTGGAGGGTTTACAATTTCACTGGTGGTTAAGTGGGGGGGGGGGGGGGGGAGGGTCACAAAAACCCGCAAATACTTTCAACCCCAAATCCTTTCTGCCCCACTCATAACTTTGGGAAAGGACACTGTGGCACAGGAGTCAAGCTGCAGAGACTATGTAGAGAAGAGTACAGTTACAAGTGGGGTGCATTGATGGAACAGTCCTGATGTAGAAGTATAAACAATGATCAAATAGGCATGCCTCAGACAGAAAATTAGACACATGTCAGACCAGGGACATGCTATGCAGATGTACTTCCAGTGAGCCAGGGCCCACTTAACTCTCTCAGTGTGAAATTTTAGACTGTGTCAACGGCTTTTCTCGGCATGCATTGGGTGCAGTGAAAAGCTGTTGACCTAGGGTATTCTCTCTGGAACTATAGGCATACTGCTACTTTGAACAAAAGGTCTTTTTACGAGGAATACTCATCTGGGATCCTAATTGTAATTCAGACTAGTTCGACTTAAGTAGATCGACTTAAGTCGTGCTTGGCACTGAAAGAGTTAATGTCTGTAGGTTGCCACAGCTCAAGTGATGGAGTGGAGTAATGAGAACTGTCATTGCTATATACACACAGCTTCCCACCCCTGCTCACTGATGCTTCTCTCCTGTCTGGTCAGATCTTGCATCACCGCCTCATTATCAGCAGTTTGTGCGGGTAAACAAGATGGATTAGTGCAGGGAGAATACAAAGTTTGTAGCAAAAAATCTAGCATTTTCCTAAACTCAGCTATTAGTTAGTGTTGAAACCATCATTGTATTGGAGAACATCCTCCTCCCCCCCCCCCCCCCCCATTAGTCATCTCTATGTACTATAGGGCGATCCAGTTTAGATTAATATGCTTATACCAGACGCTACATGCATTGACTGTCTGCCTTAAAAAGTGCTGGTTATATTATCTTTTTCTGCTTTTAATTTTTAGTTGATTATGATGTAAATAGTTGTTGATGATGCGGGGAGAAAAAATTGAGAAAAACGTAACTTTGGGGGGGGGGGAGTATCAATCAACATCCAAAACTCTGATTCCAACTATGATGCTTAAAGTGAATTAATGCACACATATAGCCATTCCGATAATAAGTACAATAGAAAACCCAGAACCAGAACTGACATAGCCCAATCACTGCAACATGAATGTAAATGTAAAAGGGTGGGGGAGGGAGCAGAGAATTAGCACGGGTGTTGCTACTGAATGTATTTTAAGACCAACAGCAATATGAGATTAGCTTTGCTAGGGGAGGGGCTTCAATGACAGGTACAACCACATCAGTTTACAGAGGTCAAAGGTTTTTGATCTCGTAAAAATTAAAATCCTGTGAAATGTGAGGGTGTTCTGAGACATTGTGAATGTTTATATCTGGCTTTGTACAAGTAAAAGGCTAGTCTGAATTCACCTGAGCATTATGTCAATAAAGTACCTACTGTATGTTAGTGTGACTTACAAATGGATCAATATATTATCCCTGGCTTTTCCCTCTGTATCATTGTGAGCATCACCACCTGACCATTAACCTTTCCCTTGTGAGAGTGAATTAGGGTCAACAGCTTCCGTGCATCAGACTAGGTCTCAAGTGGCAAAGTCCCACCTGCATATCCATGTGTGATATAGCAAGGGTCAGTTTAATTGGTTTTGCTAGTTTGCTTATCAAAAGAGTTTGCAAGTCAGTTAATGGGGAATTTGCATGCATTGCTTATCAGTTTGCAAAAAGTAAATTTTGTGATGAATAATTGTAGGCAATGGTGTAAATCTGTGGAAATTTTATGAAAATGCCCAAAATATTGGATACACAAGCTGTACATGAAACACGCAACAATAAGCTGATTCTTTAAGTTTAGGCATAGTATTCATGTGTAAAGGAAAAGTCATCAAAGGAAATAAATGACAGTCTTTGTAACTGTTAAGTAGGATTAGCAATGTGCAATGGATAGCATGCTTGTACTCATTCATTTTGAAAGACTTTATCCTGGTTCAGTAGCAGAAAAATAGTGATGAGCTAGCTTAGAGTTTTATATGCTTGGGAGTACTGGGTATTTCAAAAAGCAAAATAATGCTTAACTGATCATAACTGCTATCAAATTAAAGCAGAGCCACCAAGTCTCTGGCCTAGGTGGAAGATCTCCTGCTGTTTTAGCTCTGCTGACTAAAGGCTGCAGAGCTTGTGCAACCACTGATGTCTGTCCATCCGTCTGTAAACTTTTGCTCATTAGCACGATACCATCCACAGTTCTCAAGTTAGCCCAATATAACTTTCAGGACTTACAAGGTGTATGAAAATCAAGGTTCCCTTAGCTATTGGTGGTGCCTTCTACAATATTATGTAATACAGGGGTCAAAATGTGACATATAGGGGTCAAAATGTGATGACAATATTGTGAACAGTGTAGTATCTTTAACTTTTGGCAGATCTTCACCAAATTTGGTGGGATTGTGCCGGAGCTCAAAGTCTAAATTACTTAAGATACTAGTGGTGCCACCTATAATTTGACAGCAATTATGAGCTAAAATGTGTTTTAAGATGTAAAATTCCATATTTGGAAAAGTAACTGGATTAGACTTGCCAAATTTGTAGGATATATAGACCATGGCCAATGCTAGGATGTTACATAATATCAGTGACCTTGACCTGTTTTTTTTAGGACATCATGCCTATAAAGTTGAAAAGGTGATTTTGTAATGGCAGGGTGTATAGCTTGGACATCAATGGCAAAGAGAATTGAGCCTCCTGATCAAAATTGCACTTTATTACAGAAAACTGTACTTGATGACCAACTTTTTGGGTCACTGTGACCCAATAATTATGGAGTTTGGCACTTATCCAAGTTTATTGTTTTTCTTCAATAACTCGAAAAGTTTTTACCTGATTTGAACAAACAGACCATATATGGTAGTGGAGGTGGGGCGCATATTTTGAACAGTAACAATTTTTTAATTTGAGCTGAAGGTCAAGTTGAAATGGCCAGTTTGAATATAGGGGTCATCTCATGAATGCTCTGCACCCCACAATTTTTGAGTTAGGTCCATATTTTTTTTTTTTTTTTTTTTTTTTTTTTTTTAGTTAGGTCCATATAATGTTTTGGAGTAATAGAGTGTATAAAAATCTATGCTGACATCAATGTTGGTGATGCCACGTATAGTATTATGTAATATATAGGTCAAAAATGTAAAAATCTTGAACAATTGGTGTTGAGACCCTCATTCTGTGCATGTACCAAGTTTTCAAAGAGCTGTGTCTGTGGCTGTTGTGATGCCAGCCAAATAGTAAAACCTATTAAGCGTGTTTACTCGTCCAATGATTCTTCATGGTTCCAAAATGGGTTTTGGGCTTGGAGGGATCACTCTTCACTTCTCCACATGCCAAAAAACATCAAGTGATCATGAAGACTGCCAGATGGAGATGCTCATAACCTTGGTTTTACTTTTATTCCATACCCTCAGACCACTTTTTTGTTGATAGAATTGGGAAGTAAAATTACAAAGAGATATCAGAATTGGAAAGAGAGAACTATTTGATTTACAATAAGCCATGCAGGCACATATGACCAATTAAGTTGTACTATTTATGCACATCAGAACTCGGGATTCATCTAGCTGCATGAGAATGGGTCAATAGGAAATGGGTGAAAATGACCTGTTTTAGTCCCTATTGATTAAATGAGCATGGAATAAAGTCATGTTCTCACAACAGCTGAAGCACACCTTTCAACCCTTCCCCCTGAATTAAGATAGAGTCAACAGCATTCCTTGACTTGGGTTGGGTGCCCAACCAAGGAATACTGTTGACCTGGGGCATGTTATCTTAATTGGCCTCATCTACAATGCTCATTCAAATTATTGATTACAATTGAAATTAGTTAAAAAATATTGAAGCAGGCATTTGACCACCAGCCAGTTTCAGGGAGAAAGGGTTAATAGCTCAGGGCCTAAGGGAGAAAGAGTTAATATTAATAGATCAGGGCTAAGTCAATCAGTACAAAGTTTTGACTCTATCAACATCTTTCCATAGGTGCTTTGGGTGTATTAGCATGCTTAGGAAAGCTGTAGACCTGAACCGCTGTGGTATGAACAACTGTAGGCATACTGGTACTTTTGAAGGGTCAGTGAAAGGCCAGTTCATCTAGTATCATACACTAGTAATTCAGAGCACATTAACTTTGGTCAAAATTGGTAGTGCAAGAGTTAAAGGCAAGCTCTATTGTTTGGGACAACCAGATTTTTAGTCAGGACATTGAAAATTGCAGTTTTGCATAGTTTACAAAGCTATGCATATGGGCAATGGTTATATCCCACCAGCACCCAGGGTTTCTGCCAGAGTGAAATTTTAGGGTACTCAATTACTCATATTTCAAAGTGAAAAGTCTGACAATGAAGATTTATGGGGTATTTTGTGATAATACATGCTAAAATTGTACTTTTTTACCAAAATTTTAGGGTAAGCAAAATTACCCTTGAAATTTCTTAGGGTATGCTATTTTTCCTGTCTTACCCTCTGGCGGAAACCCTGAGCACCAGTAGCAGGGACAGATCTAGGCCTTCAAAATTAGTAGCCAAATCGGCAAATAAAAGAGTAATCACTGCAGAATTTGGCCTAGCTCTTTTATAATTCACATTAAAATAAATTAGCCATTTGCAAATTTCTTAAGCCAAATGAACGAAACATTAGCATTTGGCTAATTGGCTAATGGCACCAGCGGTTCCTGCAGTAGGGAATGAGTAAAACGGACTGCTAGACCAAATTTTGTGGTCTTTTCTGGCAGATTGCATTTGGACATTGAAAGCAGCTGATGTGTTGAGTAATCACATTGTTTGGGTCCTAACAACACGGCAGACATTGATATTTGATATTTTTTGTGTGTTACAGGAGAGGTTAACCAGACCAGCTCAGGAGAATCATCACAGAATGCCAATGATCATAGCAGCTTAGACTCCACGGCATTTGAAGAAGATCTGCTCATGTCCTCAGATCCTGATCACGATAAAATGGAAGACGGAACAATTTCTAGCTCACTGAGCCATGTGGATAACCAAACAAAACAAACTTCACGGCTGGAGCCAGCCCCGGAGAATCAGGAAAGTGAATTGTTGTCCTCAGAGAAAAGTGAGATGACCCCACAAGATGTCATTGGTGAACAGACAGGGGAGAACCAATCAGAGGATAACGGGAATACAGGAGACATAGCTGGTGGAAATAATGCAGAGAGTTGTGCAGATGGCACAGAACTTATATCAGATTTGTGTAAAACTGATCCTCAATCAGAGGCGCTTGAAACAGATAATTTAGAGAGTGAAATCAGTAAAAACACACAAGATATACAGCCAGCTGACACTGAAGAGCCACAGAACAAAAACATATGTGATAAAGAAGACAAGACTGAGACACCTGTGTGTACTGTTGTGTGTAGTGATTCCACAGGAGGCCAATCCATACGGACAGAAACAATGTGTTCAAGTTTACGTGAGGATGCAACAAACTTATGTGATGAAGAGGCAAGTCACAAAAAAGATATGTCAATCGAAAGTGAGGGAAATGATGAGTGTGTGAGCTTAGTTTTGAAGAAATCAGACGAACTGGATAAATTAAGCTCTCAAGATGAGGGACATTGTGGGCAAAGTGGTGTTCATGATGAGATTGAAATCCAAGGGACAAGTACGAGTGATATGCAAGAGACTGCAAGTGAAGCCAGACAGGAGTCTGTCTTGACTCATTGTGAATCACAGTTGAGCTCAGATACATGCCATGGTGAACAAAGCCATGACAGTGTCAATAATATCAAAGACAAGAGGGAGTTGGGTGGTCATGGTAACCAGGATGATGAGTCAAGTCGGACTAAACTTGATTCATCCCCACAACTTGTGCCACTAAAACAAACAAGTCTTGACGGCGTGCAAATGGACGCTCACAGGCTGAGCGAGAAGACAGATACTGACCTTATAAAGCAACAAATGGATCCAGAAGAGAAATCCAAATGTACAGCGAAGTTAAAGTTTATGCGTCCATGGGAGAGTGAAAATGATGTTGAGAAAGGAGCATGTGATCGCACAGAGAAAGAATCAAACTTGCAACGAGAGTCGGACAATTTGGCAACTGAAAACGCAACAAAGAATCCAAGTACGGATATTGGAGAATTGCCAGATAGCACAAGTAAGACTGATAGTGCAGAAATTGATATAAAGAAAAGTAATGAGACACAAATGTCTGATCACGCTGACATTAAAAGTGATGCAGGTACAAGTGATCTAGATAGGCAGAACAAGAAGAGTGTTGATGTGGAGAAAGGTACGAGCAGCAACACTGGAGATGACATTGCCGCTGTGCAGGACACCGAGGGGGAAAATGGTGGGGAGGTTCCCCCTCCTGATGAAGACAGTGATAATGGGGATGTAAATATAACTAGCAGCGGTATGATGCTGATGCGAGCGCACTCTGGTGGCAA
This sequence comes from Hermodice carunculata, assembly GCA_964020975.1. NCBI lineage: Eukaryota > Metazoa > Annelida > Polychaeta > Eunicida > Amphinomidae > Hermodice > Hermodice carunculata. Next base: position 89,555,862 of record OZ026620.1, on the reverse strand, counting down.
ATGTCTGAAGTGCTCATACTGTTCCTATTCTTGTAAAAGGAACATGATGCTGATGCGTCACCACATTTACAAATCTCACGTCGGGTCGTACCCATTCTCTTGCCCAGTGTGCTCTCATGGAACATTGGCTCTGGGAGAAATTGTACAACATATGAGAAAAAAGCACCAGGGCTGTCAGCTTCGTTTGTCGAAAGTGAGACGAAGAGATTTAGCTGAAATAGTGCCCCTTAAAGTGACTGAAACAGAAGTTTTGTATGGTTTATCAGGATTCAAAGGAGGTGGCACAGAAGACTTGAATAAAGAGGCAGATGCTCAGCCTTCAACATCGCGGCCTGTGACTCGGAAGAGAAAGTTCAGCTCTGTAGATCAAGGTACGAAGTCTGATAGAGTACCAGTCAACTCCATCCCGGACAAGCTTAGAAAAGTTGAAAGTGAAACGGAAAAAGCAAATGTGTCTTCACCCAAGCCAGCATCATTTACGCCTGAAAGAAGAACATCGACATCTTTCTCTGGTCAGCCAGATTATTTCCGATGCAAATGTGGTCATGAGACACGAGAACGGAAGAATATGAGAGATCATGTTGTGCGAGAGATTGGAGAGTTACCGTACCAGTGTTTCAAGTGCAATATTCGTGTACTTAGACCATCAGAATTAATGGCTCATTTCAAGGCTGAACACCCAAAGAATAAGTACAGACCTGTTTACGTCTTTGGGGAGAAAGCAAAATTAAAGGTTCGGAAATTGCTTGACAGTTATGCTGTTTACATAGACCCCTCAAACTGTGACAGTAGTGAGATAAAGGTTCCAAATTCCTCCAAGAAAGCAACACCGGGTGCTTCAAAGAAGACCACGAATCAGCCACGGAAAAGAAAGATGACAGGAGATATCTCAACAGGGGAGAGTCCCGTGGCAAAATTGGCAAAAACAGAGGAAATTAAAGGAGGTTGGAAATGTCCGAAATGCCCATTCATTGCAGAGGAGAGAGGTGATTTGTACCAGCATATCATGGAGGTGGAGCTACAGTATATACCTTATTACTGTGGTCACTGCTCAGAAAACCACTGTCTACTGAGTCACATGAAAGAGCATCACAATACTGCACATCCAGGACTGCAGCCAATGATAATCCACAGGCCTAACCAGCAGAAAGCAAAAGCTTTGAAAAAATTGTTTGAGCAGGAAATAATTATCGAAGCTCGTGAAGGTCAGGGAGCTACAGCTGTCGACGAGGCTCAACCGTGTCGAGGTGATGAAAGCTCCGCTGTTTCCAAGTACCAGTGTAGGGAGTGTCCCTACAACACAGCAGGGAGGGACCGCATGCGTTTACATATCCACGCCGAGTTACAGTACAGACCTTTCAAATGTAACCAGTGTTCGTACAGTGCAGTCATAAAGCACAATGTGATGTCACACCAGAAGGGCCGAGTGCACCAGGGAAGCAAGGCTCCATTGTGGGTGATTGAAAAGAGAATTCGCAAAATGGAGCTGGAAGTAGAAAAGAGGATGGCTGAGAGTCTCTTGACAAGTTTGGACGTTACTGCGTCCAATCAAACGGACAGAAAATCAAAGGAGAGCTCAAGGGAGCAGACTGATGGGAAGGTGTCGAAAAGTGGTGTAAACTCAAAAGATGTCTATCACAAATGCAAGACGTGTGGACATACAACGTCAGACATTTACGGTTATACACAAATGCGCAATCATGTACTCCGGTTACATGCGCCAAACAGATTTGAGTGTGGAGTATGTGCCTTCAAGTGCCGCACAAGGGTCAAAGTGATGACTCACATGACAGAAGAACATCCTGAAAGTCGTCTTCCCTACAAGAGAATTCCGCTTCCAAACAACCAGACAGTCAAGGAGTTGATGGTAAGGCTCTGATTGCTTTATGTTTAATGTTCCATACTGTCTTCTCTGGGTGTTGAGACCCACTTTTGGGTAACTATATGTACTGCTCAGGTCAAACAAAAAATCTTATCTGTTTCCAGTTACTAGACCTACCTGCTAAAAAACTTTTGACTCTGACCTCATTTTATGAAGGGGGAAAGTGAAAAAAGGAGAGAAAAAATTCACATAATGTTTTATCCCTAAATACATGAAAAAATAGGCAATTTACATTAAAAAGTCAGTGTGGTTACATTCAAACTCCAATGAAATTGAGCCAAGCCTCCTACCAACCAACCCACCTGCAAAAAAAGGTGTTGTCCTACCTACCTGAAATTTATCAGGCATGCAAGAGGAAACATAGCTATTTTTGGTTTGGCCTTAATCTAGAATTGTCATCAGAGGCCCAGAAGGATGCAGTTTTTGTAAATTCTAAATTAAGTAATGAGAATTTTGGCCAAAGCATGAAGCAGAATGATCAGTATGCATTTTGAAGCCATGGATAAGGGCTAGTGTGATCCCAGAGAGGTGAAAGATCGGGTCACACTTTAACCCCTCTTTGTGGGGGTGGCAGTGTTGTGCACAACACGTTTTGCTCAGCTGCATTTTATGGGGGGAAAAATCCACACTTTTACTCACAGAGAGATGCAACATGTTCTGAGGAACAATCGGATGCACGCCTTGCATTCGTTTGTAAGCTTTATTGGTTACTATGGTCAAAACACTGCTTTTATGGTAGACTGTTTTTCCAGGCAGAATCACACAGAAAAGGCAGTGTAGTCCACTCTTAGAACTGAGTTTATAGCTTTCCCCTACAATCTGCACACAGTGAAGTCAAAGAGCAGCCAGGAAAGCTGTTTACTCATGGCGTCTTTATGATGCCACGCAACGAAACATGCAACATTCATGATGCTAGACACATTCTGGTCATTTGTAAGGGGAAAAGTTGCATGTTGATACATTGGTGCTAAGTCCCTCAGAGGTTATGGTATACATAAGCATACCTGTCAACATTCCACACCTCAAAATAGGGAGGTTTTTGTGAATTTGAAAAATCTATGGGGGGGATTTGTATTTTAACAAAGATTACAATAGAAAATACTAAATTTTCATTGGGAAGATTCTACCAAATTTGCAAAATTTTGCACGTAAATAAAAAAAATTGGGGTGAAAGAGTGGGGGACTCCCACCTTATGGGGGAGACTTGACAGGTATGCAGAAGGTTAATGGAGTACATAGGGTCAGTGGGCTGCATAGGCTACATGCAGTTAGTACAATACAAAGGATTTTCACTAAGTGCATAAAATATACGGTTAGTAGAATGCAAAGGGTTTGCATTGAGTGCGTAAAAAATCATGCACACAAAACATTTTGCACACATTGTCTTGACTAAAAAACTCCCATCCAACAGCGTATTTGTATTTGTATTATGTCACTTGGCCGCACTGTTTACCAGGCAGTCTCACAAAAATTTTCAGGACTTAAAAAATTGAAATGCATTAGTTCTGAACATGATGACCTGAAATGTGTGTAGACTTTAGGATGAAGAGAGTGTCCCATTTATCACAACTTGGAAGTTTCATTACCCAAGTTGGTCAAAGGGGGATGCATCATATTGGGTCAGCTGTTTAATTGGAAATATGTTGGCTCTGTTTCAAGAACAAGATTAGAATTAAACCTTGCAGTGATAAATTTTGGACTGAGTCAACAGCTTTTCTCGGCACGCATTAGGTGCAATGCGCCCCGAGATAAGCTGTTGACCTGGGATATTTTTTCTCTGGAACTATAGGCATGCTGGTACTTGAATGAAAGGTTTTTCTACAAGGAATATGAATCTGAAAACCTCATGATAATTCAGACTAGTTTGACTTTAGTAGATCGACTTTACACATGATTGGCACTGAAAGAGTTAATTGACGTTCTAATTTTATTATGCCCCCCTTCGAAGAAGGTGGGGCATATAGCGTTGCACATGTCGGTCGGTCTGTCGGTCGGTCTGTCGGTCGGTCGGTAGACTGTGGTTTCCGCACAATAACTCAAGAAGTTTTTGAGCTAGGACTTTGATACTGTGTAGGTGTATTATTCTAGTCAAAAGCTAGCCGAAGTTTAAAGATGGGTGACCTTGACCTAATTTCCAAGGTCACAGTGGTACCTGAGCTAACTTTGGTTTCCGCACAATAACTGTAGAGGTTTTTAAGGTAGGACTTTTATATTACACAGGATTATAGTCCATATTAGGGGCTAGGCGAAGTTCGAAGATGGATGACCTTGACATCATTTTAAAGGTCACAGAGCCACTTTACTGAATATGGTTTCATGCTTTCTGCATGATAACTTATACCTTGGAGCTAGAACTTTTATATTGCACAACTTTATGGTTCTCTGTAAGGGCTAGATTGATTTTGAAGATGCGTGACCTTGACCCAGTTTTCAGGGTCAAAGAGAGATTGTAGAATTCCTGTGGTTTCCGCACAATAACTCAAGAAGTTTTTGAGGTAGGACTTTGATAGTGTGTAGGTGTATTATTCTAGTCAAAAGCTAGGCGAAGTTCGAAGATAAGTGACCGTGACGTAATTTCCAAGGTCACAGTGGTACCTGAGCTAACTTTGGTTTCCGCACAATAACTGAAGAGATTTTTAAGCTAGGACTTTTATATTGCACAGGATTATAGTCCATATTTAGGGCTAGGCGAAGTTTGAAGATTGATGACCTTGACCTCAATTTAAAGGTCACAGAGCCATTTTACTGAATATGGTTTCATGCTTCCTGTGGTTTCTGCACAATAACGCAAGAAGTTTTTAAGTTAGGACTGGGATACTTTACAGGTCTATAGTTCTTGCTAAGGGCTAGAAGAAGCTTAAAGTTTGGTGACCTTGATTTAATTTCCAAGGTCACGTTGGTACCTGAATTAACTTTGGTTTCCACATGATAACGGAAGAGGTTTTTAAACTAGGACTTTTATATTCCGCTGGATAATTGTCCGTATTCAGGTCTAGGTCAAGTTTGAAGATGGGTGACCTTGACCTAATTTCAAAGGTCACAGAGCCATTTGGTTGAATACTGTTTCTGCATGATAACTTGCATTTTAGAGGTAGCACTTTTATATTGCACAGCTTTATGGTTGCCTATAAGGGCTAGTTTGAGTTTGTAGATGGGTGACCTTGACCCAGTTTTGAGGGTCACACACAGACAGAAGACTTCCTTTTTTGTTTTTTGCACAATTACTGAAGAAGGTCAAGTGAAAATGAGTGACCGTGCCATAATTTCCAAGGTCATAAAGCCACTTTGCTGAATATGGTTTCTAAATGATGACTAATTTTTCAGCTATAACTTTTATATTGCCCAGGTTTTTAGTTGTTTTTTAAGGGCTAGGTTAAAGTATAAAGATATGTGACATTGATGTATGATCAACCTTCACTAATTTTGTAAGGTCACGAGTGCCCCTTCTACCACTATCAATAGGGTAGCGAGGGCAAGGGTAAAGAGGGAGGGGGGCATCTATGTTTTACAAACATATCTTGTTTTATGTACAATGTGCATCCCATTTGTAATTTCGTTGGGTAAAGACCACCTGCCTGGAAACCTTATTTGTCTGTGCCCATGTAATGCTGTCTCTTCCATGCTGTAAACCCGCTGAAAATGATCTGGGTTTGATTAATATTTTTGAACAGGTGTGCCCTTGCACTGAGTTTTCAAATGAGTGACCGCACTATATAGAACTAAATTTACTCTATTTATTACTGAGGGACTGGTAACACTATTGTGAAAAGAATCACTGAATTTGAATGCATGTACATCAAACCACATACCACTATGTTGCATTGCCTGTACATGTCATATGTAGCAGTGCCATGCGATGAAGCTTCAATTTATGCATATAGCCTTTCCAAGACGATACATACATTTAGGATACATTATATGGTATTTTACAGTGTGGTTTGTTGAACAACCATCACTGCTGACCCTACAAAACAGAGAGCACTCACTAGCTGAAGTGTCAGTTGGATTCTAAAATTTTAATTGCGAATCCTTAAATATGTTAAATTGATCATCAGCGAAGGGGAAAAAAATCACCAGGCAATTGCATAATTGACTGGCATGCATAACGTGCTACTGCTGACCCAGAGAGTGTAGCAGGGTTTTCCCTGAAGCTTTATAGCTTAACGCTGCCATAAAGCTTTCGAAAAAACGTTGACCATAAAGCTTAAAATACTTCCCATAAAGCTACATTTTTGGGAAAAAAATGCAAAAATTGCAGCTTTGTAGGCCAAAATGGCACTGTTTAGCACAAAATTTACTGCACTCAGCAGACATATAAAAATTGACATTTGAGCATAACCACAAATACAAAGCTTTCATTTTTTCCTCAGGGGGAAAACCCGGTGTATATCTATACATTAAATTCACTTTTGATTGGGACATGACTGCATCTTGCGTAAAATTCTTTAAAATTGGGAGAAAATCAAGAAGCTTTTGGAAAGTTTTTCCTTTTAATACCCAGAAACGATCTAGCACACGTTAATTTACTGAAGTAAATGTTGTCACATTAAAAATTACAAGATGGTCCATTGTCCTACATTTCATCGGCATTTTCTCTAATAAAAAAATGATACAGGTATTAATTAGACAACAGGTTTCCTGTCTCAGTGCACCTGTCACATAATGTGCCCAGAGTACAGTAAAACCTGTTTTGAGAGACCACTGTAAGGAAAGGCCACCTGCCTTTTTAAGACCATGTTTACCATGTCTGACCTAAGGTTGCAGAGCTTATAGCATCATTCATGTCCATCCATCCATCCATAAACATTTGATTTGTGAGCGCGATAACTTTCAAAGCTTTGATGTTAGCCCAATATAAATTTCAGGACTTATAGGGTGTATCAAAATCTAGGTTTCTTTTTATATTGGTGGCACCCCCTACATTATTATGTAATATAGGGGTCAAAATGTGAAAATCTTGTGAACACTCCAGCATCTTTAATTTTTGGTGCATCCTCACCAAGTATGGTGGGATTGTGCGGGATGTCAATGTCCAAGTTGCTAGTGATAGTAGTGGTGCCGCCTATAACTTGACGGCAATTATGAGCCAAAATGTGTTTTCAAATATGAAATTCCATATTTGGAAAAGTAACCGGATTAGACTTGCAAATTTATAGGATATATAGACCATGTCCAATGCTAGAATGTTATATAGTATCAATGACCTTGACCTATTTCTATGAGGTCACCATGCCAGTATAATTGAAAAGGTGATTTTGTAATGGCAGGGTGTAGCTTGGACATCAAAAGCAAAGAGAATTGAGCCTCGAGAACAAAATTGCACTTGACACATTATACATAAAACTGTACTTGGTGACCTACTTTTTGTTTCTCTGTGACCCCGTTTTTATGGAGTTTAGTGCTGGTCCAAGTTTATTGGGGTTTTTTTTCAACAGCTCCAAAAGTTATTACCTGATTTGAACAAACAGACAATATATGGAAAGCTGGATGTGGGGCACATATTTTGAACAATTGCAAATTTATATTCCGAGTTGAAGGTCAAGGTCAAATGTCCAGTTTGAATACAGGGGTCATCTTGTGAATGCTCTGCACCCGCCAATTTTTGAGATAGGCCCATGTAACGTTTAGGAGCTGTAAAGTGTATAAAAATCTTTGCCCACATCAGTGTTGGTGGTGCCACCTATAGTATTATGTAATATAGAGGTCAAAATGTAAAAATCTTGTGACCGCAATACTGTCCATAATTTTCAAGTTAGCCCAATATAAATTCAGGATTTATAGGGTGTATGAAAGTCTAAGTTTTTTTCTGATATTGGTGGAACCACCTACAATGTTATGTAATATAGGGGTTAAAAATGTGAAAATCTTGTGAACACTCTAGCATCTTTTATTTTTGGCAGATCTTCACCAAATTCGATGGGATAGTGGGGGAGGTCAAAGTCTTAAGTTGTTAATGATACTAGTGGCACCACCTATAATTTGACGGAAATAATTAGCCAAAATGTGTTTTAAGATATAAAATTCTGTATCTTGAAAAGTAAATGGATTAAACTTGCCAAATTTACAGGATATATACACAATGTCCAAAGCTAGAGTTTGGTATAATATCAGTGACCTTGACCTTTTTTTACCTTGATATTCTATCCCAAAGTCACTGAAGACATAAAGTTAAGGACTCACTCATTGTTGACTTGGCACATCCAACAATATCCATCACAGGAATGGCACAAATAAGGTATGATTACATGCAAAGTGCCATCTAGTGGACTTGTTATACACGAAATATACATAAGCTTTATATGTTCAGAAGCCACTTGAGGATTGGCAACTTTGAAATGAACAGGTGCAGTATAGCCGGGGTGCCAGCAGAGCATTAGGCCCATGGTCCTCTTGTTCCATCTTACCCATTGTGCCTCTATTTAGAGACCACCTGCATTACTTGACCACTTTTTGGCCTGCCCTAGGGGCAGTCTGTCAAAACAGGTTTACTGTAATGCGAAGAAAAACGGTGTCTCAGTTCCGTCATCATGTGTGCATGGGTCCGTCTCTCCATCCATATACCCTTGTGGATGCAGTAACCTTTGAACAGACTGAGGTACTATCATGGAACTCTTACTATACAAGCATCTATGCTTTGCTGAGTTTGACAGTTAGTGACCTCAGCCTGTTTTTCAGGTAACCAGAGATCACTGCTTTGATGCTGGCCAAATAAATGGTCTTAAAGGCATTCTGGCCATTACACTTCAGATTTTATTGCAGTTTTTTCATAGATCCATACATTTGCCTTTTACTATGAAATTTAAAACAGGAGTGGGGGGGGGGGGGGTGACTCTAGGTTGCCACCCCATTCGTCTATCCAGAATTCCATCCAAGACTGCTTGTCCAGGTCGTACTTCCGCTACTGTAAATTGCTTCATTTTGGCGTGTTTAAATTTTCACGGTTTTTGTTTTTTTGACATTTCACTGTAGTTTTAGTTTCACTGTTTTGGACACAATTTCCATTCAAAAAATGTTGAAATACGAGTTCAGTGTGTTTTTATTTTCATGGTTTTGTGCCACCAGCGAAATAAGCAAAATAATAATACAGCGAAATTAAAGCAATTTACATTACTATATTATACTTACAGATACAGTGGTACCTGCTATTTGAGATCACCTCTACAGCCTACAAAAATTGGTTTCATACTGCAGGTGGTCTTAAATTGAAGGTATATTCAACAAGAAAATTTAGCAAAGTGTCTTGAAAGAGCGGTCTTAAAAAGACATGCGGTCTTAAATTGGAGGTGGTCTTTAGAGCAGGTACCACTGTTCCAGACTTTGTGTGTGGATACTTCTCAGGGTACCTGTGTGTGGATACTTCTCAGGGTACCTGTGTGTGTTGTGCCAGAATGAGGCCACCTCAACCTTTGACCCCACCATAGAAAATGTTTTGTTCCCTTCACTGTGAGAACTACAGATACCATTACCTTTTGGTCGGGGATTTGCCGATTTATGTATTGTTGTGCAGTATCATGTAATGCCACCCTTGTCTTGTATGCACGTGAGCTGTCAACACATTTAATGGTATTTCCAATTTGTTCTCAAATATTGCAGCAAACTATGGTTGAAATGAAAGTGAAGAAGCCTCGGAAGCTGAGCAAAGCATCCATCAAGGATGAGGAAGAGGGCGAGGGAGACACCAGCCAGGCCAGTCCAGGGAGGAAGACAAAAAGTGGTAGTCCGGGAAAAGCCGAATTTGGGGGAGAAAATAAAGCTAAGAATCACGGTGAGCTGTTGACTGTACACATCACTTTACCATCTTTCACTTGCGGAAAATTACTTAATTAGCCCATGCCCGTTTATAACTGTCCTTGGATCAGAGTATGCATCCCAAGGAAAGCTGTCACCTTGATCTTTAACAATTCAAGGGGGAAAAGGGTTAAAAAGTGAACTGAACCTCAATAGTTGAACATTTCGTGCAATATATCTACACCAGAGGTATCCTAAGCATTTGAAATCAGTGTCTCCAATGGACAGAGTAAAGGCTGCATTTCCTGTGACACATTACTTTCAATTCTGAAATGATGGAGAAGGTACACAGGGAATAATGTCATGACACACCACTTCCTGTTGCAAACAGCCGACCAAGAGGACAAGCTAATTTTGTTTGTCTCCCAGATGGCAGCACCTGTAACAGCTAGATACCAGGTATAATTACCTGGTGCTGTTATCTGCTGTCTACCTCTCCCATTACTTGATGACAGAAAATTGTAAGCAGTGTAACCTGCGTTAGTGAGCACATTTTGTCCAATCTGAGGGCACCTGGTACAGACTAGTGTGTAACCAGTGTCTCAGTCCCATGTGCTGTTTAACCGTTCACCTTTCATATGAAGACGGAGTCTAAAGCATTCCTTTGAACAGGCCAAGGATAGCCCAAACCATGCCAAGGACAGCTGCTGACTTTGAGCATCATATTGGAAAATGTGTCATTATCTATTCTCTTTCGAATATATTTTCATTAACGCAATCAGTTCTCTGAGTTTTACCAACAAACAGTAGTCACAGTCACACTGATCTTAATAAGACATGTTCTTGTAGGTGGCAGCACTGGTTCAGTGACTATGTTTTCATGATACACCATTTCCTGTTAACAACTACAGGTCAATGAGGAGAGGCCAATTTGTTTATCCACCAGGTGTCTCCACCTGCAAGTATTAGCAACTGGAGTATTTATGGGCAGTGTTGTCATGCATGAGAACATGCGACATTACTAATGCCTTCATCTTCCTGTCCCTCATGCAGAGACATGCATGCCTCGTCAACACAGGCATGTCCACAGGAAGTAAATATTCTGGTCAGCCGTTCCCCTTGGAATATTGTGGGCATAGCACCTTGGAAGTGTATTCACTTAAGTATATATATATATATATATATATATATATATATATATATATATATATATATATATATATATATATGTATGTGTATGTATGTGTATATACGTACGTATATACGTACGTATATACGTACGTATATACGTACGTATATACGTACACATATACGTACACATATACATATATATATACACACACATATATATATACATATATATATATACATACATATATATATATATATATATATAAACTGAAGCAGAGGAAATTTGATATCCAGCTGGGTTTGATTAGTTTAAGGTAGCAAAGCTCTCATGACACCTGCTGAGGAGTTCCATTTTAAATGCACCCAAGTGACTATATATTATCTCTGTATCTACACTCATTCAACTATATATTTTTCTGTTTTGTACAGATGAGTAGTTTTCTCTCGTGTGAACAGAAGGGTTGTAAGTTATTATGGTCAAACATAAGCGGTGCTTTTGTGGAGGGGCCTCATTTACACTTTGCGACATGATTTTTCGAAACAGAAAACAGATGCTAGCTTGAAAATTTCCTGAATTGTACCTTAAATCGTAAATTAGGAAGTCAATTTTTTGTTTTTCTTTAAACATGAACATTTTTATTTAATGAGCATTCAAAGGGTTTTTGGCAGACTTGGGCAACTACTTCATTTTTGGAGCTTCAAAAAGTCATAAAAGAAATGGAATATCAAAAAACTGAGACGTTTTGACTTCCTAAGTTACATTTTCATCTTCCAAATCCCACTGAGTTTGTAAGAATATATCAAATACTTTTTGAGCTAGGCTGTCACAAAATTTAAGATGTCATGTTAAAATGTTTACGAGAAATCTGCAGTGAAAGGTGAAACAAAAGACTTGAAAGAATAACAGGCCACTACATGAAATCTACTGGCTCCCTTGCATTGTCCTTTTGTCCACAGTATAATCATGCAAAGAGCTTGCCATTGGATGTGTTGTCACTGTGAGAAAAAAACAAAAACATTGAAATACATTGGAAATGAAGACTTTTGATCTTATCATGCATAAGCTTGAGCCATTATGTGGTTTCAGCTTGTTTTATTTCACATGTGAAGGGCTTTATGCTATTTTGATCATGAGTTTGACTGTGGCCTATATTGCTAAATAAACGGGTACCTAATTAGGCCAGTTATTGTGGCCGTAATGGAAGACCATACCTCATTGCACATTCCCTGGCTGGTGCTTAGGTGAATTAGCATGTCCAAGTAAACACTGACACCTGACTTGTCTTTTGACCGATGCTTACAGTGATGAACAATTATAGACTTAACTTTCTCACAAAGTAAAAAGGCTACAACAAAGCCACTCGGTAGGATGGAAGATCACTAATATCTTTTTCCGAAAATGACCAAAAGTCAATTTTGATGGGATGTGAGTAGATTTTCAGAGCATATTGACTTATGGTTCTGATACCATAAGGAGCGAAAGTTAAAATGAAAACTTGGAAATGTTAGTGTCCTCATAAGCAGTTGGGACTATTCTAATGTATATATGTCACATCAATATTACTTTAATGAGCTTATAATTAGTCTTTAGTAATGAACCCTATAGATACTTCTGAATTTTACTGTGTATCAAATGATAGTGAGTGTTATTTCTCCAGGTGATATGACCTGGCAAAATACTCTTTTTTTTTATTTCACAACCTTGCATTTGTTCCATTTCTTATACAGATGTCCAGAGGGAATTTTCAATACGTATTATTGGTCGATTACAATATAGCATGTTTTCATTTCAGATCGTCCATCTACGTCAGCGCACATGCGCACAAATGGAGTTTCCCTGGACAGTAAACATTGTATGTCATTGCTTTGGGATATCCCGTGTTACAAAATCCATAAATAATGCCGGTAGGGGCTTCTGGGATTCCCATAGAGCTGTATATTCTTGCTTCAGGGTTGATCCTGAATCTGAGCTACGCCAGCTTAACCCAGTCTGACTCATGCATCCATTTTGGGTGATGGGCACCAGCTATGTCAAATTTTGGCCCAAAGCTTGCTTACTTTCGTTATGTTGTACACATGCAGTTCACTTGCGACTGTCGAGCTGAGCTTCCAGGTCACCACAGGCTGGCAGGGCAGGGTGCCACCTGTCCCTGACATCAGCTCCAGAGTGTGTGTGTGTGGGTGGGGGGTGGTTGGGGGGGAGAAGCTTTCTGGGCACTGTGCTTTTTGCAACTATTCCTTTGCGCTGCTTCATGCATAGAACCTATATCAGTCATTCCATAGCAAATTGTAGACATTGCACTGAACAAAATAACTTCATGTGATGCTTGACGTCTTCCGTCATCTCAAGCAGGCTAGCCGGGAAAAGAAGGGACTCGACCTCTCATAAATTAGACATTTTTGACCGCCCAATTGCTACAGTGCTGTGATACAGCTGGTTACATAGTCCAGATGTGGGGTATATTACCCTGTTTGCCTCCACTTGCCATCCTTTGTCTCAGAAACATCACTTAAGTCAGACAGATCTCTGTTTGTGTTTTGAGTGTTTTTAGCTCAGCTGACTTGTCAGTCAGCTGAGCTTATCTGATGGATATCTGTTCATCAACACGTTTTTGTTGTCTCCAAAACAGTCAGCCAGATCCACATCAAACTTGATGGGGATCTACCTTGGGATGGGTCACCATCAGTTTTCAGCATGCTGACCATAGGTTGCAGAGCTCATGGCATCACTTGTGTCCATCCGTCTGTCATTCTCTCCATCTGTAAATGTTTGCCTATGAGCATGGTACAGCATTCCATATCTCAAAATGTAATTGAATTAAACATGCCAAATGTATGGGATGTATAGCCCATGTCCAGTGCGAATATGTTATTGAATATCAGTGACCTTGACCTAGTTTTGTTAGGTCTCAAGGCCGGTAAAGTTGAAAGAGGTGATTTTGTAATGGGAGGGTGTAGCTTGAAGATAAAAAAGCCAAGCGAATTGAGCCTCCAGATCAAAATTACAGTTGAGTACATTGTACATAAAACTCTGATTGGCAACCACCTTTTTTGGTCACCGTAACCAAATGATTGTGGAGTTTGGCTCTTGTCCAAGTTCATCGTTTTTCTTCAGTAATTCAAAAAGTTATTACCACATTTGAGCAATGGAACGCTGAACGTGTACCCACATTTTGAACACTAAACAAATTCTTAATCAGAATTGAAGGTCAAGGTCAAATGGCCAGTTGGAATATAGGGGTCATGTTGTGAATGCTCTGCACCCCAGAGTTTTTTAATTAAGCCCTTAATACTGTTATGACTCATAAAGTATATGAGAATATATGTCATCATCAGTGTTGGTGGCACCACGTATATTATGTAATATATGGGTCAAAATGTGAAGAAAAAAATTTTGACCAGTCCCGCATCCTTAATCTTTTATGAATCTTTGATGAAATTTAGTGGGATTGTGGAAGAGGTCAAAATCTCCATTGCTCATGATAGCAGTGGCACCACCTATACTTTGACAGAAATTATGGGTCATAATGTCTTAAAAGATGTAAAATGCCATATCTCAAAAAATAAATGAACGTGACAAATTTATAGGCTATATAGGTCATGTCCAATCCTAATACGTTATATAAGATCAGTGAACTTGAATTATTTTTGTCCGGTCACCAGACCTGGAAAGTTGAAAGAGGCAGTTGTGTAATGGCACGCTGTAGCTTGGACATCAATGGCAAAGAAAATTGAGCCTCCAGATCAAACTTACACTTGAGTACATTGTACATAGAACTCTACTCGGTGGCCTACTTTTTGTGGGACCTTTACTCAATGATTGTGTGACTGATCTTTTTTTTTCAGGATCAGTAAGCACTTAAGAAAATTCTGTATGTTGATAAAGAATAAGGCATGTATGATACCAAATGTACCACAAATGTGTCTCGTGGAAGTTGATATTGCATAATATGAATTACCTTGATTAATTTTTCAAGGACATGGAGGGAATGCATTTCAGGAAATGATTGTTTGGTGATGGTGGTCAGCAGAGTTTATGTGCTTCTTGTGTTCAATGGTCACATTCCAATTTGGAATTTTTATGGTTTCTTTTTTTCTTTTTGGCTCATTTTTGGGCAAAATATTTTTAAGAAATCTTTGTCTCCAAAACTGCTATACCAGTTGCATCAATATTGCAGAGGAACACTTCTGAGGAGCCCTATACTGTAATTTGTTCATCAGGTGGTGGTGCCAATTTTTTTTTTCTTTACAAATTTTGTTATAAAGCTATTTTCAACTTCTCCAAAAAACATCACTTCGAATCTTCTGAATGTTGGGGGAAATATAGCTCGTGGAAGTGTCAAACTAGGCCGTTCATCAGGTCATGATACTCTGCATCTCTGATTTTTTTACAAATTTTTCAGTTGGGGTACTTATTGGGTAATGCATACATTCCCATTGGAATTTTTATGATTTTTTTTTTCTTTGTTCATTTGTTTGGTAAAATCTTAGAAAATATTCTTCTCCAAAACCCCCAAGCCAATTGCTTTGAAATTGCATAGAGACACTTTTGGGGACCACCAGACCATAATTTGTTCAATAGGTGGTGCAGTGATTTTCTTTTTTGCTTTTTTAAAGAATTTTTGTGTTTTCACTTTTCATAACCTTTTCTCTCAAACTGTAATTTGGATCCTCTTTCAAATTTACCGGGAATGACCGTGGACTTGATCTACACCAAATTTGTTTACTACATGATGGGGCTGTCATTTTCTGCTTTTTAACAATTGTCAACATTTGGGAAAAAAAGGTCAGGGGATATATTCATGTTAACGAGAGTGATGATATCATTCTGAAGTCCGCAAGACGACTTGAGTCTGTGTATGCAAGGTCACCTGATCACAGGACTCTCACAGTCCTTATTTGCTATGCCTTTTGCCTAATGTTAGAATCATTTGACCAAAGATGCTATTGAAGGATGGCCTCAGGCAAAATACTGTTTTTACTTCACCTATTTCTGGTGAATTCTGCATTCAAGGATGGTCATACTTCTTATTTTCTCCTCAGTGACAATACCAACTCACTAGAAAGTGCCAGTAATATCAAGCCGCCCATTGGCCATTGTATTGAATACACTAACACAGCCAGATTTTGCTGTTGTCATGACAATAATATTCAACCTAAGTCTAGAGTTCATAGTCCACACTCTGTCAGTCAGGGTGGCAGTGAACTCTCCAGTCCAGTGGGACAAGGAAGTAATGAATAATAGAAGTTATGTCTTTTTTTTTTTAAGATTATGTGATGAAAATAAATCCCATATTCAATTACTGTTGCCCCATTCTTGGGAAAAGTTGCATAAAACTTACCTTCATGGCAATCAGACAACTATACCCTGCCCCCACCCCCACCTCCTGATAAAATCTACATTTGCTGCAATTAATGTATTTCTAGGTATTTTTAAAATGAGTTAGAGTGAGGCAAGTCATCCAGTGTATAGTACGGAGACAGGCAAGTCTCCTGAAAACTATCTCTAGTATATAGCGCTCAAAATACTTAGAATTGCTTTGTAGTATGCAGAATTGACCATTTTACTGTACAAATGTCAGTTGGGCCATGCAAATATGCATTTTGAAAATATGTCATTCAGTCACTGGCATATGTATATCTGCAGGCTTTAACCCTTGGGCCCCTTGAAGTAGCCAAGACAGGTTGTTGGTCAAATGTCAACTGCTTTGATGTTTTTGACAAATTTGAACTGTTAGGGAAAACAATTTGAAGGCAAATTGTGAATGAGATCTAACAAGGTAACATGACCCAGGTCAAATAAAGCTGTTGACTCAGTCTTAATGAAACAAAGAAAGCTGTTTACTCAGTCTTAACCCTTTCCCCCTTGAATTGACACCTGAGTCGACAACTTTCCTTGGCATGAGTTAGGCGCTAACTGCCCAACTCATGCCAAGAAAAGTTGTTGACCTGAGGCATGTGATCTTGATAGGTCTCATCTACAACTCTCAGTCAAAATTGGTTTTCATTACTGTTAAAATTAGTTGAAAACACTGAAGCAGACGACATTTGACCACCAGCCAGTTTTGGCCAGTTTAAGGGGAAAGGGTTAATTCAGGGGACAAAGGGTTGACCTTGTCCCGGTCAGGTAAGATGGCATCAAGGACTATTATTGGCATAGGCCGGTCACAAAATGTGCAGCCATCACTAAGGAAGGACGTCGGCTCCTCCTGGGTTTTATCCACAATTTTTGTTGAAGTATTTCCTGGTGAGGTGACATTTGAATAAAAATACTGACGTAGAGAGCATTTAATATGTTGGCACTTTGAATTTCTGGAGTGGGAAATGTTTAAGACATGAAGCAGACTTGAAAGATTTAGTCTTACAATGTGCACTCTTCAGCTCTTTTGTATAGTTGATGTACCTATTATCGATATGTTCCTATTGTCGATAGGGTAGGCAAAAACACTGTTTCTATTGCTAGCTAATGTATCATTATATGTGATGAGTTGCCGGTCTCTGAACTGTAAAATTTTGTGCAACGATGTCCACCTCCATTCCCCCGGATCTCAGTTACAAGGGTAATTGCCAGTAAGTGCATATTTGGGTTCCTTACACTGAGGAAACAGCACACTTTTCAGAGAACGCACACATTTTATAATTTAATAATCACAGAGACCCTAGCTTTTTGGATTTTTCATAAACTAATTTCATGTTTACTTGTACAAAAG
Organism: Hermodice carunculata; assembly: GCA_964020975.1. Lineage (NCBI taxonomy): Eukaryota > Metazoa > Annelida > Polychaeta > Eunicida > Amphinomidae > Hermodice > Hermodice carunculata. The sequence goes on along the minus strand of OZ026620.1, from coordinate 89,538,411 downwards.
ATGTTTGCCCTGCTGACCCACTACGAACTTCATCTGTGTGGAGTTTTCAGTTGCTATATCGAGAATAGGAACATTGTTTTGACAAGCTCATCACCAGAATTGAAATGATCTGTCACGCAAAGACCACCTGCATTCGTCAAGAAAAGACAACTTCGTTTTGGTTTTACCATGGAAGTACAGCTTAGAACTTGAAGTCTCTGATTTATAATAATCATTTTCCTATCTATGGTTGGTGACGTATTCTGCTGCATTTTCACAAACTGCACAGCTTAGCCTATCGATAACCGGTACATCGTGCATACACCTGTAAGTTTTAATGGAAAATTTGTATGTTTTTTTCTCAGCAACATATGCTTTCGAGCACTGAATGTAGGTACAGGGCAATAAAATGAACAAATTGTGGTAGGGTTGCCGGGTATCTTTTCTAATTTCTGTTTCATGATAATTTTTTCGTTACAGAGCCATGTATCATGATACGCATCACAATATATCATGAGAGTGTATGAAATGATCACACTCTTTGAATTTACATGCAACAGTCAGTATCACAGCCTCTGTGCTGGTGTTTTGATAAATCATTTTGCCATGTCTACATGTACATTCACCAGCAGTGAATTGATGTGTTTTATTGGCTGTTCATCTCTCTACAGTGATGATTTTCTTAAATTTCTTAATGTAAAATTCATAAGCTACAGTAAAATTGAAGTTTTTTATCATACCGTGAAAATTTGATACCCAACGAACATACCATAATATGGTTTGGTACAGGGGTAGTATCACGGTATTTCATCCCAACCCTAAATTATAGTGAAATGCTTACCAATAGTACAGCATTTGTGACACCTCTAGAAATTCAAGCGAGAGTTTCTTGCAATACAGTTTTCACTTTGATTTTTTCATATAGCAAAAATCATGTGGATACATTTTTTAAAAATTTCAACAAATGAAATGATGGCCACATAAAAAATGTCCCAAGAAAAACTCGTCTTCCATCGGAAATAACTTTCATAAAGCATAAAATGAATATTGTACACTTTCTCAACCAATTGTATAGTATACTTTCTGGGGTCATATTTTACGCTTTTTTGGTTTTCAAGGATGGCAGCTCTGCTGAAGGAACAAATAGTGCATTTTTCATAGACAACCGTAAGACATGGCTTTCAAAGTTGACAAGTTTCTACAGAAAGTGATAACATCCTATCACTGAAATCAGACCATTACCTGTTTTTTTTGTGTGTACCAAAATCAGGCCACCTTCACCTTTGACCCTGTCATAGAAATTTCTTGTGTGGGCCATATTCCATGCACTGTAAGAAATACATATACCATTGATCTTTGGTGGAGAACTCACTATGTAGCATCCTTAGCAAAGTTTTGAAATTGCTGGAGCAATTATGTTCAATGACCTACTGATTAGTATCAAGAAATGCCTACAGTGAGACAGTTAAAGTCTCAACTGGAACAATATCTTTTAAACACGCCACAATTGTTTTAAATAACAGGTTGCAACATACTGTCATTTGTTTCAATTTCTGCTACAGTGGTACCTGTCTTGAGAGACCCCTCCAATGAGAGACCGCATATCTTTCTAAGACTGCTATGTCAGAACGCTGTGCCATCTTTTCCATGTTATTATACCTCTAATGAAAGACCACCTGTTTTGAGAGACCACATTTTGACCTGCCCTAGGAGCGGTCTCTCAAGACAGGGACCACTGTATACCTTTTAAACCACAAAGACTGGCACGATTTTAGAGGACATGTTATCTTATGTGACTGATTTTAATTGGCTGTATTTTTTTATCCTAATTTATAATTTATATAATTTATCAGTGTGAAAGCTTGTATGATTGATGCCAGGTGCTCAGCCTACTTAGAATAGTTTTTAAACTAAATGTAGTTACCGAGGGTAAATAAATTGTATTGTATTGTATTATCTCAATAATGACTTGGCTATGACCAAGAAAGGGGGCATAAAGACAGTCACATGCAAATATTTATATAGATATACACACCCTGGTGCCCCTCTTATAAGGCCACCCAAGTGTACCAGGAATGTGGCCTTACAAGAAGGGCATATATACATACATATGCATGTATGTCTTATCTATTGGAATACTTATAAATAGTAGATTATATTACGTTTTGTTTGTGTTTTGCAGCTCGGGGTAAATCCTATGAGGTCAAGCCACAGGAGAAGGATGTGTTCAAGCAATACAAGATTGATTCCGAGGGTTTCTATTGCTGCCTGCTTTGTGATTGGAGAAAGCTGGATGGGAAGCACATAACTGAACACATGAGGCGCAATCACCTGCCACCTAGATGGCGATGCGTGTACTGTCCCTTTGAAAATGCTTACAGGTAGGAGGACTGTCTCAGTGTACGTCTGGCAATCGTTAACCCTCTCCTGCTCAAACGACCAAAGGCACCCAGATGTAAATTGTCTTCTGCTTTACTCTTTTTTTAATCAAATTTCATGTTTATCGAAAACAATTTTGCTGAGAAATGTAGATTAGACCGGTCACGAATGCCCACCCAGGGTCAACAGCTTTCCTTGGTGCATTGCACCTAACCAGCCACCAAGGAAAGCTGTTGACTGCGTGTTTTCCTGACCACGAAAGGGTTAAATTCCGGAACCTACTCAGATTAAGAAGTTTTAAATTAAGGAAATTTAAACTTGGCATGGAGTAAAAGAACTGCGAGGACTCCCCGTGGGAGCCCAAGGCATCATCATCAATGTAACAAGATCCATGAAAATCATGTCAGTGCCTGTAGGCTGCTTTGAATCATGTTCCACCATGAGGATTACAGGGCTGTGAAGATATCAACCAGTTGTTTCCCAGTATACTTGCATTATGTTCATTAGCCAGAGTACAGGAAAACCTGTCATCAGTGAACACCCTGGTGAATAAGCATAAATTGATACATGTAGATTCAGCTCCTATGTACAATGCTTGGCCGAAAAGATGCTCATCACTAATAATAGGTTGTGTTACATATAAATATATATACAGTGCTCCCTCTTTATAGCACCCCTCATTACAAGGCGGTTTCTGATATAACACAGTGGTTACCATGGCTCCCACTGAAATAGTTTTCCCATTACTTCTATGTTAAAAGTCCCTCTGTTATAAGGCGGTTTTGCTATAACACGGTATACCCTGTGGCCCCCAACATCAGCGTTATAAAGAGGGAGCACTGTATATATATATATATATATATATATATATATATATATATATATATATATATATTAATTTATTTATATATATAGAACACAAAAGGATATCTTCTGCATTGATTTTGACAGATCTGTCCATCTTCAAGGTTGCGTCAGATATCAAAATGGCCAAGTATTTATTTCACCTGATTTTTGGCAATAAGAGGCATTTATGTTGAGGCCTGAACACCACCCATGTAACTTCAAAATGGCAAAAAATGGGTTGAAAAGCTCAGGTAGTTCTGTCACGCTTGGCCTTTAATATCATATATCAGAGGTTATGATGCATTTTTGTTAAGTTTGGCACAAAGGACCCCATGAATTGCAAAGATGAACAAATTGACTTTGAGCTGAGCATCTGCAGGATTGACAAAGGCACTCTGCAGAGTCAAGACGTGCAGGCAATACAAATGAAACTAAGCTGAAAACTACTATGTGTGGGCATTGAAGGGTTCTCATGTACATCATAATGTCAACATCTTTATAGCGGAATACATGACCTGTGGTAAAACTCTGTGGTAAATGTGTTTACTTTTCTAAAGAAAATCTCCCCAGACAAGCCAAGTGATACAGCTTGATCCACTACTAGACATGCAAATCTTACCACATGTACCTCTATCGGGCACTTCAGATACTGGACCATGTGACCCAGCATTCTGTTTTTGTCTTTGTAGTGCCTTTTTTCCTGTGCTGATTTCTTTTTTCTCTCCCCCCCCTCCCTTTTTTCCCCACCCAGTGAGCTGTTACATGTAAATTTTCGTCACAAATTTTTGGGACTCCAATTGGAGTTCTACTTATTGCTTGTTTTGATGTGTATACTTTATAAGTATACTTGTTTGTTGTTTTCATGTCTGATTTCTGGCCGTACCATTAGTCATTCAACCATGTACATGTATGTCATGATAATCACTAGATTGTCATGTGAGGTTTCTCGCCAGAAGAGGAAGTAAAGTACCAAGTGATAGTGTTCAGTGAGTGTTCTTAACTCTTTCAGTGCTAATCACGACTTAAGTCAATCTACTGAAGTCAAACTAGTCTGAAGTATCATTAGGATCCCAGATTTGTATTCCTCGTAAAAAGACCTTGCTTTCAAGTACCAGCATGCCTATAGTTCCAGAGAGAATATCCCAGGTCAACAGCTTTTCTCGGCACACATCGAGCGCATTGCGCACCAAGAAAAGCTGTTGACTCAGTCCTAAATTTGGCACTGAAAGAGTTAATGAATATGGCAATAACATATACATTCCTTCTTCTTGTATGATCTTTTCAAGGAGTTCTACCCAAGGTATTAAAAAAAGGTCATTTTGATATGATAGTCCAGCAGAAGGTATGAACATGAAAATTACTACCTAAAAATTTCATTTAAAGTAACAAAGAGGGTCGGTAAGGGGTTGCCCGTACTGTCGTACTGGGGCTTTTTATTTACCGTACTGGCATATTGGAAGCCCCCTTGTTTTGTACGTACTTCGTACTATCCAAAATTTTGAAAGATTTTTATTTTCGGTACTGCGTACTCTAGAAGAATAATTACCTGTACCAGCGTCCCGAACCCCACCCCTTACCCCCCTTCTAACAAACACAGAGTGACCACTGCCCAGAGATGGTACATGCCCACTCCACCAGGGTTTACTGTATTTAATGTATCATGTTTAAGTTGTGTCTTTACTGCCTTGTTTCCCTCTTTGCAGGTCCACCATACACCAACACTACAAAATGAAGAGCCATCGGGGCAAGGACATATTGTTGATCGAAATAGAAAACGGTCGTCTCTGGAGAGGACCCAAATGGGCACCAGTGCCAGAGGGTGAAAAGGTGGAAATAATTCCAATTTCAGATTTGAACAGTTCAGATGGGGGAAACACCAGCATGGAAGCCGAGGGAATTCCTGGCGGGGTACCCACTGGCACACTAGGACAGACTCTTGCAGCTCCGGTCACAGGGGACACTCCCGTAGTTGTGAGCGTCTGCAGTATACCAGAGTCACTTTACACTGACCTGGGCAGCAGTGAGCCCAGTGCTGACCAAAGTGCTGTTGCAGAAACAGGATGCACTAAAGGCTATACGGACAATGCTCCTACAGAATCCCCATTGGACACATGTTATAGCGGTAATAACATGCCAGTGAACAAGGTAAAAATGAAGCCAGATCAGCCCAGTTGTAGCAGTATGGACTCTTCAGGTTTTGAGATGCTTCCGAGGGGCAATATTAATATTGAAGATTGTGACAGTGTTGATTCACACTCTGGCATGTTATCTGGTACGGTAGCTCCACCTGGTGGCCAGATGGGAATTTTTGGAAATCAACCAAGCACAAGTGGTGGATATTACAGTATATCTGGTCGAGCCAAGACGCCACCTGGTGCCAGTTTGGGTATTAAAGGAGGACTCAGTGTTGGTGGTGGCTATTACAGTATTTCAAGCAAGGATTGTACCAGTACCCCAAAGACACAGGGGGTCACTTTGGACCCAAAACACACAGATCCATCTCCAGATGGCACTGTGAGCAAACAAAACAAAGCAGACACAGGTGTGATGTCACCAAAAACATCGGCTCCGGTTAAACCGTTCAAATGTGCTCATTGCGGAAAGAACTTCTCGTTGTGCATGCAGGCCAGGATGCACTGTAAAAAAATACATCCCGACTTGCCCATAGCAATACAAGAACTGAATGGTAGAGGCGAGGCTCAAGATGTCCAGAATGTGACAAACAGGAGCCAGACTGTGGCAAGTGAGAGATACAAAGAGGCCACGCTCACAAAGCCATCAGTTGTCATGAAGGATGTGGTTATGTCCATTGTTCAGCGTAGTCAGTTGTCATAAGATATATACAGTAGAATCTGTTGTTAAGATCACCGCCATATAAAGAGACCATTTTGTATATATTATGACCAAACTAATCCCATTTTGAGTATTGTGAATCAAATTATATCCCCTTGTAAGACCACTTCCTATCATAACCACGTTTTTTTTATAGGGGAGATTCCACTGTATTAAGTTCACAATGCAGAATCTTGGGAGTGCTGAGGCAGGCTTTAGCTAAGTCCATTAATGCACACAGCCAGCTGTTATCTCAAAACAGAGGTGAGGACGCTTCCAAAATATTTCTGACTTGGAGCAAAATATTTGGAAAAAGTGGCTAGCCTCAAAAAAAAAGTTCTTTTATCATAAATTTGTGGCTAAGAATCGACTGAGTAGGAGAGAGGAAGACGTAGAGTATCAAGCCCAAGTATCGACGTTTTGCTGTTTCTTGTGGTTTGTATATGCTGAATGACGGTTAATATTGTACCGAGAGATTTTCAGGGCAATGCAAGAAATATGAGGGACGAAGAATGCGAGAAAAACAACTTGTAAATATATTTCCAGTTAACAGTATTACTTTGTTGGATTGTGAATGCAATATATCATTGTGAAACTAACTAATGTAATATAGTGACGGTTTAGAAACACTATCAACAATTCATTGGTTTCGCAAGCCCTGTAGTATTTACATTATATCACAATAATATTCCTTTGCTTTTGTGAACAAAGTGTACAATGGACATTTACAACTATCACTGACTATAGCTAATGACGTCAATAATCGTATGTACTGTGGTTACTTAAGACACTGAATATTGTGTTACAAGCGTCAGCCAGTCTATTTATTTATTTAGAGGGGATGGACATCCATATGTATTATACCCATTTTGTGTCAGTGTCATGCAGCGGCCAGGGGGATATATTTCTGTGCTATTGTATTGTGTAGTGTGCATCATAGGGACTGTAGTTAAGTAGTTTGTAACACTACAAAGGTACAGCCAATAAACTGGCTACTTGATTGCAAGCAATCGATCGTCAGGTTCTGAGGTACCAGGACGACACTTTCAAAGCCATACAGCAACCATTTTTTTCTTATTTGAAAAAAAAAGAAATGGAACATTAGAATTCAGGCATCTTAAATTGTGATTTGGTGCTTTTTTCATGAAATGATAGAATAAATGCAGGTCATAAAGATTCCTCTGATCCTATTTAAGCTCAGATTTATTGACAAGCCTAGTATTGGTACAAAATTAGACTATAATTAACTGGTCATTACCTCAAAGAGATTCCTTCATGTTTTTTTTTTTTTGTTTGTTTGTTTTTTTTTTTTTTTTTTTTTTTTTTTTTTTTTTTTTTTTGTTTGTTTGTTTTTTTTCACATAATGTATGCTGTGCATTTATAACATTATGAGATCCACATGTAAAATTTCTTTGAGCATATTCAAATAAATTGCCAGTTCCTTATTGGGAAAATTCACTGCAGGTTGACAAGGTAGAATTTCAAAACACTTGCTGTGTTGGCAATTGGATTTTGAGAAAAAGCTCTGATGATGAAGTGAAAAAAATCTCCAGTCCATGTCAATTTTGAAGAAAAAGCATGCACATCTTTTTGTTTTTTTAGACTTACTAAATTATTTGCTTGAATTATCATATGACTGCAATAGTTTTGCTGAAACACTGCCGTAAATTAATTATGTAAAGGACGAAGACCATCTTCATGGAATTTTGGGACCAAATGAGAGTTGTGTCATGCCAGATGGAAGGACTCTAAATTAATTGAGATTGATGTTAGTACCTTTAGTGGTCTTTATAATCATATCTTACTTTGATTTGTATATATTACGTGTATATAGATTTTGATACCATGTTGCCTGCCTGCCTGTTAGAGTTTTTGCTCTACTTGTTTTTGTGGCACCGTTTTCAATGCACAAGACATCATGTAGCTAGATTTCCTATTTTGAGAAGGTGTTCTAACGTTTTTGTGGTTCATAGGAGTGATAAATAGCATCATGGATCAGTTAGCAGTTTTTAGCTCTGTTGGCCATATGGCGCTCTGCAGAGCTCATGCAATCACTCATGTCGGTCCGTCCTGCCAGCTGTCTGTCCATAAATTTCTGCTTCACAGTTTTCAAGATAGCCCCATATAACTTTTTAGGGACTTTTCAAAGGTATAAAAGTCTAGGTTGAGTTTGATATTGGTGGCATCACATGTAATATATAGGCCAAAACATAAAAATATTGAGAATGCTGTTTTTCGTAAATCATCAAGAAACATGGTAGGAATGTCATTCGGGCAAAAAGACAAAAACACGTGAAAACTGGTGGTGCCACCTACAGTATTACAAAAGGTATTGACCAAAAGCTGATGAAAACACACTAAATTCTGTATGTTGAGAAAGAATAAGACTGATGATACCAAGTCAACCATAAGTGTGTATCGCATGAAGATGGCTCAATACTGAGCAATAAGGGTGACCTTGACCTGCTTTCTTAAGGTCACAGAGGGAATACATTTCAGGAAATTATTTTTGTGTTGTGGTAATTACAGCTGAACTTGGGCTGATGTGTCAACATACCATTATAGAAACGTAAAACAGACAAAATCGATGATGCGAGTAGCCATGGTGATGCCACAAGTGGCACCGTTTTCAATAACTAGTTTTCTTTAACTAGCATTACAGGTGTAAAAAGTACATTAAATTAATTATTTTGATTATGAATTGATGCACAACTTCAAAATTTACGCCAAATATGCAATGGGCCAATGGTCAAATTTTTATCAACTTTTGAATGACGTCAACCTAATTTTCAGTAATAGGATGTAGTAAAGGCTGCTAAATTTAAATATGACATTTTTTTTTTTTATTATTATAGGCACACTTGCCTTGTATTATGCTTAATTTATAGGTCCCGTGCTATCACCTATTGGCATTGTTTGTGACAAGCTTTAAACAGAACAGGTCAAGTTTCTGTGGCCAAAAGATTGCTAATTCATTTTACTCAAATGGAATAGCTTTTTCCAGCTAGGTCCATGAATATTCATACACCACCAATAAATTTTACCTGGACTCCTAAACACTTAAGTCGCATGCTTAATATACTAAACATAGGTCCTGCCCGTAGGGGAATCTATACCGACTGGGGACACCAGCAAAGAGACATCATGTCTCCTTGACAATGGAGTGTTAGTAAACGTAAACATGTGCACACCACAGCACGTGGATCAACTTTAACCCAACTGACCAGTTCGACAGTTGGCTTTTCCAACGTAAAACACACTGGTTTTATGTCATCCCATGTACAAATAATGGATAACGTGGACACGTAAAAAAATTCAAGGTAAAAAATAAACGCAGCAGTCTTTGGGCAGTTTCTGAAGAGTGGTCCGAACGAAACTGGTCAGACTAACCTAAAGTCTTCACCAAGGCAAAAGCTTCACAGAGAGGCACATTTGGCCATCTTGGCCCTTGCCTAGTCTTCTTATTGTAAATATGACATTTTGAGAAATAAGAAGACTAGGAACACCAAAGGTACCAGGAATTTATATGTATAGAACTTGGACATTGCATATAAGAGGGACCTATTTTCTCAGGATCATGGAGGGAATACATTTCAGGAAACAATTTCTTTGTTATGGTCTTTACATCCAAACTTGTGCACTTATACCAATATACCCACTAAGGGAATGTTAAACAGACAAGCCCATGAAGTGGGAAGTTATGGGGGCACTGCTGGTGGTACTCAGTGGAATTAGCATCATGAGTATTGAAAGTACATTAAATTCATAATTTTCAGTATGAATTGAGATGCAACTTGTAAATTTAGACCAAATACAAATCAGACCAAAGATCAAATTTTGTAAAGTTTGGGGTGACCTTGACCTCTTTTTCAAAGTATTTTTCAAGGTTATTAGGGATATAATAAAAGTCACAAAATTTGACATGTTGAGAAATAAGAAGGCTAACAATACTAAATGTACCAAAAGTGTGTATTTTGTATATAGACATTTAGTATGGCATAATATGGGTGACCTTGGCCTATTTTGTGAAAGTCATGGAGAGAATGCATATCAGGAAATGATTTTATTGTGATGCTCATGATATAATAGATTGACTTGGGACTGCAAAAATTACATCAAATATGCATTACGCCAAATTTTGTAATATATTGTGTTACTTTGACCTATTTTTCAGTGTCATTAAGTACTTAAGAAAAGGACGGTAAATTCAATATGCTGACAAAGAATAGGGGAGACAGTCCAAAATGTACCACACAAATGTGTCTTCCTGTTGAAGTTTGATGTTGCATCATATGGATTAACTGGAGTAATTTCTCGTGGTGCTGGAGGGAGTGCAGTTGAGGAAATGAATTTATGGTTATGGTTATCAGATTATATGTCAGCAGAGCATTAGGCCCATGGGCCTCTTGTTATAATATGCAATGTTACAAGTGCACATATGCACATTTGAAAGTAACAGTTGTCTTTAGAGCCCTTTCAAATACATTTTGTTTAAAATACATATTACAAATTCCAAATAACCAGCCTGCTTTGCTGGCAAGTTCCATTTTTATTTGTGTCTTCTTTGTGGAATTACTAAATGAAATAGTCTGCCTGCAGTGCAATTTTTTATATGTCACAAAAGTGTAAATGCAGAGTCAAATCATATATCAAATGAGAGATTGAGATCATTGAAGATTGCTGTGTTACATGCAAATTGAAGCTTGCTTCAACATTGGAAGGTGCTTGTGGACAAAAACATGAGTGATTGCTTACTTGTGACCTGACAACTGAAGCAGTCATTGCTTTGAAGATGTCGGCATGGTATGTGCTTCCAGTTAATGTGTTTCAAATTTTCAAATATAAATGTGTCCTAAGTTGAAATCTTAAGTGAAACACCATCATGAATGCTAATAGGAAAATGACATGTAGAAAATAAAATCATTTACACCATGTATTTGACCTCTTAGATTTATATTTTAAAGAAACCGACTTCAATATTGCACAACACAAACCCCAACATTTGGGGCAAGTGTGGGTTTTCTAAGATTTCGTATGTCCTCAAAGGACCAATTTTCATTTTATGTTGATGTGTCTTGGAAAAAGGTGTCCAAATTTCTCCATCTCTTTGGAGGGTTGAGAAAATGAATGAAAATGACCATTCGCACATCTCTTCATACACAATAAAAGAAATTAGGAATTGGTGATGTCAGTTGTTAATTTTTTTACCTGCCTTTAGGTTTGTTGCCATAAACATGGGGTGGGGAGGAGGGTCACAAGGTGTACAAATTAATCTTGTAATAGAAGGGCTGGTATGAATTTAATGCCTTTTTCTGCCTCCTATTTGCCTGCTTAACAAGCCAGGCTCCATGCATTTCTATCTTTGCCTGCCTTTTGGCTGCATGGATATATTTAGCTTTGATAAAGTGTCACAGTCACAAACAGGTCTTTGGGTGCCATGGTTACCATTAACAATGAAGCTGAACCAATATGCCAGGAGAATAAGTTGATAATGGCCATCCATCCAAGTAGAGAAAACACACAGGTTGGCCTGCTTTGGAAGCTAGTTATTAACTTCTCTGAAGAATATAAACTTGACATTCCTCATGGCACCCAATAAGCCAAGAAGTCTTTGAGATGTTTTCCTGCAACAGAATTATTGTGTCGCAAGGCGTTCAGTACTCGAGCAAAGTACAGTGGTCCCGGTCTTGAGAGGCCACCCCAAGGGCAGATCCAAACTTGGCCTCTCATTGGAGGTACACTGGCATGGAAAAGATGACAGCAGGGAATTGTCAAAAGTGTTCTTTCAAGACAGGGGCCATTATATTGAGAAGAATTTTTATGCATGACAGCTTGATTTTTAAGAATTTTGCCATTGTTTCCCTGGAAACTGGTCCAAGAAAGTGATAAAAAGAGAAATTTCATTCTATAAAACCAGGCACAAACAAAGCTAGGCACTTAGAGGAGTGCTGTCTTCAACTCGCTCTCCTGTTTTGGCTTTTTTAGACCCAAAAAAACTATATATATATTCTTGTTGCTTGGAATCTCTAGATTACATCTATACACCAAGAAAAATTTTTTAAATCATTTTTTGGGACGAAAATTTTACTAAAGGGTCTGATTTGGAGATTTTTCTCGGAATTCTCGAAAATTATACTTAAAAACTCAAAAATATTCCTAAATTAAACTTCGTAGACATGCCCAGGACTGGTTCCTTGCGTTTTGGAATATGTTTTTTTAGGCAGTTTTATGCCCCCTAAACATGAAGAAGTGTTCATCTTCACGAGCATCGCAATTAATATTCGATTACAATTTATCTATTGTGTTTATGGAAAAAGTGAATGAACTGAACCTGGACATGACGGAAGTTTCATTTTGCAAATTTTGGAGTTTTTAAGTACAATTTTTGAGAATCCTGAGAAAAATCTCCAAATCGAACCCTTTTGTAAAATGTCCATTTTTTTTGCCCCCCGAAAAAGGATTTTGAAAATTTTTCTTGGTGTATATATAATGTAAAGATCCCAAGCAACAAGAATTTATATAGTTTTACAGGTCTAAAAATCAAAACCAAAACCGGAGAGCGGGTTGAAGACAGCACTCCTCTTAGTGCCTAGCTTTCTTTGTGCCACCTTAAATAAAATGGTGAAAGGTCACTTTTTCAGTTAAATGACCTCTGACCTTAATTGGCCTGTTGCTAAGTAGTGTGGAGATAGCAAACTGGCTTGTATACAGTTTGAGATGTACCAAGCTGCCTTTTCAAACAAAGGAGCCAGATGTGAAAGTGGCACAGTACATGAAACTGGTCCAAGAAAGTCATAAAAAAGGAAGTTTGATTCTGTAAAACCAGGCGAACTTAACCAGTTGAATGGTGAAAGGTCGCTTCTGGTGTTGAATGACCTGTCATGGATCGTGCTGTGGCCCAGGGCTCTGCTGAGACAGCAAGCTGGTTTATATACAGTTAGGGATGTACTAAGGTGCGATTTGAGACTATGAGGCCATATGTGAAGGTTTTGCTGCAGTACCTTCAATTTGAGACCACTCCTACCGGCCCAGCAAAAAGTAGTCTCATATTGCAGGTGGGTCTTTGGAGTGGTGGCCACTGCATATGCTCTGGAGCATGTATATACATCAAAATGTCTTGAATTCTAGGCACAACTGTAAACTGTATCCTTCCAATATTCATATCAAGTCATGTACGTTTCATTTGATAGGAGCCACTGAACATTTTTGTTAATGCAAAATGAAATACATGTAAGTGCCATAAAGTCTGTGTGTCCAAACAGTCCTCTCTCCATTTAACCTGGGTTTCATCAACTGCTGATTTACATATATATTTGGATTTTCAATTTCTACAAACCTAAACCAGTCGACTGAATATTCAAGTCTCTTCCTATATGTTTTATTTTCATATCGCATCAGTAAATTCCCCTGTGATGAAATCTAAACTGCTTATTTCAATAACCAATATCTTTAAGTTTTTGAAATTCACCCTCAAAAGTATATATTTTGCTTTTGTATTACCAACACAAGGACATAGAAGTGAATATGCCTATTGCTGCTAAAAAGTAAATATTGTACATCATGTATATTTCATCAGACACTTTTTGGGCGTCCCAAAACTACAAAATCAAATCAAGAGAAGTACATTTTCCACAGGTTGGTATCTGTATTTTCAACTTTGCGCTAAAACACACAAATAAAATAACTAGTGGCCCATGGGCCTAATGCTCTGCTGACCTCCATCACCTAAAAAGCTGTCCCTGAAATGTATTCAATCCAACAACTTGAAAAATTAATCAAGGTTACCCATATTATGCAATATCAAACTTCCACATCATACACACATTTGTGGTACATTTGGCATCATTCGCCTTATTCATTATCAAGATACCGAATTAAATGTTCGTAAGTGCTTAATGACCTTAAAAACTAGGTCAAGGTCACACAATCATTGGGTCATGGTGACCAATAATGTAGGTCACCAAGTAGAGTTTTATTGCCCTCGTCACATAAAGTGCCAGAGGGTATTGTCGTCCGTCTTGTCAACATTACTGCGATATCTCAAAAAAAATTCACTGTAGCTGTACCAAATTTTTGTCACAGAGGGACCTTATGATGGACCAGATTCCTTTTGAAAACCAGCTTTTGAGTATCTTAAAACTTTTTTCGTCAAGCCTGACGACGTTACCGCAATATCTCAAAAAATATTGACAGCAGCTTTACCAAATTTTTGTCAGAGACGTACCTTATAATGGACCAGGTTCCTATTTAAAACCAGCTTCTTCTGATAATTTTTCAAGTTTTTATGAAACTTTTAATGTAATTATTTGAAAGCCATCTGACTGACGTCAACCCTGATGATGTTATTGCGATATCTCCAAGCATATTGACCACAGCTTTCCCAAATATTTATCAGAGATGCATCTTCTGATGGACCAGGTTCTTATTAAAAACAAGCTTCCTCTTTATATTTATAAACTTTTTATGAAACTTTAAAGTATTTATCTTTTAGGCCATCTGAGTGGTGCACAAGGGGACAACTTTACCATAATATCTCAAAAAGGATCCAACGCAGCTTCCCCAATTTTTTTCCAGAGATGCACCTCATAGTGGACCACATTCCTTTTGAAAACCAGCTTATAATTATTATTTTTAAACTTGTTATGGAACTTTTAAAGTGTTTATTTGATGGACGACTGAGTGACGCACAGTAAAGTGGTCTCTCACCAGAACTGGCCCCAAGAACATATCCAAAAGTGCTCTTTCATTTCATAGACAACAATATGGAAATTGTATGTAAAGTATTCACTGCAAAGTCTCAAAAACAAAATGCATAATTGAGGAAAAAAAAGACTGTGGGCGCTGAGGATAATCTGTCTCTGAACGCTATTTTATACAATGTACTCAAGTGCAATTTTGATCTAGAGTCCCAAATTGAATTCTATTTGTCACTGATGTCCAAACTACACCCTATCATTACAAAATCACCTCTTCCAACTTATCAGGTCTGGTGACCTTACAAATATAGATCAAGGTCACTGATCTTTCATAATATATTAGCACTAGACATTATGTATATATTCTATAAATTTGGCTGGTCCAATTCAATTATTTCTGCAGATATGGAATTTTGTATCTTTTCAAGACATTTTAACTCCGAATTTGTCAAATTATAGGTGGCACCACTAGTATAACCAACCCAGATTTTGACCTCTTCTCCCTCTAAATTTCATGAAGATCCATAAAAAATTAAGGATGCTAGACTGGTCACATGATTTTCACATTTTGACCTGGATATTACATAATACTATACATGGCACCACCAAGAATGATGTTGACAAAAGATTTTCATGCACTTTATAACTTCTCAACATTCTATGTGCCTAACTCAAAACTGTGGGGTGCAGAGCATTAACAAGATTACCCCTATATTCAAACTGGTCATTTGACCTTGATTTTCAACCCAGATTAAAAGATTGTTTGTGTTCAAAATATGCTCCCCACATCCAGCTTTCTATACATGCTCTGTGTGTTCAAATCGGGTTATAACTTTTTGAGTTATTGAAGAAAATAATTATGACAAGCCCCAAACACCATAATTACTGGGTCATGGTGACCCAAAAAGTAGATCACCGAGTACAGTTATATGTACAATGTAAATAAGTGCAATTTTGATCTGGAGGCTCAATTCTCATTGCCATTGATGTCCAAGCTACACCATGCCATTACAAAATTACCTCTTTCAACTTTACAGGCCTTGTGACCTTGCAAAAATAGGTCAAGGTCACTGATATTATACAACACGGATTGACAGACATAAGCAGTCAAATAAGCTCTGCGACCTTCGGTCAGCACAGCTAAAATACAACAGAATAGAGGATCTTTCTTTTTAAAACATTGACAAAAAAAAAACTACTGTAAATAGCTTTAATTTCGCTGTATTTTTATTTTGGCTTATTTCGCTAATGGCACAAAACCATGAAAATTAAAATACAGTGAAATAGTATTTTAACATTGATTTGATAGGAATTTTGTGCAAAATAGTGAAATTAAAAATTCATTGAAATGCCTCAAATACAAAAACTGTGAAAATTTATACACGCGAAAATCAGTACATTTACAGTATTGCATTATATGCAATTATTGTCAGGGTTGAATACATTGTCACTAAATGTTTGTTCCAGTATTTCGTTGGTGACAGACTGTGATGGCCTTTCAACTACTTTGTCACAAAGCAGTAAATTGCAAAGTACGTTCTCAGCTAAATTTAGGTTGAATTTTTCCACATAACCTTTAAGACTCATATTGTGCACTTAAAACATCAAATTTTGATCAGCTTTTTCTCAAAAATGGATGAACTGATTTTCACAAAATGAAAAGTATGGTCCAGCTTAACGTCTAACTTGGGTTCCTTTTTTGCTTTTTGCAGCATACTGTTTATTTTTGTGGCTTTGTGGCCTATAAAGATGACACGTGGATTGCCTTTTATGATAGTTACATGCAACCTATACTTAAATTTACGTGTTGTGTTTGTGAAAAAAAGTGAATATGTCTAACCAGGAGATTACTATTAAGATCCATTCTACAAATTTTCAAGCTTTTAAGGCAAATATCAAACAATAAAATGAAAAATACACAAATTCGACCCCTCCACCAAAGGCCCATTTTCTATACATTCACATTCATTTTCCCACCTTTTTTATCCTTGTTTCATCTGCAGGCCCATACCAACAAGAATATGTTGAGTCTTATGGGCCTGACATGACCAGTTGAAGACAGCAGACCTTGAAGCACCGGGCCTTGTCCGGGCCACCTAATGTACAGCAAAATTATGATGACTTGACCCACAAAATTTTTGGTCCAAAATAAAGTTAAAAATTACATATAACAACTGTGGTTTAGTGAGATTGCTGATACCACAAATTCTACAGCTCTCCTGGCCACAGGTCACATGTAGTTACTAATTAACTTTTTGCTTGTGAGCACAATACAGTCCACAGTTTTCAAAATAGTCCCATAAAACTTTCAGGATTTAGCAAGTGTATGGAAATCTAGATTCAGTACAATATTGGCGGTGCCACCTATAGTATTATATAATATATGGGTTAAAATGTGTAAATCTTGTGACCAATCTAGCATTCTTAATATTAGATCTTCATGAAATTTAATGGAATTAAAGAGGAGGTCAAAATCTCAGTTGCTTATGATACTAAGTGGTGCTACATATAATTTGACAGAAATTATGAGCCAAAATGTGTTTAAATATATGAAATTGTAAATCTCAAAAGGAATTCAATCAGACTTGCCACCTCCCTGGTGTGACCAAGCTGTGTGGTGTGAATGGCTTTCTTAGCAGTGGGCACATACTGGTAGCAGAAGAATTTATGGTTCACGAGAGTCTCCTTTAATCGATTTACCTTGGCTGCATCAAGATGCAATGTCATACAATGAATATCTTTTCTGGGCACTGGACCCAGTAGACCTGTTTGGATATCAGAGATGTTGAGTGGATGATGGGGTTGGTTGGGGGCATGGGGGACTTTCACATGTACTTGTAACACTATGTAAACAGTTGGTCACATAACCAACTGAGTAAAATTTAAAGGTGGCATAAACATATGCAACATGTATCGCAAAGACGAAAACTAGAAAAGTGTCCAAAGGACACGGATGCCCCCATCTGTCATTACCCTCATCAGCAATGGAAAGAACATGGCATGTTACTGGTGTAAGACGTCAAATACTTTTTGAGGTACATGGGACACAAATATGACAAGTCTAACGTCGAGTCAACATTTTCCCTTAGTTAATTAATGATTAATTAAGACTCTATAATCAACCCAAGAGACAAACAAAACCCCAGGTGCACACCTTCATATATTGACAGATGTTTCCACAAAGTGTCATGTTTGTACCTGAAGTGCTATTGGAGATAAGCACTGACAAAAACTGGCACCAAGAGACAAAGACTGGTGCAAAATTAACACAAAGAGTTTCCAGAACAAAAGAGCCAAGAGTCTCGCTAAAAAAACCCAAAAGACCCATGTGAACCAGGTCACCTAGGACAACAAAACATGGTTAATTATCGCCCAGCCAATTTAATATTTTGAGCTCTAAAAATATATAAATGTGACAATTTTAATGTCAAACGGATGGACGGACAAGGGCAAATCTATATGCTCCTACCCTGGTGGGGACATAAAAATAATATTCTGTGGCAGGACATATTTGATTTATTACCCTCGACACATAAGGTGCTCCAGGGTATTGTCCGTCTGTCCGGTCCACATTACTGCAATATCTAAAAGAATATTCACCATAGCTTTACCAAATTTTTTATCAGAGATGCACCTTATAATGGACCCAGTTCTTATCGAAAATCATCTTCCTCTGATTATTTCTGAACTTTTCATGTATCTATTTCAAGGGCCGTCTACCCTGACAAGGTTACCAGGACATCTAAAAAAATATTCACTTTAGCAAATTTTTATCAGACATGCACCTTATTATGGACCAGGTTCCTATTGAAAACCACCTTCCCTCTGATTATTTCTCAACTTTTAATGTATTTATTTGAAGGCCGTCTGAGTGCCGTCAACCCTGGCAATGTTATCACATTAGCCCCACCTGAAGGCTGAAATGACAACCGGGTAACTTCAGATGCAATATCAAACCACCTGGCCAAACAACTATTGAAAATAGAACTTTTGACTTCAAAAAGAAAAAATAAATGAAATAAATAAAAGATAAAATTTTGGAAAAATCATAAAACAGAAAAAATTGTCAGATCATCAAACTTTATTGAGGTCTGCCTGGGGAACGTCCATGCGTAAAATCAAAACATTCCATGCAACAGGTTTTGAGGAGTCAAACATGTAAAATGTTTAAAGACAGACAGACAGATATGGATTGCACAAGGTCTGCTTACTGACAGGTTAGCAGAGCCAATAATTACTTGCACTTCCAGGACTTGCATCTTTATTGCAGACTTGCAGCAAACCCCAACAAAGTTCCCCAGCTGTTCACCAACTGCACCCGAACTGAGGCAGACTGTGGATTCTAAACCATAATTTGGGGGTGAAATTCACTACAAGATTTACATATTTGTGGTATGGGAGAATATTAGATACTTATTGCATAAACCATGGGTAACTGTGGCTCAACTGTTTTGTAACAGTATGCAGATTGAGAAATGCTTCTCATCTTTACCCAGGTTCAAAGAGATGTGTTGACAGAATGAACAGAACAATGAACTGAAGATTCTCATGAAGTTCCAAAGACATATAGGATTAAGATACTGAATCCCAAACTTTGCTGATATCAGCAAGTACAACCATCCAACAAAATGATAGGGCCATAGTACATGGCAGGATTTATCATCCTTAAAGTTATGTATGTATATATATATATATATATATATATATATATATATATATATATATATATATATATATATATATATATATATATATATATACATATATATACATACATATATATATATGTGTGTGTATATATATATATGTGTATATATATATGTGTGTGTATATATATGTATATATATATATATATATATATATATATATATATATATATATATATATACAGTATTCATCTTAATAAGCGCACACTCCCTAATAAGCGCACCCCCTCCTTTTTTTTCAAAGGACCCCCAAAATATCCCATTGTTTTGAAGCAAGTGGTAGAATTGATTATTACACTTAGAATCAACATTTTTTTTAGCTTTTGTGGATGAAAGTTCTCATAGTGCACTGATCAAGATGAATATGGTATATATATATATATATATATATATATATATATATATATATATATATATATATATATAACCACACACATATACATACACACAGGTACATACAAACATGTATGCACTGTTCTCCCTCCTCTCATGTCCAACCCAAATACAGTCAAGAGAGAGTCCTTATAATAGGGTGGTCTCTCCACAGGATAAATATAATGTACATGGCACACTGCATACAAAGGCCACCTCTGATCAGTGGCTGCATTATGGGGGACACTTTATGTATATATCAGTATACCTGTACATAATCATTAGATGATGCACAAAAAATCTTTAAAAATTACAGTGGTACCTCTTTTGAGAGACCGCCCCTACAGCGGGTCAAAATGTGGTCTCTCAAAACAGGTGGTCTTTCATTAGAGGTACAACAACATGGAAAAGATAGTGCAGTGTTCTGATAGAGCGGTCTTAAAAAGATATGCGGTCTCTCATTAGAGGGGTCTCTCAAGAGAGGTACCACTGTACTGAAAATTGAAGATGTTTTACCATGAATGTAAATTTAAATGGTACCGTAAGAATTTAAAACAGGACCCTTCCTGATTCTCTTCAAAGCTGACTTTTTCTATACTAGACATGCACAAAAATCTTCATGTATCTAGGCATAAGCATGTTGAAGCAGAGCACAAATCTGATAAGTCACATTCGTACACAAAATGGATAAGGGATCTGTGCTTCAAATTACTACTCTTTCTACCAGAGAATGTTCATATGCATGTACATTTAATTAAATTACAATTGAAATTTTCTCACTGAATATTGTCATTACCACTTGCATCTATTTTCATCAATTTATCTTTCTCATTAATTCGGAAAAGGATGACTTCCGCTACAGAGGCAACTGTTTATTTTAATGGGATCCTCCCTGACCAAGAGGTCATGATATAGTCCAGTGTACTTCTAGTAAGTTTTTATTCAGTCTCATATGCTAGTCCCAAGCCATTTGTATGAACTGCTCTGATAACTTAAAAAATTAATGGCCAAATTACAATATTTACTTTATTGTTACAGTTCTGGATTCATGGAGCTATAAAAGCTGGGGGGGGGGGGGGCCTTAAGGGGTGTGGGTACCAAAAACAAGATATGTATGTGTATGTGTGTGCATGTTGACAGAAGAAATAACATATACAAAAGAAACTTTATTTTTAACCTGTACAAAATAAATTGTTTCTAGAAGTGTATTTGAGGCGTTCTTCCATCACATGGAATTGAAGTCTGTGTGAGGCTCTGGCAATTTCCAATGTTCCAACAGCTGCACCATCAGCAAACTGGTCTATTTTGGTCAAATGACTTGTGAGAGCCCAATACCTATACTGTATTGTGTAAAAGTGTACATTTGTGTGACCTTTGTCTCATAGTAAAATAATCCAATGATGGATACACATAAATTCCAAATTTTCATGAGGACATAAGTGTCAACCCCTAAATGTGTTCAACTGGGAGACCCTGGTAAAAAGTCCATGAAAAGAAAGAATATGGGTCATTGTCCCTCAAAATTGTCTCATTTAATAACCTTTGGAGTCTCAAAATTGGAAGGCTCCAGCCGAAATTGGTAGAGTTGACAGTGTGGAATACACATTTTCAAAATCCTGTTTTCCATGTACTGTTCCACTTACACTGCATAATATAAGCACAAAAGTGTCACAAATACACTCTAACATTTTATCAAATAGATACTATACGCTGTGCATCAGATAACTGTAGACCCCTCAACACTTCAATCAGAACTGGATATCCATGTGGCTTGGTGAGTACTATCATGATATGGCCATAAAATGTTTGGTGGATTTTCAGTCATCTGTTCAAAATGGGCATAAAGTCCTTGACTTCGGGCACAGTAACAGGAGTTTGGGTTTTGGCCAGATCAAATACCCACTTGGGCTCCACTTGTCTTGTATCTGCATATGATGGCACAAAGTCCCAGCCACAATGCAGCCTTGCAGGCATGGAGCCCTGCCCCGGCCCTGCCTTACGACTGGTCTGTAGGCTATTGGCTTATTGCTAACAGTAATACAGGCTACAGCCATCACAGGCGGAGGACCCCATTCAGAGTCCACTGTTCCTCAGACTTTCCCTCACGACTTCAAAATTTTTTTCAAGGGCTGCGCTTTCTGTGGCTCGAACACATGGAAGAGTACAACTAGAACGAGTCCGACTCCAAGCATTATGCCACAACACGACACCATTGCGTTTCTGCCTATTCGTGTATAGTCGTATATAATTTCACCGAGGTCTTCCTCAGGTGGACCTCGAGGAAAAAACCAAAGTGTCAAAGTCACAATGATGGCTAGCAGAATTGTTCCAACTCCGGCATTTGCTATAGCTCCCTGGGCTCGAGACAATGTCACACACAAAAAGATACAAAGCACCCAAATTATGGCTAAAATGAGCAAGCCAACTCCAATTCCAGCAACCCTTGCCATGACAACGAACGACAACAACTGTCTTCTCCTCCGGCAAGCAAATCCTGTAGCACTGGGTTTTTTTTTAGTTATTTGTTTGGCTCCATTTTGGTAACGTTGACGCTATGATTTATAGACTGGACTATCAACGATGTACTTCGCCAAGTTTCAGTGTTTAAATTGATTCCAAGCCTGTGCAAGCCCAAACGAATCAACCAAATGCCGCCATGCTGGAACATTACCGGAAGTCCCCTGTCAGAGCGTTATATGTAGGGCAAAATAAAACATTCATCATCCGCCAGGGAGCGTTCCACTGACGGTTTGAATCGGTCACGTTGCAGAACAAGTTTGTGCATGTTTGACATCAAATGTCTCACAAAACAGCTCAAATCAGCACAACAAAAGGTTGCGTTAAGTTAAAGTAGTATCTCTTATGTTTTTTGTTTTGTTATTTTTTGTTTTTAATGGTGCTGTTTTATATGTTGGTAGTTTTATATTTTTATGCCAGAGGGCGTCACTCTTCTGTATTGCTTTGGTCCCCAGTTGACATTAAACCACAGTGTAGTACACTGTACAACAATTACATTGGAAGATGCTAGTTTTTGTTGAATATTATATAGTGTATTCTACAATTTTCATTGAAACCGTAAAAACTATTTATTTTATGAAAGAAGACATTTTGATAAATGTAAAACCAGCAATAGATCTTCTGTAACTGGTCAGTCATCAAATCTGAATTAGTTTTTAAATTACATTTATTTATTTTTTTTCATATTTTGAGTATATAAGAAATAGCTTAAACGCATTTCTAGATAAACATTTGGTTTTGATAAAAATAGACAGAGCATATTGTTGGCTAGAAAACTGCACCTTAAATTTTTCATTAAAAAATAGTTCCAATTTTAAAGCTTTTTACATTCCAAGTCTTACTTAAGGAGGATCTTATTGCTTGTGGGAGGAGCTGTCCAGGGTATTGTGTGTGTTGGGGGAGGGGGGGTCACAAATTTACATCACCTCCATGGGGGAGGGGGGCACGCAGTTACACCTACTTTAGATAGGGGCCATCAAATAAAAGATTGGTGCGAGTGGCAGTCATAAAATGAGAATGGTGGGGGAGGGGTCACACAATGTCAAACATCACAAAAAAAGTTATGCACAATGATTGATTCCCTTTCTTCTTGAAAGTCTGATCAAGAAATAAAGGAGGTCAGCCTGTGTAACCTCTTGTGTTGTGGAAGTATGTACGGTAGTGTGATTGATATCACCACCAACCGACCGACTATCACCAAATTGAATCAACAATCTGAATAGTTTAGTCGTTGGACTGTATTGTTAAGGCCTACATGCGTATGTAGAATCCTTATATCAATGCCTAAGGAACCAATACATTCTCTTTATAATTATAGACTTACCCAACAAGCATCAAGAAGATCGTGGGTATTTTGCCACAACAAGCAATTTGCAATGATTCAATATGATATAATTTAAATGAAGCAAAAAACAGAGTTCGTAGGCCGTTCAGATAATTATTGTTTTCTGTAACTCACTCAGTGTCAACTGCGACTTACGTCGAACTATTAAAACGATTTACTCTAAATGCTACCATGTTCCTCATAAATGGACCTTTCATTCAAGTTCCAGCGTGTCTGTAGTTACATAGTATACATATGCCAAGGTCAACAACTTTCCTCGGCGCTATTGACCTTGGCATATGTATACTTTGGGCGCATTGCGCGCAAATCGCTCCGAGAAAAAGTGTTGACTCCGTCCAAAATGTGATACTGAAAGAGTTAAAGGTCATAGGCACTGCCGGTCTTGCTTCAGACCCTTTCTTACTTAATTCGTTATAAAACAAAATAGCTAATGAATTTTATGAAAATAAATGATGGGGCGGTGATAGCGTCTAGCTTTCTTCACTCCTCGCCAGGGCCGCTTGGTGGCCCGACTTGTTCTAGCGTCGAGTTAGAACAAGTCGGACCACGAAGCCAGCCCATGATGATAGAAAACACACACATGAGAGTCTACAAGTCTCCCACCGAGACGGGAAATCTCCCGCTTTATCTTACTTTTTTTTTTTTACAAAGTCTCCTACTATCCCGCTTTTTTTGTAAAATTAAAAAGTAGCATTATTCCATCTATGGAAGATATCCGAGATATATCCTTATTTTGTGATTTGTGTCATGTGTAGCAATGTTTTTGCTATACCTTTCTATTTACTGATTTTACAACATTTTCCATTGTAATTTGTCCTCTCGCAGACAATTTGCTCATATAACAAGGGTGACGGCCATCAATAGGCCTACAGAAATATATGGCTTACTTTTGTTAGCTGTTAGAGCAGTTGAGGGACTCAAGACTCCAGACTCAAGATTCTTTTATTAACACCGGAAAACAATACAGTACATAGAATTGTAATATTACATGTATAATACCAATAATTATATTGTCTTTGGTGGGGAGACTCCCATGGAGGCTTTAAGCCGCTAATCTGGGAGCCACCCAGAAGAGTATAACACTTCCAGATGGCATTTACGGCCTATACAAATGTCTTATAAGTATACATATATAACTTATCATTAAATTTTCTGCATTTGGGTGGTAGACACAAGAAAAATAATGATACCAATAAGTGATACTAAACATTACTATTTTGACAAATATAACAGTTCAATCGATTATAAACATAGTGATATTCCGATAAAAATCTATTTTTAATATACAATGAATAACCATGAAAACTATGAGTGTTAATTTTCTCTATTATATTTGCATCTGTTTCATTGATGACAGTGGGAATGTCATAGGTTAAACTTTGTTTTCCAAATACTGATTTAACACGGTTCATGAATAATTTATTGCAATTCCTTGCGCTGTGGTTATAAATCACATTCAAAGGAATAAAAGAGAAAGACAACAGTCTGACTGGTAAGTTTGCATTAACATATTTATAATAAAATTTTAATTTAGCCAGGGTAAATATATCTGAAATTTTTAACAATTTGAGGTCTTTAAACAGTGGTTCCGTATGGGCATTGTATCTTATACATGTAATACAACGTATTTCTTTCTTTTGTAATTTTTCAATATTTGAACGTTTGAAACCCCATAATAATATTCCAAAATTAATATATGGAAGTATAAGTGAATTATACATCGTGACTTTAATATTTAAAGGTAGTAAATGTTTGAGTTTGTTCATTATGCCTATTGTTCTAGATATTTTTGATGAAATCTTTGTTATGTGCTCATTCCATAACAAATTTTCATCAAGTGTAAGACCAAGAAAGCTAAAACTATTTACTTGACTGACGGAGACATTATCAATTTTTAGTTTAGGTTTAATGAACCTTTTGTTTGCATGGTGAAAAATCATAAATTTTGATTTGTCTACATTCAGAGATAACTCATTCACCTTGAGCCAGTCACTATTTTTTTTAAAGTTCTCTGTTAATCAATTCATCAAAATTGTCAATATCCAAATTTAAGGTGGTAGTTAAAGTAGTGTCGTCAGCAAATAGAATAAACTTGAATAAATTACTGGCATTGGATTTATCATTTACATAAATAATGAACAGTAGTGGCCCAAGGATAGAACCTTGAGGCACTCCAGTTTTGATTTCTAACAAATCCGAGTTAGTACCTTCCAATTCTACATACTGTTTTCTATTTTTCAGATAGCTCTCAAACAAAGTTAAAGAAGTACCTGTAACTCCATAATAGTGAAGTTTTCTTAAAAGAATGTTGTGATTCAGTGTATCAAATGCTTTGGACAAATCTAAGTATATGCATAGAGGAATATCACCTTTGTCCATTTGTAATATCAAATTATTTATCAGCTCTACAGCAGCAAATTCAGTAGAGTGACCTTCCCTGAAGCCATACTGACCCTTATAAAACAAGTCATATTTCTGGAAGTATTCATAAAGCTGATTGAAGATCAATTTTTCAAAAATTTTAGACACAGCAGGTAATAAAGAAATTGGACGATAGTTTGTAAATTGAGTATCATCGTCTTTTTTGTATAGAGGAATTACTCTTGCGATTTTTAGCTGTTCAGGAAAAATAAGGTCTGATTAACAATAATAGTGATTGGTTCAACCAAGACCTTGCTTGTTTGTTTCAGCAATTTTGTGGAAATATGAGCATATCCAAAACTGTTTTTAGAATGTAAATTATTTATGATTAACTCTACTTCTTCCATTGTAGCTTCTTTAAATTCAAAATTGTGATAATACTTTTTATCTAAATATCTATCGAAATTCAAATCGTTAGGCTTATTGATATCTTTAGCAAGATTAGGACGAATGTTTGTGAAAAAATCATTAAATTTATTTGCAATCAAAGTTTTATCTTTAACATTCTTATCATCAATTGTGAAAAATTCCGGAAAGGATTTCTTTGTTTTATTTCTGTTTAGTATATCATTAAGTGTAGACCAAGTTTTATTCATGTTACCTTTGTATCTATTAAAAATGAAATCATAGTGTCGTTGTTTAGCAATTGTGATATTTTTCTTTAGGATTCCATTGTAAGTAGCCAGGTTTCGTTTTAAATTAGCATATTCTAAAGTATCAGGATTTGTTTTCCTTAGTTGCTTATAAAGATTGTCTCTGTTTTTTATAGAGGTCAGTATACCCTGAGTGATTCAAGGATTTTTCTTGTCTTTATATCTATTAAATTTCACTGTTTCACATGGCATGTTTTTACTTATAGCGTTCTCAACAGCCTCACTTAGAATCTTACAGTTTGTATTTGGGTTACCATCATGATTTGAATCAATTTTTTCTTTTATGTTCTCATTTTGACGGTGAAAGATTGTTTTATTCACCGCATCTGAGTTATTAATTAAGTTTTTACATATTTAGGGTTTGCTTTTTTAGATTTTTTAATATCTAAGCAGGTAAAATAAGGTTGATGATCCGATAGTTTTCTTGTAAAAATACCTGACATAGTCTTAAGTGTAGTTTCGCTAATTTTGCAAAATATGTTATCTATAAGCGTACCGTTTTTATCAGAAAATCTAGTTGGTAGTGTAATTTTTGGAAAGAAACTGGGGGACACCATGCTTTCAAAAAAAATCATTGACCACAGGTTTCTCGTGCAATTTTAGTAAATTTATATTAAAGTCTCCCACCAGCATTATTTCATGATTCAATGTATCGAAATAATCGAGTATTTCTTTAAAATTATCAATAAATACTGTTAAGTTTTCATTTGAATTCCTAGGTGGTCTGTAAATATTGCCAAGTAGGATATTTTTTTGCTGATTCTGAACCTAATATTTCAATAAATTGCGCTTCCCATATATTTGATTTCTTATAAATATCATCTCTTATTTTGTACTTATATTTATATTTATTGTTATTTCGTCAAATTTTGCATGGACAGAATCAATATTAGAACTTAAGACATTAAAACAGTCCTTCTTGGAAGAGATACCAGTAACATCATCGACATATGCAGAATGTTTGACCATATTAAAGAGTTCTACATTGACATCATCTTCGACTTCGTCTAGATGGAGCTGTAAGGTATTGATCAGCGAATTTTCATTTAACCCACCCGTTATGTTTTGTAAGAAAGATTCATCATTATTGCTACTAGCCATCGTGAAATTTCAAAAGTTTCTGACATTTGATTCGGATAGTAATCATTTGTGTCTTTGAACAAAATGAGAAGAGATTTGAGTCTAATATTAGGCCTATAGGCCCAGGTCTAGCTATATTTACCCGATTATACATTGCTATAATTAAGGAAACCAACCTGATTAGCAAGCAGAAAAATCATTCGGTATTCAATCAAGTTGAAGAAAACAGGGATTATTTTCATTGACTGAAAATGTCTCTGATTGTGCCTAAAATAGTTCAAAATGCGGGAAATGAATGTCCAAATTTCAATTTTTTTCGGGGGGAGCATGCCCCCCAGCCCCCCCCCCCCCCAACGCAGCTATGCTTCGCGCCTTCGGCTCTCTCTCTCTCTCTCTCTCTCTCTCTCTCTCTCTCTCTCTCTCTCTCTCTCTCTCTCACACACACACACAAACCCCTGTGACAGCACTGTAGGCCTCCTCTGGCACAGCTGACCTTGGATATCTAGACTGAAATGGTCCCATGACCTTCAAAATTATATCAAGGTTATCTTTCTGTAAGACTATCGTCACAGTTTTCCAATATCAGTCTTCACTGACACAGTTCAGACGTTCTCATCGTGTAAATGAAAAGTGGCAAGGATCCATCATTACCAAGACATTAGCCAATATGTCAGTTTTACCTTTCATGGTCACTCAAAGTCAAAATTAACAACACCAAAAGGAACCCCATATATACTTGCCTGTTAGTGCTTAATAGTAACTAAGGGCCTAGGATCTACCATTATCGAGATATAAGCCAATCAGGCAATATTATATCAGATTTGCTGCTATTCCTGTGGTAACCATACTAACAGTTTGGTCTACATTCATCCTCACTATTTTCCCGAACTTTGATATTTGTTAAAAATCAGAAAATGCCAGCAGCACCATGTAGCACACAAATTGGGAGGAGATCGAGTCCAGGTAAAATACAAACACGCACAAAAAATCATTAAACAAAATTGGTGTACCACCTGCATGATGAACAAATTAAGGTCCATGGGTCCTTAAAAGTCTCTCGGTGTAATTTTGAAGCAATTTTTGAAAAGATTCTTTTTAAATTTTTGCCAAAAAATACACACGAAAAATTCAATGAAGCATTATCATTCGAACGAGCTTGGTAGAGACCCATGGCACCCAAGGTACATCCAAGCAAGTCTACAGTGACTATGGAATGTGGTTTTGGATTAGAAGTGGACAGTATGAATGACTATTATTATCCCCGTTGGCTTACATGGTAGGCCTAATCAACAGGAATACATGCATTAAGCGACAAGTACCGGATAGAAAATTCGTTGAAATTTTGGAATAATGCATATATATTACCATATACGAGGGGCAATTGTTTGATAAATCAGGTTTATTTAGCTATTGTTTGTAAACAAAACATACTGAACACTTGACCGTCACTTACCGTGTTATACTAGTGTACACCTATGCAGCGTGGCTTTTAGCAATAGAAAGTGAAAGCTGCCGATACCATGGTAACCAACTCAGATGCTAGCACATGTACACGTAGGTTAATGCCACGTCTTTGTGCTCAGCGAAGAATGTCCCATAATAAAAATATGGCGCCATGGTGTTGGCTATGTTTCAATGGGGTAATTTGTAAGATGGTACCGGCAATTTAAGCTGAGATTATCTAATACAGTAGAACCTGCCTCGAAAAAGAACCCCCACTGTAAACCTCATAGCCTAAACCCCAGTCACAATGTGTCTGTTACTTCCTTTTTACATGGTGTGTGTGTGTGGGGGGGGGGGGGAGGTACTACGTTAGTGCAAGTAATAAATTTGCCAGTACAAGGTACGGAAGATAAGAAAATGTACAAATTTGGTTACTAGGAAGTGTGGAAATAAAGCAGGGCTTCCGGTATGTAAGTACAGCAAATACTAATGCCCAGTATGCCAGGACGGAAAGCCCCTCACCACCTTCCAACTGCTCTCCCCCTTTCTTCTGCTGAAAATTCCTTCTAGGCGGCCCCTATGTACCATTTTTTCCCTGACCCTATTATCTAGCCAATTGTGCATGAGGGAAATGATAATTCCTACTATGTAGCCTACAATTGAATCTGTTGCCCTAGGATGGAAAACAGGCCACGTTGGTCGCTGAATGCTAGTTTATTGGGCGCTCAACAAAAAAAAAGTTGCTTTTGCCGTTATTGATTGCAAACAGGATCGATCGCAGATCGTTTCAGGCGAATACCTCAGAGCCCACCGCTACAGGGGTACCAGTCATATTCGTCACCGCATGTTGAAAATAGATGTATATGAATTGGAGCCTCAATAATTTCATCCACACTCGGCCACAGACCCTAATACACACAGGCTGGGACATCGAAAGTTCCAGGTCAAAAAAGCACTGTCAGAAAATATCACATAAGGACATGAACAACGTTGTGCGAGTGCAGCTTTCATGGGTCACAATGGTTGCAATTGAGTGATAATTAATCTCTGTGCCGTGGTAAGTATAATAGTACATGTACTGTTTTATCAGTTTTAAGCATTGATCATTAATGTATTGTGGTAATATACAGGGAAGCAGAATATTTCATCTTCACTTGCCATGCGCACACAGCATTTTTATGACCAAATAATAACATGTATTGCTGGACTTTGGAATAATTAGACTTCAAGTCCCTATGCGTTGTGTTGTCACGTGTGACCATGTATATTCACAAAATTAGTTGTCACGTGTGACCATGTATATTCACAATATTAGTAGTCACATGTGACCATATATAGTCACAATATTATCCGATACACCGTGTGCAATGTTTATGGTTGACACGCATTTTGTAACAGGGAGGTTGTACGCATTTTTGGACTAGTACACTTGCATTTCAAGTTGTCATTAAAATTTCAGATTAATATCAGCATACGCTTCAAGTTTATTGGACATCATACTCCTAGGCCTAAATGTTGTGCATATGCAAAATATGAAGCGATATTCATAAATTATATATATCCCAGAATTGACAACAATTCTTTCATGTCTATCCTTTTAAAAATTTAACGACTATGAACGTTTGTATCTAACTGCGAATGGAATACAAATATGAGGCCAGGTGGATGATAGAATTGTCCGCAAGACGGTCACCAACTGCATCGATATTATTTCGCAGTCCCTCCGCAGGTGCGATGGGGCAACAATGAATTCAGCTGGTGGGTTTGGTCGGATTTGAGCAAATATGTGAATTCATATCGACTGAATTACAAATTGGTTGCCTGTAATAGCATAATGCACCGCGCAGGATGTTCGAATGTTCCGCTCACTGCACCCTGCATTCTACCAGTCAATACAGAAGCCTGTCACCATGACAACCACATGGCCCTGATGCAACACTTAGAAAGGGTATTTTATGTTACTGACGAAAAGAGGTGATCAATACAATTAAGGAATACAGTAGAATCACCACCCCTTTAAAGCAACCACTCCTTTATTAAAGAATGCAAATTACTATCCCGTTTTTGTTTTTTTATGTCAGGGTGCCAACCAAGACATTTTGTTTTTCCAGGAATTCTCTCTCTCTCTCTCTCTCTCTCTCTCTCTCTCTCTCTCTCTCTCTCTCTCTCTCTCTCTCTCTCTCTCTCTCTCTCTCTTTACGACCAGATTTGTCTGGAGTTTTTGTTGCACCCTACTATTTCGAGAACCACCAAACTTACACTTAGAAAGGGTATTTTATGTTACTGACGAAAAGAGGTGATCAATACAATTAAGGAATACAGTAGAATCACCACCCCTTTAAAGCAACCACTCCTTTATTAAAGAATGCAAATTACTATCCCGTTTTTGTTTTTTTATGTCAGGGTGCCAACCAAGACATTTTGTTTTTCCAGGAATTCTCTCTCTCTCTCTCTCTCTCTCTCTCTCTCTCTCTCTCTCTCTCTCTCTCTCTCTCTCTCTCTCTGTCTCTCTGTCTCTGTCTCTCTCTCTCTCTCTCTCTCTCTCTCTCTCTGCTCTCTGTCTCTCTCTCTCTCTCTCTCTCTCTCTCTCTCTCTCTCTCTCTCTCTCTCTCTCTCTCTCTTTACGACCAGATTTGTCTGGAGTTTTTGTTGCACCCTACTATTTCGAGAACCACCAAACTTGCCGTGGTGAATGACCTACCAGTGAAATAAGGCACCTGACTTGGAATAGTCATGATGATTAAAATTATGCAAATTAGGGGCACTTTCAATTTTAAAAGCTCCATATCTTCCAACCTATTGCAGATAGACACAAAGTTCTAACTCACACATATAGGTTTGAGACAACTGGCAAATCCAATGACACACAAACAAAACTTGGGGAATTTTAATGCATGCTAAATTCACCAAATTTCTCCCCAATGCACATGCAGGCT
Source organism: Hermodice carunculata (assembly GCA_964020975.1). Classification (NCBI taxonomy): domain Eukaryota; kingdom Metazoa; phylum Annelida; class Polychaeta; order Eunicida; family Amphinomidae; genus Hermodice; species Hermodice carunculata. The sequence goes on along the minus strand of OZ026620.1, from coordinate 89,506,206 downwards.
TTCAACTGCCAGCTGTATGACCTATTGCTTGACCTCCATGGTGCCAGGCAACCATTTTGCATTCATAATTAATCAGCTTGAACCTGTCTCATAGGCAGCTTGCTGTCCATGCATGCTACGTGTATGCTTCGGAAGGTTTTGGTCTTGTAGCAAATTTGGGGGGGGGGGGGGGACTCCCAACAACTGTGTAATGAGGCTCTCAGTAAAATACTGAGTATCTCTTTCTGTTCATGCAGGAACAGATTGACTCCATGCTGCCACATGTACCAGGCAGGCTATAGTTTCCACCAGTGCAGAACAAACCTGTAAATGCACCATGACTCAAAATGGTGTCCTAGCTGGCCTGTTTTTGCCTGAGGCAATGTCAGTCTGCTGAGCTTATCAGTCCCAAGGGAACTCGGGCTCCAGACTTCTAGGCAGAACAAGCCTGAGTTTACCCTCTGTTAAAAATAGACTACATACGGAGCTGAGTCGGCCAGACCTAAGAGGGTAGAATTTGTGTCATCTCATTGGACAATTTCATGTCTTTGTTTTCTTGTAACCAGTGAGATGAAGCCTGTTCTTCATAGCCAACACTGAGACAATGGAGTTTTGTCTTGGTTTCACAGGTATATGTTAATGTAGTTTTTTGACAGCTTCTGTTCAAATTTGTTTATGTAATAAAGGATGAAAGACAGTTTTGTATTGCATGTATACATATCCCCTTGAATTATAATATGTATACATTGTACATATATAAATGTGCATGTATGAATAATGTACATATACATGCACACATACTCATCCATGCTGCCCAGAAGGGCTGATCACTCCCGTATTTAAACCACATTTTTTTCAGTCCCTTATATGGTCATGACAGGGAGATTTTTTTTGGGGGGGGGGTTGTGCCTAGTTTCAACGCTTTACCGCAGTTTTCATGGCGCTATATAGACTGTACCCTATCTGCATAGAGGTCTCCCAAGTTATTGCTGGTTTACCTATGGAATGATACCACAAAAAGGATAGGTCTCTAACCAGTTTGTTCAATGGCCACACTCCATTTATTTATTTATTAATTTATTTATTTATTTATTTATTTATTTATTTATTTATGTATGTATGTATGTATGTATGTATGTATGTATGTATGTATGTATGTATGTATGTATGTATGTATGTGTGCCAACGCAGACATTCTGCTTTTTGTTGGGTTTCTTTATTTCTTTCCTTCTTTCTTTCCTTATGAGCTGGTGCCAACCCACACATATTGTTTTTCCTTGGGTTCTTTATTATGTATGGTTGCCAACCCAGACATCCTGTTTTATCAAAATTCTTTCTTTCTTTCTTTCTTTCTTTCTTTCTTTCTTTCTTTCTTTCTTTATTTATTTATTTATTTATTTCTTCTTCTTCTTCTTCTTCTTCTTTTTTTGTTCTTCTTCTTTTTGTTCTTCTTCTTCTTCTTCTTTGTCCCGAGCTTTTCTCAGACACTGTGCAAGCTACAATGTTTAAACTTGGCATGGTAACAGAGCTAGTAGGGAAGTTGACTATCTGATTTGGAATAATCGACATGTCAATAATAATCCAAATTAGGGCCTTTCTAAAATTTTAAAGCTCCATATCTTCCAAACTATTTCAGATAGACACACAATTTTAATGGGCACGTTTAGGTTTGTGACACCTGCCAATATAATGGACAGTAAATGAAAGTTGTAGAATTTCAACTTATGCTAATAGGGGCATTGAAAAATTTAAAAGTTGAATATCTTCAAAACTATTGGGGTTAACATGACAGGAACATGTAAGCGTAAAATGTCTGAAAGTGAATATTAAAACAGAATGATGCCAAAAGATAAAACTAAGTAAAAAAACATACAAGTCTAAAATCTGTACAATTATTGCAGCCAAATTTTCTTGCAATCTTTGGATATTAACGGCAAAATTTGTGGGGCAAGTCAGAAAATAATGGAAATCATTAATTCTTAAGTCAAGAAAATGCAATCAAAATAGAATTTGTCTAAACCAGATATCCACGTACATTGCCAATAAGTCTAAAGAGGGTGCAACTACAATTTGGGAGAAAACGTCAAGAAAAAATAAAAACACACAAAAATTCCAAGAAAACCGAAAAATGATTGCAGCGCCCCTGTTTAACGTAAGGTCCAGAGGTCCCTAAAAATGTCCCTATGCAATTTCAAAGCAATTGGCTGAGCGTTTTCGCAGAAGATATTTTAACGATTTTTCTGTGAAGTGAAGAAAATTCGTTGAAAAACAAAACAAAAAGCTGTTGGAGCGTGACCATTGGAAGAAACTTGGTAGACACCCACCTAAGGTACATCCCCACCAAATCTAAAGTGAATGTAGTTGAAAGTTTGGGAAGTCCAAATTGTGAATTTGCATTGCAATTCCCGATGACTTGCACGGTAATAATAGGAATACATGCGTACATTAACCAACAGGTAACCGAATTGAAACAAATCTTTCCAAATCAGGGATCCAGAGTATCACCTTCTAATGAACACCTTTGTTTAACAACCCCACAAGCTACATTTCCACAGTGTGAGAACAACATGAGTAATGGTTTTGGGCACGAAGTAAAAACACCCCAAAATTTGTAAATATGTAGAAAAATCGCAGCGCCACCTCTCGAACAAATTCAGTTCTGTGGGGCCCAGAAATTTGCCAATGCAATTTCAAAGCAATTGGCTTGGAGGTGTCGGAGAAATAAATCGCTGAAGTGTGACCATCGGATGAAATTTGGTGGAGACCCACCTAAGGTATATCCCCGCCATGTTCGTTAGACGTGAATCTGATTGATGGTTTTGGAGAAGAAGTCAAAATGGAAATTCCAATTACAATCCCCATGGACTTGCATATTAATCCACAGGAATACATCCATTCACCGACAGATACCTCAATTGAAAAAGTTAAAAATCAGGGATCCAGAGTATCACCACCTAAGAGGTCACATGTAAATTACAAAAATGTGCAGTGTTGCAATAATTGCAACTTGAGCCCGACATGACTGAAATTGAATGAAAATTGACCAAGTTATTGCACTTGAGTTCACTGTACATGAAACTCTACTTGGTGACCTCCTTTTTTGGCGACCCATTTATCACGGAGTCCAAATTGTTGTTTTTCTTCAAAACGGCGTAATAATATATATTCCCAAGCATGAAATTATCCGAATTAGCCCCAAAAGAGATTTTCGCGAGTTTTATTTTCCCGAATTGACACAAAAAAAGTATTAATCATATGAGACCTCCCCATTTGTGTGCGTGGAAGTTTCTTTTTATATTTTAATTAAGGTACCCTGTAAAAGATGTTGTTGTGAGGTAACTTTATTAGATTCTATCTGTCAAATTTTTGCAAGTTTAACATTGCCGAGGAGGGTCTACCAGCAAAAGTTCGGGAACATTTATCCCTCGCGAAAATTTATGAGTATACAGTAACTCGAAAAGTTATAACCCCATTTTAACAAACAGACCATGTATGGAATGCTGGATGCGGCGCGCACATTTTGAATATAACGATTTTTTACTGCGAGTTTAAGGTGAAGGTCATATGGACATTTAGGATATGGGGGTCACAATGTGAAAATCTTGTGAACGCTTTGCACCCACAGTTTTTGAGTTGACCCATATAAATTTCAGGACGTATAAAGTGTATCGAAATATACGTTGATTCCCTTATTGGTGGCGCCGCGTACAGTATTGTGTACTATATGGGTCAAAATGTGAAAATATTATGATCATTCAAGTATCCTTCATTTTCGTGGATCATCATCAAATTTGTTAGGATTGTGGAGGAGGTCAAAACCTCGGTTTTTTATGACACTTGTGGCCCCACCTATAATGAGTGAAATTATGAACTAAAATACCTTGAAAGATATAAATTCATATCTCAAAGATAATTGAGCTAGACATGCCATATTTATAGGATATATAGATCATGTCCAATGCTCATATGTTATGTAATGTCAGTGACCTTGACCCATTTTGGTCAGGTCACCAGGCCAGCAAATTGAAAAGACTGAAACAACAAATACATAAGTTTACCCAACCTGCTCTTTTTTGTTTCCAGTCTGTATACTATTGTCATATATTACAAGTCAACAGAGCACTAAACCTATGTTTTTTTTGTTAACTAATGTCTTACAAAGTATCGGTCTCTGGACGCATCGGTGTTCACGGTGTAAAGGGGTAGGTTTTTGCAATAAAATTGTTGTCATGATGATGATGATGAGGAGGAGGAGGAGGAGGAGGAGGAGGAGGAGGAGGAGGGTCATCATCATGATCATGATGTAGTCGACAATTTGTCTCGGTTTTCCTGGCTTACAGTAAAGATACATGTAGCTGCTAACACATGCCCGCCAAAGAGCGCTATCGAAAGCTGCTGAATTGAGTCCCCTTCCAAGGGTTAAATGATTGATGTAAACGCAAATAAAGAGATATTAGAACAAAGACTACGGTATTTTTAATGTAAAATGTTATTTTGTAAAGCAAACGGGGCGCAATATCCATGCATTAAAATAAGTCTCGGGGATGAAGATTTAAGAGTATGGTATTCATGCTCAATGTCATGCTCTTGAATCTCCGTTATCCCACAAACATTGACGATTAACACAACTTTTGACCAACCTTCACTGTTTGGTAGTCTACATCAATGATCTCGTTGAAAAGATCTCAGAACTAAATTTAGGTGTAAATATTGGTAATAGTATATTGTCAACATTACTGTATGCTGATGATTTAGTCCCGATGGCCGACGCAGAGGAAAATTTCCATACAATGTTAAATAAGCTTTGTGCTTAGTGCAAGAGGTGGCGAATGAAAGTTAATTCTTATAAAACAAATATAATTCATTTTCGTTCAAAACGTAGGTCTAAGACAAATTATATTTTAATATTGGAGGAAATACCCTAGAATTGGTACCAAAATATAAGTATTTAGGTTTTGATTTTCATGAACATTTATATTTTCTAGAAGGAATAAATACACTTTCAGAAGCCGCCGAAAGGGCTCTGGGAAGTCTAATATCCAAATTTAAGTCACTGAAAAATGTGTGTTTTAAAACCTACACTAACCTTTATGACTCTAGTGTTGTTCCTATTTCAGATTATTTTTTCAGAATTGTGGGGGAGTGAAAAATCGCCTGTCCAGGACAAAATTCATAATAGAGTAATTCTATATTTTGTGGGTGTTCATTCTAAGACACCGCTTCAAGCACTACAGGGTGACGTAGGCTGGGTTCCTGTATTTTATAGACGCTGTATAAAGCGTGTAAAATATTGGAATGGTTTTCTTCTTATGATGGAAGCTAGACTACCGAGAAGAGTTTTTGAGTGGGACTATTCTACTGGCACTGGCTGGTGTGCAGAAATGTGCAGACTATTTTGATTAATTGATTGTGAGGATATTTTTCAAGATAAAATGATTTGTGATGTCGATTACTTAAAAAAATATTTGATTTAAAGTAGCTGGATGAATGGAAAATAAGTTTAAACTCTAAACCGAAAATTACGATCGTATATCATTAATTCAGTTTTTGAAACTGAAAAATATGTTACTATATGGTTATCCAGGCACGAACGGCCTTTATTAGCACAATTACGAACGGGAATTTCACCCTTACGTATTGAAACAGGTCGATTTAGAGGAACGTCTTCCGACACTTGATGTTGTGAATTGTGTGACTCCGGGCTAGTAGAAAATGAAATTCATTTGATGTGTATTTGTTCCCGATACACGGATCTAAGAAATACTCTATTTCAGAAAATTGCAGTTAATTTTCCTGATTTCCTGACTCTTCCAGATCAGGATAAGTTCATTTATTTAATGGGGAGTCAAGGTTCGAAAATTTGTCCCTCCCAAGAATAGAGACCTGGAGGTTTTGCCGTAAATCGAGATCATGCTCAAGTTCCTCATATTTGTTTATATATTTTTTATGATGGCTAACATAAGTTTTGCAAGCTATAATTCCAATGGCCACGGTGTCGGCAGACTTGAGTATATTGATAAACTTACTAAATCCAATGATATTGTTTTTGTGCAAGAGCATTGGCTTTTGAGCAAACAAATCGGCATTTTTGAAAACAAAATTTCAGATATTTATGTACATGGAGTATCAGGAATGGCCGATGATGAACTTATAGCAGGTAGACCTTTTGGAGGATGTGCTATCATTTGGAAGAAAAATCTGGCTTGTAAAGTAACGCCTGTATTTTTTGAGTCAAGAAGAGTCTGTGCCATTATGCTAGAAATGAACAAAATCAGTATGCTTATCGTGAATGTCTATATGCCTTGTGACTCAAATACCCAATGTGACAAAACCCGTGAATTTAATGACATTTTAAATGAAATATCATCTAAAATACAAGAATTGGATATGAATTATATTCTAATTGGGGGTGACTGGAATACTGATTTGTCACGCCAAGGTTCATTGAATACGGCTATGATGAAGTCATTTATTCAAAGGGAAAGTCTTAAGTGTTTATTGTTCCATGACAAAAACAAAGTTGACTATACATTTGAGAGTAAGGTGAATAGGGAAAAAACTACAATTGACCACTTCATTGTGTCGGAAAATTTATAGCACTTGGTCTCTGAATATTTGTGTACACAGGAGGGTGATAATCTTTCAGATCACTACCCTGTCAAAATACAATTAGAAATTTCTAAAGTGCAAGTCGATTCGTTACCGATACAAAAAACCCCAAAACGTCTTTGGTATGCTGCTAGCGAAGAAAACATCTCAGAGTATAAAACGTGTCTCGATACTAATTTAAATCTAGTAAATATTCCATTGGAAGTAGTCACATGTGATAATTTATTCTGCGCTGAACATAATAGTGCTATCCAATCTTTTCACGATAAAATTGTCAAGGCATGTCTTGATTCGAGCTTGGATAATATCCCACACTCAGGATGTAAAAGCAATAATGCGATTCCTGGATGGACCGAAAGGGTAGAGCCATATAGGAAACAGGCAATATTTTGGCACAATTTGTGGAAAAGTAATAACTCTCCCAGGGCTGGAATAATTGCCGACATTCGTATTAAGACACGTGCTAAGTACCATTATGAGCTCAGAGCAGTTAAAAAGAATAAAGATATGTATATTGCAAATCGCTTAGCTGAAACAATGACTCAAAGCAATAGTAAAGATTTCTGGGGTACTATTAAAAAGATTAAAAATAATGTACAATCAAGACCAAGAATGATAGACAACGAAACCGAGGATGATGACATTGCAAATCTCTTCGCAGATAAATATAAAAAGTTATATAATTCTGTATCTTATGACGCTCAAGAGATGTATAATTTACGTGACGAGATCAATGGTCTTATTGATTCAGGTACTTATATGAATAACGACTGTTCTTTATTGAATATAACAGTTGAAAGTATTAAGAGTGCAGTTGAGCATCTGAAATCAGGAAAGCATGATGGCGACCTTGTGTATTATTCAGACCATGTTACTCAGGGAACATTGAAGCTTCAAGTATATTTATCTCTGTTATTTTCCTGCATGGTTAAACATGGCTATGCACCTGACAGTTTCTTACGCATATCTTTAAATCTCATTCCCAAATGTAAGCGGAAATCGCTTAGCGATTCTGAAAACTATCGTGGTATTGCTCTTAGTAGCATCTTAGGTAAGCTTTTAGACTGGGTGATACTAAAAGGAAATAGTGATGTACTAAACTCTTCGAACCTCCAATTCGGGTTTAAGCCAGAGACTTCTACTACACAATGCACGTTTGTCTTGTCTGAATGTATTAATTATTACACGTCCCAAAATTCAGATGTCCAACTTGTCTTCCTCGACGCCTCAAAGGCATTTGATCGGGTAGATTATATCAAGCTATTTAAGTTATTATTGCATAGAGGTATATGTCCAGTCACTGCGAGATTATTGCTCAATATGTATACCAACCGAATTGTGTAAGTATTATGTGGGGAGGTGCAACCTCCAAAAGATTCAATTGTACGAACGGCGTCAAGCAAGGAGGAGTGTTATCTCCAATTTTATTCGGTGTATATATAGATGTGCTACTGTTACGTTTAAAACAGTCAGGGCTAGGTTGTCATATCGGTCACCATTTTACAGGTGCTTTGGCATATGCAGATGATGTAGTTTTAATTTCTCCCACTGTTTCAGCAATGTCTAAAATGTTAGACATTTGTGAAAATTTTTCTGAAGATTACAAAGTCTCATTTAATCCTGACAAATCAAAACACATGGTGTGTGGCAATGATGATGCTTTCCCAACATTGTTTATTGACAATTTGCCTATTTGTAAAGTTAATACATTTGAACATCTTGGTCATTGTGTGGGACAAAACGCATTGAGTAGCAGTATTTCTAATTGTATCAGTCGATTTCAAACAGAAGTGAATCTCTTAATGGCCCAATTTGGGTATGCGTTCCCTGACGTAAGACACAAATTGTTTAAAACCTACTGCATGCCTTTATACGGATGTCAGTTATGGGACTTCTCTAAGCGTGAAGTGGAACGTTTCAGTACTGCCTGGAGAAAGGCCATTAGATTTCTTTGGAGACTACCGTATCGAACACATAATGTGTTACTACCACTTATTTCTAGGGATTTACCTGTAGAAGTTCAATTACATAAACGTTTCATGAAATTTTTTCATAAGTAATTAATAGTGAGAACAGTTTTGTGAAGACATGTGGATTTGTGGCACTTGGAGGTAGTTGCTCTTCAGTTTGCAACTCCTTAAACTATGTCTCATCCAGTTATCAAATAGATAAATACAATTTGAATAGATCAAATTTGCAAAGTATCTTGCGATCTATTACGGATAAAGCAGCTCTATCGCAAGAAAACTATAACGTCTGTCACAGCGAAATGATCAGAGAACTTTGCTTGGCCAGAGATGCGAAATTGGACACCATTTTTACCAGGCAACAACTGTGTGAGACTATTCACTATCTATGTACAGTATAGTCAGTATAGTAATGGATATATGCCTTGATATGGACTAGCAATAACAGCCGTCCTTTTTTTTTCCTTCTTTAATTCTGTATATTTGATTCACTGGCGGCTCTGTACAGGTAGGTTTATTATGTATTTGCTTTTTATGTAACTTTTTTTTTTCTCAGTGTACCTTTTGTGTACGAATAAAGACATATATATATATATATATATATATATATATATATATATATATATATATATATATATATATATATATATATATATATATATATATTATGTCAAAGATATCACAGTTTTCATTGCAAATGCATGGCTCAGAACGAGGCGCACTCTTGGAAAATTACTGTCAGTGCACACGTATTAAGTTAAAGAAAGCCATTAAATCGCGTAGTATAATGTTGGTCACATGATGTCATGAGCTTCAGTATAATTTAAATAATTTTTGGACGTATGTGCTTATGCGATTACATTATTTATAGATGACTTATAAGCCCAAGAGGGCTGGGCACTTTTCATCCCATGTATGATTTCGTTTTGTAACATTTATGTACAAGTCACTATAATGAAAAACATACATACATGCATGCGTGCATGCATACATACATACATACATACATACATACATACATACATACATACATACATTTACACATGCTAGCATACTAGCTCACGCGCTTCCATCTCGTTCGTGATATTTAATTTCTTCTCTTTATTAAATCGGTCTGTTTAATTATATTTTGATCCAATCAGTCAATATATACACGATTTAATAACAGATGTATAGGGCTGTCTTTATTGTCTTGCAGGGATACCACTACTATACCGCTTTTTCGGCGACCACAAGCCAGAAGAAGTGTAAACCGATGAAACCAAATACCAAGTTTCAATGAACGTGAAAGGGAACAGAGGAAATTGAAGAATATATTTTCACATGTAAATCAGTGAAATTACAAAGCTACTAAGGTTTGGCAAGAAAAGCGTTTATGCAATGAATGCCGCAGTGGTAATTGTCGCTCTTTACATTGGGACAGTCACCGTGTACGCATGGAGGATTTTAACGACTGGCGTGAAATGGCCTGTTCAGGCAGTATGCCACCTGGTGGCCATGACTGGAGCCTACTTTGTGGTGGCCTTGTATTTCAAAGGAACTGCCATTGGATTTGTAGATATATTAATTTTCTTCCTATGCTGTCTATGGCAGACTAAAAGGCTTCGACCAGTATATGTAGACGTTAACAACAAGGCAGTCTTTATCACAGGTTTGGCATACATTATTATTGAGCAAATATGTTCTGTATTCTGAGTTCACAGGACGGTATTGTAATCAAACCAGAAATGCAAAAGCTGAAATACGGAAGTTCGCTGCATATATCCGTTTTAGGTTAATAAGAAACAACTTTGCAAATTTGGGACCATATTTACTGGTACATGTGATTTAATTTTAGCCCATATAGCAGCCTGTTACTGCCATTTTCTGCAAGCATGAAGACAAATGCAGTCAAAGTTGGCGTTTCTAACCAAGGTGGTTTGGTAGTTAAGAGCGTGGTACACTTTTACAGCACTTTACACAGAAAATACGACTGTACTCCAAGCATGTCCTTTTATACGCTAGACTTTTTCTCATTTGAGATTATATAAGCTAAATATTTTCTAAAAGTATAGGTTTGGATTAAGCTAATAAAAATTATGAAATCTCTGTAAGTGTTAGGAAATCGAATTTTAATAGCTAATTTTAAAAAACCTTTAATTTTACCTGTTTTTGCAGAAAAAATAGCACGAACACCAAAAATAGGAAACATTGTTTTCTTATGGGAAATGAAAAAGTACACTTCTAGCAGCAAAATATTATTTTGAATTTTGGATGTGTGTTTTAGTTCAAAATTTACTGGATATTTAAATCAAAGTTAAAATTTTAAACTTTTCAAAAATTAAAACAGCCATAAAATAAGAACTAGGCCCTTTTCAAAAATTTAAAATACACTTTTGCAGAGCGTTGTGTGTTCTTTCACTTGACACCATGAACTAAATCTGATTTTTATTATTCTTTATTATTTTTTTTTTTTTGATACTGTAATAAGTCTTATCTATTTGTTTACACTCTTACCCGCTGTTTCACTTTTCTCTCAGCAGAGATATCCTCGCACGTACGGCTTCAAGCTGTACTTTTGACCCGCTCCAACCGCGTTGATAATGATTTTGTCGAATATTGTGTCGTGGAAAGTCAGACGCATAAATATGTAAATTTGTTAGGCGCACCATGGATTTAAACTCCGACATTTTCAAGGGTTTTTTTTAATGAGGGATTTTTTCCATGTGTTTCATGTGAAGTCTGACAAAACCCAGACAAAATGGTCAACCACCGTGTTTCCAAGGGTATTCTGAAATATGCATGTATGCACTTGTACTGTGATAAGCCTAAAATTGTCATAGCACTAAGGAGTACCACTGGTTAAGAAGGATCATTTGACACCTGTCATATCTGGTTAGTCAGATGGTGTCCATTGTTCCATCTTGATCAGCTATATTCGCTAGTGATGCAAATATTGGGACGTTTATCCCACTGTGTGACAAGTATTATGGTTATCAACATCATGAATTTGTCTCCGTCCTCAGGCTGTGATTCTGGCTTCGGTCATGCCCTGGCTAAGAGACTAGATGCCAAGGGACTGAAGGTTTTTGCGGCTTGCCAGTTCCCTGGCGAGGCTGGCGAGAGGGCTCTTATGAAGTCCTCTTCCTCTAGACTTCGCACTGTACCTCTCGATGTCACAGATGACGACAAAATCAAAGAAGCTGTGAAATTTGTCCAGGATAACCTCGAAGGAGAGGAAAGTAAGAGCAAAATATACTAAACATAAAACATATTCCTGTATAATATATATATATATATATATATATATATATATATATATATATATATATATATATATATATATATATATATATATATATATATATATATATATATATATATGCTGCATGCAGGAAGTCACCTGAGCCAGCGAGTTGAATGCCGAGCGCCCAATTTGTGCCCGGGAAAGCTGTTGACCTGGGGCACGTTGTCCCTGTATAATTCTCATTTTAAATATTTTCTTCACATTGCTGATACCGAAGCGCATGTAAACACAAGGAAGAAGACGACACTGAACACCCAGTCGGTTATTAGCTACCGGGGTTTGGGGGGGAGGGGAGGGTATTTACTGCAGAAAAGGTCACGAGGCCTAAAAATACATTCTTTTACGAATTTTGGTCTGTCATTACAGCGCCGCGAATTCTATGTAATTAACCTAGCACATGTATTGTCCCAATCTGACTCCCTATGTGAAATGTGCCTATTAACGTAGCGATCTAGTGAACAACATAAAAACTAACGATGTTTCACTTTTTACATTTTCTAGTCTGTTAACAAGTTTACTTTAAGTTCCGCATTGTTTCGTTGCTAAATACTTTTTACATTGACGTTAAAATCGTTGTTTTTCCTGACGGGGTCGTACCAAACTGGAGTGTAAACAAAGCTGCCACTGAACGTGCCGGTTTGTTGGGTCACGTGACCTGTGATGCGTCCACACTGATACATATCTAGCGAGGTCAGGGGGTCACGGTCTGACTCCAACACAACTTCAAAGCGGTTCCTCCGTACCCATCAAAAGAAAAAGGAAAAAGGGTCGCAAAAGAAAAAAAAAATATTGTACGAATGGACCCGGATATCAGGACAAAACTTGCCGTTAGTGACAAGGGCTCGTAATACCAAACGTGGCCTGAAGAGCCCAGGCCCCAGCTTTTAGTTTCAGCGGTTGTGCCATCCACATCCACGGGCACCTAATCTGAATCGGACAGTCTCGATGACGACGACGGGAAAACTCATTTATGAGCAACGCATAAAAAAAAAAATAAAAGTTAACTGAAAAATGTATGCGTGCACTGGATATTTCCTTGGACAGTGAATCAAGTGTGACCAGAGCCTCTGCCCCTGCCCCTGCTCCGTCCCCGTCCCCTCGGCTGCAGTATAGCCTGTTCTTTGCGGTGGCATTTTGGCGAGTTACGGGAAGAAGTTGAGGATGTACACATAAAAAAATGAAAATGTTTAAAAGTGCCCCCGATATCCTGGCACCTATCTGTACTAAGCTGTTCAACAAAATTTTAGAAAGTGGCACATTCCCAGACTCTTGGCGGGAAAACATACTCCTTGCAGTACACAAAAAAGGCAATGCCTACAACCCAGCTAACTATAGAGGGGTAGCTCTTTCCAGCCATTTTTGCAAAGTTTTCTGTGGGGTACTGAACTCAAGATTATATGCATTCTTTGAAAATAATAACGTAATTCCGCCTCACCAAATCGGTTTCAAAAAGGAAAGCAGAACAACAGATCACATCCTAACTCTCAAAACACTTATTGACAAGTATCTTCAGGAAAAACCAGGTAAAAAATTATATGTGTGTTTTGTGGATTTTAAATGCGCGTTTGACTCGGTGTGGAGACAAGCTCTGTTGTATAAATTACTTCTAAATGATGTTGGAGGAAACTTCCTTCAAGTTCTTGTTTCTATGTATCACAAATTTAATTACTGTATTAAAAGTGAGTATGGTATAACTGAAGCCTTCTCCTCCAACATCGGAGTTAAACAGGGATGTGTAATAAGCCCTATTTTGTTTAATTTATTCTTGGCAGATTTGATTCAGATATTTGATGACCAATGCGATCCTGTTCTCTTGCATGATGTAAAACTGAATTGTTTAATGTATGCAGATGACTTGGTGCTATTATCCACTTCTCAGTCTGGTTTGCAACAAGCTTTAAACAGGCTTCATGATTATTGTAACATGTGGCAGCTAACAGTCAATATTTCTAAAACTAAAGTCATTATCTTTGAAAAGTCAGGGAAATCATCCAAATCATCTAGATTCAACTTTGGTTCAAACTCTGTGGAGATCACTAAGAGATACACCTATCTGGGGATTGAATTTTGTACATCAGGTGTCTTCACACATGCCATTAATAAACTCAAAGACCAGGCCAACAAGGCACTTTTTAAGTTAAGACAATTCCCTTTCAACAATAATGTAAACTTGGCAATGAAATTATACAAATCACTTATATGCCCTATTCTTTCCTATGGTAGCGAGGTATGGAGTATCTTCCTGATTAAAGGCCTGAATGATGCTAATTTTTTACAGCTCTGCGACAAAGCGGTTCCTGAAAGTATCCATACCAAATTCTGTAAATTTGTACTGGGGGTACACAGGAAAGCCACCAACGCAGCGGTTCGAGCTGAGCTAGGCAGCTACCCTGTTCTTATTGATTTACTATGTGGTGCCATAAAATATTGGCTATACCTGGTTAATAGTGACCACAGCTCTTTAAAGTATAAATGTCTTTTAGAAAACTATGAGTTGAGTCATGCAGACCGAAATTGTTGGCTAAAATATGTAAAAGAATTTTTGAACAGGATGGGTTTCCAAGAAGCATGGATAAATCTAGGTGGTAGAAATCAAAACTCGCTCATACCAAAATTAAAGGAAAAGTTACAAAATGTTTATTATTCAGTTTGGTCACAAGAAATTAATGGAGTTAATACAAATGGGCAGCATAAATTGCGAACTTATTGTACTTTTAAGCAAAAGTTTGAGATGGAAATGTACTTAAAGCTAGGGTTACCAGTGAATAAAAGAAATAAATTCAGTAAACTTAGAATAAGCGCTCACACTTTGCGTATTGAAGCTGGTCGGTATACAAGGCCCAAAACCCCTGTAGAGCTTAGAAAATGTCAAGTGTGTAATGAAAACGATTCCATTGAGGATGAATTTCACTTTGTTACGGAGTGTTCTTGTTATAATGAATTACGAGGAGGCCTGTACTCCCACCTTTCTTCACTCTGTGATCAATTTGACTCTTGGAATAATCGTGAAAAATTCAGTTATATTATGTCACTTGGTAATGATTGTGCGGAAACTTGCAGAAAAATCCTTAATTTTGTCAATGATGCTTTTGACAAGAGGTGTACATTGTTAGGGCACCAGTAGCATGTGCTGAACATTACAGTCTGAATAGTAAACAGAAAGAAGGGAGCACCTGTGTGTGCATTGTATATAATTATAATCCGTCCGTTTGTACAGTATAGGTGCACACAGATTTGGACCATTGTACATGGAGAAAAGTTTTATTGTATTTTAGATAGAAAATGTTTTATATGTTTTATGACTACACCATTTCTCTGTACTGGTATATGTCAATAAAGTTCATTCATAAAATGCTATGAGATGGGGCTGTGATCCAATCTTTTTACTTTATGACTACAATTTATTTCACCATTTTCGGGTTTCATTGGGCTATATGCACCGTTCATCAACATTGAAGTTCGGTTTATTAGTTTCTTGGTTAGCGTTTCAAGTCTGTGATATGAAACCCGTACACCAGCCTGAATGAAGCCTGTTTGGCTGGAACTTGTTGTAAACAAGCAGAACAACCTGTGAAAATCGCAGAACAATGAGACATGTCGGGGTAATTTAAAACAGATTCTTATTCATCGCTTGGTGTTTTCATGAATAGTGCGATTCATTCGACCCTAGTTGTATTGTACACTTCATCCCTCGCTATCGTCAACTTTCATGGCTGTTGCGGCAGCAGTTATCTTTGGCACATTTGCATAATTAGCGCTCTCAAGTTCTAGTACGCATGCTCGCTGGGTAACTCCGCCTACTTCCGCAAAAACGTCATATGGCGCTAAATTTCCACGAGGGTATTTAAAAGGACAGGAGACGTACCTCCTTATGAATATGTGATTCTTGGCTATAAATCACTATATTTTACATGTTTTGAACATTGATAGACAACTAGGGAGGTCGTACTTATGGCGGAAGTTCAAAAATAGAACCTGTCTTGAATAGTTTTGGCGGCATTGACCGACGAAGGTCAAAGATCATCAGAGCGAGAGATATAGCCTGTTTTCTCGGGTTCTCTTTTACGAAGGAACGGCCACTTCCAGCGAAATTGGGGAAAAATCCACTGGCTCGATTCTGTTCAGACTTGGCATGTATGATAAGTTATTTATCTTCTCTAAAAACGTGTTTTTGTTTGTTGATAACGGGAATAGTTTTGTAGTTTCACCGTCATTCGCAAAGCTTTCACCCAAAGTACATGTACATGGCACAACTATAAATATCTTTCGTGACCTAAAACAGGGCTCGTTTGCGTTATCGACAATACAAAACACGTTTTGATGGCCAAGAATCTACGCTAGCGGTAAAACGGACGGAAGTGGTCATCGGATAATCTGTTGACCTCCCAATTTCGCTGGAGTGGCTTTGGGTTGGCACAAACGATTGTCCGACTTTGTGGCTTCATAAAATAAATACTGTCGGATAGATTTTAATAAAGGTGGTACCTTCGTTTGCGCTAGACACTCAACTTTTAGAAAAGGTATACTTTAATATGGTTTACTGTTGCCTATTTTTCACAATCGCGAGAAATGGTGAGCAATGTCCGTTCATATGCGTTCACTAGATCGCGACCTTAAGTATCCAGTATTTTGTGTGATGGTCATGATTATGCTTTTCTTTCGATTCCAGAACTTTGGTGTCTTGTTAATAACGCAGGCATGGTTCCTATGGGGGAACTGGAAATTGTTCCTATGAGACTGTTCGAAAAGGCTATGAATGTTAATTGTTTTGGACAAGTTCGTATGACCAAAGCATTCCTACCTCTCATACGTGCCACCAGGGGCCGCATTGTCAATGTTGCCAGCGTTGTGGGTAAATAGACTTTTACACTGCAAATTTTCGTCTTTCATAATACCAATGGCATATTGGAAGTTTTTGCTGTGAGTGGTGTTACATTTGGACAAGGAGGTGACAATGTTTTACAATAATGTAGCAATATAATGAAAAAATATAACGATTAACTGACAGTCGCTTTGGTAGTCATGTTGTTGTCATGAATGGTAGAATTATTTTACAGCATAGATCTGCTGCGATTTTGCTGACAACACAAAAGCTTTGAACTATATCAGTCTAAAAATGCATTTGTCTTAGAATAAACATGAATTATGTTCCAAATAGTAAGACCTTATTAAGACCGAAAAATGATTTCCAAGAGGATCTATTCAAAATTTCGGCCACAGGCAAGTGCAGTTCAGTGGGGATGGAGAGCGTAGGACAAAGAGACTTGCTTTTGTTAAGTTGGTTTCAAATATTACACAACCCTTTGCGCCGGTATAAACAACCTCGTCGTATGTAGGCTACATGTATGATATAGTGGTCTCCCACCACTGGCCAACAAATTTTTGTTTCGAAATACTCAATAAATTATTTACATATATATATATATATATATATATATATATATATATATATATATATATATATATATATATATATATATATATATATATATATATATATATATAATTGCCGTTATTACGTTTCGCACACATGATAACATGGTATTGCATACTCTCAAGTGAGATCTTCAGGCTCATAAAAGAATAAGAATCCACTTCATCAGTCTGATTCGTTGGAGGATGCTCGGGTCCGTTTGCTGTCCATGTGTTATGTTTGCGTGACACCGATATGCAAGAAAAAAAGAAAAGAAAAGAAAAGAAAAGGAAGAAAAAAAGGGGAGGGGGGTCTCCCACTGAGAAACCACACAGTATACGGCTTTATGATACAATCATATATCTCAAGTCTTTAAACTTATATATAAATCCTGTCACTTACCAAGTGGACTAAAAAACTAGGTTTTTCTCCTCTTTACGTGTAATTTTGACCTCTTGCTTCCGAAGCAGACCCAAGCTCCGGGTTTTGTCCACTCCGCTGGAAGTTGGCAAGTGTGGCGGAGATGACACGGAGCTTAGTCTGCTTTAGAGGCAATCTTACCTTGGTGTGTGGCTCCTTTTCAGGTAAAGTGGCCATGAGCGGCTTGGGAGTATACTCTATGTCCAAATTTGGAGTCGAGGCATTCTCCGACGTTCTGCGGCAAGAGATGCAAAAGTGGGGAGTGCAAGTGAGCCTTATAGAACCAGGACCCTATGTTACAGGTGAAGGATCCGCCATGCCAACAAGCATTCACACTAAAAAAAAAAATAATAAAAATTAAAAAATTAAAAAAAAAAAAGCTTAGCTGAAGACGGGCTGTTCAGACACCCTTCTTGCTTGCAGGTAGTTCCCTAGCAAAAAAGGTTTTCCAGGTCAGATACTAAACACGATGCTCATAAATTCAGTATATGCTTACTATACTGTGACAAAAGTTCATTTGGAAGGGCAGCACATTTTCCAAGATTTTACGTTTATTATTTCAAACAGTCCAAACAATGGGCAGTCAAAAAGAAGAAATTCCTGATGGTGACTTTGTGATCCAAGGATCCAACCAACCTCAACAAAAAGTAAGAGTTGGAGCAGCAATTCTGAAATAAAAATAACAAATTACAGCGAGTCTCGATACCTTTGTTAGGGAAGCTTGAAAAGGATACAACCATTCGTATTATTTTAGTTTTCTTACGGTAACTTGTTATTTATTTTATAAAGGAAACACACAAAGAGAGAGAGAGAGACGTTCATTTGACTTATCATTACAATATATACATATATATATAAAACGTGAAATGGAAAATGGAGGTATCATTCACCTTGCCTATCCAAACTTCTAAAAAGGCTTAAGTTAAGGACAATTACAATTGAAAAAGGTCAGCTATTGATAAATAATGCTTTTATTTCATTTTCTTTTTCTCTCAAGGGTTGGCAGACCCGTCCGCAGGGAAAGATTACATGGAGCAACTTTGGGAAGATGCAAGTGAAGAAGTCAAGGAATCTTACGGGAAGGACTTTTTCGATGCTTACTACAAAATGGACGATTTTGCAACAGATAAAAATATTACTCCTGTATTGGATGGGATGGAAGATGCAATCTTATCCCCGGATCCCCAGTCGCGTTACACCATGGGATCCGGCTCCTGGTTGCTCCCTTTTCTCAACACAGTCTGTCAACCGCTGGTGGACCGCAGCGACACACTGCACCGCTGGTTCACCATCCACACCGAGGCAATACCTGCAGCATTGAAACAAAAATTAACATCATAATCTATAGAATTATTAGTACCATATTTAGCTTTTTCTAGAAGCGCCATATTCGATTATGGCGGAAGCGTCAGGCTGGCTAGCTGCCTCTGTGGCCACGCAACAGTGGGTGAATGAATGACCTTTATTATTTGTGCGATCCTGGCATCTATACGCAAAGAAATTCCACCAATAGAACAGGAACAATATTACAGATAGCATTAAATCAACACATTGATGATGATGATGATGATGATGATGATGATGATGATGATGATGATGATGATGATGATTATGATGATGATGTACCAAACTTACATTTGTATTTGGTAAACTACCTAGCTGTATTAGAAATACAGAAATCTGTATTAGAATTACAGATATCTCTATTTTTTGTGAATATTTACACATTTGGCTTGCCATACGACCAACTGTTTTGAACACGTTTTAAAATTTCACGTCTTTCATTCCTAGCAACAGAGAGGACACAAGCAGGTCTGCAATTAATATGGCTAAAAATAAATACCTCCAGTTACAATAAAGGCCCATTTTTACAGCAAAACCTCTTTAAAGTGGGGCACCCTTGGGGCTGGGAAAAGTGCCATTGTAGGGAGGTGGCCATTCCAGAGAGGGTCAGTCCTTTAGGGTGCGGGTGCGTATGTATATGTGTACATACAGGAAGACACATTACTCGAACATACATGTACAGTGCAGAGATATTTCAACCCAAGGGTTGTAAAACGTCATAGTCCTTGTTTCTACAGAAATACCAGAACTCATCAGATGCTGTCACTAGAGCACTATCGAGGAACACGCACGTCTCATCTCACTGGTTACAAGAAAGAAACACACACACACACACACACACACACACACACACACACACACACACACACACACAAACAAAGAAATTCTGCCACACCTGGCATAAGCAAAGCATTGAAATGACTCTAATCTACCCACTAATAAAATAATCTTTATTCGTACGTATAAAGTCACACACATATAATAAATACATACATGTACAAAAACAAAAACAAAAAACAAAAAAAAACAAAAACAAAAAAAAAACAAACAAACAAACAAAAAAAACCAAAGTGATGAATATTTATGTGCAGGTGATCAGGATGAAACGACAATTTTTTTTACGTAACATATTACAGTGTCTAAACAGGGACGTGCTATAGCACGTCCCTGGTCTAAATAACACCTGGGTCAACACTCCGGCTTGTGCACATTTCGTTAATTACAGCATCAATCCCCTCACTTGTCAGGATACACCCTCTAAAACCATCAGGTATACTTATGAGTTCTTTAACTAAAACGCCGTGACATTGAGTGGTTTGGTCGAGTGAACCTAACCGTTCTTTTTTTGACACTGACGTAAGCCTTAAGCGCATGAAACATTATGCACTTAGATTGCACCAACGTGGAATTCTTGCCACTTACTGACCAAGGACGAGACATAGAAAGTCGTTCACAGACAGACCAACTCGCTCTGCTACATTGTTAAGACGACCGTAAAGACGCCATTTCTATATCAAGGCCACTGTAAAGGTCAAAGGTAAATTACCTCTGGCCTTAATCTGAATATTTAACTCTGATTTTGATATTGACCTTATCCTTAACATCTGACCTTGAGAGTGACCTGTGATATTGACAGTGACTTGTGACCTTGACTTTGAACTCTGACCCTAAGAGTGGCCTTTGACGATATGGACCTCTGACTTTATCTCATTATATACCCCTTGGCATCATAGCTGGGTATTTATTATGCAGTGCAGCATGCAATTTCAATTGTCCTTAATTTGCATAATTTTCAAACTTTCAGCTTTTTAACGATACGATGAACTTCACTATTGGTGCTGCACCGATACAAAATTTGAAGTTTCTGGATCGAGCGGCGTGGACGTTTGAGCTGCCAGAAATATCGAATCGGGAAATAAACAAAGAAATAAAGAACATTAGAAGAACTATATGTGGGTGTTCACACGCCGCGAGCGTAACAACAACATGAAAATATGATAAATTTAGATTTCATGATTTTTTAAAGAAATCATGCACAATTTCTGTACAAGCATAACAGATCTTTTCCTCTTTGGCACGTTGCTCGTTTTTCTATGTCTGCGTACTTCAATGTTTAGACTGCGTGCGATAATTTTCTGCGATAATTTTTCAGCTGTGAAAAGTTCTGCCTTGAATTCATACCTTTAAGTGCAATAAATATGTTTCTGTTTGGAATTTTGACTGTTAAGTTTGAATATTATTTCATTTCCTGAGTCCAGAGATTGTTGCGACACATCATTTTCCAACTAAATTAAAATTTATTTTTGTAAGTTTGTATTATGTTAGTAGGAAATACGCCAAACTCGTCACTGCTGTTTATTCAATATCTATGTTACTAAATTTCGGACATAGTACTTCAAACAGTAGATAAATAGTTTCTATCGACGTGTATAACTAGAAAAGTTTCACCAGTCACAATGAAAGAGAAAAATTACTTCTCCACTCAAAGCTACCACAATATTGGGAGGTCCAATATATACTCGAGTGAAATAACTGGAACATCTCTCTTTTAAATTGTTTTTATAACTTATTATTTTGAACGAGACTGCAGCCAGTGTGTGTCTGATTCAGGGCTGTCTCGTCCAGACTGAGCTGGACTTTCTGTGGGTGCAATGGGTAAGCACAACTGCCAGCCTGACTATAAACTTATTTCCCTGCCACCCGACCCACAAATAAAAGCAAAAGCCTGAGAAGCAGGCATTGAGTGAAAAATATGCAGACTGAATGTGAGGAATGATCGATAAAGCCACATTGAAAAGCATTGATGTGTAGTGAATGTTCTGCTGTCGCTATACACGTTTGATCGTTTCGCGCCTTTAATCGTGCTCTGCACCCCCAATCACCAGTCCCACTGGTTTCCATAGCAACCAATAAAACGAGTCTTTCTCGTCTTTAAGTTTAGTTTAAACATATTTATTTATACTGGATTACCCTATAGTACATGAAATGACTAATATACTGGGTTCTCCAGACATGGAGAAAACGCACAATATATATACAGTACATACAGGACATTACAAACTATGTTACCAGATCATTTGTAAATATGTAAAATATCAATGTCGTGATATACAAGTAAATCGGGGTAGTAATACCCAGTACAGAATATATGGTAGAGATTGCAACACAAGGCATATAACTATTCACTCACTGTTGACAGGGGAAATAGGAAAACAAAACCAACAACAGTAATTGGAGCAGGTATATAAAAAGATAAGTACATACATAATTACATACATAATTACGTCAACAAGAGGTTACACATTATAATATTGACAACAACAAAAAAAAAAGCTTTTGCTGTTTAACCAGTAGGTCGCATTTAAGTTAAAAAACGAAACGTCTGCTTTCTGCTATATAATTTTGAACTGCATCGAAAATTTGTATGTTCAGGATAACTGGTGATTCCCTGCTGCCAAAAAGGAAAATACGAAGCAGTCTTTTATTAGCGATATGGAGTATCAAGTTAGGATGAACACCCGGAGCAATGAGCGGTATAGTAGTATCGAGAAGTTTTGTTTCTAAAGGGAAGATATTTAGGACAAAAGAAGAAGAAATGAGAGATATCTTCAGTGAGGAAAGAGCAGGAGCAAATAGGACTTGGAATAACATTTACCTTACAGAGGTCAGAGTTGAGCCTACAGAAGCCCAGTCGCAGCTGGGTCTGACAGATATTCAGGTAACGTTGACCATGGGAAAAGAAGGAAGGCACACCGTCCACGGCTAGTAAGGTTGCCTTGAGTTTGGATTTAAAAATTTGAAGCGAAATGGAATTCCCAATATCTGAAGGAAGGTTGTTCCAAAGTTTGATGGTGTCGCAGAGGAAAGATTTGTCAAAACGTTGAGTCCTGCACTGGATGGTGCGTAATGGACTGGAACGGCGCAGAGCTCGACCAATGTTAGAAGGCGGAAGGAGGTTGGAGAGATAGGAAGGAGTAAGATTATGGGTCATTTTGTAAAGTAGGATCAATTTAAAGTATTTACGTCGGCTAGCGAGGCTAGGCCATCCGAGTTCGTGTAATAGTTTGATATGAGAAGTGTGTCTTAAAGCGCCAGTGCATATTTTGGCCGCCTTATACTGGACAGATTCAAGTAACTCTGTTAGGCCTTGCCCACAGTTATCATAAAGAACACATCCATATTCTAGGATGAAGTAGCAAGTGTATTTTCTATAAACGAAATGGCCACGATTACTCATAAAATAAGTTAGTAATAAAATTTCAAACAGGACCTTATTTTTGTGCATTTCGATCAATGCAATACAATTTGATTAGAGTTTAGACAATTTCTGTAAACATATGGTTTCCATGGCCTTAATTTGCATAATTTTCAACCTTTCAACTTGTTAATGATACGTTGGACTTCACTGTTGATACTATAGCTGTGCAAACTTTGAAATTTGTGGGTCGAGCGGCGTCCAAGTTTAAGCTGCCACAAATATCGAGTGGAAAGAACAACATATCTTGCCAAAGTTTTCTCTAATAGATTCTCTCGAAAGGAAACCTGTTATATATATATATATATATATATATATATATATATATATATATATATATATATATATATATATATATATACATACATACATTGGAATCTCTAATTAAGACCACCTCCATAAAAAGACCATTTCTACATCAAAACCACCAATTTACAGACACATTTTTGTTTAACCTTACTTAATTTATACCCCTATAAAGATGACTCTCTTATTGATACCACATTTTTCTGTCCCTCAAGTGGTGTTTATAGGAAGATTCCAAAATATATATATATATATATATATATATATATAATCCCAGGCACAACCATTATTTTGGTAAATATTTCCTGCTACCATAAAATTTGAAAAAAACCCACAACCTTAACGTTGTTGGCGTCACATTATGCCAAAACATGAATTATCTGCAGACACAGGCAGCAAGGGTCCTACCTTAAGTTTACACCGGACAGAGTTAAAGAGAACACCTTTTTGATAATGACACTGTTAAGGACAATATTTTGTCAAAAATAACACAGAATTGCCAGGCATATAGCTGCTAAGGAAATGCAGCTCATCACCGTGAACTATGCAGCTGATAATCTTTTTTTGCAGCTTCTGAGGAGTCACATCTTTGAAAAATGCAAAATTTGACCATCTGGTGCAAAGAAAAGAACACCAAGTTTAACAAGGACAAGTTCACATACATGTGTAGTCACAACCAATGTCAAAGGTGAAGGCAAAATTCACGGTGTTGTTGACTGCCTTCTTTTTGGTGGCACCACTAAATTGAATTTCCCATAGGCGGCCATTATAACACATCCTGGCGTATCTCAGAGTAAGAGCTTTAACTTTAATGAAGACTATGCTCACCAATTAAGTTCAAGTCTGCCTCACAAAATAAGAGGCATTAACATATATGATGACCACCAAACTTTTGACTTTGCCCCACCTGAACGCGATCATGTTGGATTTTCACTTGTCCGCACCCAATATCAGCTTTAAATTTCCGACCACCCCGGAAAAAAATTATGCCCAAAATTAATTATTCAAATCACTGTATTTTGTGATGGCAAAATCTGAATTAAAATTATATGTAACAGATTTGAGCCTGCCACAAATTCCACCACTCTGGTCAAGCCAAATCCTACAGTGCTGGTCATTAGACATTATACCTTTGTGCTGCCCTCTGTGGCCAATTTAGGGGTGCAACCTAAAGGGGACCTCTATTTTTTGCAAGACTTATCTAATTATTCATATACAATGTACTATCACATGTAAGTATTTCTGTGGAAAAATAATCTCCTGACTGCTTCTGTTCTTGAATTATCAAGCATTTACAATGTTATGCCACAGTGGATTTTCAGGCAATTTTTGACATTTTCCGCTTACCCTCCCAAAACACTAAAAAACATTATTTTTTGCTTAGATATCATTTCATTTCTTTTCTTTTTCACTTGCATGGTGCAAATGATGTTTGTTTGTGGCAATGAACTATTTTTTGACACAAAAACTCTGGTGAGTGTAGCTTTATTGAACCCCATGGTACCCCCTACCCCTAAAAATGAAGCTTCTTAGGTTGAAATACATGTCCTTGTGCTGCTCTCATAAAACAAATATTTTTGATGACAAGTACTTGTTGTTATCCCTATTTCACTAACTCAATGCCTTTATGAAATAACATAAAGGTTGTTGTGGTGACCTTGCTACTTCCCTCAGTTTTGATCTTCAAACTTGACCATTTAGGCTGCATTTCTGTTGTTTTGAAAGGTGCGAGGTGAGAAGTTAGAGTTGAGCACATTTTTATTTGGAAATCATTTTAATGTAATTGCAACATCTTCCAGCTGAATCAATTGTACCTGCATACCAATTAAACGTCACTCATTCTATCGTCTGGTCGAAATTATAAAGAAAAATCACGTATTTCAGTGAATACATCAAATGCCGTCATTATAGCCCATTGTACATCATAGACGTAAATTTATTTTGTTCTGGTGTCCTAACATACAAAGATAGCCATGTTAGAATTTCTGTAATTACAAAGTCAGGTGACAAGGTGATCTTTGGTGGCATAAATTGTAACTTGAAGGCCTCATTTAAAAATTCACCTCTGAGCACCAGTTTCCGTTTAGGTGGCACCACTAAATTGAATTTCCCATAGGCGGCCATTATAACACATCCTGGCGTATCTCAGAGTAAGAGCTTAAACTTTAATGAAGACTATGCTCACCAATTAAGTTCAAGTCTGCCTCACAAAATAAGAGGCATTAACATATATGATGACCACCAAACTTTTGACTTTGCCCCACCTGAACGCGATCATGTTGGATTTTCACTTGTCCGCACCCAATATCAGCTTTAAATTTCCGACCACCCCGGAAAAAAATTATGCCCAAAATTAATTATTCAAATCACTCTATTTTGTGATGGCAAAATCTGAATTAAAATTATATGTAACAGATTTGAGCCTGCCACAAATTCCACCACTCTGGTCAAGCCAAATCCTACAGTGCTGGTCATTAGACATTATACCTTTGTGCTGCCCTCTGTGGCCAATTTAGGGGTGCAACCTAAAGGGGACCTCTATTTTTTGCAAGACTTATCTAATTATTCATATACAATGTACTATCACATGTAAGTATTTCTGTGGAAAAATAATCTCCTGACTGCTTCTGTTCTTGAATTATCAAGCATTTACAATGTTATGCCACAGTGGATTTTCAGGCAATTTTTGACATTTTCCGCTTACCCTCCCAAAACACTAAAAAACATTATTTTTTGCTTAGATATCATTTCATTTCTTTTCTTTTTCACTTGCATGGTGCAAATGATGTTTGTTTGTGGCAATGAACTATTTTTTGACACAAAAACTCTGGTGAGTGTAGCTTTATTGAACCCCATGGTACCCCCTACCCCTAAAAATGAAGCTTCTTAGGTTGAAATACATGTCCTTGTGCTGCTCTCATAAAACAAATATTTTTGATGACAAGTACTTGTTGTTATCCCTATTTCACTAACTCAATGCCTTTATGAAATAACATAAAGGTTGTTGTGGTGACCTTGCTACTTCCCTCAGTTTTGATCTTCAAACTTGACCATTTAGGCTGCATTTCTGTTGTTTTGAAAGGTGCGAAGTGAGAAGTAAGAGTTGAGCACATTTTTATTTGGAAATCATTTTAATGTAATTGCAACATCTTCCAGCTGAATCAATTGTACCTGCATACCAATTAAACGTCACTCATTCTATCGTCTGGTCGAAATTATAAAGAAAAATCACGTATTTCAGTGAATACATCAAATGCCGTCATTATAGCCCATTGTACATCATAGACGTAAATTTATTTTGTTCTGGTGTCCTAACATACAAAGATAGCCATGTTAGAATTTCTGTAATTACAAAGTCAGGTGACAAGGTGATCTTTGGTGGCATAAATTGTAACTTGAAGGCCTCATTTAAAAATTCACCTCTGAGCACCAGTTTCCGTTTAGGTGGCACCACTAAATTGAATTTCCCATAGGCGGCCATTATAACACATCCTGGCGTATCTCAGAGTAAGAGCTTTAACTTTAATGAAGACTATGCTCACCAATTAAGTTCAAGTCTGCCTCACAAAATAAGAGGCATTAACATATATGATGACCACCAAACTTTTGACTTTGCCCCACCTGAACGCGATCATGTTGGATTTTCACTTGTCCGCACCCAATATCAGCTTTAAATTTCCGACCACCCCGGAAAAAAATTATGCCCAAAATTAATTATTCAAATCACTCTATTTTGTGATGGCAAAATCTGAATTAAAATTATATGTAACAGATTTGAGCCTGCCACAAATTCCACCACTCTGGTCAAGCCAAATCCTACAGTGCTGGTCATTAGACATTATACCTTTGTGCTGCCCTCTGTGGCCAATTTAGGGGTGCAACCTAAAGGGGACCTCTATTTTTTGCAAGACTTATCTAATTATTCATATACAATGTACTATCACATGTAAGTATTTCTGTGGAAAAATAATCTCCTGACTGCTTCTGTTCTTGAATTATCAAGCATTTACAATGTTATGCCACAGTGGATTTTCAGGCAATTTTTGACATTTTCCGCTTACCCTCCCAAAACACTAAAAAACATTATTTTTTGCTTAGATATCATTTCATTTCTTTTCTTTTTCACTTGCATGGTGCAAATGATGTTTGTTTGTGGCAATGAACTATTTTTTGACACAAAAACTCTGGTGAGTGTAGCTTTATTGAACCCCATGGTACCCCCTACCCCTAAAAATGAAGCTTCTTAGGTTGAAATACATGTCCTTGTGCTGCTCTCATAAAACAAATATTTTTGATGACAAGTACTTGTTGTTATCCCTATTTCACTAACTCAATGCCTTTATGAAATAACATAAAGGTTGTTGTGGTGACCTTGCTACTTCCCTCAGTTTTGATCTTCAAACTTGACCATTTAGGCTGCATTTCTGTTGTTTTGAAAGGTGCGAGGTGAGAAGTTAGAGTTGAGCACATTTTTATTTGGAAATCATTTTAATGTAATTGCAACATCTTCCAGCTGAATCAATTGTACCTGCATACCAATTAAACGTCACTCATTCTATCGTCTGGTCGAAATTATAAAGAAAAATCACGTATTTCAGTGAATACATCAAATGCCGTCATTATAGCCCATTGTACATCATAGACGTAAATTTATTTTGTTCTGGTGTCCTAACATACAAAGATAGCCATGTTAGAATTTCTGTAATTACAAAGTCAGGTGACAAGGTGATCTTTGGTGGCATAAATTGTAACTTGAAGGCCTCATTTAAAAATTCACCTCTGAGCACCAGTTTCCGTTTAAAGGGGACCTCTATTTTTTGCAAGACTTATCTAATTATTCATATACAATGTACTATCACATGTAAGTATTTCTGTGGAAAAATAATCTCCTGACTGCTTCTGTTCTTGAATTATCAAGCATTTACAATGTTATGCCACAGTGGATTTTCAGGCAATTTTTGACATTTTCCGCTTACCCTCCCAAAACACTAAAAAACATTATTTTTTGCTTAGATATCATTTCATTTCTTTTCTTTTTCACTTGCATGGTGCAAATGATGTTTGTTTGTGGCAATGAACTATTTTTTGACACAAAAACTCTGGTGAGTGTAGCTTTATTGAACCCCATGGTACCCCCTACCCCTAAAAATGAAGCTTCTTAGGTTGAAATACATGTCCTTGTGCTGCTCTCATAAAACAAATATTTTTGATGACAAGTACTTGTTGTTATCCCTATTTCACTAACTCAATGCCTTTATGAAATAACATAAAGGTTGTTGTGGTGACCTTGCTACTTCCCTCAGTTTTGATCTTCAAACTTGACCATTTAGGCTGCATTTCTGTTGTTTTGAAAGGTGCGAGGTGAGAAGTTAGAGTTGAGCACATTTTTATTTGGAAATCATTTTAATGTAATTGCAACATCTTCCAGCTGAATCAATTGTACCTGCATACCAATTAAACGTCACTCATTCTATCGTCTGGTCGAAATTATAAAGAAAAATCACGTATTTCAGTGAATACATCAAAT
This sequence comes from Hermodice carunculata, assembly GCA_964020975.1. Lineage (NCBI taxonomy): Eukaryota > Metazoa > Annelida > Polychaeta > Eunicida > Amphinomidae > Hermodice > Hermodice carunculata. The sequence continues at coordinate 89,477,100 of OZ026620.1, read as the reverse complement.
GCCGTCATTATAGCCCATTGTACATCATAGACGTAAATTTATTTTGTTCTGGTGTCCTAACATACAAAGATAGCCATGTTAGAATTTCTGTAATTACAAAGTCAGGTGACAAGGTGATCTTTGGTGGCATAAATTGTAACTTGAAGGCCTCATTTAAAAATTCACCTCTGAGCACCAGTTTCCGTTTAGGTGGCACCACTAAATTGAATTTCCCATAGGCGGCCATTATAACACATCCTGGCGTATCTCAGAGTAAGAGCTTTAACTTTAATGAAGACTATGCTCACCAATTAAGTTCAAGTCTGCCTCACAAAATAAGAGGCATTAACATATATGATGACCACCAAACTTTTGACTTTGCCCCACCTGAACGCGATCATGTTGGATTTTCACTTGTCCGCACCCAATATCAGCTTTAAATTTCCGACCACCCCGGAAAAAAATTATGCCCAAAATTAATTATTCAAATCACTGTATTTTGTGATGGCAAAATCTGAATTAAAATTATATGTAACAGATTTGAGCCTGCCACAAATTCCACCACTCTGGTCAAGCCAAATCCTACAGTGCTGGTCATTAGACATTATACCTTTGTGCTGCCCTCTGTGGCCAATTTAGGGGTGCAACCTAAAGGGGACCTCTATTTTTTGCAAGACTTATCTAATTATTCATATACAATGTACTATCACATGTAAGTATTTCTGTGGAAAAATAATCTCCTGACTGCTTCTGTTCTTGAATTATCAAGCATTTACAATGTTATGCCACAGTGGATTTTCAGGCAATTTTTGACATTTTCCGCTTACCCTCCCAAAACACTAAAAAACATTATTTTTTGCTTAGATATCATTTCATTTCTTTTCTTTTTCACTTGCATGGTGCAAATGATGTTTGTTTGTGGCAATGAACTATTTTTTGACACAAAAACTCTGGTGAGTGTAGCTTTATTGAACCCCATGGTACCCCCTACCCCTAAAAATGAAGCTTCTTAGGTTGAAATACATGTCCTTGTGCTGCTCTCATAAAACAAATATTTTTGATGACAAGTACTTGTTGTTATCCCTATTTCACTAACTCAATGCCTTTATGAAATAACATAAAGGTTGTTGTGGTGACCTTGCTACTTCCCTCAGTTTTGATCTTCAAACTTGACCATTTAGGCTGCATTTCTGTTGTTTTGAAAGGTGCGAGGTGAGAAGTTAGAGTTGAGCACATTTTTATTTGGAAATCATTTTAATGTAATTGCAACATCTTCCAGCTGAATCAATTGTACCTGCATACCAATTAAACGTCACTCATTCTATCGTCTGGTCGAAATTATAAAGAAAAATCACGTATTTCAGTGAATACATCAAATGCCGTCATTATAGCCCATTGTACATCATAGACGTAAATTTATTTTGTTCTGGTGTCCTAACATACAAAGATAGCCATGTTAGAATTTCTGTAATTACAAAGTCAGGTGACAAGGTGATCTTTGGTGGCATAAATTGTAACTTGAAGGCCTCATTTAAAAATTCACCTCTGAGCACCAGTTTCCGTTTAAAGGGGACCTCTATTTTTTGCAAGACTTATCTAATTATTCATATACAATGTACTATCACATGTAAGTATTTCTGTGGAAAAATAATCTCCTGACTGCTTCTGTTCTTGAATTATCAAGCATTTACAATGTTATGCCACAGTGGATTTTCATGCAATTTTTGACATTTTCCGCTTACCCTCCCAAAACACTAAAAAACATTATTTTTTGCTTAGATATCATTTCATTTCTTTTCTTTTTCACTTGCATGGTGCAAATGATGTTTGTTTGTGGCAATGAACTATTTTTTGACACAAAAACTCTGGTGAGTGTAGCTTTATTGAACCCCATGGTACCCCCTACCCCTAAAAATGAAGCTTCTTAGGTTGAAATACATGTCCTTGTGCTGCTCTCATAAAACAAATATTTTTGATGACAAGTACTTGTTGTTATCCCTATTTCACTAACTCAATGCCTTTATGAAATAACATAAAGGTTGTTGTGGTGACCTTGCTACTTCCCTCAGTTTTGATCTTCAAACTTGACCATTTAGGCTGCATTTCTGTTGTTTTGAAAGGTGCGAGGTGAGAAGTTAGAGTTGAGCACATTTTTATTTGGAAATCATTTTAATGTAATTGCAACATCTTCCAGCTGAATCAATTGTACCTGCATACCAATTAAACGTCACTCATTCTATCGTCTGGTCGAAATTATAAAGAAAAATCACGTATTTCAGTGAATACATCAAATGCCGTCATTATAGCCCATTGTACATCATAGACGTAAATTTATTTTGTTCTGGTGTCCTAACATACAAAGATAGCCATGTTAGAATTTCTGTAATTACAAAGTCAGGTGACAAGGTGATCTTTGGTGGCATAAATTGTAACTTGAAGGCCTCATTTAAAAATTCACCTCTGAGCACCAGTTTCCGTTTAGGTGGCACCACTAAATTGAATTTCCCATAGGCGGCCATTATAACACATCCTGGCGTATCTCAGAGTAAGAGCTTTAACTTTAATGAAGACTATGCTCACCAATTAAGTTCAAGTCTGCCTCACAAAATAAGAGGCATTAACATATATGATGACCACCAAACTTTTGACTTTGCCCCACCTGAACGCGATCATGTTGGATTTTCACTTGTCCGCACCCAATATCAGCTTTAAATTTCCGACCACCCCGGAAAAAAATTATGCCCAAAATTAATTATTCAAATCACTCTATTTTGTGATGGCAAAATCTGAATTAAAATTATATGTAACAGATTTGAGCCTGCCACAAATTCCACCACTCTGGTCAAGCCAAATCCTACAGTGCTGGTCATTAGACATTATACCTTTGTGCTGCCCTCTGTGGCCAATTTAGGGGTGCAACCTAAAGGGGACCTCTATTTTTTGCAAGACTTATCTAATTATTCATATACAATGTACTATCACATGTAAGTATTTCTGTGGAAAAATAATCTCCTGACTGCTTCTGTTCTTGAATTATCAAGCATTTACAATGTTATGCCACAGTGGATTTTCAGGCAATTTTTGACATTTTCCGCTTACCCTCCCAAAACACTAAAAAACATTATTTTTTGCTTAGATATCATTTCATTTCTTTTCTTTTTCACTTGCATGGTGCAAATGATGTTTGTTTGTGGCAATGAACTATTTTTTGACACAAAAACTCTGGTGAGTGTAGCTTTATTGAACCCCATGGTACCCCCTACCCCTAAAAATGAAGCTTCTTAGGTTGAAATACATGTCCTTGTGCTGCTCTCATAAAACAAATATTTTTGATGACAAGTACTTGTTGTTATCCCTATTTCACTAACTCAATGCCTTTATGAAATAACATAAAGGTTGTTGTGGTGACCTTGCTACTTCCCTCAGTTTTGATCTTCAAACTTGACCATTTAGGCTGCATTTCTGTTGTTTTGAAAGGTGCGAGGTGAGAAGTTAGAGTTGAGCACATTTTTATTTGGAAATCATTTTAATGTAATTGCAACATCTTCCAGCTGAATCAATTGTACCTGCATACCAATTAAACGTCACTCATTCTATCGTCTGGTCGAAATTATAAAGAAAAATCACGTATTTCAGTGAATACATCAAATGCCGTCATTATAGCCCATTGTACATCATAGACGTAAATTTATTTTGTTCTGGTGTCCTAACATACAAAGATAGCCATGTTAGAATTTCTGTAATTACAAAGTCAGGTGACAAGGTGATCTTTGGTGGCATAAATTGTAACTTGAAGGCCTCATTTAAAAATTCACCTCTGAGCACCAGTTTCCGTTTAGGTGGCACCACTAAATTGAATTTCCCATAGGCGGCCATTATAACACATCCTGGCGTATCTCAGAGTAAGAGCTTTAACTTTAATGAAGACTATGCTCACCAATTAAGTTCAAGTCTGCCTCACAAAATAAGAGGCATTAACATATATGATGACCACCAAACTTTTGACTTTGCCCCACCTGAACGCGATCATGTTGGATTTTCACTTGTCCGCACCCAATATCAGCTTTAAATTTCCGACCACCCCGGAAAAAAATTATGCCCAAAATTAATTATTCAAATCACTCTATTTTGTGATGGCAAAATCTGAATTAAAATTATATGTAACAGATTTGAGCCTGCCACAAATTCCACCACTCTGGTCAAGCCAAATCCTACAGTGCTGGTCATTAGACATTATACCTTTGTGCTGCCCTCTGTGGCCAATTTAGGGGTGCAACCTAAAGGGGACCTCTATTTTTTGCAAGACTTATCTAATTATTCATATACAATGTCCTATCACATGTAAGTATTTCTGTGGAAAAATAATCTCCTGACTGCTTCTGTTCTTGAATTATCAAGCATTTACAATGTTATGCCACAGTGGATTTTCATGCAATTTTTGACATTTTCCGCTTACCCTCCCAAAACACTAAAAAACATTATTTTTTGCTTAGATATCATTTCATTTCTTTTCTTTTTCACTTGCATGGTGCAAATGATGTTTGTTTGTGGCAATGAACTATTTTTTGACACAAAAACTCTGGTGAGTGTAGCTTTATTGAACCCCATGGTACCCCCTACCCCTAAAAATGAAGCTTCTTAGGTTGAAATACATGTCCTTGTGCTGCTCTCATAAAACAAATATTTTTGATGACAAGTACTTGTTGTTATCCCTATTTCACTAACTCAATGCCTTTATGAAATAACATAAAGGTTGTTGTGGTGACCTTGCTACTTCCCTCAGTTTTGATCTTCAAACTTGACCATTTAGGCTGCATTTCTGTTGTTTTGAAAGGTGCGAGGTGAGAAGTTAGAGTTGAGCACATTTTTATTTGGAAATCATTTTAATGTAATTGCAACATCTTCCAGCTGAATCAATTGTACCTGCATACCAATTAAACGTCACTCATTCTATCGTCTGGTCGAAATTATAAAGAAAAATCACGTATTTCAGTGAATACATCAAATGCCGTCATTATAGCCCATTGTACATCATAGACGTAAATTTATTTTGTTCTGGTGTCCTAACATACAAAGATAGCCATGTTAGAATTTCTGTAATTACAAAGTCAGGTGACAAGGTGATCTTTGGTGGCATAAATTGTAACTTGAAGGCCTCATTTAAAAATTCACCTCTGAGCACCAGTTTCCGTTTAGGTGGCACCACTAAATTGAATTTCCCATAGGCGGCCATTATAACACATCCTGGCGTATCTCAGAGTAAGAGCTTTAACTTTAATGAAGACTATGCTCACCAATTAAGTTCAAGTCTGCCTCACAAAATAAGAGGCATTAACATATATGATGACCACCAAACTTTTGACTTTGCCCCACCTGAACGCGATCATGTTGGATTTTCACTTGTCCGCACCCAATATCAGCTTTAAATTTCCGACCACCCCGGAAAAAAATTATGCCCAAAATTAATTATTCAAATCACTCTATTTTGTGATGGCAAAATCTGAATTAAAATTATATGTAACAGATTTGAGCCTGCCACAAATTCCACCACTCTGGTCAAGCCAAATCCTACAGTGCTGGTCATTAGACATTATACCTTTGTGCTGCCCTCTGTGGCCAATTTAGGGGTGCAACCTAAAGGGGACCTCTATTTTTTGCAAGACTTATCTAATTATTCATATACAATGTCCTATCACATGTAAGTATTTCTGTGGAAAAATAATCTCCTGACTGCTTCTGTTCTTGAATTATCAAGCATTTACAATGTTATGCCACAGTGGATTTTCATGCAATTTTTGACATTTTCCGCTTACCCTCCCAAAACACTAAAAAACATTATTTTTTGCTTAGATATCATTTCATTTCTTTTCTTTTTCACTTGCATGGTGCAAATGATGTTTGTTTGTGGCAATGAACTATTTTTTGACACAAAAACTCTGGTGAGTGTAGCTTTATTGAACCCCATGGTACCCCCTACCCCTAAAAATGAAGCTTCTTAGGTTGAAATACATGTCCTTGTGCTGCTCTCATAAAACAAATATTTTTGATGACAAGTACTTGTTGTTATCCCTATTTCACTAACTCAATGCCTTTATGAAATAACATAAAGGTTGTTGTGGTGACCTTGCTACTTCCCTCAGTTTTGATCTTCAAACTTGACCATTTAGGCTGCATTTCTGTTGTTTTGAAAGGTGCGAGGTGAGAAGTTAGAGTTGAGCACATTTTTATTTGGAAATCATTTTAATGTAATTGCAACATCTTCCAGCTGAATCAATTGTACCTGCATACCAATTAAACGTCACTCATTCTATCGTCTGGTCGAAATTATAAAGAAAAATCACGTATTTCAGTGAATACATCAAATGCCGTCATTATAGCCCATTGTACATCATAGACGTAAATTTATTTTGTTCTGGTGTCCTAACATACAAAGATAGCCATGTTAGAATTTCTGTAATTACAAAGTCAGGTGACAAGGTGATCTTTGGTGGCATAAATTGTAACTTGAAGGCCTCATTTAAAAATTCACCTCTGAGCACCAGTTTCCGTTTAAAGGGGACCTCTATTTTTTGCAAGACTTATCTAATTATTCATATACAATGTACTATCACATGTAAGTATTTCTGTGGAAAAATAATCTCCTGACTGCTTCTGTTCTTGAATTATCAAGCATTTACAATGTTATGCCACAGTGGATTTTCATGCAATTTTTGACATTTTCCGCTTACCCTCCCAAAACACTAAAAAACATTATTTTTTGCTTAGATATCATTTCATTTCTTTTCTTTTTCACTTGCATGGTGCAAATGATGTTTGTTTGTGGCAATGAACTATTTTTTGACACAAAAACTCTGGTGAGTGTAGCTTTATTGAACCCCATGGTACCCCCTACCCCTAAAAATGAAGCTTCTTAGGTTGAAATACATGTCCTTGTGCTGCTCTCATAAAACAAATATTTTTGATGACAAGTACTTGTTGTTATCCCTATTTCACTAACTCAATGCCTTTATGAAATAACATAAAGGTTGTTGTGGTGACCTTGCTACTTCCCTCAGTTTTGATCTTCAAACTTGACCATTTAGGCTGCATTTCTGTTGTTTTGAAAGGTGCGAGGTGAGAAGTTAGAGTTGAGCACATTTTTATTTGGAAATCATTTTAATGTAATTGCAACATCTTCCAGCTGAATCAATTGTACCTGCATACCAATTAAACGTCACTCATTCTATCGTCTGGTCGAAATTATAAAGAAAAATCACGTATTTCAGTGAATACATCAAATGCCGTCATTATAGCCCATTGTACATCATAGACGTAAATTTATTTTGTTCTGGTGTCCTAACATACAAAGATAGCCATGTTAGAATTTCTGTAATTACAAAGTCAGGTGACAAGGTGATCTTTGGTGGCATAAATTGTAACTTGAAGGCCTCATTTAAAAATTCACCTCTGAGCACCAGTTTCCGTTTAGGTGGCACCACTAAATTGAATTTCCCATAGGCGGCCATTATAACACATCCTGGCGTATCTCAGAGTAAGAGCTTTAACTTTAATGAAGACTATGCTCACCAATTAAGTTCAAGTCTGCCTCACAAAATAAGAGGCATTAACATATATGATGACCACCAAACTTTTGACTTTGCCCCACCTGAACGCGATCATGTTGGATTTTCACTTGTCCGCACCCAATATCAGCTTTAAATTTCCGACCACCCCGGAAAAAAATTATGCCCAAAATTAATTATTCAAATCACTCTATTTTGTGATGGCAAAATCTGAATTAAAATTATATGTAACAGATTTGAGCCTGCCACAAATTCCACCACTCTGGTCAAGCCAAATCCTACAGTGCTGGTCATTAGACATTATACCTTTGTGCTGCCCTCTGTGGCCAATTTAGGGGTGCAACCTAAAGGGGACCTCTATTTTTTGCAAGACTTATCTAATTATTCATATACAATGTCCTATCACATGTAAGTATTTCTGTGGAAAAATAATCTCCTGACTGCTTCTGTTCTTGAATTATCAAGCATTTACAATGTTATGCCACAGTGGATTTTCATGCAATTTTTGACATTTTCCGCTTACCCTCCCAAAACACTAAAAAACATTATTTTTTGCTTAGATATCATTTCATTTCTTTTCTTTTTCACTTGCATGGTGCAAATGATGTTTGTTTGTGGCAATGAACTATTTTTTGACACAAAAACTCTGGTGAGTGTAGCTTTATTGAACCCCATGGTACCCCCTACCCCTAAAAATGAAGCTTCTTAGGTTGAAATACATGTCCTTGTGCTGCTCTCATAAAACAAATATTTTTGATGACAAGTACTTGTTGTTATCCCTATTTCACTAACTCAATGCCTTTATGAAATAACATAAAGGTTGTTGTGGTGACCTTGCTACTTCCCTCAGTTTTGATCTTCAAACTTGACCATTTAGGCTGCATTTCTGTTGTTTTGAAAGGTGCGAGGTGAGAAGTTAGAGTTGAGCACATTTTTATTTGGAAATCATTTTAATGTAATTGCAACATCTTCCAGCTGAATCAATTGTACCTGCATACCAATTAAACGTCACTCATTCTATCGTCTGGTCGAAATTATAAAGAAAAATCACGTATTTCAGTGAATACATCAAATGCCGTCATTATAGCCCATTGTACATCATAGACGTAAATTTATTTTGTTCTGGTGTCCTAACATACAAAGATAGCCATGTTAGAATTTCTGTAATTACAAAGTCAGGTGACAAGGTGATCTTTGGTGGCATAAATTGTAACTTGAAGGCCTCATTTAAAAATTCACCTCTGAGCACCAGTTTCCGTTTAGGTGGCACCACTAAATTGAATTTCCCATAGGCGGCCATTATAACACATCCTGGCGTATCTCAGAGTAAGAGCTTTAACTTTAATGAAGACTATGCTCACCAATTAAGTTCAAGTCTGCCTCACAAAATAAGAGGCATTAACATATATGATGACCACCAAACTTTTGACTTTGCCCCACCTGAACGCGATCATGTTGGATTTTCACTTGTCCGCACCCAATATCAGCTTTAAATTTCCGACCACCCCGGAAAAAAATTATGCCCAAAATTAATTATTCAAATCACTCTATTTTGTGATGGCAAAATCTGAATTAAAATTATATGTAACAGATTTGAGCCTGCCACAAATTCCACCACTCTGGTCAAGCCAAATCCTACAGTGCTGGTCATTAGACATTATACCTTTGTGCTGCCCTCTGTGGCCAATTTAGGGGTGCAACCTAAAGGGGACCTCTATTTTTTGCAAGACTTATCTAATTATTCATATACAATGTCCTATCACATGTAAGTATTTCTGTGGAAAAATAATCTCCTGACTGCTTCTGTTCTTGAATTATCAAGCATTTACAATGTTATGCCACAGTGGATTTTCATGCAATTTTTGACATTTTCCGCTTACCCTCCCAAAACACTAAAAAACATTATTTTTTGCTTAGATATCATTTCATTTCTTTTCTTTTTCACTTGCATGGTGCAAATGATGTTTGTTTGTGGCAATGAACTATTTTTTGACACAAAAACTCTGGTGAGTGTAGCTTTATTGAACCCCATGGTACCCCCTACCCCTAAAAATGAAGCTTCTTAGGTTGAAATACATGTCCTTGTGCTGCTCTCATAAAACAAATATTTTTGATGACAAGTACTTGTTGTTATCCCTATTTCACTAACTCAATGCCTTTATGAAATAACATAAAGGTTGTTGTGGTGACCTTGCTACTTCCCTCAGTTTTGATCTTCAAACTTGACCATTTAGGCTGCATTTCTGTTGTTTTGAAAGGTGCGAGGTGAGAAGTTAGAGTTGAGCACATTTTTATTTGGAAATCATTTTAATGTAATTGCAACATCTTCCAGCTGAATCAATTGTACCTGCATACCAATTAAACGTCACTCATTCTATCGTCTGGTCGAAATTATAAAGAAAAATCACGTATTTCAGTGAATACATCAAATGCCGTCATTATAGCCCATTGTACATCATAGACGTAAATTTATTTTGTTCTGGTGTCCTAACATACAAAGATAGCCATGTTAGAATTTCTGTAATTACAAAGTCAGGTGACAAGGTGATCTTTGGTGGCATAAATTGTAACTTGAAGGCCTCATTTAAAAATTCACCTCTGAGCACCAGTTTCCGTTTAAAGGGGACCTCTATTTTTTGCAAGACTTATCTAATTATTCATATACAATGTACTATCACATGTAAGTATTTCTGTGGAAAAATAATCTCCTGACTGCTTCTGTTCTTGAATTATCAAGCATTTACAATGTTATGCCACAGTGGATTTTCATGCAATTTTTGACATTTTCCGCTTACCCTCCCAAAACACTAAAAAACATTATTTTTTGCTTAGATATCATTTCATTTCTTTTCTTTTTCACTTGCATGGTGCAAATGATGTTTGTTTGTGGCAATGAACTATTTTTTGACACAAAAACTCTGGTGAGTGTAGCTTTATTGAACCCCATGGTACCCCCTACCCCTAAAAATGAAGCTTCTTAGGTTGAAATACATGTCCTTGTGCTGCTCTCATAAAACAAATATTTTTGATGACAAGTACTTGTTGTTATCCCTATTTCACTAACTCAATGCCTTTATGAAATAACATAAAGGTTGTTGTGGTGACCTTGCTACTTCCCTCAGTTTTGATCTTCAAACTTGACCATTTAGGCTGCATTTCTGTTGTTTTGAAAGGTGCGAGGTGAGAAGTTAGAGTTGAGCACATTTTTATTTGGAAATCATTTTAATGTAATTGCAACATCTTCCAGCTGAATCAATTGTACCTGCATACCAATTAAACGTCACTCATTCTATCGTCTGGTCGAAATTATAAAGAAAAATCACGTATTTCAGTGAATACATCAAATGCCGTCATTATAGCCCATTGTACATCATAGACGTAAATTTATTTTGTTCTGGTGTCCTAACATACAAAGATAGCCATGTTAGAATTTCTGTAATTACAAAGTCAGGTGACAAGGTGATCTTTGGTGGCATAAATTGTAACTTGAAGGCCTCATTTAAAAATTCACCTCTGAGCACCAGTTTCCGTTTAGGTGGCACCACTAAATTGAATTTCCCATAGGCGGCCATTATAACACATCCTGGCGTATCTCAGAGTAAGAGCTTTAACTTTAATGAAGACTATGCTCACCAATTAAGTTCAAGTCTGCCTCACAAAATAAGAGGCATTAACATATATGATGACCACCAAACTTTTGACTTTGCCCCACCTGAACGCGATCATGTTGGATTTTCACTTGTCCACACCCAATATCAGCTTTAAATTTCCGACCACCCCGGAAAAAAATTATGCCCAAAATTAATTATTCAAATCACTCTATTTTGTGATGGCAAAATCTGAATTAAAATTATATGTAACAGATTTGAGCCTGCCACAAATTCCACCACTCTGGTCAAGCCAAATCCTACAGTGCTGGTCATTAGACATTATACCTTTGTGCTGCCCTCTGTGGCCAATTTAGGGGTGCAACCTAAAGGGGACCTCTATTTTTTGCAAGACTTATCTAATTATTCATATACAATGTACTATCACATGTAAGTATTTCTGTGGAAAAATAATCTCCTGACTGCTTCTGTTCTTGAATTATCAAGCATTTACAATGTTATGCCACAGTGGATTTTCATGCAATTTTTGACATTTTCCGCTTACCCTCCCAAAACACTAAAAAACATTATTTTTTGCTTAGATATCATTTCATTTCTTTTCTTTTTCACTTGCATGGTGCAAATGATGTTTGTTTGTGGCAATGAACTATTTTTTGACACAAAAACTCTGGTGAGTGTAGCTTTATTGAACCCCATGGTACCCCCTACCCCTAAAAATGAAGCTTCTTAGCTTGAAATACATGTCCTTGTGCTGCTGCTCTCATAAAACAAATATTTTTGATGACAAGTACTTGTTGTTATCCCTATTTCACTAACTCAATGCCTTTATGAAATAACATAAAGGTTGTTGTGGTGACCTTGCTACTTCCCTCAGTTTTGATCTTCAAACTTGACCATTTAGGCTGCATTTCTGTTGTTTTGAAAGGTGCGAGGTGAGAAGTTAGAGTTGAGCACATTTTTATTTGGAAATCATTTTAATGTAATTGCAACATCTTCCAGCTGAATCAATTGTACCTGCATACCAATTAAACGTCACTCATTCTATCGTCTGGTCGAAATTATAAAGAAAAATCACGTATTTCAGTGAATACATCAAATGCCGTCATTATAGCCCATTGTACATCATAGACGTAAATTTATTTTGTTCTGGTGTCCTAACATACAAAGATAGCCATGTTAGAATTTCTGTAATTACAAAGTCAGGTGACAAGGTGATCTTTGGTGGCATAAATTGTAACTTGAAGGCCTCATTTAAAAATTCACCTCTGAGCACCAGTTTCCGTTTAGGTGGCACCACTAAATTGAATTTCCCATAGGCGGCCATTATAACACATCCTGGCGTATCTCAGAGTAAGAGCTTTAACTTTAATGAAGACTATGCTCACCAATTAAGTTCAAGTCTGCCTCACAAAATAAGAGGCATTAACATATATGATGACCACCAAACTTTTGACTTTGCCCCACCTGAACGCGATCATGTTGGATTTTCACTTGTCCGCACCCAATATCAGCTTTAAATTTCCGACCACCCCGGAAAAAAATTATGCCCAAAATTAATTATTCAAATCACTCTATTTTGTGATGGCAAAATCTGAATTAAAATTATATGTAACAGATTTGAGCCTGCCACAAATTCCACCACTCTGGTCAAGCCAAATCCTACAGTGCTGGTCATTAGACATTATACCTTTGTGCTGCCCTCTGTGGCCAATTTAGGGGTGCAACCTAAAGGGGACCTCTATTTTTTGCAAGACTTATCTAATTATTCATATACAATGTACTATCACATGTAAGTATTTCTGTGGAAAAATAATCTCCTGACTGCTTCTGTTCTTGAATTATCAAGCATTTACAATGTTATGCCACAGTGGATTTTCATGCAATTTTTGACATTTTCCGCTTACCCTCCCAAAACACTAAAAAACATTATTTTTTGCTTAGATATCATTTCATTTCTTTTCTTTTTCACTTGCATGGTGCAAATGATGTTTGTTTGTGGCAATGAACTATTTTTTGACACAAAAACTCTGGTGAGTGTAGCTTTATTGAACCCCATGGTACCCCCTACCCCTAAAAATGAAGCTTCTTAGGTTGAAATACATGTCCTTGTGCTGCTCTCATAAAACAAATATTTTTGATGACAAGTACTTGTTGTTATCCCTATTTCACTAACTCAATGCCTTTATGAAATAACATAAAGGTTGTTGTGGTGACCTTGCTACTTCCCTCAGTTTTGATCTTCAAACTTGACCATTTAGGCTGCATTTCTGTTGTTTTGAAAGGTGCGAGGTGAGAAGTTAGAGTTGAGCACATTTTTATTTGGAAATCATTTTAATGTAATTGCAACATCTTCCAGCTGAATCAATTGTACCTGCATACCAATTAAACGTCACTCATTCTATCGTCTGGTCGAAATTATAAAGAAAAATCACGTATTTCAGTGAATACATCAAATGCCGTCATTATAGCCCATTGTACATCATAGACGTAAATTTATTTTGTTCTGGTGTCCTAACATACAAAGATAGCCATGTTAGAATTTCTGTAATTACAAAGTCAGGTGACAAGGTGATCTTTGGTGGCATAAATTGTAACTTGAAGGCCTCATTTAAAAATTCACCTCTGAGCACCAGTTTCCGTTTAGGTGGCACCACTAAATTGAATTTCCCATAGGCGGCCATTATAACACATCCTGGCGTATCTCAGAGTAAGAGCTTTAACTTTAATGAAGACTATGCTCACCAATTAAGTTCAAGTCTGCCTCACAAAATAAGAGGCATTAACATATATGATGACCACCAAACTTTTGACTTTGCCCCACCTGAACGCGATCATGTTGGATTTTCACTTGTCCGCACCCAATATCAGCTTTAAATTTCCGACCACCCCGGAAAAAAATTATGCCCAAAATTAATTATTCAAATCACTCTATTTTGTGATGGCAAAATCTGAATTAAAATTATATGTAACAGATTTGAGCCTGCCACAAATTCCACCACTCTGGTCAAGCCAAATCCTACAGTGCTGGTCATTAGACATTATACCTTTGTGCTGCCCTCTGTGGCCAATTTAGGGGTGCAACCTAAAGGGGACCTCTATTTTTTGCAAGACTTATCTAATTATTCATATACAATGTCCTATCACATGTAAGTATTTCTGTGGAAAAATAATCTCCTGACTGCTTCTGTTCTTGAATTATCAAGCATTTACAATGTTATGCCACAGTGGATTTTCATGCAATTTTTGACATTTTCCGCTTACCCTCCCAAAACACTAAAAAACATTATTTTTTGCTTAGATATCATTTCATTTCTTTTCTTTTTCACTTGCATGGTGCAAATGATGTTTGTTTGTGGCAATGAACTATTTTTTGACACAAAAACTCTGGTGAGTGTAGCTTTATTGAACCCCATGGTACCCCCTACCCCTAAAAATGAAGCTTCTTAGGTTGAAATACATGTCCTTGTGCTGCTCTCATAAAACAAATATTTTTGATGACAAGTACTTGTTGTTATCCCTATTTCACTAACTCAATGCCTTTATGAAATAACATAAAGGTTGTTGTGGTGACCTTGCTACTTCCCTCAGTTTTGATCTTCAAACTTGACCATTTAGGCTGCATTTCTGTTGTTTTGAAAGGTGCGAGGTGAGAAGTTAGAGTTGAGCACATTTTTATTTGGAAATCATTTTAATGTAATTGCAACATCTTCCAGCTGAATCAATTGTACCTGCATACCAATTAAACGTCACTCATTCTATCGTCTGGTCGAAATTATAAAGAAAAATCACGTATTTCAGTGAATACATCAAATGCCGTCATTATAGCCCATTGTACATCATAGACGTAAATTTATTTTGTTCTGGTGTCCTAACATACAAAGATAGCCATGTTAGAATTTCTGTAATTACAAAGTCAGGTGACAAGGTGATCTTTGGTGGCATAAATTGTAACTTGAAGGCCTCATTTAAAAATTCACCTCTGAGCACCAGTTTCCGTTTAGGTGGCACCACTAAATTGAATTTCCCATAGGCGGCCATTATAACACATCCTGGCGTATCTCAGAGTAAGAGCTTTAACTTTAATGAAGACTATGCTCACCAATTAAGTTCAAGTCTGCCTCACAAAATAAGAGGCATTAACATATATGATGACCACCAAACTTTTGACTTTGCCCCACCTGAACGCGATCATGTTGGATTTTCACTTGTCCGCACCCAATATCAGCTTTAAATTTCCGACCACCCCGGAAAAAAATTATGCCCAAAATTAATTATTCAAATCACTCTATTTTGTGATGGCAAAATCTGAATTAAAATTATATGTAACAGATTTGAGCCTGCCACAAATTCCACCACTCTGGTCAAGCCAAATCCTACAGTGCTGGTCATTAGACATTATACCTTTGTGCTGCCCTCTGTGGCCAATTTAGGGGTGCAACCTAAAGGGGACCTCTATTTTTTGCAAGACTTATCTAATTATTCATATACAATGTACTATCACATGTAAGTATTTCTGTGGAAAAATAATCTCCTGACTGCTTCTGTTCTTGAATTATCAAGCATTTACAATGTTATGCCACAGTGGATTTTCATGCAATTTTTGACATTTTCCGCTTACCCTCCCAAAACACTAAAAAACATTATTTTTTGCTTAGATATCATTTCATTTCTTTTCTTTTTCACTTGCATGGTGCAAATGATGTTTGTTTGTGGCAATGAACTATTTTTTGACACAAAAACTCTGGTGAGTGTAGCTTTATTGAACCCCATGGTACCCCCTACCCCTAAAAATGAAGCTTCTTAGGTTGAAATACATGTCCTTGTGCTGCTCTCATAAAACAAATATTTTTGATGACAAGTACTTGTTGTTATCCCTATTTCACTAACTCAATGCCTTTATGAAATAACATAAAGGTTGTTGTGGTGACCTTGCTACTTCCCTCAGTTTTGATCTTCAAACTTGACCATTTAGGCTGCATTTCTGTTGTTTTGAAAGGTGCGAGGTGAGAAGTTAGAGTTGAGCACATTTTTATTTGGAAATCATTTTAATGTAATTGCAACATCTTCCAGCTGAATCAATTGTACCTGCATACCAATTAAACGTCACTCATTCTATCGTCTGGTCGAAATTATAAAGAAAAATCACGTATTTCAGTGAATACATCAAATGCCGTCATTATAGCCCATTGTACATCATAGACGTAAATTTATTTTGTTCTGGTGTCCTAACATACAAAGATAGCCATGTTAGAATTTCTGTAATTACAAAGTCAGGTGACAAGGTGATCTTTGGTGGCATAAATTGTAACTTGAAGGCCTCATTTAAAAATTCACCTCTGAGCACCAGTTTCCGTTTAGGTGGCACCACTAAATTGAATTTCCCATAGGCGGCCATTATAACACATCCTGGCGTATCTCAGAGTAAGAGCTTTAACTTTAATGAAGACTATGCTCACCAATTAAGTTCAAGTCTGCCTCACAAAATAAGAGGCATTAACATATATGATGACCACCAAACTTTTGACTTTGCCCCACCTGAACGCGATCATGTTGGATTTTCACTTGTCCGCACCCAATATCAGCTTTAAATTTCCGACCACCCCGGAAAAAAATTATGCCCAAAATTAATTATTCAAATCACTCTATTTTGTGATGGCAAAATCTGAATTAAAATTATATGTAACAGATTTGAGCCTGCCACAAATTCCACCACTCTGGTCAAGCCAAATCCTACAGTGCTGGTCATTAGACATTATACCTTTGTGCTGCCCTCTGTGGCCAATTTAGGGGTGCAACCTAAAGGGGACCTCTATTTTTTGCAAGACTTATCTAATTATTCATATACAATGTACTATCACATGTAAGTATTTCTGTGGAAAAATAATCTCCTGACTGCTTCTGTTCTTGAATTATCAAGCATTTACAATGTTATGCCACAGTGGATTTTCATGCAATTTTTGACATTTTCCGCTTACCCTCCCAAAACACTAAAAAACATTATTTTTTGCTTAGATATCATTTCATTTCTTTTCTTTTTCACTTGCATGGTGCAAATGATGTTTGTTTGTGGCAATGAACTATTTTTTGACACAAAAACTCTGGTGAGTGTAGCTTTATTGAACCCCATGGTACCCCCTACCCCTAAAAATGAAGCTTCTTAGGTTGAAATACATGTCCTTGTGCTGCTCTCATAAAACAAATATTTTTGATGACAAGTACTTGTTGTTATCCCTATTTCACTAACTCAATGCCTTTATGAAATAACATAAAGGTTGTTGTGGTGACCTTGCTACTTCCCTCAGTTTTGATCTTCAAACTTGACCATTTAGGCTGCATTTCTGTTGTTTTGAAAGGTGCGAGGTGAGAAGTTAGAGTTGAGCACATTTTTATTTGGAAATCATTTTAATGTAATTGCAACATCTTCCAGCTGAATCAATTGTACCTGCATACCAATTAAACGTCACTCATTCTATCGTCTGGTCGAAATTATAAAGAAAAATCACGTATTTCAGTGAATACATCAAATGCCGTCATTATAGCCCATTGTACATCATAGACGTAAATTTATTTTGTTCTGGTGTCCTAACATACAAAGATAGCCATGTTAGAATTTCTGTAATTACAAAGTCAGGTGACAAGGTGATCTTTGGTGGCATAAATTGTAACTTGAAGGCCTCATTTAAAAATTCACCTCTGAGCACCAGTTTCCGTTTAGGTGGCACCACTAAATTGAATTTCCCATAGGCGGCCATTATAACACATCCTGGCGTATCTCAGAGTAAGAGCTTTAACTTTAATGAAGACTATGCTCACCAATTAAGTTCAAGTCTGCCTCACAAAATAAGAGGCATTAACATATATGATGACCACCAAACTTTTGACTTTGCCCCACCTGAACGCGATCATGTTGGATTTTCACTTGTCCGCACCCAATATCAGCTTTAAATTTCCGACCACCCCGGAAAAAAATTATGCCCAAAATTAATTATTCAAATCACTCTATTTTGTGATGGCAAAATCTGAATTAAAATTATATGTAACAGATTTGAGCCTGCCACAAATTCCACCACTCTGGTCAAGCCAAATCCTACAGTGCTGGTCATTAGACATTATACCTTTGTGCTGCCCTCTGTGGCCAATTTAGGGGTGCAACCTAAAGGGGACCTCTATTTTTTGCAAGACTTATCTAATTATTCATATACAATGTACTATCACATGTAAGTATTTCTGTGGAAAAATAATCTCCTGACTGCTTCTGTTCTTGAATTATCAAGCATTTACAATGTTATGCCACAGTGGATTTTCATGCAATTTTTGACATTTTCCGCTTACCCTCCCAAAACACTAAAAAACATTATTTTTTGCTTAGATATCATTTCATTTCTTTTCTTTTTCACTTGCATGGTGCAAATGATGTTTGTTTGTGGCAATGAACTATTTTTTGACACAAAAACTCTGGTGAGTGTAGCTTTATTGAACCCCATGGTACCCCCTACCCCTAAAAATGAAGCTTCTTAGGTTGAAATACATGTCCTTGTGCTGCTCTCATAAAACAAATATTTTTGATGACAAGTACTTGTTGTTATCCCTATTTCACTAACTCAATGCCTTTATGAAATAACATAAAGGTTGTTGTGGTGACCTTGCTACTTCCCTCAGTTTTGATCTTCAAACTTGACCATTTAGGCTGCATTTCTGTTGTTTTGAAAGGTGCGAGGTGAGAAGTTAGAGTTGAGCACATTTTTATTTGGAAATCATTTTAATGTAATTGCAACATCTTCCAGCTGAATCAATTGTACCTGCATACCAATTAAACGTCACTCATTCTATCGTCTGGTCGAAATTATAAAGAAAAATCACGTATTTCAGTGAATACATCAAATGCCGTCATTATAGCCCATTGTACATCATAGACGTAAATTTATTTTGTTCTGGTGTCCTAACATACAAAGATAGCCATGTTAGAATTTCTGTAATTACAAAGTCAGGTGACAAGGTGATCTTTGGTGGCATAAATTGTAACTTGAAGGCCTCATTTAAAAATTCACCTCTGAGCACCAGTTTCCGTTTAGGTGGCACCACTAAATTGAATTTCCCATAGGCGGCCATTATAACACATCCTGGCGTATCTCAGAGTAAGAGCTTTAACTTTAATGAAGACTATGCTCACCAATTAAGTTCAAGTCTGCCTCACAAAATAAGAGGCATTAACATATATGATGACCACCAAACTTTTGACTTTGCCCCACCTGAACGCGATCATGTTGGATTTTCACTTGTCCGCACCCAATATCAGCTTTAAATTTCCGACCACCCCGGAAAAAAATTATGCCCAAAATTAATTATTCAAATCACTCTATTTTGTGATGGCAAAATCTGAATTAAAATTATATGTAACAGATTTGAGCCTGCCACAAATTCCACCACTCTGGTCAAGCCAAATCCTACAGTGCTGGTCATTAGACATTATACCTTTGTGCTGCCCTCTGTGGCCAATTTAGGGGTGCAACCTAAAGGGGACCTCTATTTTTTGCAAGACTTATCTAATTATTCATATACAATGTACTATCACATGTAAGTATTTCTGTGGAAAAATAATCTCCTGACTGCTTCTGTTCTTGAATTATCAAGCATTTACAATGTTATGCCACAGTGGATTTTCATGCAATTTTTGACATTTTCCGCTTACCCTCCCAAAACACTAAAAAACATTATTTTTTGCTTAGATATCATTTCATTTCTTTTCTTTTTCACTTGCATGGTGCAAATGATGTTTGTTTGTGGCAATGAACTATTTTTTGACACAAAAACTCTGGTGAGTGTAGCTTTATTGAACCCCATGGTACCCCCTACCCCTAAAAATGAAGCTTCTTAGGTTGAAATACATGTCCTTGTGCTGCTCTCATAAAACAAATATTTTTGATGACAAGTACTTGTTGTTATCCCTATTTCACTAACTCAATGCCTTTATGAAATAACATAAAGGTTGTTGTGGTGACCTTGCTACTTCCCTCAGTTTTGATCTTCAAACTTGACCATTTAGGCTGCATTTCTGTTGTTTTGAAAGGTGCGAGGTGAGAAGTTAGAGTTGAGCACATTTTTATTTGGAAATCATTTTAATGTAATTGCAACATCTTCCAGCTGAATCAATTGTACCTGCATACCAATTAAACGTCACTCATTCTATCGTCTGGTCGAAATTATAAAGAAAAATCACGTATTTCAGTGAATACATCAAATGCCGTCATTATAGCCCATTGTACATCATAGACGTAAATTTATTTTGTTCTGGTGTCCTAACATACAAAGATAGCCATGTTAGAATTTCTGTAATTACAAAGTCAGGTGACAAGGTGATCTTTGGTGGCATAAATTGTAACTTGAAGGCCTCATTTAAAAATTCATCTCTGAGCACCAGTTTCCGTTTAGGTGGCACCACTAAATTGAATTTCCCATAGGCGGCCATTATAACACATCCTGGCGTATCTCAGAGTAAGAGCTTTAACTTTAATGAAGACTATGCTCACCAATTAAGTTCAAGTCTGCCTCACAAAATAAGAGGCATTAACATATATGATGACCACCAAACTTTTGACTTTGCCCCACCTGAACGCGATCATGTTGGATTTTCACTTGTCCGCACCCAATATCAGCTTTAAATTTCCGACCACCCCGGAAAAAAATTATGCCCAAAATTAATTATTCAAATCACTCTATTTTGTGATGGCAAAATCTGAATTAAAATTATATGTAACAGATTTGAGCCTGCCACAAATTCCACCACTCTGGTCAAGCCAAATCCTACAGTGCTGGTCATTAGACATTATACCTTTGTGCTGCCCTCTGTGGCCAATTTAGGGGTGCAACCTAAAGGGGACCTCTATTTTTTGCAAGACTTATCTAATTATTCATATACAATGTACTATCACATGTAAGTATTTCTGTGGAAAAATAATCTCCTGACTGCTTCTGTTCTTGAATTATCAAGCATTTACAATGTTATGCCACAGTGGATTTTCATGCAATTTTTGACATTTTCCGCTTACCCTCCCAAAACACTAAAAAACATTATTTTTTGCTTAGATATCATTTCATTTCTTTTCTTTTTCACTTGCATGGTGCAAATGATGTTTGTTTGTGGCAATGAACTATTTTTTGACACAAAAACTCTGGTGAGTGTAGCTTTATTGAACCCCATGGTACCCCCTACCCCTAAAAATGAAGCTTCTTAGGTTGAAATACATGTCCTTGTGCTGCTCTCATAAAACAAATATTTTTGATGACAAGTACTTGTTGTTATCCCTATTTCACTAACTCAATGCCTTTATGAAATAACATAAAGGTTGTTGTGGTGACCTTGCTACTTCCCTCAGTTTTGATCTTCAAACTTGACCATTTAGGCTGCATTTCTGTTGTTTTGAAAGGTGCGAGGTGAGAAGTTAGAGTTGAGCACATTTTTATTTGGAAATCATTTTAATGTAATTGCAACATCTTCCAGCTGAATCAATTGTACCTGCATACCAATTAAACGTCACTCATTCTATCGTCTGGTCGAAATTATAAAGAAAAATCACGTATTTCAGTGAATACATCAAATGCCGTCATTATAGCCCATTGTACATCATAGACGTAAATTTATTTTGTTCTGGTGTCCTAACATACAAAGATAGCCATGTTAGAATTTCTGTAATTACAAAGTCAGGTGACAAGGTGATCTTTGGTGGCATAAATTGTAACTTGAAGGCCTCATTTAAAAATTCACCTCTGAGCACCAGTTTCCGTTTAGGTGGCACCACTAAATTGAATTTCCCATAGGCGGCCATTATAACACATCCTGGCGTATCTCAGAGTAAGAGCTTTAACTTTAATGAAGACTATGCTCACCAATTAAGTTCAAGTCTGCCTCACAAAATAAGAGGCATTAACATATATGATGACCACCAAACTTTTGACTTTGCCCCACCTGAACGCGATCATGTTGGATTTTCACTTGTCCGCACCCAATATCAGCTTTAAATTTCCGACCACCCCGGAAAAAAATTATGCCCAAAATTAATTATTCAAATCACTCTATTTTGTGATGGCAAAATCTGAATTAAAATTATATGTAACAGATTTGAGCCTGCCACAAATTCCACCACTCTGGTCAAGCCAAATCCTACAGTGCTGGTCATTAGACATTATACCTTTGTGCTGCCCTCTGTGGCCAATTTAGGGGTGCAACCTAAAGGGGACCTCTATTTTTTGCAAGACTTATCTAATTATTCATATACAATGTACTATCACATGTAAGTATTTCTGTGGAAAAATAATCTCCTGACTGCTTCTGTTCTTGAATTATCAAGCATTTACAATGTTATGCCACAGTGGATTTTCATGCAATTTTTGACATTTTCCGCTTACCCTCCCAAAACACTAAAAAACATTATTTTTTGCTTAGATATCATTTCATTTCTTTTCTTTTTCACTTGCATGGTGCAAATGATGTTTGTTTGTGGCAATGAACTATTTTTTGACACAAAAACTCTGGTGAGTGTAGCTTTATTGAACCCCATGGTACCCCCTACCCCTAAAAATGAAGCTTCTTAGGTTGAAATACTTGTCCTTGTGCTGCTCTCATAAAACAAATATTTTTGATGACAAGTACTTGTTGTTATCCCTATTTCACTAACTCAATGCCTTTATGAAATAACATAAAGGTTGTTGTGGTGACCTTGCTACTTCCCTCAGTTTTGATCTTCAAACTTGACCATTTAGGCTGCATTTCTGTTGTTTTGAAAGGTGCGAGGTGAGAAGTTAGAGTTGAGCACATTTTTATTTGGAAATCATTTTAATGTAATTGCAACATCTTCCAGCTGAATCAATTGTACCTGCATACCAATTAAACGTCACTCATTCTATCGTCTGGTCGAAATTATAAAGAAAAATCACGTATTTCAGTGAATACATCAAATGCCGTCATTATAGCCCATTGTACATCATAGACGTAAATTTATTTTGTTCTGGTGTCCTAACATACAAAGATAGCCATGTTAGAATTTCTGTAATTACAAAGTCAGGTGACAAGGTGATCTTTGGTGGCATAAATTGTAACTTGAAGGCCTCATTTAAAAATTCACCTCTGAGCACCAGTTTCCGTTTAAAGGGGACCTCTATTTTTTGCAAGACTTATCTAATTATTCATATACAATGTACTATCACATGTAAGTATTTCTGTGGAAAAATAATCTCCTGACTGCTTCTGTTCTTGAATTATCAAGCATTTACAATGTTATGCCACAGTGGATTTTCATGCAATTTTTGACATTTTCCGCTTACCCTCCCAAAACACTAAAAAACATTATTTTTTGCTTAGATATCATTTCATTTCTTTTCTTTTTCACTTGCATGGTGCAAATGATGTTTGTTTGTGGCAATGAACTATTTTTTGACACAAAAACTCTGGTGAGTGTAGCTTTATTGAACCCCATGGTACCCCCTACCCCTAAAAATGAAGCTTCTTAGGTTGAAATACATGTCCTTGTGCTGCTCTCATAAAACAAATATTTTTGATGACAAGTACTTGTTGTTATCCCTATTTCACTAACTCAATGCCTTTATGAAATAACATAAAGGTTGTTGTGGTGACCTTGCTACTTCCCTCAGTTTTGATCTTCAAACTTGACCATTTAGGCTGCATTTCTGTTGTTTTGAAAGGTGCGAGGTGAGAAGTTAGAGTTGAGCACATTTTTATTTGGAAATCATTTTAATGTAATTGCAACATCTTCCAGCTGAATCAATTGTACCTGCATACCAATTAAACGTCACTCATTCTATCGTCTGGTCGAAATTATAAAGAAAAATCACGTATTTCAGTGAATACATCAAATGCCGTCATTATAGCCCATTGTACATCATAGACGTAAATTTATTTTGTTCTGGTGTCCTAACATACAAAGATAGCCATGTTAGAATTTCTGTAATTACAAAGTCAGGTGACAAGGTGATCTTTGGTGGCATAAATTGTAACTTGAAGGCCTCATTTAAAAATTCACCTCTGAGCACCAGTTTCCGTTTAAAGGGGACCTCTATTTTTTGCAAGACTTATCTAATTATTCATATACAATGTCCTATCACATGTAAGTATTTCTGTGGAAAAATAATCTCCTGACTGCTTCTGTTCTTGAATTATCAAGCATTTACAATGTTATGCCACAGTGGATTTTCATGCAATTTTTGACATTTTCCGCTTACCCTCCCAAAACACTAAAAAACATTATTTTTTGCTTAGATATCATTTCATTTCTTTTCTTTTTCACTTGCATGGTGCAAATGATGTTTGTTTGTGGCAATGAACTATTTTTTGACACAAAAACTCTGGTGAGTGTAGCTTTATTGAACCCCATGGTACCCCCTACCCCTAAAAATGAAGCTTCTTAGGTTGAAATACATGTCCTTGTGCTGCTCTCATAAAACAAATATTTTTGATGACAAGTACTTGTTGTTATCCCTATTTCACTAACTCAATGCCTTTATGAAATAACATAAAGGTTGTTGTGGTGACCTTGCTACTTCCCTCAGTTTTGATCTTCAAACTTGACCATTTAGGCTGCATTTCTGTTGTTTTGAAAGGTGCGAGGTGAGAAGTTAGAGTTGAGCACATTTTTATTTGGAAATCATTTTAATGTAATTGCAACATCTTCCAGCTGAATCAATTGTACCTGCATACCAATTAAACGTCACTCATTCTATCGTCTGGTCGAAATTATAAAGAAAAATCACGTATTTCAGTGAATACATCAAATGCCGTCATTATAGCCCATTGTACATCATAGACGTAAATTTATTTTGTTCTGGTGCCCTAACATACAAAGATAGCCATGTTAGAATTTCTGTAATTACAAAGTCAGGTGACAAGGTGATCTTTGGTGGCATAAATTGTAACTTGAAGGCCTCATTTAAAAATTCACCTCTGAGCACCAGTTTCCGTTTTAAAGGGGACCTCTATTTTTTGCAAGACTTATCTAATTATTCATATACAATGTACTATCACATGTAAGTATTTCTGTGGAAAAATAATCTCCTGACTGCTTCTGTTCTTGAATTATCAAGCATTTACAATGTTATGCCACAGTGGATTTTCATGCAATTTTTGACATTTTCCGCTTACCCTCCCAAAACACTAAAACACATTATTTTTTGCTTAGATATCATTTCATTTCTTTTCTTTTTCACTTGCATGGTGCAAATGATGTTTGTTTGTGGCAATGAACTATTTTTTGACACAAAAACTCTGGTGAGTGTAGCTTTATTGAACCCCATGGTACCCCCTACCCCTAAAAATGAAGCTTCTTAGGTTGAAATACATGTCCTTGTGCTGCTCTCATAAAACAAATATTTTTGATGACAAGTACTTGTTGTTATCCCTATTTCACTAACTCAATGCCTTTATGAAATAACATAAAGGTTGTTGTGGTGACCTTGCTACTTCCCTCAGTTTTGATCTTCAAACTTGACCATTTAGGCTGCATTTCTGTTGTTTTGAAAGGTGCGAGGTGAGAAGTTAGAGTTGAGCACATTTTTATTTGGAAATCATTTTAATGTAATTGCAACATCTTCCAGCTGAATCAATTGTACCTGCATACCAATTAAACGTCACTCATTCTATCGTCTGGTCAAAATTATAAAGAAAAATCACGTATTTCAGTGAATACATCAAATGCCGTCATTATAGCCCATTGTACATCATAGACGTAAATTTATTTTGTTCTGGTGTCCTAACATACAAAGATAGCCATGTTAGAATTTCTGTAATTACAAAGTCAGGTGACAAGGTGATCTTTGGTGGCATAAATTGTAACTTGAAGGCCTCATTTAAAAATTCACCTCTGAGCACCAGTTTCCGTAAAGGGGACCTCTATTTTTTGCAAGACTTATCTAATTATTCATATACAATGTACTATCACATGTAAGTATTTCTGTGGAAAAATAATCTCCTGACTGCTTCTGTTCTTGAATTATCAAGCATTTACAATGTTATGCCACAGTGGATTTTCATGCAATTTTTGACATTTTCCGCTTACCCTCCCAAAACACTAAAAAACATTATTTTTTGCTTAGATATCATTTCATTTCTTTTCTTTTTCACTTGCATGGTGCAAATGATGTTTGTTTGTGGCAATGAACTATTTTTTGACACAAAAACTCTGGTGAGTGTAGCTTTATTGAACCCCATGGTACCCCCTACCCCTAAAAATGAAGCTTCTTAGGTTGAAATACATGTCCTTGTGCTGCTGCTCTCATAAAACAAATATTTTTGATGACAAGTACTTGTTGTTATCCCTATTTCACTAACTCAATGCCTTTATGAAATAACATAAAGGTTGTTGTGGTGACCTTGCTACTTCCCTCAGTTTTGATCTTCAAACTTGACCATTTAGGCTGCATTTCTGTTGTTTTGAAAGGTGCGAGGTGAGAAGTTAGAGTTGAGCACATTTTTATTTGGAAATCATTTTAATGTAATTGCAACATCTTCCAGCTGAATCAATTGTACCTGCATACCAATTAAACGTCACTCATTCTATAGACTGGTCGAAATTATAAAGAAAAATCACGTATTTCAGTGAATACATCAAATGCCGTCATTATAGCCCATTGTACATCATAGACGTAAATTTATTTTGTTCTGGTGTCCTAACATACAAAGATAGCCATGTTAGAATTTCTGTAATTACAAAGTCAGGTGACAAGGTGATCTTTGGTGGCATAAATTGTAACTTGAAGGCCTCATTTAAAAATTCACCTCTGAGCACCAGTTTCCGTTTTAAAGGGGACCTCTATTTTTTGCAAGACTTATCTAATTATTCATATACAATGTACTATCACATGTAAGTATTTCTGTGGAAAAATAATCTCCTGACTGCTTCTGTTCTTGAATTATCAAGCATTTACAATGTTATGCCACAGTGGATTTTCATGCAATTTTTGACATTTTCCGCTTACCCTCCCAAAACACTAAAAAACATTATTTTTTGCTTAGATATCATTTCATTTCTTTTCTTTTTCACTTGCATGGTGCAAATGATGTTTGTTTGTGGCAATGAACTATTTTTTGACACAAAAACTCTGGTGAGTGTAGCTTTATTGAACCCCATGGTACCCCCTACCCCTAAAAATGAAGCTTCTTAGGTTGAAATACATGTCCTTGTGCTGCTCTCATAAAACAAATATTTTTGATGACAAGTACTTGTTGTTATCCCTATTTCACTAACTCAATGCCTTTATGAAATAACATAAAGGTTGTTGTGGTGACCTTGCTACTTCCCTCAGTTTTGATCTTCAAACTTGACCATTTAGGCTGCATTTCTGTTGTTTTGAAAGGTGCGAGGTGAGAAGTTAGAGTTGAGCACATTTTTATTTGGAAATCATTTTAATGTAATTGCAACATCTTCCAGCTGAATCAATTGTACCTGCATACCAATTAAACGTCACTCATTCTATAGTCTGGTCGAAATTATAAAGAAAAATCACGTATTTCAGTGAATACATCAAATGCCGTCATTATAGCCCATTGTACATCATAGACGTAAATTTATTTTGTTCTGGTGTCCTAACATACAAAGATAGCCATGTTAGAATTTCTGTAATTACAAAGTCAGGTGACAAGGTGATCTTTGGTGGCATAAATTGTAACTTGAAGGCCTCATTTAAAAATTCACCTCTGAGCACCAGTTTCCGTTTAGGTGGCACCACTAAATTGAATTTCCCATAGGCGGCCATTATAACACATCCTGGCGTATCTCAGAGTAAGAGCTTTAACTTTAATGAAGACTATGCTCACCAATTAAGTTCAAGTCTGCCTCACAAAATAAGAGGCATTAACATATATGATGACCACCAAACTTTTGACTTTGCCCCACCTGAACGCGATCATGTTGGATTTTCACTTGTCCGCACCCAATATCAGCTTTAAATTTCCGACCACCCCGGAAAAAAATTATGCCCAAAATTAATTATTCAAATCACTCTATTTTGTGATGGCAAAATCTGAATTAAAATTATATGTAACAGATTTGAGCCTGCCACAAATTCCACCACTCTGGTCAAGCCAAATCCTACAGTGCTGGTCATTAGACATTATACCTTTGTGCTGCCCTCTGTGGCCAATTTAGGGGTGCAACCTAAAGGGGACCTCTATTTTTTGCAAGACTTATCTAATTATTCATATACAATGTACTATCACATGTAAGTATTTCTGTGGAAAAATAATCTCCTGACTGCTTCTGTTCTTGAATTATCAAGCATTTACAATGTTATGCCACAGTGGATTTTCATGCAATTTTTGACATTTTCCGCTTACCCTCCCAAAACACTAAAAAACATTATTTTTTGCTTAGATATCATTTCATTTCTTTTCTTTTTCACTTGCATGGTGCAAATGATGTTTGTTTGTGGCAATGAACTATTTTTTGACACAAAAACTCTGGTGAGTGTAGCTTTATTGAACCCCATGGTACCCCCTACCCCTAAAAATGAAGCTTCTTAGGTTGAAATACATGTCCTTGTGCTGCTTTCATAAAACAAATATTTTTGATGACAAGTACTTGTTGTTATCCCTATTTCACTAACTCAATGCCTTTATGAAATAACATAAAGGTTGTTGTGGTGACCTTGCTACTTCCCTCAGTTTTGATCTTCAAAC
Organism: Hermodice carunculata; assembly: GCA_964020975.1. NCBI lineage: Eukaryota > Metazoa > Annelida > Polychaeta > Eunicida > Amphinomidae > Hermodice > Hermodice carunculata. The sequence continues at coordinate 89,448,271 of OZ026620.1, read as the reverse complement.
TTGACCATTTAGGCTGCATTTCTGTTGTTTTGAAAGGTGCGAGGTGAGAAGTTAGAGTTGAGCACATTTTTATTTGGAAATCATTTTAATGTAATTGCAACATCTTCCAGCTGAATCAATTGTACCTGCATACCAATTAAACGTCACTCATTCTATCGTCTGGTCGAAATTATAAAGAAAAATCACGTATTTCAGTGAATACATCAAATGCCGTCATTATAGCCCATTGTACATCATAGACGTAAATTTATTTTGTTCTGGTGTCCTAACATACAAAGATAGCCATGTTAGAATTTCTGTAATTACAAAGTCAGGTGACAAGGTGATCTTTGGTGGCATAAATTGTAACTTGAAGGCCTCATTTAAAACTTCACCTCTGAGCACCAGTTTCCGTTTTAAAGGGGACCTCTATTTTTTGCAAGACTTATCTAATTATTCATATACAATGTACTATCACATGTAAGTATTTCTGTGGAAAAATAATCTCCTGACTGCTTCTGTTCTTGAATTATCAAGCATTTACAATGTTATGCCACAGTGGATTTTCATGCAATTTTTGACATTTTCCGCTTACCCTCCCAAAACACTAAAAAACATTATTTTTTGCTTAGATATCATTTCATTTCTTTTCTTTTTCACTTGCATGGTGCAAATGATGTTTGTTTGTGGCAATGAACTATTTTTTGACACAAAAACTCTGGTGAGTGTAGCTTTATTGAACCCCATGGTACCCCCTACCCCTAAAAATGAAGCTTCTTAGGTTGAAATACATGTCCTTGTGCTGCTCTCATAAAACAAATATTTTTGATGACAAGTACTTGTTGTTATCCCTATTTCACTAACTCAATGCCTTTATGAAATAACATAAAGGTTGTTGTGGTGACCTTGCTACTTCCCTCAGTTTTGATCTTCAAACTTGACCATTTAGGCTGCATTTCTGTTGTTTTGAAAGGTGCGAGGTGAGAAGTTAGAGTTGAGCACATTTTTATTTGGAAATCATTTTAATGTAATTGCAACATCTTCCAGCTGAATCAATTGTACCTGCATACCAATTAAACGTCACTCATTCTATCGTCTGGTCGAAATTATAAAGAAAAATCACGTATTTCAGTGAATACATCAAATGCCGTCATTATAGCCCATTGTACATCATAGACGTAAATTTATTTTGTTCTGGTGTCCTAACATACAAAGATAGCCATGTTAGAATTTCTGTAATTACAAAGTCAGGTGACAAGGTGATCTTTGGTGGCATAAATTGTAACTTGAAGGCCTCATTTAAAAATTCACCTCTGAGCACCAGTTTCCGTTTAGGTGGCACCACTAAATTGAATTTCCCATAGGCGGCCATTATAACACATCCTGGCGTATCTCAGAGTAAGAGCTTTAACTTTAATGAAGACTATGCTCACCAATTAAGTTCAAGTCTGCCTCACAAAATAAGAGGCATTAACATATATGATGACCACCAAACTTTTGACTTTGCCCCACCTGAACGCGATCATGTTGGATTTTCACTTGTCCGCACCCAATATCAGCTTTAAATTTCCGACCACCCCGGAAAAAAATTATGCCCAAAATTAATTATTCAAATCACTCTATTTTGTGATGGCAAAATCTGAATTAAAATTATATGTAACAGATTTGAGCCTGCCACAAATTCCACCACTCTGGTCAAGCCAAATCCTACAGTGCTGGTCATTAGACATTATACCTCTGTGCTGCCCTCTGTGGCCAATTTAGGGGTGCAACCTAAAAAAGGGGACCTCTATTTTTTGCAAGACTTATCTAATTATTCATATACAATGTACTATCACATGTAAGTATTTCTGTGGAAAAATAATCTCCTGACCGCTTCTGTTCTTGAATTATCAAGCATTTACAATGTTATGCCACAGTGGATTTTCATGCAATTTTTGACATTTTCCGCTTACCCTCCCAAAACACTAAAAAACATTATTTTTTGCTTAGATATCATTTCATTTCTTTTCTTTTTCACTTGCATGGTGCAAATGATGTTTGTTTGTGGCAATGAACTATTTTTTGACACAAAAACTCTGGTGAGTGTAGCTTTATTGAACCCCATGGTACCCCCTACCCCTAAAAATGAAGCTTCTTAGGTTGAAATACATGTCCTTGTGCTGCTCTCATAAAACAAATATTTTTGATGACAAGTACTTGTTGTTATCCCTATTTCACTAACTCAATGCCTTTATGAAATAACATAAAGGTTGTTGTGGTGACCTTGCTACTTCCCTCAGTTTTGATCTTCAAACTTGACCATTTAGGCTGCATTTCTGTTGTTTTGAAAGGTGCGAGGTGAGATGTTAGAGTTGAGCACATTTTTATTTGGAAATCATTTTAATGTAATTGCAACATCTTCCAGCTGAATCAATTGTACCTGCATACCAATTAAACGTCACTCATTCTATCGTCTGGTCGAAATTATAAAGAAAAATCACGTATTTCAGTGAATACATCAAATGCCGTCATTATAGCCCATTGTACATCATAGACGTAAATTTATTTTGTTCTGGTGTCCTAACATACAAAGATAGCCATGTTAGAATTTCTGTAATTACAAAGTCAGGTGACAAGGTGATCTTTGGTGGCATAAATTGTAACTTGAAGGCCTCATTTAAAAATTCACCTCTGAGCACCAGTTTCCGTTTAAAGGGGACCTCTATTTTTTGCAAGACTTATCTAATTATTCATATACAATGTACTATCACATGTAAGTATTTCTGTGGAAAAATAATCTCCTGACTGCTTCTGTTCTTGAATTATCAAGCATTTACAATGTTATGCCACAGTGGATTTTCATGCAATTTTTGACATTTTCCGCTTACCCTCCCAAAACACTAAAAAACATTATTTTTTGCTTAGATATCATTTCATTTCTTTTCTTTTTCACTTGCATGGTGCAAATGATGTTTGTTTGTGGCAATGAACTATTTTTTGACACAAAAACTCTGGTGAGTGTAGCTTTATTGAACCCCATGGTACCCCCTACCCCTAAAAATGAAGCTTCTTAGGTTGAAATACATGTCCTTGTGCTGCTCTCATAAAACAAATATTTTTGATGACAAGTACTTGTTGTTATCCCTATTTCACTAACTCAATGCCTTTATGAAATAACATAAAGGTTGTTGTGGTGACCTTGCTACTTCCCTCAGTTTTGATCTTCAAACTTGACCATTTAGGCTGCATTTCTGTTGTTTTGAAAGGTGCGAGGTGAGAAGTTAGAGTTGAGCACATTTTTATTTGGAAATCATTTTAATGTAATTGCAACATCTTCCAGCTGAATCAATTGTACCTGCATACCAATTAAACGTCACTCATTCTATCGTCTGGTCGAAATTATAAAGAAAAATCACGTATTTCAGTGAATACATCAAATGCCGTCATTATAGCCCATTGTACATCATAGACGTAAATTTATTTTGTTCTGGTGTCCTAACATACAAAGATAGCCATGTTAGAATTTCTGTAATTACAAAGTCAGGTGACAAGGTGATCTTTGGTGGCATAAATTGTAACTTGAAGGCCTCATTTAAAAATTCACCTCTGAGCACCAGTTTCCGTTTAAAGGGGACCTCTATTTTTTGCAAGACTTATCTAATTATTCATATACAATGTACTATCACATGTAAGTATTTCTGTGGAAAAATAATCTCCTGACTGCTTCTGTTCTTGAATTATCAAGCATTTACAATGTTATGCCACAGTGGATTTTCATGCAATTTTTGACATTTTCCGCTTACCCTCCCAAAACACTAAAAAACATTATTTTTTGCTTAGATATCATTTCATTTCTTTTCTTTTTCACTTGCATGGTGCAAATGATGTTTGTTTGTGGCAATGAACTATTTTTTGACACAAAAACTCTGGTGAGTGTAGCTTTATTGAACCCCATGGTACCCCCTACCCCTAAAAATGAAGCTTCTTAGGTTGAAATACATGTCCTTGTGCTGCTCTCATAAAACAAATATTTTTGATGACAAGTACTTGTTGTTATCCCTATTTCACTAACTCAATGCCTTTATGAAATAACATAAAGGTTGTTGTGGTGACCTTGCTACTTCCCTCAGTTTTGATCTTCAAACTTGACCATTTAGGCTGCATTTCTGTTGTTTTGAAAGGTGCGAGGTGAGAAGTTAGAGTTGAGCACATTTTTATTTGGAAATCATTTTAATGTAATTGCAACATCTTCCAGCTGAATCAATTGTACCTGCATACCAATTAAACGTCACTCATTCTATCGTCTGGTCGAAATTATAAAGAAAAATCACGTATTTCAGTGAATACATCAAATGCCGTCATTATAGCCCATTGTACATCATAGACGTAAATTTATTTTGTTCTGGTGTCCTAACATACAAAGATAGCCATGTTAGAATTTCTGTAATTACAAAGTCAGGTGACAAGGTGATCTTTGGTGGCATAAATTGTAACTTGAAGGCCTCATTTAAAAATTCACCTCTGAGCACCAGTTTCCGTTTAGGTGGCACCACTAAATTGAATTTCCCATAGGCGGCCATTATAACACATCCTGGCGTATCTCAGAGTAAGAGCTTTAACTTTAATGAAGACTATGCTCACCAATTAAGTTCAAGTCTGCCTCACAAAATAAGAGGCATTAACATATATGATGACCACCAAACTTTTGACTTTGCCCCACCTGAACGCGATCATGTTGGATTTTCACTTGTCCGCACCCAATATCAGCTTTAAATTTCCGACCACCCCGGAAAAAAATTATGCCCAAAATTAATTATTCAAATCACTCTATTTTGTGATGGCAAAATCTGAATTAAAATTATATGTAACAGATTTGAGCCTGCCACAAATTCCACCACTCTGGTCAAGCCAAATCCTACAGTGCTGGTCATTAGACATTATACCTTTGTGCTGCCCTCTGTGGCCAATTTAGGGGTGCAACCTAAAGGGGACCTCTATTTTTTGCAAGACTTATCTAATTATTCATATACAATGTACTATCACATGTAAGTATTTCTGTGGAAAAATAATCTCCTGACTGCTTCTGTTCTTGAATTATCAAGCATTTACAATGTTATGCCACAGTGGATTTTCATGCAATTTTTGACATTTTCCGCTTACCCTCCCAAAACACTAAAAAACATTATTTTTTGCTTAGATATCATTTCATTTCTTTTCTTTTTCACTTGCATGGTGCAAATGATGTTTGTTTGTGGCAATGAACTATTTTTTGACACAAAAACTCTGGTGAGTGTAGCTTTATTGAACCCCATGGTACCCCCTACCCCTAAAAATGAAGCTTCTTAGGTTGAAATACATGTCCTTGTGCTGCTCTCATAAAACAAATATTTTTGATGACAAGTACTTGTTGTTATCCCTATTTCACTAACTCAATGCCTTTATGAAATAACATAAAGGTTGTTGTGGTGACCTTGCTACTTCCCTCAGTTTTGATCTTCAAACTTGACCATTTAGGCTGCATTTCTGTTGTTTTGAAAGGTGCGAGGTGAGAAGTTAGAGTTGAGCACATTTTTATTTGGAAATCATTTTAATGTAATTGCAACATCTTCCAGCTGAATCAATTGTACCTGCATACCAATTAAACGTCACTCATTCTATCGTCTGGTCGAAATTATAAAGAAAAATCACGTATTTCAGTGAATACATCAAATGCCGTCATTATAGCCCATTGTACATCATAGACGTAAATTTATTTTGTTCTGGTGTCCTAACATACAAAGATAGCCATGTTAGAATTTCTGTAATTACAAAGTCAGGTGACAAGGTGATCTTTGGTGGCATAAATTGTAACTTGAAGGCCTCATTTAAAAATTCACCTCTGAGCACCAGTTTCCGTTTAGGTGGCACCACTAAATTGAATTTCCCATAGGCGGCCATTATAACACATCCTGGCGTATCTCAGAGTAAGAGCTTTAACTTTAATGAAGACTATGCTCACCAATTAAGTTCAAGTCTGCCTCACAAAATAAGAGGCATTAACATATATGATGACCACCAAACTTTTGACTTTGCCCCACCTGAACGCGATCATGTTGGATTTTCACTTGTCCGCACCCAATATCAGCTTTAAATTTCCGACCACCCCGGAAAAAAATTATGCCCAAAATTAATTATTCAAATCACTCTATTTTGTGATGGCAAAATCTGAATTAAAATTATATGTAACAGATTTGAGCCTGCCACAAATTCCACCACTCTGGTCAAGCCAAATCCTACAGTGCTGGTCATTAGACATTATACCTTTGTGCTGCCCTCTGTGGCCAATTTAGGGGTGCAACCTAAAGGGGACCTCTATTTTTTGCAAGACTTATCTAATTATTCATATACAATGTACTATCACATGTAAGTATTTCTGTGGAAAAATAATCTCCTGACTGCTTCTGTTCTTGAATTATCAAGCATTTACAATGTTATGCCACAGTGGATTTTCATGCAATTTTTGACATTTTCCGCTTACCCTCCCAAAACACTAAAAAACATTATTTTTTGCTTAGATATCATTTCATTTCTTTTCTTTTTCACTTGCATGGTGCAAATGATGTTTGTTTGTGGCAATGAACTATTTTTTGACACAAAAACTCTGGTGAGTGTAGCTTTATTGAACCCCATGGTACCCCCTACCCCTAAAAATGAAGCTTCTTAGGTTGAAATACATGTCCTTGTGCTGCTCTCATAAAACAAATATTTTTGATGACAAGTACTTGTTGTTATCCCTATTTCACTAACTCAATGCCTTTATGAAATAACATAAAGGTTGTTGTGGTGACCTTGCTACTTCCCTCAGTTTTGATCTTCAAACTTGACCATTTAGGCTGCATTTCTGTTGTTTTGAAAGGTGCGAGGTGAGAAGTTAGAGTTGAGCACATTTTTATTTGGAAATCATTTTAATGTAATTGCAACATCTTCCAGCTGAATCAATTGTACCTGCATACCAATTAAACGTCACTCATTCTATCGTCTGGTCGAAATTATAAAGAAAAATCACGTATTTCAGTGAATACATCAAATGCCGTCATTATAGCCCATTGTACATCATAGACGTAAATTTATTTTGTTCTGGTGTCCTAACATACAAAGATAGCCATGTTAGAATTTCTGTAATTACAAAGTCAGGTGACAAGGTGATCTTTGGTGGCATAAATTGTAACTTGAAGGCCTCATTTAAAAATTCACCTCTGAGCACCAGTTTCCGTTTAGGTGGCACCACTAAATTGAATTTCCCATAGGCGGCCATTATAACACATCCTGGCGTATCTCAGAGTAAGAGCTTTAACTTTAATGAAGACTATGCTCACCAATTAAGTTCAAGTCTGCCTCACAAAATAAGAGGCATTAACATATATGATGACCACCAAACTTTTGACTTTGCCCCACCTGAACGCGATCATGTTGGATTTTCACTTGTCCGCACCCAATATCAGCTTTAAATTTCCGACCACCCCGGAAAAAAATTATGCCCAAAATTAATTATTCAAATCACTCTATTTTGTGATGGCAAAATCTGAATTAAAATTATATGTAACAGATTTGAGCCTGCCACAAATTCCACCACTCTGGTCAAGCCAAATCCTACAGTGCTGGTCATTAGACATTATACCTTTGTGCTGCCCTCTGTGGCCAATTTAGGGGTGCAACCTAAAGGGGACCTCTATTTTTTGCAAGACTTATCTAATTATTCATATACAATGTACTATCACATGTAAGTATTTCTGTGGAAAAATAATCTCCTGACCGCTTCTGTTCTTGAATTATCAAGCATTTACAATGTTATGCCACAGTGGATTTTCATGCAATTTTTGACATTTTCCGCTTACCCTCCCAAAACACTAAAAAACATTATTTTTTGCTTAGATATCATTTCATTTCTTTTCTTTTTCACTTGCATGGTGCAAATGATGTTTGTTTGTGGCAATGAACTATTTTTTGACACAAAAACTCTGGTGAGTGTAGCTTTATTGAACCCCATGGTACCCCCTACCCCTAAAAATGAAGCTTCTTAGGTTGAAATACATGTCCTTGTGCTGCTCTCATAAAACAAATATTTTTGATGACAAGTACTTGTTGTTATCCCTATTTCACTAACTCAATGCCTTTATGAAATAACATAAAGGTTGTTGTGGTGACCTTGCTACTTCCCTCAGTTTTGATCTTCAAACTTGACCATTTAGGCTGCATTTCTGTTGTTTTGAAAGGTGCGAGGTGAGAAGTTAGAGTTGAGCACATTTTTATTTGGAAATCATTTTAATGTAATTGCAACATCTTCCAGCTGAATCAATTGTACCTGCATACCAATTAAACGTCACTCATTCTATCGTCTGGTCGAAATTATAAAGAAAAATCACGTATTTCAGTGAATACATCAAATGCCGTCATTATAGCCCATTGTACATCATAGACGTAAATTTATTTTGTTCTGGTGTCCTAACATACAAAGATAGCCATGTTAGAATTTCTGTAATTACAAAGTCAGGTGACAAGGTGATCTTTGGTGGCATAAATTGTAACTTGAAGGCCTCATTTAAAAATTCACCTCTGAGCACCAGTTTCCGTTTAGGTGGCACCACTAAATTGAATTTCCCATAGGCGGCCATTATAACACATCCTGGCGTATCTCAGAGTAAGAGCTTTAACTTTAATGAAGACTATGCTCACCAATTAAGTTCAAGTCTGCCTCACAAAATAAGAGGCATTAACATATATGATGACCACCAAACTTTTGACTTTGCCCCACCTGAACGCGATCATGTTGGATTTTCACTTGTCCGCACCCAATATCAGCTTTAAATTTCCGACCACCCCGGAAAAAAATTATGCCCAAAATTAATTATTCAAATCACTCTATTTTGTGATGGCAAAATCTGAATTAAAATTATATGTAACAGATTTGAGCCTGCCACAAATTCCACCACTCTGGTCAAGCCAAATCCTACAGTGCTGGTCATTAGACATTATACCTTTGTGCTGCCCTCTGTGGCCAATTTAGGGGTGCAACCTAAAGGGGACCTCTATTTTTTGCAAGACTTATCTAATTATTCATATACAATGTACTATCACATGTAAGTATTTCTGTGGAAAAATAATCTCCTGACTGCTTCTGTTCTTGAATTATCAAGCATTTACAATGTTATGCCACAGTGGATTTTCATGCAATTTTTGACATTTTCCGCTTACCCTCCCAAAACACTAAAAAACATTATTTTTTGCTTAGATATCATTTCATTTCTTTTCTTTTTCACTTGCATGGTGCAAATGATGTTTGTTTGTGGCAATGAACTATTTTTTGACACAAAAACTCTGGTGAGTGTAGCTTTATTGAACCCCATGGTACCCCCTACCCCTAAAAATGAAGCTTCTTAGGTTGAAATACATGTCCTTGTGCTGCTCTCATAAAACAAATATTTTTGATGACAAGTACTTGTTGTTATCCCTATTTCACTAACTCAATGCCTTTATGAAATAACATAAAGGTTGTTGTGGTGACCTTGCTACTTCCCTCAGTTTTGATCTTCAAACTTGACCATTTAGGCTGCATTTCTGTTGTTTTGAAAGGTGCGAGGTGAGAAGTTAGAGTTGAGCACATTTTTATTTGGAAATCATTTTAATGTAATTGCAACATCTTCCAGCTGAATCAATTGTACCAGCATACCAATTAAACGTCACTCATTCTATCGTCTGGTCGAAATTATAAAGAAAATCACGTATTTCAGTGAATACATCAAATGCCGTCATTATAGCCCATTGTACATCATAGACGTAAATTTATTTTGTTCTGGTGTCCTAACATACAAAGATAGCCATGTTAGAATTTCTGTAATTACAAAGTCAGGTGACAAGGTGATCTTTGGTGGCATAAATTGTAACTTGAAGGCCTCATTTAAAAATTCACCTCTGAGCACCAGTTTCCGTTTAGGTGGCACCACTAAATTGAATTTCCCATAGGCGGCCATTATAACACATCCTGGCGTATCTCAGAGTAAGAGCTTTAACTTTAATGAAGACTATGCTCACCAATTAAGTTCAAGTCTGCCTCACAAAATAAGAGGCATTAACATATATGATGACCACCAAACTTTTGACTTTGCCCCACCTGAACGCGATCATGTTGGATTTTCACTTGTCCGCACCCAATATCAGCTTTAAATTTCCGACCACCCCGGAAAAAAATTATGCCCAAAATTAATTATTCAAATCACTCTATTTTGTGATGGCAAAATCTGAATTAAAATTATATGTAACAGATTTGAGCCTGCCACAAATTCCACCACTCTGGTCAAGCCAAATCCTACAGTGCTGGTCATTAGACATTATACCTTTGTGCTGCCCTCTGTGGCCAATTTAGGGGTGCAACCTAAAGGGGACCTCTATTTTTTGCAAGACTTATCTAATTATTCATATACAATGTACTATCACATGTAAGTATTTCTGTGGAAAAATAATCTCCTGACTGCTTCTGTTCTTGAATTATCAAGCATTTACAATGTTATGCCACAGTGGATTTTCATGCAATTTTTGACATTTTCCGCTTACCCTCCCAAAACACTAAAAAACATTATTTTTTGCTTAGATATCATTTCATTTCTTTTCTTTTTCACTTGCATGGTGCAAATGATGTTTGTTTGTGGCAATGAACTATTTTTTGACACAAAAACTCTGGTGAGTGTAGCTTTATTGAACCCCATGGTACCCCCTACCCCTAAAAATGAAGCTTCTTAGGTTGAAATACATGTCCTTGTGCTGCTCTCATAAAACAAATATTTTTGATGACAAGTACTTGTTGTTATCCCTATTTCACTAACTCAATGCCTTTATGAAATAACATAAAGGTTGTTGTGGTGACCTTGCTACTTCCCTCAGTTTTGATCTTCAAACTTGACCATTTAGGCTGCATTTCTGTTGTTTTGAAAGGTGCGAGGTGAGAAGTTAGAGTTGAGCACATTTTTATTTGGAAATCATTTTAATGTAATTGCAACATCTTCCAGCTGAATCAATTGTACCTGCATACCAATTAAACGTCACTCATTCTATCGTCTGGTCGAAATTATAAAGAAAAATCACGTATTTCAGTGAATACATCAAATGCCGTCATTATAGCCCATTGTACATCATAGACGTAAATTTATTTTGTTCTGGTGTCCTAACATACAAAGATAGCCATGTTAGAATTTCTGTAATTACAAAGTCAGGTGACAAGGTGATCTTTGGTGGCATAAATTGTAACTTGAAGGCCTCATTTAAAAATTCACCTCTGAGCACCAGTTTCCGTTTAGGTGGCACCACTAAATTGAATTTCCCATAGGCGGCCATTATAACACATCCTGGCGTATCTCAGAGTAAGAGCTTTAACTTTAATGAAGACTATGCTCACCAATTAAGTTCAAGTCTGCCTCACAAAATAAGAGGCATTAACATATATGATGACCACCAAACTTTTGACTTTGCCCCACCTGAACGCGATCATGTTGGATTTTCACTTGTCCGCACCCAATATCAGCTTTAAATTTCCGACCACCCCGGAAAAAAATTATGCCCAAAATTAATTATTCAAATCACTCTATTTTGTGATGGCAAAATCTGAATTAAAATTATATGTAACAGATTTGAGCCTGCCACAAATTCCACCACTCTGGTCAAGCCAAATCCTACAGTGCTGGTCATTAGACATTATACCTTTGTGCTGCCCTCTGTGGCCAATTTAGGGGTGCAACCTTTTGTACACTCCTCCTCAAGATGGAAAGCCTGACCAATATCAAAGGTGTAGGCAAAATTCACGGTGTTGTTGACTGCCTTCTTTTTGTACAGGAGTGTTGCATTTGGTCCAGCATGTTTGCTGATCGAAGGTTAATTGCAGCAACAGTGTGAGGCAAAGCTTGCCAAAAGAACAACAAAAAGAGTATCTAATGTCCATTGAAGCTAATAGCCCTTGAGCAAAAGTGGATGTTGACCTATTCAAATGGAAAAATTAAGAGCACTTACCGACAAAAAAACTACTTCAATGGATTCTGGAAGGTTGGCAGATTGAACATAACCTCAGCTACCTCAATAGTAAAAAAAAAAATCAACAGCATTTTGCCAGGTACAGAATTTTGTTTACTTTGATGAGGGATAATGGACTGCCATTGTCTCCACGGGAATTCCGAGAATTAGCTGTGAACTTGGACTGTGAACATTGCCCTAGTGCACCAGGTCATTCTTATGCTAATAGAAAAGCTAAAGTAGCAAAGACATTTTGATGGCAATATTTGAAATAAGAAACACCCCATACAAGCCAACTGGTACTAGCCCCGGGAAATGACTGTTCGAAAGAAGAGCAAGTAGTATAGAAAAACATGATCCATATTCATAAATTCCAAACCCAACAATGGCAGCAAAGAGATTCCAGAGTTGCCAAAGCATCAACATTCATTTCCCAATACCAATGTGAAGAAACAAATTTCACTCCTGATTTGAGACAGGCAGTCACCCACAAAAGGCAACTGGTGGTTTTAAACTACTCTCGACCTTTGTAATATTCTTCATTAACTACAGACTATAGTGTTTCCAAAATGTACAGACCTAACCACCCAAAACACAAATTTTATTACTTCTACCAAAAATAAAAAGAGACCAGGTAGGCCTATTACTTTTTAGTTCTCCTGACTTGTTTGTCATATAAGTTTACACCCAAAGAAGAAAGTAGGCCTACATCGTTTTTAGGATATTAATGAATTTGAAACATCATAAACACACTCTACCTCCACTATAACTATGAGTCAGAGTAAATACTCTTACCAATGTGTGTCTATTGCTAAGGGGGGGGATTTATGCATATTGAAGCTAAAAATTGGTACAAAGTAGAAACAGGCAAGCACTCAAGTATAACAAGAATGTAAAGAACGTGCCTGTGCTTTAGGAGGGCAACACTGTGCATCTAAAGCCATTTAGATATTATCAAAAATCGTGGTTACAGAATGTCTCTGGCAAGGTCTTACTACCAATTACTTAAAAACCCGCTGGTACTTTTGGGTCTGTATCCACAATCGGGGCAACCTTCTCTACTAAGCTCCATCTTTGATGCATTGGGTGTGATTGGTATGTCCACTCAGTGTATGTACTCAATTTATAGCCGGGGGGCACCTTCCGTGTCTGGTAAAATATTACTATTCTGGTTTCCATCGCGGCCCACAACAGGTAACTTCGAGGCGTTGAATTTACATTTTTAGGTAATGCTCACACTGCGAAAGTCCCATTATATATTGTACATTACATTCATTCAACATATCAACCTGTCCTTAACACTAATCACACATATATTTTGGATACTACCTCTTCAAAATAGCCAGTTGGGACTAACTCACGTGGACTTGGCTGCCATTTTGAAAATTGTGGATTCTGCCCCCAATGGTTTGTAAACGAAGAAAGTAATGGGACGATCTTTGGGGTGGGGGTTATAATATACAAAACCAAAAGTATATATTTTGCAAATATTTCAGAGTATCAATAATGATATGATATATGCTGTGGCTGCGACTCACTTTGATATCAGAATGAAATGTATTTTGTGCGACTATCCCACAATACATCGCGCAATATTCAAAATGGCACTCACCAACACGTGCATGATTTGCCAGGGTATCGTGTCATATTTGGATTTGTACCTAAAAATTGTAGCTGCTTCAGACACAACCGAGAATGCAGATTAAAGTTAAGATAGTAAGTTTAGTCATATTTTTAAAGTAATTTAACGACCGTTTGCCTGGGTAACTCAGAGAACTTAAACCTAAAACCTAGCAAAATATTATGGTAATGATCATTGAACAACCTTCGCATTGCAGCTATGCTAGGGCGATGTTGTTTCACCAAACAATTGTGGCTTTGCAGCTATGCTGTTTCCCCAGCCCAAGTGACCACTCCAGACGAGCTGAAATAAAATACTGTGTCTGAGTTGACTTTACTGCATAATATAGGCAACGTTCTCGAAAAAAATCTTTCAGCCGGGGTCGATCAACATTAATCAGGGAAGGGCAGTTTGAAACTTAATTTTATGTGGAGTAAAATTTATTTAGGGTCTGGACTTTTAAATAGGATCAATCGGGTTACCAGAACCACACATATATTTTTGCTCGGCCTTAGGTAACTTGAACATTTGTTGAAACATGTTTAAAATGGATGTTCTTTCACCTTTCATGCATTATCTCCTTTCACGTCCGTTTAATTTGTTAACGGAGGCACTTGTGAAATAGAAACACCTACAAGGCCTCATCATATAATACAGTGCACTCATTGCACCCCAAGGACCCCCCACCAAACCTTGCTCGCTCTCAAATGGATTATAATTACCTTACCCCTGTACCCACAGAGGACAATGATTGGCAGCATACACCAGATCAGTTGATTTACGAGTACCCTAGGTGTCAAATCTCTTCCCATCTAGGCTAAGCCATTGAAAAGAAGGTCTATAAGGGAGAGAAAGCAACCCACTTATCTGCAGGCCTATCATGCGTACACTTTAATATATGCCAATACACACATGACTGCTTCCAGAAACATTAAGGGTTAAAGTAGACTAGTTTACCCAATTTGTGAACATAAATTATGTAGCTTCGGAGTTAGTTGGCAGTACTTGCCGTGAAACACACATATTTCTTCTTTCCATAAATGTGTACATTTGCATTATTAGTCTTAATCTTTAGTTTATTCTCATCTTACTATGATGCATTGCTCATTTCTTGTGCCAGAACATTGTATTTCTGATATAGACATGGAGACACCAACCACATGACTTTCTAATTCAACAACTTTCAACATGGGCAACAAATATGTTTTCGTTTTTGTTCCTTTCACAAATTAATTTGCAATGATTTAGAACTATGCAGTTTGTCGATGAATGGTACGGAATAGGACTTTGCTCTTAGAATATCGGACTGGACAGTGTTCAAACGGTACATGGGTTATAGATTTAGGTTTGTTAAGTTTCTCTTTGTATTACATACAGCAAATAATCAGGACATCTGCTTGTATGACTTCCTTCGAAATGGACAGCTTTTGAAAAAGGCGGGATGTTACGATATTAAGCATTTTCATCAGTTATTTTGGGCCTTCATCTCAATGGGCCATACGTACCCAGGTCACATATATAAAAAAGTTCAGTATGCACTCTACCATTACTTTGGATCCTCCTGTACGTCTCTCTGCAATGTCTAAGACCAAATACATTGTTTAATGTTGACCACATAGTTAAACAAACAGTGACCCACATTATACTCCTGATAAACGTTAGATAGCCAACTATGTTCCAAGACAAGGGCGTGTGATATCATCGGATTCACAGGAGAAACAATGATGATACGATTGCCTAATTGTATTTGGAACGTGGTTTAGAAAAATTATATTTTGATGACATGTTTTGACTTAAATGCTGATGAGTTTAATTTTTTCTGACACATCTAAGTACATATTTACTCAATGTCAAAAATTAAATCAAATTTGGCAGTATTTACTCAAATGTCACAAACTTGACCCATCATGTTGAAACATTAACTCAGGATTGGCAGTGACATAGAGCTTTACTGTTTGGATACTTTCAAAGTGAGGAGTAGGTGTCATCATGGGGTTTGTTTTAGATTTCTGGTGCAGGATGTCCATTGTTACAGTACTTGTTAGGATTTCTCTCAGTTTGTTCAGGTGATCTAGCTGTCATTACTTATTTTATAATTACTGGGACTGAATATAATGCCACAGTTTGTTTCTGCTTCAGGTATACACTGGCAGGTGTTTAAACTAAAATAAGCTATCCAGCTAGGAAGGATACATACTGTCAAAGTCAAATTATTCTTACCTGAACTTGTACTATATAAATTTAGTAATTGTGTTTGGTTTGACAGGTTTTCTTTTTTCATATTGAAGCTCTTTGTCTATGAGCAAAGGTCACTTATTTAGCTGATGCATCATTTGACACGTTCATATTTTTTCAATATTATGTGGGTTGTCTTTGCTGAATATTTAGCTTAGACAAGGAGCCGCTACTCAGAGAGACATGCACGGGTACAGGCTCCAAAACATGTTCTGAATAGTTACCTGCTACGGATCCTTTAATGTATTTTGGCTAATGCAGCTTATGTCAAAATAAGAAGAACAGAAGAACGTGTAAATTATGGACAATAGTACTTCCATATTTATATAGGTCAGACAGTGACAGGTCAGCTTATGCAGTGTAAAGACTTCGGACTGCGGAATAGGGGGACCACGACCAGGAAGTGGTTCTGAACGAAAAAACCCCAAATATAATATAGTAATAGAAAAGAAGATTTGCTTCAAAGCAAATCTGTCTGTGTGCCTTCAAAAGTTGTAAACATCAAATGCTACAACTTTTATCCTTTGGTACTTCACATTACATTAAGCTTATGGATGGGTGCAAATTTCAAAGTCCAAATGACCTTGACCTTTGACCTTTGACCTTTGACCTTTACAGGTCACATGTAAATTGCACAGTGCTACAATACCCCAACATGAACCAAATTGGATGAAATTTGACCAAGTTATGGCAAGATGAAAGTTTCAAAGGGCCAAATGACCTTAACCTCTGCCCTTTAGAGGTTACATGTTCTTACAAAAATGTGCAGTGTTGCAATACCTACAATTTGAGTCCAACATGATTGGAATTGGGTGGAAATTGGCTTAGTTATGGCTGGATGAAACTTTCAAGGGTCCAAATGACATTGACCTTTGACCTTTAGATGTCACGTGTAAATTTCAAAAATGTGCAGTGTTACAATAGCTACAATTTGAGCCCAACATGATCAAAATTGGATAAATATTGACCAAGTTATGGCTAGAAGAAAGCCACCATCAAAAATGGCCTTTGACCTTGAAACAACCTTTGACCTTGAGATGACCTCAACCTGAAGTGAACCTTGACCTTCTCCACTTTTTCTGATCCTAAAACTTGTTCATGCCGTACTCATATTAAAAATTGTTAGTTCCTAAAGCCAGAAAACTTCGTGCTAATGTAAGCAGTATTCTGGCTGAACGTTACAATTTGGACAGTTTCTTCTGGCAAAACTTTATGTGAAAAGGTAGCGATGTCTTCGCTGTTACATGGTTGTGGTAGCTGGATTGAGAACAGGGTGACACGTTCTGAGCTGATGAGATCACTGCAATATGGCATTGTCAAAATGTCACGCAAGTCAAGACTAACCCCGCCAATGTAGCACTGGCAGCATGGAGGAAGATAACTAGTTTTTTTTTTGGGGGGGTGTTTTTTTAATTTTTAGTTTAGCTCCATGGAGGCACGCCGAGGTGACGTCCGATGGATTCCATTTTCTCTTGAGGCTGATGGAAAGAGAATTAAACATTTTCATTATTTGAAACATAAAGCGGAAAGCGGTAGACAAAGCAGCGAAGACCTGTTCAAAATGTATCATAGGTACAACGAAGGTTGCAATGCTATGTAACCATTTTGTCAGGAAATGTGTGGTATTTTAAACAGAGTTGGTATGGAGCAGACAATGCATAGTAATCAAGGAGATTGGTTTAACACTTATTCTCGATTCAGGTCTGACGTATGGACTTCTGGATTTTTCCATGAAATTGGCAGCAAACCATCACACTACACGTATGCTTGTTTCAAAAGGTCAGTCTTAGTTGGAGAGTATGTGTACAATCACCAGGACTTCAAGAGAGTGAAATTCAAGTTTAAAGCTCGGACCGGAATTCTATGTTTGAACGCTGATCGAGAGCACCGGGATTTAAATGATGGCAAATGTAACTTCTGTAACTGTCTGAAGGAGGCCATTTGTCACTTATTTTGCACTTATCCTTTTATTTTTATAAGGT
Organism: Hermodice carunculata; assembly: GCA_964020975.1. Lineage (NCBI taxonomy): Eukaryota > Metazoa > Annelida > Polychaeta > Eunicida > Amphinomidae > Hermodice > Hermodice carunculata. Next base: position 89,430,439 of record OZ026620.1, on the reverse strand, counting down.
TAATTGAAGATTTACGTTTCATGATTTGGAATAGAATTTATAAAGTCATGGTACTCTATGTTTGGCAAAATTTTACGTCAGCATCATTATTGACTAAGTTATTTTCTTGGAGATATTGCCCAGGGTCATTGTCAAGAAGCTTTTAGAATTGTCGATGCCATTGGTCGCAAGTGCCTATCAAATGCTCTCAATATCAGATCTGCTGCCCTTGCTAATGACAGTAGTTAAGTGTGGACCCAAACAGAGATCTTCACATTCACTTGCTTGATGTTTGTATATATATGCGTACAAAGTTCTCTGAAGCTTTTAAACCTTGTGTGAAGATGA